>OW028740.1:26254174-26866707 GCA_932294355.1 Aporophyla lueneburgensis
AGAACGGTGTCTCCCAACAATCTGCGCCAGAGTCCCTGTGCCGCTTTCACCGCGGCCTCAAAAATATCCCCCCCAATGGGGGCAGGCTGGCGGGTCAAAACAATAACAAACAACAAAACAACCAAACAACAATAACAACCAAACAACAACAACAATTTAACCAAATGGCCCTCCTTAGGCAACAAAAGGGGGTGACGGCCCCATAAGGAATGCTAGAGTGCCTCAACCGTCAACAACAAACAACAAAAGACCCGTATCGTCCAAAACGGGGTTCAACTTACTAACGGCTCCCGACAATATCCAAAACTCTCGCTGCAGAATGGCCAACAGCGCATTGCAACCGGCATGCGAGTTCATAATGTGACGATCAGTCACCAACAATTCAACAATTTGTCGAGGAGCTGTATCGACTCAACAAAAAATCAGGGTCCTTCGTTCCAACAGCGAGCACCTTGAGCCCGGGCAAAGGACCCGACATCAAGACTGGCGTTCGAGGCCAATCATCCTAAGAATGAGTCAGCCAGTCTGGTCCCCACCAAAGGGGGTGAGCAAACAAGCGGGGTGCCATGCACCCACGTGAGGCCACGGCGCCTGGGTTCAAATCTCCAGGCACGTGCCTCCAAATCAAATGCGTTTTAGAATTTTGAATCTGGGACACTCGGTTCGCAACAAAGACCTCCAAAGAGTGGACGGACGTCTTCAACCAACACAAAACAATTTGACTGTCCGTCCAGGTGTAAGAAACCCGAATGTCCACAGTTCCACCCAAAGTGAGAGCAACGTGGTACAATAGACGCACAAGACGCGCCGCCCCTGACAATTCAACTTAGGGATGGTCAGTGCCGTCCGGAGGGGGGCCACCTTGCTCTTGGCAAAGACCAGTGACAAATTCACCTGGCCTGTTGCGCAGACGGTGCGCAGACAAACAACAGCTGCATAACCGTGCGAAGACGCATCACAAACAAGGGTAGCAGTGTAGCTCCCAGGGGGGAGGATAGCTCGGGGTAACACGACCTCGTTGACTGCAGGGAGTGCGGATACAAATTGGAGCCAATCTTCCAACAGGGTTTCCCGAATTGGCTCGTCCCAGCCAAGTCCCGCAGTCCAAAGGCGCTCAAGAAAACAATTTTGCCCAAAACAATACAAACAAACAACAAAACAATAGACAAAAGGCAACCCTGGGCTCGCATGTCCAAAATGGCACGGACCACAACAGAGTCCCCCGTGGGCCCCAGACCTGAGCGATGCCGTTGGCAACAAAACCGTGTCGATCTGAGGGTTACCTTAGCGGGGCAGGCGCCAATGTCCTAACAATGCCTGGGCGGCGACCGATCGCCGCACCCAGGCTCAAGTCTTTCCCGACGAGGATGGAGGACAAACTCCTCGTCCGCGTGGTGTCCCGAGCCACGCGCCATCGCTGGAAGGGCATATCCCACCGGATGCCCGAATGGCGGGGGGCGTGACTCCAACCGGGGACGTTCCGCCAATGGAGGGGAGGGAAGGCGGTGCTGGTCTGGCCAGCGCTGCCTAGCAACAACTGCGTAATCACCTTTACGCGGGGAGACCAAATGGCGGTCGCGCGGCTCCCGATCAACTTGCGCGGGGGGTGGAGTGCGGCGCTCAAAATTGCAGGCCGATCCAGGACGACTCTGGGTGCCAGCAAAACGAGCGGCGGGGCGACCATCAACAGGCCCGCGAGCCCTAGTCCGTCCCTGGTCTCGTGGCCGGGAAGACGGCTGGCATGACTCAGTGGCAACGCCAGAGTTGTCCACAAACCGACACTCATCCTCCAAAAATTGGACGAGGTCACCAAATGGGGGAGATGTGTGACACTATCCCCACCATACTTTTGCTCGAAACGAGCCCTCAAATCGGCAGGAAGCCGTTGCAGCACAACGTGCACCAAAAGGTAAGACCAATGGTCCACCGGCAAGTCCAATTGCTTTAAAGCGTTGGTCGCTGCCACCAACGGGTTCAACAGGTCAGTACGCAATGCTGACAATCCAGTAATGACCGGTAACCCCAAAATCAATTCAATATGAACGTCAGCCAAACAACGTTTATTTTGGTACCGCCGGGTGAGTAGTTCCACAGCGGTAGGGTAGGCTGAGTCAGTCAACGACAGATGCTGTACCAAGGCTCGGGCCTCACCTTCTAGGACAGACAACAAATAGGCCAACTTTTGGGCGGGTCTGAGGTCCGAGCGTGCATCAACCAAACTTTCAAACAGGTTTTGGAAACCTAACCAGTGGTCCAGACGACCGTCAAAGTGTGGCAGTTCCAAAGTAGGCAGTCTACTCAATAGTCCGGGACCTGAAACAACCGAGGTCTCCGGTTTGACCTGGACAGGTGTCCGGCTCTCCAATATTTCCCGAGCACGTTGACCAATGACATCCCCCAGGTCCAAGATCTGGTCATAGTCAGCAAGGACCTTGTCACGTGCTGCCTGATCCAGCACTTCCAGAGCCACATCACAAATGTACTCGTTGTAGCGGGTAAGCAGAGCATCAGCGTTGCCGAGTCTCACGTTCAACTGCTCGAACCGAGCCAGAGTGACCGCTTCAAGATCCGGGCGCTCAGCGGTCGCTGCAGCTGAAGTGAACCACCGCAGCTGTGTGGCCAATCCACTGATTGCCCCTCTCACCGCTTTGTGTGCCATTGCACAAACAATACAATTCAAATAAACCAAATAATTAAATAATCAAATAACAAAGTTCAAACAATCAATTACAAAATAACTACAAGCAAACAATCAAACTACCAAACTGACTAATCAGCAACTCAAGAAATAACAAAATATTGGTTTCAATTCAATTCAACAATAAACTTTTATTTTAATTCTAAACCCAATATCAACGTTCAAAACTCTATTTCATATTCAATTCAAATATTCAAATTCTATCCAATTCCAAATGTTAAGTTCACAAACCACTGTGTGGTACAACAATAATGAACCTTTATTCCAACTCAAAACAATGGTAATACTCAAAAATGCCAATTTCAAATATTAATTTTCACAAACAACCATATTGATGGTACAAAACTCAATATTTCAATGTCTTCCTGACATTCAATACAACAGAGATCAGACACAAAAAGGGGCTACAACAAGGGGCTGCAACACAGCCCAATCCAATCCACTTTATTAGCCCGGCTGACCTTGGCAAGATCAGGTTACCCGTCTCAATAAATTAAAACAAATTATTTCAAATAACAATTAATTACCATTAACAAACATTTACAGCGAATTACTACTTCCCTTATAGAGACTGCCAAGTAATTAGCCTACTGTAAATTACCAATTTGGTGGTTATGTCTTATAACCGCGCTCTGAATACCAAAAATTGTACGCTGCCAGACTAGACCCCTACAATAGCATTTCAATAGCGCAGTGGAAGATATTATGGTGGGGTCCAGGAGACAAGAGTGGCTAGCGAAACTAGTCCGCCGTACGCGGAGCAGACAATCAAATCAAACAACTCACCTACAATACAACAAAAGAACTTACCTGTTGGTTGAAGGACACTGCTCTGGTGCCAACCTGGAGTTATGTATGTAAGTGAGTGTATATGTATTGTGTTGTGACGTTATGAGTATTCTTCAGGTTACAATCCACTGCAATAAGGCTGGAGGCAATCACAGCATGCGGTCTTCAAATCACTCGTTCCCAATAGCGTCACTTTCACTTGACCTTCAAAGTATTTCAACAAGATATATCCAAAACCCGTGTTATTTTACCAAATAGGGGTTATTAACACAAACAACTGGGTCATGACCACCAAAACGACCGGGGTAAGGGATTACTTTACAAAAGATCGCGAGATACAACCCGGCGACGTGTTCCCTTTTTTTCCCACCAAAAACCAAGAGGAAACGTCAAGTGTCAAAAACAAACTGTCAAGTCAGATGTCATTCCGTTCGGGCGGCGCGTTCCGAAGGCGCATAGAGTAACAAAGTGTTCGGTCCGAAACAATAAGTCTTTGTGACTCCAGGATGTATGGAGTGAGGATTGTTATGGACCTCCCAAATTGCGGATGGCACCTTTTCAGCGGGTAAAACCACGCGCCAAGGATCAGAACACAAAGGACTAACGATCGGCATGCGTCTTAGAAGAACACCGTTCCGAATGGTGTACGCTGGAAACTTTTGTGGAGTATCGCGAGCACCAATATAAACCTTTTTATACCATCTATCACTAGTATGGTCTGGACCTTGATCGAAAGTAACTGGACTAGCATACATTCTAGATAGAGCGTCTGGATCGACGTGTTGTGCACCCTTGCGATGAACGATATCAAAAGTATATTGAGAAATAATAGTAGCCCATCGAGCTAAACGTCCGGAAGGGTTATTCAGCGTAAGGAGCCATTTTAAGGCCATATGATCCGTTATAACAGAGAACTTCATCCCATCTAAATAGCAGCGGAAATGTTTAATAGAATCAAGAACAGACAAAAGTTCACGTTCAGTAGTACTATAATTACGTTCAGCTTTGGAGAATAAGCGAGAATAATAAGCAATAGGATGTTCAACGTTATCAATTTTTTGTGAAAGAACTGAACCAAGACCAACAGATGATGCATCGCATTGTAAAATGAAAGGCTTCGAAAAATCAGGACAAGCCATAACAGGAGTCTTAATTAGCGCCTCCTTTAATTTGATAAATGCTTTATCGGCGGCATTATCCCAACTTATAGGGTCACGACCCTTCCTTTTTCCTATGAGGACAGTGAGTGGAGCTATTATGGATGAAAAACCATCAACGAAACGTCTATAATAGGAACACATTCCAATTGTCAAAAAAATTGTCAAAAAAGCTTAGCTCTGCAGCATACGCGGTTAGAAAAATTCGTGATTTAACTGATTTAGAGACAGCCCGTTTAGTTTATTTTAGTTATTTTCACAGTGTGATGTCGTACGGTATTCTATTGTGGGGAAATGCCGCCGACATTCAGACAATTTTTGTTTTACAAAAAAGGGCAATTCGTTCAATTTATAAATTAAGTCCCAGACACTCCCTCAGAGATAAATTTAAAGAGATTAATATAATGACTGTGCCTTCTCAGTATATTTATGAAAATCTTTTGTATGCACATAAAAATATTAATCTCTTTAAAAGATACAGTGATATCCATAATGTTAATACTAGAAACAAAAACAAATTTGCTATTCCTACAAACAGGCTCAAGAAAATAGGTGGCTCCTTTAGATGCCAATGTATACGTTTTTGTAATAAACTTCCCAGCCTCATTCAAGAACTAAGCTTAAATAAATTCAAATCTTTTATAAAGCGGAAACTATGTCAAAAAGCCTATTATACTGTCAAAGACTATATTGAGGATAAAACTGCTTGGGATTGAGCTGCTCCAATAACTGCACTGAATGTTGATTTTATCTATTATTTTGCTACTTTATTCTGATTTTATTTTGATATTTTTTATATATTTTTTTTCTTTTTTACAGCTACATGTATATTTACTATATGTACATATTGTTTTAACTACTGTGAATTTGATGACTATGTGGGTCATTATTTTACTTTCGATTTTGGTCTGGCAGTTTGAGTAATTTGTGCGGCCTACCCAAATGTCCTTTCTTTGGTATTGTTCGTCGAATCGTTGGGCTCCTTAAGTTCCGAGTTGAGCTGCACGATTATTGACAAATGCGTGCACTGACTGGACAGGTCCACTCAAATCTGTGTGGTTATTTCCTCTAAAGACCATTTCAGACAGCGACTAACATGGTCATCAAGTGATTAGACCGAGATCCTTTCCGGATTTTTCATATACACATTGACATTGATAAATTTTATATATACAATGACATGAATATTTACTTTGTAAAGTATCATATTGTTTAATCATTGTGAATGTGAAGACTGTGTGGGTATGTTTCTTCTTTTCTTTTATCTTTCTTTATTTGTCAAGTATGTTGTAATTATGATCTGGCAGGTTGAGTCATTTTTGCGGCCTACCCAAATGTCCTTTCTTTGGTATTGTTCGTCGGATCGTTGAGCTTCTTAAGTTCTGAGTTGAGCCGCACGATTAGTGACAAATGCGTGCACTGACTAGACAGGTCCACTCAATCTGTTTGGTTCTTTCCTCTAAAGACCATTTCAGACAGCTATCTACATAGTCTTCACATAATGTTACCAATATTATGTCTGGACTTTAAAAGAGGCTGTGACCCCTGAGTTTGTTTCGGCCTTTCTTCTCAGAGCAGTCAGATAGGAAACGCCGACCTCATCTAGCTCAAAAAAATATTATTGACTTGTAAAAGTGTTTGTACAAACCTACTTACAGAAATAAATCATTTATCATTTATCATTTAATGAAACCGCGCAGCGATTTAGCGGTAGTACGAGTTGGATAGTCCCTAATAGCATCAAGGTTGCTGGGATCAGTTTGTAAACCCTTTTCATTTACAATATAACCCAAATATTTTAATTCACTTTTAGAGAATTCACATTTTTTTAGTTTAATAGATAAACCGGCTTCCTTAAGGCGTTTTAGTACTTTTCTAAGGAGTACGAGGTGACTGTTGAAATCTTTGGAAATCAAAATTAGGTCATCAACATAACCAAAAACAAAGTTATCACTAGTTGAAGTAAATTCAAAATTGACAATCATATCCGTAAGACGCTGCATTTCAGAAGCTGCATTTGTGAGACCAAATGGCATTCTGACGAATTCGAATAAACCACGTTGAGGTACTATAAAGGCGGTTTTCTCACAACTCTCCATATCGGCAAGGGGGATCTGCCAAAATGCGCTTCTAAAATCAAGCGAGCTCATATACCTTGCACCGCGAAGGTTATCAAGGATATCGTGAATACGGGGAAGAGGATAACAATCCCTGATAGTAACGCTATTCAACTTCCTACTGTCAACGCAGAAACGAACAGAACCATCCTTCTTAGTAACCATTACCACTGGACTGGCCCAAGGAGAACGAGAGGGACGAATGACACCCATCTCTAACATCTTATCGATTTTCTCATTGAGAATTTTTAGTTTAACAGGAGAAAGAGGGTAAAATCGTTGTCTAATAGGTTGTGTTTATTTTGTGTGAAAGCCAAGTAGTCTTACCAAGGCCAATTTTATCAGACGAAATATCTTCAAACTCGTCAATGACCTTTTGTAGGCTTAGTTCTTGATCAGGTGAAAGAATGTTACGAGGATGAATGTAACGAATCTCTTCAACGGAAGAAACCTGAGGAGGAGAATGAGTATCGGAAGGAAGGAACATATTACCTTTGATGTATTTGTTAAATGCTCGGCTAAAAACGGAAGTTAAACCAAACTTGTTCCAGAATTCAATACCTAAGATTACAGGAGAAGACATAGAACGTGCTACTAAAAACTCGTGTACAAAGGTTGTACCATTAAACCTAACTGGAAGATAAATAGTTCCCAAAATATCGATAGGCGAATTATTAGCAGAAATAACTCGAGGACATGAATCATTTGTGTTCAGTGAGATACCTAGTTGCTGAGTTAAACGATCACTAATAAGGGACATTTGTGCACTAGGGTCAAGGAGAGCTTTAACAACCTGGTTACACAATAAAATCTCGATAAAAGGGCGGTTATCAGACGAATCGGACGCTATCACCGGTGACACTGTATGGAACAATGCGTGTCGCCGGTGGTTTAAACATTTTTTGGATTGCATTTTGGGCAATCACGAGTTATAATACCAGGGGTGCGACACTTAAAGCATAGCATACCAGGAAAATTTGGGCAAGTACGATAGGGGTGCCCGGTTTTATTGCATTTTGGGCATTGTTGTGTGCTGGTAACGCTTGAAACGGATTTAGTAGGTTTGGTTGATTTTGTCAAAAAACTTTCGAAATGTGAAACTGTATCGACAAGTTCATCCAAGTTTTTGAACTTGTGAATCGACAGACATGGAAAATACTTATTGTGCATATTATGGATAATTATTTCTAATAAATCATCTTTACTGATCGGTTTGCGCAAGGAATCGTTCAATCGAGAGATCTTCCTAGTAAAATCTCTAACAGATTGATCAGGCGTTTGTTCAAGAGTTCTAACCTGTTGCTGAGTTTTGAACTCGAAATCTATAGGTCCAAATGATTTTAAAAAGTTTTGTTTTAATTCGGGATAAGACATATCAGGTCGGCGAATTGACCTGTAATACTCCAAAGCGTCGCCGGTCAAGAGTTCATAAAAGCGTTTTAGGAGATAACAGTCTGATATGTCGTCTCCCTCTTTTCGTTCCTCAATAGACGTGAAGAACTCCCTAACAGACGTATCGCCAGAGTAACTAATGTGCCATTTCATAAGCGAGAATCTTTTTTGTGGGAAAGGCGGACAATCTTCAGATTTGATAGGAGATGGAAGACTAGAACCTGGAGTTGCCCTAGGTGGGATCGGTGGCGGTCTAGAAATAATCGGGCTTTCGCGAAGGGGTGTCTCACTAATAGAAGCTTCTTCTGCCATGTTTTATAACTCAAAAGAAAAATCAGGGATAAATGACAAATCTGCTGAACCTAGCTGGAATGCGTTAGATACCGAGTGGTAAGATCGATAGAGAAATAGAACGACAAATACACGACAAAGGAAACAGTTGGGCTAAGAATCAAAAAAGGAAATAGACACTAGCAAACCAACATTCAAAAAAGCTTACCTTATTATCGCGACACCTAAACATCCACACATCAAACACACACTACGGGAAACTAACTACAGCTACCTACAGGAAGGGAATAAAACACGGGATGAATATGTATTTCTTTAGGGGAGAAATAAAAGAGATAGATATTGGGTATGGTTACAAAGTTATTCTTTGAAATTATATTCACAAACATCACATTAAAACAAGGAACACAAACTTCAGTAAGCAGTTCCGTTATCCAATCGCGTATGAGGTATATTCAACGAAGCATCCGAGACACAAACTCCTTTCTAGTTCCACACCGGATTCTGTCTGATTCTAAAATCTGAAACTCACAATAAAATTAAAATTTGCTCATATGGAGCAACCACACACGAGATAACAAAAAAAATTAAATTATTGGTAATGAACTTACCTTTAGTTCGGGCGCCATTTTGTAGCGAGACGGTTAAAGAAAAACACCATATTCAAACCACTTTTATAATTTCGACAAAACAAAAAATTATAAAAATACAGCAGTAATATAAAAAAAATATAAAAAACAATTATATTTTTGGTTTTTGTTTAAAAAGAGGGACGAGTCAAACTTAGTGGTTAAACAGATATAACGGAAATTATCTTCGCGCACGACCTATCCCCAATACGATTGCAATCGATTAAAAAAACAGGCCTATGCACGTCGATTTATAGGTTCCTTTTTTATAAAGAACACCTAGTTGAATCGTGAAGTACACGTTACATCAGGATGCGTAAAATAGAAAATTATTAATAGATAATCTATTACAGAAAAATAGAAAAAATAGGCAATGTTAAATGGTTCCTTATAACCAGCCGGGCGTAACTATCCAGAAGGACACTGTCAGTACTGCGTGCAGCGACGAAGTAGCCGTCTATGTAGGCGTCAGGCTCTGCGTCGGTGACAAATGTCCGCAACAACCCGCCGACCTCAGTTTAATCCGACGGCTGGTAGCCCGTCGGGGGGAAAAGCCGAAATTCGGCTTGTATGGTCGTCGTCAGTTGAACTCTTCCAGAGTTGCGCACAGAACTTTATCGCTATGAGCAATTTTTAAATGTAGCACCAGATAGACACACGTAGGTTTAGTTATAAATTTTAGGGCTAAAATAGAAAATTTAAACTTAGGGGTTCCGAAAATAAAAATAATGATGTGAAACGTTCGGCTCCCATCTGCAGTCTGCCAGTTGACAAGAAAAAAATTTGGCGTTAGATTTTACAGGATCGAAATTTGAAATAGAACAAAAAATATACAGGCCAGTGTTTCTAAAAAAAGGTTGATTTAGAAACCAAAAAGTTTCGTCCGCAGCGAATTTACGCTGCAGTATGTAAACAAACGTGAACTGAATAAAAAGCTTGCAAAACTTTTAAAAGCTGGGGGGCCTCGTTCAAGTTTGTCGCCCTAGGCCTCTAACGGGCTTAGTCCGCCACTGGAGATAAATATTTTTAGACGTCGGGTATCGTCGCTCAAATTATTGTTCTGTGACACTAATTTTTACTTACCACATTCCTCTATCGGTATACATTCGCCGTCCTGATTCTTTCTGATGTAACCTTCTTTACAGTGACATTGGAATTTACATGACACGAGTACAGCTAAACATGAATATTGTTGATTATCCGTACAAGTCTTCTGAGGAGGGCATGGATTTATGCATCCTGCAGGTACTTCGTTTGGCCCGCATTCTGGAAATAGAAGATGATAATTTAAAATAAGATATATTACATACATGATAAATAAATAAATGAATCTAACAGCGATTTATACTGTAAACTGAATATATGGCTGTAAAGACCTAAAATTATTCCAAAACTACCTGATGAAACAAACCCTGAAAAGTTTAAATTCTTACAAAATCACTCACTTGATGGAATTGGTAATACGTTAAATTGTATTTAAATTTAAATCTCACCTATTTATTCAATGAAATAATTTAATATTGTATGAATATTTTTTTAAATAAAAATATCGAAAAAAATTAAGGTTACAAAATCAGTGTCAATGGTCACATGAATGACATCTGTAATTCTGTATGTTGATTTAAAATTAGAATTTTGGAATTAACTATACATAGAATAAAAATAAAGTGCTCAATTTGTAAGTTGCAATGCAAATTAGTATACACGAGTAAATATTCTGGTCCATTTGTTTATATTTCTTCAGATACTTTTAAAGCAGTGCATAGTAGGAATTAGTTTTGAACTTAAGTTTTGCTCCGCACCCGTTAGCTTTCAATCGGTTTCCTGCTTCGAGACGTTAAAGGTACTTTAAGACAAAATTATTTTTCATACAAATCGTCTTAAAGAAATACACTTACTAAAGCGTATGATTTATCATCTGTCATTTACCAACTAAGTAATACTTAATAATACGATATAATTAAGTAATACTTCATAATACGATATTATTAAGTATTACGTAGTTGTTAAATATCAAATTCTAGTGTGTTTGAAATAAGTCAACAGCTCGATTTTGTCAAGTTTTTTATGTACTACGTCACGAAGCAGTCTTGGCGGTAATAAGTACTTCCCCTGAGAATAGCATCTTGTATAAAAAGATTTAAAGCAAGGCCAGCCAAGTGCGTGTTGAACCACGCACCATCAATGGTTTCCTAATTGAGATGAATTTATCCCGAGAACAAACTTAATACTGTGGTTGAAAAACTCGTTCTGCCATACATTTTAACTGCAAATGTAAGTTGGTTGACTACTACACGTCAAAGTCAAATATCTTTATTGTGACACAATGGTTGCTCGTGAACTTGTAAAGCCTGTGAAAGTTTCCCTTTTTACTTCGTTATATAAACTATTACCGTTATTTTTTCACATAATTATCCAAAAGCATTATTTTAGCTAGCAGGGACACTTGACTGTAACAAAAAATAGCATTTATGGATCTTTGAATTGAAAAACTCAACCAACGACACTCCATGGGTAGACGAGAAAAAAAAACAATTAAAGACCTAACCTTACCTTATGGTACCTTCTACCATAAGGTAAGGTATAATAATTATTTCGAGATTTTATTTTACCACTTTGTCAGCGTGTCTAATTTGTATATCCATACCAAATTTCAGCTTTCTGGTATTAAGAGTCTCTAAGCTGAACAGCCGACAGATGGATGGACATGGCGAAACTATAAGGAACTCTTTCCTTACTGCGAAATCCATAAAATAGCATTTGAAACGGTACTCCCTTTCTTCTCCTAAATTTTTTTGTCCGAAAATCATTATCCATAACACGTTAGCTACCTTAATATTCAAAAAGTCGAAATTTTGTTTTACATAATTATCTTTGCTTCTAAAACTATTCTGTCATAATATCAAATACTATAATCATTAAATCTCCTTATTTTGCATGTTATAAAGTTATATGTCCTAAGTATTGTATTGTATAAAGTGTATTATGCCGAATGTTCATTTATAATAAAATCTTTAGTAGTAAAAAATTGCTACAAGTTAGGTTTTAGTGACAGAAACGAATCGCTGTAAATCTAACTCCACGTAGTCTTGTCTGCCCTACCCCTAGAGTGTTATTTAAAATCGCGTAGGCGCGGAGGAGCGAGGCGGCCCGCGAGCTGAGGAGCAGGTGGTTGTAACGCTCGCCGCTGCTGCTGAGGCTGGCCGGCAGAGCCAGCCAGCAAGACGAAGCTGCGGTGGTGATCGTTAAACCGTCTGCGACGATAAGCTCGCGTGGGACTGCCTAAGCTCCGCATTGCTGGAGCCCTGACAGAAACCATGCCTGCTACATGATGCATGCTCGCTTGCATACTGCATGCTTGCTTGCATGCTTGATTGCCTGCTTGCATGCATGCTCGCTTGCATGCTGCATGCTTGCTTGCATGCTACATGATGGATGCTTGCTTGCATGCTCGATTGCATGTTGCTTGCTTGCATGCATGCTGCATGCATGGTGTATGGTTGTTTGCATGTTTCTTAGAGGGAAATAAAATTACATGTTCACAATCACTTGTTTTATTGAGTGATATATTTATTGAGTGATAATACATGCAGCGCCATGCCAGGCACTTGCCCGAACTAAATGTCACATAATATCACATGCCATAAAATTGAAATCCCTAAAAACAATATGCCCTAAATCCGTTTGTCATAAATATTACTATCAATAATATACAACAGAATTATAACTGTTTTCCATAAAAGTTATAAGTTCTAAATTCCAGTTAGTTTATGTTTATTTATCCTAATTATAATTTAGCACTACTGCTGAGCATGAGGTCCTAGGTTCGATTCCCAGGTCGGGCAAAGTGTTTATTGGGTTTTTCCATCTGGAATTTCGCAGAAGCAGCCTGGAGTGTGGATTTGTGCCTGGTTGATGGCAATAGGCTCGCCCCCTATTACATGGGACTTAAACAAAACAGGCGAAATGTGGGTGTACTGTAGGTATACCTCTGCCTAACCCTTCGGGGAAATAAGGCGTGATGTTATGTTATTAAATCCTAATTATATACTTAAAACAAATTTGTATTACGGAGTTCATTAAGATTTTCATTATTTTATCAAATCCATCTGATACAATACATAAATAGTAAAGATACAAAACCATTATGGCATTTATCAAGGCCTGGCATGGCACTGCATGTATTATCACTCAATAAATATATCACTCAGTAAAACAGGTGATTGTGAACATGTTTTTTTTTTTATTTCCCTCTAAGAAACATGCAAACAAGCATACACCATGCATGCAAGCAAGCAACATGCAATCGAGCATGCATGCAAGCAGGCAAGCAGCATGCAATCGAGCATTCAAGCAAGCATGCAGTATGCAAGCGAGCATGCATCATGCAGCAGGCATGGTTTCTGTCACGGCTCCGGCACTGCGAGGCTTAGGCGGTCCCACGCGAGCTTATCGTCGCAGACGGTTTAACGATCACCACCGCAGCTTCGTCTTGCTGGCCGGCTTAGCCGGCCAGCCTCAGCAGCGGCGGCGAGCGTTACAACCACCTGCTCCTCAGCTCGCAGGCCGCCTCGCCCCTCCGCGCCTATGCGATTTGAAATAACACTCTAGGGCAGGGGTTCCCAACCTTTTTTTGTCTACTGCCCACTTTAAGAATAAATTATTTTTTAACGCCCCCCTTTTTAAACATACTTAAAAACCGCTAAGTACTTATAACTAATTATTGAAACGCAAATTTATAGTATTCGGACAGAGTATCTTGTATTGAAAATAAAACAAACATAATCAATTCTTATATAAAAACTAATGTGAAGGTTGAATCTGATGCTGTTCAATAAGTTTGTTGATATCAGGTTCCAATTTACTCAAAAACAGCCGCAAGTCGCCACGTTCGGTAACACGCAAACGATTTCTCTTTTTAGTAAGCAGCGTTGCCACAGCACTAAATCCACGTTCACACAAATATGACGATGGGAATGCTATCAAAAATCGTTGAACAATTGACCACAATCCAGGGTACAATTGCGGGATCGGTTTTTGTAGCCAAAATTCTTGATATCCATTTTTGAACTTGATTTTTATTTCTTCGTTTGTTGTCAATTCTATAAGTTCTTCTTCCAGCTGAGGTGACATTGCTGTGTTGACATTTGAAAACGGATCCAACACCCAGTCTGGTATTTCCAATTTTAAAATGTCCTGGTATCGTTCGGTGAAGTCAATGTGGAGGTTTTCCAAATGTTGGCAGTAGGCAAACAAGTCGTTACTGCAGTATACTGATAAATTCGGAAAATTGTGAAACTCACGTCTGCCCATATTCTTTTTGTGCAGAAGCAGTTTGGCTGCAAAAGCAGCACCGACATTTTTTGTTTTAATTAAATTTAGTTCATCGCCTTGCAGTTGGAGGTTCATGTCGTTGAACATTTTATACAGGTCTGTCATGTAAGCTATATCATTCTTTGATGTTATGAGCTTGTTGCGCAGTTCTGTATCTTTAGTTTCCAAGAACTCTATCATAGAGTCAAACAGGTTGTAAAATCGAATCAGACAATTGCCTCTTGACAGCCAACGAACTTCAGTATGAAGCAACAAACGGTTGAAATCTTCGTCATTAGTAACACAAAGCTGATGAAATAATCTATCATTCAAAGAGCTGCTACGGATTTTATTGACTGCTTTGATGACATATTGCAGTGATTGAAATAGTCGTTCACTTAAGTTTCTAGCAACCAAATGTTGTCTATGAATAACGCAATGTATAGCAAGGACATCTGGAATTTTATTCTTTAAGTATGCTATGAAGCCTTTATGGCACCCTGTCATAGCCGGAGCGCCATCCGTAGCAACTGATATAATATTTTTCAAAGGAATCTCTCTCTCTTCACAAAACTTTTCCAATGTATTGAATATGGTTTCGCCTTTTGTATCTGTCACAAAATTTCTGGCAAACAATAGTTCTTCACGTATTTTCTCATCTTTAATAAACCTCACGTAAGATAGCAACAACGCTTCATTAGTTGGTAAAGTGGACTCATCGAGCTGAATTGAGAATTGACTAGTCCTCAGATGATTGCACAATGATTCTTCAATGTTTTCAGCCATTTCATCAATTCGTCTTTGCACAGAATTATTACTCAAAGGAATTTTTCGGATAATATCTGCGGCTGGTTTATGAAGCACAGTAGTTATTACTTCCTTTATTGCTGGCAAAATTAACTCTTCTCCGATGTTGTGTGGTTTGCCTTTTTGAGCAATTAACAAAGAGACATTGTACGAAGCTCGAAGTCCGTCGTCATCTTCCTTAGCAGCCGCCGAAAATAGTTTTGATACACTTGGCTGAGTATTATGCTTCTTCTCTAGGTCTTGAAAATATGCTACATTCTTTTCTGTCTTATCTGGATGCATTTTATTCAAATGATCTTGCAGTCTTGAAGGCTTCATTGCTTCGTTCGAAAATGTTTTTAGACATAGAAGACACAAAGGCGACGACGGGTTTGTGGGATTTTCAATAAATCCGAATTTATTGCCGTCGCTTCTTTTTTACTTCCGACATTGTTTTGTTTTAAGAAATACGTAAGTGTTGAAATCAAGTACTGCTTATCTATTATGCGCGAAACCGCAAATGAAAATAAAATAAATTTACGTCGTTTATATAGGATTGCATAAGCAGCACGCACCAACAGGAATAAGACAAACGTGCATAAACTCGTTTAGGTATCTCATTCGACGCCCAAACGTACTCGACAAGCAAAAACAAGTATTATAGAACCAGTCGATTGGTATAGGAATGTACAATTCGGATTATTTAACAAAAACTTGTTAAAACATGATTGCCCGCGGTCTTTTATATCGAACTGAGTTTGAGCTATATCTTAATTAATATTAGTTGATGTTCACAAGATGTAGTCGAGAGTCGAGAGCTCAGTCGGCGTATAAGAGTCTTCCTAGCTAGGTAGATGAAATTATAAATCGACCCCAAAGTCCTACACAATGCCCCCTTTTTTTCTGGGTCTTTTACCGCCCCCCTTTAGGCCTGCAGCGCCCACAAGGAGGCGTTATCGCCCACGTTGGGAAAGACTGCCTAGGGGTAGGGCAGACAAGACTACGTGGAGTCGGATTTACAGCGATTCGTTTCTGTCACTAAAAACCTTACTTGTAGCAAATTTTTACTACTAACGATTTTATTATAAACTAGCTTCTGCCCGCGGCTTCGCCCGCGTGGATGTCGAAAAATATCCTACAGGACCGTATTACCGGGATTAAAAGTACCCTTTGAGTTTATCCAGGTAAACAATGGTTATTGCACTGCTTTCTTTGTGTTATCCAAGGAGCAGCTGCAGAGTTCGGATTGATAAATGATTGTTGTAGGATAAATATTGCTAAAACATAACAATATTGACGGAAATATATAACGCAACGGCAAAATACTTACTTGCATGCCAATTTGAAGGCAACTTTAAAGTGAAAATATAAGCTTTCTTTATTCCCTGGGAAGTTCTGAAAAAATTGGTACCTAAATTATTCAAATGGCGATTTTAGTTACATTGCTGTTCACAGGGGTTAAAGACTAATATCTGGATGACCGAGCTTTGCTCGGTACTTTTTGGTAAATTGTGTTTAAAATAATAAGTTTATGTTCAAGTTGATTATAGATAAAGTTGGTAATTGAAAACACGAATAAAACGACATTTTATAAAAACGAATTCTAGCTAGATCGATTAATCGCCCCCTAAACCGCTTGTATACTAAATTTCATGAAAATCGTTGGAGCCGTTTCCGAGATTCAGATTATATATATACATATATAGAAGAATTGCTCGTTTAAAGATATAAGATTTATTTTTTTGTTTATACTTTAAGTATCTCTTTATATACTACTTTAGAGGTTCTGCCTTCAGGTGCTAATACAACCAGGCTGCTAGATGAGCTCACTCTCGACCAGGCAACGTAAAACTGGCCGTGCGAGAAGCAGTCCCCTCTTAGATGATATCCCGCTGTTTTAAGTGACTGTCCCCGACACTTATTGATCGTCATTGCGAAACATACTAATAAGTTATTTAAACCGAGGACGAATCTCACACTTACAGGTAACAACAGCTATATTATGTGCATAAAATTGTACAACAAAATACCGAATTCCATAAAAACGCTACCACTTTCTAGATTTAAAAATAATTTGACGAGATTTTTAATTGAAAAATGCTTTTACAGTGTACATGAGTTTCTGGATTACAAATTGTAAATCCTTTTCAGTTCAGGCTGCTCGTTTGTGGAATGCATTGCCAATTCAAATAAAACGCGCGCAATCTTTACCTATATTTAAAAGACTCGTGAAGGAGCATTACTTGTTGTCGTGATCTTGTTTTCATACCTGTCATAGTCGTATTTTATTTTCTTAGCTTATATATTTAGTATGTATGTATATAAGTATTTATTAAACAGGATATATATAATTATATCTATGTATTTATTAAAATAAATTGTATCTGTATTTTACACCAGTGACAACCCCATTTTTATGTCCACGCAATCACTGTCCATACCAAGGTTGCCTGGAAGAGATCGCAGAAAGCGATAAGGCCGCCCATTGTATGTTTTTATTTTTGTTAAATATTCTTGTTGTAATGTATTTTCTGGTGTACAATAAAGCATATATAAATAAATATAAATAAATAAATTGTAAGTTTTGTTAATTGCACGACCATTTCAAATAATTATTGTAGCGAACGAACCTCTCCCATTATTGATATTATTATTGACATTTATGCTTGTTAGTTTTTCATTTTTATATAGTCATTTATTTAATTCTATAATACAATTTTAATGGGGGGATTACCTGTTTAATGACTGCATGATTATGATTAATTTATTAATTTAAATCAAAATAAACTGTATATGAGCTTTTAGGTTATAAATTGTAAGTTTTATAAACTCCACGGTCACTTTAAATTATTTTTTTTATATTACTGGGTGGCGAATCTCTCACATTATTGAAATGATTATGATTGACATGTATGATAATTACTTTTATTATTATTTTATTATTGTGTGACATTTATTTAATTCAGTAATACAATTTTAATGGGATTATCTACTTAATGACTGCATGATTGTGATTTATAATTTAATTTAAATTAATAAGTAATGTGTAATTTTAGCTTATATTTGCACGCCGAAATTAAAGGCAGAATAAGAGAACAAATTCATATATTTTACCAACTTTCTGTACCTTATTTACGCGAATAAATGATTTTGATTTTGATTTTGAACATACCATAAGCGGACTGCAGCCTTTTAAACTGGAATGGGTACTCCGACGGTATTCGTGGTATATGCGGTATATAGTACACCGATACACCTTGAGCACAGCCAATAAATACAATGGCGGAGCCTCTACGACGTTTCGATGTGAGGTTTTCACACGTGACCTGGTCCCATTGCACAACTTGGCTGGATTGAGATTTCGTGGTAGGATTGCTGGACCAGATGGGTTGAATAAATTTAAGAGCTTCATAGGATCATTTTTATGAATTCGACACGTATGCATGTAATATAATAACAACAGATTTTTGTTGCCTGTGTTTATTTTGTACAGCTTCTGCCCGCGGCATTTTTTTTTCAGAAACAGACATCCCCGCTCTCACTACTTCTCAATTTAGTATACTAACTAACAATGTCCCAAACAAATAGAACGAAGTTCTTCGTAAAATTTAACTAATCTCTGGGATGAGTGTAGCATAGTTTTAATAGAATTCAAAGCGTGTGTGAAAAGATTTATTTAGGAGACAATCAGAAGTGGATAATAAACAATTAATATTGTTTACAACGAAATACTATGCCTACCGCAGTATTTCTTTGTAAAAAATATTTTTCGTTTTAACTTCAGGTGCTAGAATCAGCAGGCTGCTGGTCTGCACCAGACTGTGTGAAAGGCAGTTCTCCTTTAAGTCTACCCCTGTTCAATTAAGTGTTTGGCCTTGAGATTTATTTAAGGTCATGTCAAAGCAGACTTTGAGGGGAAACTGCACTCTTTTGAGCTCGAAGGGGTAGTTCGATGGCGTTAGAGGAATACTCGGAATAAACACAGACTTCTCTCTGGAACAACCTGTCAGTATAGTTGCCTCGATAACATTTCGTTGCAATATTTTTACTCGCAACCTGGTGTCATTGTATAATTTTGGCGGGTTTAAATTACGCAGCAACATAACTGGGACGCCAACTCTAAATTTTAAGATGTGAGTTGGGAGACCTGGGAGGTTTCAATGTGTTAAGAAACTCAACCGGGTAATGTATGGCGTCATCGTGGTTTATCACTCGAGTCAACTGATTTATAATGATTCAACTCCTTCAAACGACCTCAAGAGAATTTCATTGATGATTGTGGCTTGGTCGTTACGTTTTACTTTAATGTAATAAACTAAAGTCGCATTATTACTCACTGAACGTACAGATGTATGTGCCCAATTAGTTTTTACTTATAAACTTGCAGTACCTGGATGCCCGAGCTTTGCTCAGTATTTTTTATTTTTTTTGGTAAATTGCGTTTTTTAGAAATTATATTTAAATACAAATTACATTTTGTTATTTTTCTTCCAATAACAAAATAAAACATAAGTTTATGTTGATTATCGATAAAGTTGATAACTGAAAACACGTATAAAACGACATTTTCTAAAAATGAATCCTAGCTAGATCGATTTATCGCCCCCGAAACCCCGTATTATACTAAATTTCATGAAAATCGTTGGAGCCGTTTCCGAGATTCAGATTATATATAGGTACAAGAATTGCTTGTTTAAAGATACTAGTGATCGCCCATTGGTCGAACTTCGACCGTACTTCATTTGAATACAAATACATTATTCAATGAAAAAAATATATATAATAATAAATATAAAAAAATTAAATATAGACAAATTGTTGACGCTGTACTACTGTGGAGAGGGTTCGCTGGCGGGATGGTGATGGCCAGGACCAGGACGTAGGTGTAATGAGTAAAGAATACTTCTTCAGGACTCTCTTCTTTATTTTCTTAATACTTCTTAACTGCTGGTTATGGAATGAATTATCACAGAAAGCTCTGTTTTTATAGAATTTTTCCTATTATTTTTAATTAACTAAGATAGTTCAAAATGTTATAATTATAACCAGCCTCTACAATCTATGACCAGCCTGTACAATCGTGAGGCATACAACCTCTACAGTTTGCACACGACACTAAGTTTTGTACGGGAAGCTTACTAATGCCATACTTGACACTCCCCATAAAACCACAAAAATATTTCTTTTATATCTAAACGAAATTCCTATCGTCGCTAATACAAATAATATTAAAGACAAATATTCTCGATATGATCATAGATTTAAAAAATGAAATAGGTTATTTATCTATAAAATTAACTTATTACCTTAGCTTATTACCTATGGTTATACTTGACACTTGACATTCAGTGAGACTATAGACACAAAATATTAAAGACATATTCTCTATGCATGTGTGTATTACACGGTAATTAATAGTAGTGTGTGTAACGTGTTATTTAATGAAAATAATGCATTTTTACGCATAATTTAAAAAAAATATTAGCATTCGTCACTTCTTCTCCGTATAAACTATAAGTGTGCGAAATTTCATACTCCTCCGTCCACCCAATTTTCGTAAAAAGGGATCCAAAGTTTTCGCTTCACGTATTAATATATAGATAAGATAGGTATCTATTTAACAATAGTCACTGTAGTTATTTAATTTTATTTAATACAGAAACAAACGCGATTTAAGTACATGTAACTTATTACTTGCAAGTATTAGTTCATATTAATATCAGTTACATATTTGATACATCCCCGTTACCTTGGTTGAAATTGGACACCGGTGACGACAATGCGCTCCTGAGCCATGCGCCCGTCTACCAGGCCATGTAGGATTTTCAAAGCCCTATTTGACTCAGTAAGGGGATGATTTTTGAAAAATTGTGATATACGTGTTACATGATTATACTTGAAGAGTATTTGTACCAATTTTTGTGTCAATCGACCCAGAGAATAAAAAGTTTCATAGAAAATTCAACCCCCCATTTCACCCTTTTAGGGGTAGAATTTCAAAAAATCCTTTCTTAGTGGATACCTACTTTCTACAAAGAATACACCCTCCAAATTTCATGTCTCTAGGTCCAGCGGTTTAAGTTGTGCGTTGATATATCAGTCAGTCAGTCAGTCACTCAGGACTTTGAATTTTATATATATAGATGAACATTCGGCATAATACACTTTATATAACACAATACTTAGGACATATGACTTTATAACATGCAAAATTAGGTGATTTAATGATTATAGTATTTGATATTATTACAGAATAGTTTTAGAAGCAAAGATAATTATGTTAAACAAAATTTCGACTTTTTGAATATTATGGTTACTGCCGTTTATAGCTAACGTTTTATGGAAAATGATTTTCGGACAAACAATTTTAGGAGAAGAAAGGGAGTACCGATTGTGAACATGTGGTTTTATTTCCCTCTAAGAAACATGCAAACAAGCATACACCATGCATGCAGCATGCATGCAAGCAAGCAACATGCAATCGAGCACGCATGCAAGCATGCATCATGTAGCATGCAAGCAAGCATGCAGTATGCAAGCGAGCATGCATAATGCAGCAGGCATGGTTTCTGTCACGGCTCCGGCACTGCTGGGTTTAGGCGGCCCCACGCGAGGTTTTCGTCGCAGACGGTTTAACGATCACCACCGCAGCTTCGTCTTGCTGGCCGGCTTTGCCGGCCAGCCTCAGCAGTGGCGGCGAGCGTTACAACCACCTGCTCCTCAGCTCGCGGGCCGCCTCGCCCCTCCGCGCCTACGCGATTTTAAATAACACTCTAGGGGTAGGGCAGACAAGACTACGTGGAGTTGGATTTACAGCGATTCGTTTCTGTCACTAAAACCTAACTTGTTGCAATTTTTTAGTACTAACGATTTTATTATAAATGAACATTCGTCATAATACACTTTATTTAATATAGTACTTAGGATATATGACTTTATAACATGCAAATGAGGAAACTTAATGATTATAGTATTTAATATTATGACAGAATAGTTTTAGAAGCAAAGATAATTATGTAAAACAAAATTTCGACTTTTTGAATATTAAGGTAGCTGCCGTTTATAGCTAGCGTATTATGGATAATGATTTAGGTAGGTGTGATCGAGTTCTAGAAAACAGGACAATGTTTGTACGGTCAGCTAGTATAAATGTATATTCATATACTAGCCTACCTATTTATAAAAAAACATGATATATGTATCTACGAAAAAACACGATAAACGCTTAGTGCATTTATCGTAAATATTTTATGTCCTCTCTGTTATTCTTATTTATTTCAAAAACAAAGCAAAGGTCATGGTCACTGATATTGTCTATCTATATACGTGTGTATCTGCGGTCATGGTTGATTGACAGTTTCGAAAATAATCATGTTGTTTATAGAATCATTTTTGTGATAGTTCAAGTTGGTAAATTAAATGACGGTGATCTCTAGATTAAATTTTGATTATTATATTTATTGTATCCACGCCATGCAAATATTTATTGCTATTAATTTAAAATTTATTATTTTTTTTATTTATTAGATATACCTAATATTTTTTAAATATTTGGATATTAAAAAAATTATGAACTTTAAAAATATGTATACCAAATATTTCCGACTGTAAAATGCAGAAGAGTCTCAGCTACCTGTGGTTTACAGTGCCAGAGACAAAAACCTTCTGATATTGTGCGCCATGTTGAGGAGTTAGTGTCGTCTGAATCAGGCCTAATAATAATTATTATTTTGAATGAGAATGGAGTAATAAAGAACACTTGCCACCAGAGCAGCTGTCCAATGGCGTAACACACGCACGATTCAGTTTATTTTGATAATTCAACAATATTCATTGCATTGTTTAGCTATATTGTCGAGCAAACAAATTTTTCGAGTAGCCTCCAAATGAAGTGGATTGTGATCAAGGTACTTACTGGCAAGAACCAGCACGTCTTAAATAATAATACTTGCCTTGTTTTTTTAAACTTCTATTTAGAAATTGATCAAAATCCAGATTTGACGCCACACTGAACCCAACACAGCTGATACACAATACAAGATATGACCTCAACATGTTGACGACTCAACGTGTATTGATAAAACGGCAGCCTGAATTTATTTATATACGTAACGCTGTATAGTGGAATTTAATAAGTTTAGTTATGTTGTTCACGATATAGGATTCCTTCTACCGGCCAAGGCGCTTCTTAAAACTAAAATTCATCATACAAGACAATTCGTGCTACTGTGAATATTTTGACATATATATGCCTTTCACGCCTTTCACGCATTCTGGCGTTGATTAGCCGGATACTGTGCGGAGTATCCGGATAGTAGGGTAAGGGTATGTGACCAAATGGTGTTTCCGAGCACCTGTGACTTTCTATATAGCGGAGCCACTGTATATTTAGATGAAAAAAAAAATTGGTTAATATCACAATGTATTTTAAGATATTTAACGATATTCTGATCCCATAAACTCAACAAAATTCAAATTTTAGTCCAATATGTAGGTCGGTAATACATAAAGGTCGGGGAAAAGTTAATGCGTATTTAAAACACAAATTCAAGATATTCTACCAGGTCACTAATACATACTTAGTCATTTTTGATGTAGGTATACCTACACAGTACAATCATAGAAATATGATTCAAATATAACAGTGTTGCCGTGTCTTTAATGAATTTCAATAATAAGTATAGTCTGTGGAACAAAGAGCTGTTGACAAGTTATTTGTTTCAGTGGTGACGGCCCTGATTTATAAATTGCAATTCGTTTACTTCACCATCACCACCCTTAAAATAGTGAAGAACACATTTCGAATTATCTTCGAATTAAAAAATCGATGACATTGTAACATCCATTAAGTCGGTCGTGGGATTAGGGCACTTGGTGATGAAGCCCGCTAGACGAAATCGGGGTGTGCGCGAATGTAACAGGATCTGCCTCCCGGGACGCCGACTCATTTAATTTGGTGATGGTACGAAGCATGGGCTTTTAGCTGGTAGAAGTCTGACACATTCCACCATTTTCTCCGGATCTCCATGAGGATTTCTTTCAACCCAATAAAAAGCAAGGAATTTGTAAATATGATAATTAAGATTTTCAGATATGTATATTAACACAATCAGTAATTATGTATCAGAAACCTTTGAGAGCTTCTTCTTTTTTGTGTTGACTTAACCAAGCTGAACAGTCGTGCGAATCCTGCGCCTCAGGACATAAGCAAAGCGGGATACATGGCGATCCTTCTTCTTTTCTGAAATACCCGTCCTTGCAAGTGCACCCCGCTTTGCAAGGCTCTTGACTGTCACAGTTCGGCAAACTTGCGATTGAAGAGCAGGTATCGTTCGAGCAAGACCGTTTGCAATGCGTGTACTCTTCATAATCCCCACATGTAATAACAGGTCCTGAAAAGAAACGCTGTTTATTAAATTATTATGTAGATAACTGCAAGACATTTGTTGTTAAAGTACAGTCTAGTAGTACAAATATACTGCCACTTTAAAGTACGCGCTGCCACAGGCACAGATAAGGCCTCATCGGAGAAATTTAATGAATACTTTCGAATAAGTTTACCCAAGATGTACCCAGCCGAAATGTAAAAACACTATAACCTTGTTGGCCTAACCAGAGACTACCAAAGAGTATTATTTTTATCTTACTTAGGTAATTGTGGGAAAAAATGGTTCTAAACAGAATATTATATCTCTTTGCAGTAGAATGAAATAATACCGATTAAGAGGTGGTTGTCAGCCCTCCCTTTTTTTTCTGGCTATCATCAAATGACGTCTCCCGCTCTGAAAACCCACCAGTATTCCTTCAGTTGCCTGTGCCAGGGCCACGGTAACTCTTTGGAATAAATCTGCGACCCTGGCAGGCATCAGTCCTAGCGGACCCCCTGGGTTCCAAACAAGGGACCTCGTGGGTCATGGCTGCTAACCTAGGCACTAAACCAAAGAGGCAGTCTTCGATATGATTATATTTTGTAACTTACCACATTCAATTTCTGGTATACATTCGCCGCCCTCAAACCTTCTGAAGTAACCTTCCTTACATACACATAGATAGTCACATTGTTGGTTCGTCGAACACATGATGTCTAGTGCACGATCTTCACACGTCTGTATAAGAGGGCAAGGATTTACGCACTCGTATATCTGGTTTGGCCCACATTCTGGAAAAAAGAATATTTCAATATTATATATATATACACCTAGTCCTCCAGACCGTATTTCGGCCACGGCGGCCAATCTCAACGGAGACTAGCCATCAGCGCCGGAGATATTATAGTGCTCAAGTATGTGCGCAGACACAGTAGCACTCACTCTTCCCTCACTCTCATAGTCTGATGGGACGGCAATCCGACACGACCGGAGAGAGATCAGGCGTATGACCAATGGATTAACGTGCTTTAAATCAGTGTCAATATTATACAAAAGTAATAGAAGCACTGACAGATTGATAACCACAAACCTAATTTGATATGTTGCCAATCAGCGTTTTTCTTTTATGTACCCACGGCAATACATCAAACTTTACATTTCCAGTTTTCCCTGACCTGGCATTGTATTGGCTTTTTGTACAATGTGACATCATCTTATACTGGTCGCGGTGCGTAGTATCCATAGTAAGTTTTATTTAGCTCTTATTATAATTAACACTAGCTTCACCGTGTGTTTGTGTCTATGACCCAATAGGTTTTTGTTATGTTTTTTACGTTACGTCACGAACAAGTCTCGGTAAATCATTGCTTTTGTTTCCAATTTTTTGCATCGTCGTCGGTTAGTTTTATAAACATCTGTTTTCCTCATGCTGATGCTTCGCTCATTACGGGTTTGTTTTGGTTTTTGTCCATTGGAATATTGAGTATTATAATTTCGTTATAATTATCTGTTATATGAAAATTCTGTTGTATAGTAATGCCCTAGGCATTATGTCAAATTCATAGGTAGGTAGGTAATTTTGTTAATACCCTTTTAAACACAGATTAGGGCCGACGAACAAATCAAGAAGTTTTGATTTGAAATCAATATTATTTGTAGGTAGCGTGGTGTGTAGGTATACAGTCAATACAATGAGGAATGTAAATGATGACTATGAAAACCTGTCTCCCGGGGGATTACTATGCACTTAACATCAGTCAAAACGTGAAATTGCATGTGAATTTTTACCAAACTATTCTGTCCAAATTAACTGTCACTTTTGGCCTACCCTGATCGAAAATATCAATCATGATTATTATCTAGCCCTGTGTTACGCGAATAAGACTATATACTAAACTAGTATACTCAAAGACGTAGTTAAAAAGTGACACCGATGAATAAAAACAGTGTGGGAATTGGTTGGAGGAACGAGGAAAATGTGGAGAAAATATTGTGAATTTGATGAGAATGGTTATCCGAGTCGGGTACGGGAAGACCAAAGACACGATAGATAGACTGTGTGAAAGATGCTTGACTTTTAAGAGCTTTGCAACAAACAATTAATATTGTTAATTAATTAATATGGATGTACTAACACTAGTGTTTCAGTTGTGTGTGTAATACTAGGTGGACCGACGACCTAAAGAAAGTGGCTGGGGCAGATTGAATGCGGAAGGCGGAGGACCCTGCTCCTCCATCTTTCTTGTGGCGCAACTTGGGAGAGGCCTATGTCCAGCGATGGATTGTAATAGGCTGAGTTAATTGATTGATGTTATACCAACAAATTGGATTTTATCATCAGAATTAAAACAAAATGATGTTGATGATGATATCCCTTTCTAGGAAAAGGCGTTGACAACTAACATGACGCCTAATCCACACTATCCACATCCACACTAATATTATAAATGCAAAAGTAACTCTGTCTGTCTGTCGGTCTGTCTGTCTGTCTGTCTGTCTCGCTTTCCTGCGAAAACTACTGAACCGATTTAAATGAAATTTGGTACACAGATAGTTTAGAGCCTGAGAAAGGACATAGGCTACTTTTTATCCCGGTAGTATGTTCTCGCGGGATAATTTTCGACCTCCACGCGGGCGAAGCCGCTGGCAAAAGCTAGTAGAGAAATAAAAAGAAGAAGAAAGCATATTGCACCAATCCCAAATAAATCGAGTTAAGATCAAGAGACTGATGATGGTACGGAACCAGCTCTATATCGCCTACCTGTTAGTATTGGCCGAGGTTCCTCAGAAATCTCAGGAAGAAACTCGCGAGCTACACTGGATCCCACACAGCAGATGAACGGCATAAGAAATGATCTCAACATGTTGACGACTCAATGTGTATTGATGAACGAACGCTTGATGATGTTTATATACTTAGTTAGGTTTTTGAGTTTCTTGTATCAACAAAGCAAAATGTTCGACGTTTTTATTAACGTTAAAATTTTTTTGCATACCTAGCTATCAAATATTTCTAACGCCTCAATGCTCATGTAAGACTTTTTGTAGTTGAGTCATACTAATGCCTAAACCTACTCAAATTTAGATTGAAATTGAGATATATCACCCTTCTATCATAAGCCACGCAGCTCTCACGTCTATCTTCACTAGTCGCTGTAGAATTCCTTCTACAGCGACTAGTGAAGATAACGAAGTCCTTCCATCAGTGATTATGCTTCGACGTCGCTTAAACTCATGAAACTAGTTGTAAACAGTGGCATCTGATGGAGCTTCGTCAAGAAATGCTGATCGAAGTCTATGGTAACACTGAAGTTGAGTAAGACTGCAGCAAAAGTCGTCCGACAGATAAAACACAAAACATTTCGACACTTTTTAAAGTACCGCCAATTTGTAAAAACAAATGTCACATGACTTCATTATACATCTCAGATCTCCAAAGAGTTTCTAATTCAAAATTTAAATACATTTTTCATCGCCTGCTTTTCTTATTGGCCTATTCTAAAAATTTCCATTGTGACCCCTGTCCTGTATATATATACTCGTATGTAAATTTTAGACGACATCATTCCACTTCTTTAATATTAAAATTCTTTAATATTACAATTTTTTAATATTCCCGGCTTTTATGTAGTATAAAGTGCATGTGTAGTGCATATAAACCTTTCGGATGAAATCCTCTAAATTGTAATGAAAACCGTAACAAGCTCCGTGGCGTGATTAGAAGTAAGCGGAGAAACAGACAAACGAAACACCAACTTTGCTTTAAACTTTTTTATATGTAAGATGAGTACTTATATATAAAAACCTCTGAAATATTTTTTACTAAATTGTTTCGGGACAAAACATGACTATAATCTTCGATCACTTGTATAAATACAATACTAGATAACTAGGTGGTTCATTCAAAGTCCGGGAATCGGGACATTCCCTCTTAACGTTCGAGTTAGGAGGTACTTAGCCATGGTAACAGTCATTGACCTCTACGCTAACTAACCACGTTATGAATACACATCCATTACTTACCTATAACACCGTTTAAGATACATACATATATTGGATGCACTTATACTTCTTTTAGATAACTACGAAGAAGTTTTAATAAGTTCAGATTGTAATTAACAGGTACACTAGATATATAGTCATAGTGACGAGCATTAGAATAAAGCCACTAACTTGTCATGAAATATTGTCGAAACCAGACAAGATAGCTACTTAAACTGCAATGCAACATTTAAATGTATTTAATGACG
Source organism: Aporophyla lueneburgensis (assembly GCA_932294355.1). Classification (NCBI taxonomy): domain Eukaryota; kingdom Metazoa; phylum Arthropoda; class Insecta; order Lepidoptera; family Noctuidae; genus Aporophyla; species Aporophyla lueneburgensis. The sequence goes on from OW028740.1 coordinate 26,282,965, forward strand.
CATTAAAATACACCAAATTGAAACACAAATATAATAAAAATGTTTTTAAAAAGGGAAAAACACAATAGAGCAATTTTGGACGGGACAAAAATTAAATCTAAAAGATTTACGAATTTGAAACTTAATTCCTGATTAAATATTATTTCGTATTCCCTCCACGTGCTCTCAATACGTGATATGTAAGTTAAGTTGAATAGCTGTGACATCACAGATGTCGGATTCTCATTTTCAATCGGAGCTAGCGCCGTGCGACCATCTGATGAAATAGCGGCCCACACATGTAAAGAACCTCTCGATGGCACACAGGTGGGACCATTACTCCGAAACATGCTTGTGTAAAAGATGTTCTTGGATATCTGTACACTTGTCGTCTCCCTACATAGTTACACAACACAAATCTCGACTCATCAGAGCACATTATTTTGCCCAGCTCGTCCTCACACCGTTCAATGTGCTCAATCTCACTTGGGCATCTTGCAACTTTATGATGCCGTTCGAAATCACAAATGTCATTTTGACAGTTTTATGTAATGGGAATAACGAAAGAGCTAATATATACATATAAAGCAAAATGGACTGTCTTGAAAGTATTAGATGCAAAAAACAAGATTTTCACCTCGTTTATTATTGTCAGATGAAAAACATTGTAAATGTGGTTTAAAATTAGAATTTGGTGTTTAAGTATACGAATAATCAAATCAAAACAGTAAGTCATTTGTATGTCAACAAATTGCCTACAGGAATGAATTTTAATTTTAATTTTAATTTTAATTTTAATTTTAATTTTAATTTTAATTTTAATTTTAATTTTAATTTTAATTTTAATTTTAATTTTAATTTTAATTTTAATTTTAATTTTAATTTTAATTTTAATTTTATTTTTATTTATTTTTTTACTTTTTTGTTTTCTTACATTTAGTTACATTTCAAGTCATGCCTTGTTTTGTTTTAGATTTCATTTGTAATTTCCTTTGTTCAAATAATAATATCATTTTGTACACCACTTTTACCATTACATTTTTTGTCATTGGAGAGCGGGACCTCCTAGCACAAGGAGGCCCCTATGTAAGATTTACTGTGAAAGTTGTACAAGTTTCTGAAATAAACCTTTTTATTTTTTATTTTTTATAGTCTAACAAACCGTACTGGGCCCGTGAGGTATATTATTACCTCTCATCGACAGAAGGCCTGTGTCCCAGCAGTGGGAACAATATGGGCTGTTTATAATTATGTTGAGCATGTCAACTTGCTTAACAATCCCGAATGTACTTTTATAAGCGATGTTTTATCAGCCATACTTATCTATTGTTTTAAGACAAATGCCCGGGCCCAAACGAACACTATGCATGCCATAGCATCTGTTACTAGCTTCATTTACAAAACAAGACTAGCTGTCCTCATATCTACACTGACTGTCAAGCCTCCTGCTACTGCGATGATGGACACGCAAGAGGTGATGACGGAATCTGCATACCTACTGAAAATTGCCAAACAGACAATATCGTTTAATAAGTCTTATTTCCAGTATGTGGAGTACAGAAAAATAAAAAATAAACAAAAGGATAGTACCTACTCCCACCATACCTATGGAATATTGCCGTACTGACTTTTTTGTTTGTTAGCCAACTTGGCGAGCATGGAAAGGAAAATAAAATAAACAAGGGACTCTTAAATTATCATTAATTTATATTCCATATCCCTCCAATTATCTGTACCAACACCTGAAATGAAATTCTTCTTCTTTTTTCTTTCAAATCCTAGTCAACCGGAACAGCCAGAGCAATGGTAGGTAGGTGGTCTACTGCTTCTCTAGCAGATTCTTTGCGGCACAGTTTGGTTCATTCACCATCTGAGGACACTTGCACGTCGGTATACAGGGTGAATCCATTTGTTTCCTTAAATACCCAGGCTTGCAAGCACATCCCTTCGTGCATGGCTCTGCACTGGAACAATCGTAGAAGGCGACGATCGAAAAGCATACTTCAGGTGGACAAGATTCCTTGCAGTCTGTATACACTTCATTTTCGCCAGTGCAGACGGGTTCTGAAAAGATGTTTGCGATTATTTACTACTAAGAAACGAAATGAACTGCAATTTTTTTTTTCAAAATGTTCAATTCATCGGATTGGACAAGGGCAAACGCCCAAAAATGGGAACTGTCATAATAGAAAATGATGAAGAAGTACAGTGCAACATAAAAGAGTAGAAATTAAATATTTAGGAACTAAAATGTTTTCTATTTCTGGCAACACCTGAAATGAGTACTTGAGCTGTCAATTCTTCTCCATCGGTTTCAATTTACGTTTAAATTGTGGTTTTTGTTTGTTATTTCTGAGTGTGGACAGGAAAAAGTGATACATCATGAATAAGGTCATTCGTGGTGGTGCCCGTGAAATAATTTATAAAGTTTTCATGCGGTGTATTACTGAATTTCAAGCTGGAAAGCTGCTATCCAATTTGGAAGATGTTTACAAACGTACAGCAGATTATACTGGTAAGTAACTTTTGAAAGTTGCACCAAACGTTAATTACAAACGTTAATTATATTCAGGGTGCAAAATTTTCGAATTAAATTGGAATTTATACAATGTTTGTCCACTATTTTTTAGGTTATGCTAAGGCAAACAAATACCACTGTAGTCATAGCGCGACTATACAATGTTGACAGTTAGGCGGAAAAATTTAACTTAATTTATCGCATATTACGAAATACATTTTTTGCTATACCAAATTCTTTGAAGCAATAGACAATTTTAAAATAATTTTACATTACTAACATATTCGCCGCGGGGCATTTTTCGTTGGCCTAACAGAGGTTATGAAATTAAAACAAATAAAATAGGTAAAGGCACTCATTTAACGTTGTATTATTGTACGGTGTTGTATTATATATTTTTAATACCATGCTTTGTTTCTTTCAAGTGTTTCTGTAAGCACAGTACGCAGAATCGTGCAACACGACACGGAGAGCGGTGGGAAATTCTCGACACCAGCTAAACACAGGAAGGGCAGGCCAGCAAAGGTATTGGACGACTTTGACACATGTGCAATTCGGCAAAAAAATCATTTTTTTTATACTGTGAAGAAAGAAGTACCAACAATTGGTAAATTATTAGCCCAATTAAGGGAAGATATCGGCTATGACGGAAGTCGAGAGCATTTGCGGAAACTCCTAAAAAGATTGGATTTCGATACAAAAAATGTAAAACAAACAGACAAACTTTGTTAGAAAAACCTATTATTGCACACAAGAGGGAACAATATTTAAAAATAATTATGGAAAACAGAAACTTGCCTGAAGAGCTTCAAAAAGATATAATATATTTGGATGAAAGCTACATCCACTCCAGCTACAAGCTTAAAAAATGTTGGCAGTCGATTGAAACCGAAGGAATAATTACGGACATCTCGAAAGGAAAGCGATGAATAATAGTCCATGCCGGAAATTAAAAAGGATTTGTGCCTAATGCTTTACTACTCTTTAGGACTGGAAGAATTGCTGTGAGCATGTCAAGAAAATTGAAAAATAATATTATGATCGTGGAAGAACATTATATAATGACACTGACCGGTTAATAATTCAGATTAGTGAAGATAGCAGTGACGATAAAATTAGTTCAGAAAACGGTGACGAATCAATGTCAATGTAGACGACACTGATGATCCCATGGAAGGTGTGGAGTATTTAGATTTTAATTTATTAGATTAGTGGTTTTTGTTTATTATAGTTTATAAATATTTAAGTGGAGTTGTTGTTTTATTACTACTACATACCAAATCTATATTATATCTATCTATGTGGAACTTTTTGAAAGGATTTGATTCATAAACATACTGAGTTATTTAAAATATTTACTCATTATTTGAAGCTAATAAATAATACAATGCAAGTATCAAGATCAGTCTGGTCGTAGTAACTGGGTTGCTACATGAGCGATTGTTACGCCTTCATTTATTTTCTACTCTTTTATGTCGCACTGTAATGTGTATTACATCCCTATTGCAAATTGCCAAAAATATATTATTGTTCGACTAGTTTTTATCAGCGGCTTCGCCCGCATGTAGATCGAGAATTATCCCACAGGAACTTACTACCGGGATTAAATGTGTCCTATAGTCTGTGCCAGATGTGAGAAAAATAAAAGTCGTTGACACCCGCCTACCAATGTATTCAAATTACCGTTTTTACCGTGTTAGTGAAACTTTCTTTACATTTTTTTCGTATCGTTTTGAAATGTTTGAATACATTGTAAGGCGGGTATCAACGACTTTTATTTTTTTCACATCTGGCACAGACTATAGTTATAAGCAATCTGTCAATCTGAAGACAATTTTATGAAACATGAAATAATGAATTAGCAATTACCTTCAAAATGATTCTGATTCTGATTAATAGTGTGTTATGCAAATAGGATGCTGTTCAGCTAGTTTTGCGTGATAGAGTAACAAACATCTAAACATCCGAATAAACAAACTGTCATCTATATATTAATACGTGAAGCGAAAACTTTGGATTTTTACGAAAATTGGGCGGACGGAGGAGTATGAAATTGCGCACACTTATAGTTTATACAGAGAAGTAGTAAAGAATGCTAATATTTTTTTCAAATTATTCGTAAAAATACATAATTTTCAATAAATAACACGTTACACACACTACTATTAATTACCGTGTATTTAATACACACATGCATAGATATTCTTTTGTGTATTTGGAATTCTATGGTCAAATCGAGTCTTTATTTGTTTTTGGTATTATTTGTCTATAGCCTTGCTGAATGTCAAATATAATTATGGATAATAAATTAATTTACGACAATTTGTAGATATACATATTAAATTAAAATAATATACTATATATTAATACGTGAAGGGAAAACTATGCACCCCTGTTCCGTCCCGTTGGCTTGATTAATCTGTGCGCCTAACGGAACGCGCGTGTAATGAAGCGAACTGTCACTTGTCAGTTTTGACTTTGACACTTGGTTTGATCTGGGGAAGAAAACGTGGGTCCTTTTTGGCGTGCCGACCCCTGTTGTAAATTAATCCCTTAGAACCGGTCGTTTTGTGGACAATAACTCATGACCCAATTATTTTGTGTTAATAACCCCATTTGGTGAAATAATACGGGTTTAGTTTCTTAAAATTGAAGAACTTTGAGGTTAAGTGTTTGAAGACCGCATGTCCTGGTAGCCAGGCGTGTTGCAGCGGCCGTGTGGTATCCTGGAGAATACTCATAACGTCACAACACAATACAATACACACTCACTTACATACATAAATCCAGGTAGGCCTCAGAAGCAGTGTCCTTCAACCACCAGGTGAGTTCTTTGTTTGATATTATTGTTCTGCTCCGCGCACGGCGGACAAGTTCGCTAGCCACTCTTGTCTCCTGGCCCCACCATCATAACTTCCACTGCGCTATTGAAATTCTATGGTGAGGCCTGGCCTGGCAGCGAACAACCCCTTTTTTACGAAAGTTTATTGTTGAAATCTGTGGTCCAATCGAGAATATCTGTCTTTATACTTTTCTTACTGAATGTCAAGTATAACCATAGGTAATAAATTAATTTTATAGATATATAACCTATTTCATTTTTAAAATCTATGATCATATCGAGAATATTTGTCTTGGTATTGAATCTGTAGAAGTATCGTCGTTTCAGCCGTAAGACGTCCACTGCTGGACTTAGGCCTCCCCCAATTTGGGGGGGTTTGCCATAATCGCCACGCTTGGCAGGCGGATTGGCGATCGCAGTATGGTGGTAGAATGCATAGTGTTCGCTGCCAGGCTAGACCCCCTACAATAGCATTTCAATAGCGCAGTGGAAGTTATGATGGTGGGGTCCTGGAGACAAGAAGTGGCTAGCGAAACTAGTCCGCCGTACGCGGAGCAGAACAATCAAATCAAACACTTACAATACAACAAAAGAACTTACCTGTGGTAGAAGAACACCTGGCCTGGTGCCTACCTGGAGTTATGTATGTAAGTGAGTATATATGTATTGTGTTGTGACGTTATGAGTATTTTCCAGGTTACAAGCCGCAACAATGAGGCTGGAGGCAATCACAGCATTCGGTTTCCAATAGCGTCACTTTGTCGCCTTCAAACTATTTCAACAAGATATATCCAAAACTCAACCCGTGTTATTTCACCAAATTGGGGTTATTTACAATCAAAGCAATTGGATCTTGACTAATTGTCACAAACGGATCGATTTAAAAGGATTAATTTCAACAAACGCGTCGCGGGGTCCCAAACGCCAAATCCAAGAGAAGTGTCAAGTGTCAAAATCAAACTGACAAGTCAGATGTCATTCTGTTACACGTTTAGAAACGTAGGCGCAGAAAGTAACTAATTTATACGGTCCGGAACATCTACCCCCCCTGGACGGGCCTTCCCGTCCGCTAATCACTTGGCAATCCCGACAAGGTTGCGTTTTATCAGTCCACCTGACGCGCTGCTGGAGGATGTGCAAATACTCCAAGCTCCAACGCTTCCAAAACTCTGAGCGAGCTGCTGCACCAACTGAAACCGCGATAGCCAATTTTGGCTCACATCGACAAAAGGGTACTCCGGCAGGGCGACAAGTGGCTGTCAAATCAAAAAAAAATTAATGTCCCGGGGTCAGGGCCTCCAAGTCGTTCGGGTCCGAAGACAGCGGGCACAATGGACGCGAATTCAACACAGCTTCAATGCGGCAAAATACCGTAGCTAACTCCTTAAAGGTGAGAACGGTGTCTCCCAACAATCTGCGCCAGAGTCCCTAACCGCTTTCACCGCGGCCTCAAAATACCCCCCCAATGGGGCAGGTTGGCGGGTCAAAACAATAACAAACACCAAAAACAACCAAACAACAACAACAACAACAATTTAACCAAATGGCCCTCCTTAGGCAACAAAAGGGGGCGACGGACCCCATAAGGAAGGCTAGAGTGACTCAACCGTCAACAACCAAACAACAAAAGACCCGTATCGTCCAAAAGGGGTTCAACTTACTAACGGCTCCCGACAATATCCAAAACTCTCGCTGCAGAATGGCCAACAGTGCATTGCAACCGGCATGCGAGTTCTTAATGTGACGATCAGTCACCAACAATTCAACAATTTGTCGAGGAGCTGTATCGACTCAACAAAAAATCAGGGTCCTTCGTTCCAACAGCGAACACCTTGAGCCCGGGCAAAGGACCCGACATCAAGACTGGCGATCGAAGCCAATCATCCTCGGGATGAGTCAGCCAGTCTGGTCCCCACCATAGGGGGCAAGCAAACAAGCGGGGTGCCATGCACCCACGTGAGGCCACGGCGCCTGGGTTCAAATCTCCAGGCACGTGCCTCCAAATCAAAGGCGTTTTAGAATTTTGAATCTGGGACACTCGGTTCGAAACAAAGACCTCCAAAGAGTGGACGGACGTCTTCAACCAACACAAAACAATTTGACTGTCCGTCCAGGCGTAAGAAACCCGAATGTCCACAGTTCCACCCAAAGTGGAACGTGGTTCAATAGACGCACAAGACGCGCCGCCGCTGACAATTCTAATTTAGGGATGGTCAGTGCCGTCCGGAGGGGGGCCACCTTGCTCTTGGCCAAGACCAGTGACAAATTCACCTGGCCTGTCGCGCTGACGGTGCGCAGACAAACAACAGCTGCATAACCGTGCGAAGACGCATCACAAACAAGGGTAGCAATGTAGCTCCCAGGGGGGAGGATAGCGCGGGGTAACACGACCTCGTTGACTGCGGGGAGTGCGGATACAAATTGGAGCCAATCTTCCAAAAGGGTTTCCCGAAGTGGCTCGTCCCAACCAAGTCCCGCAGTCCAAAGGCGCTGAAGAAAACAATTTCTCCCAAAACAATACAAACAAAACAATAGACAAAAGGCAACCCTGGGCTCCCGTGTCTAAAATGGCACGGACCACAACAGAGTCCCCCGTGGGCCCCCAGACCTGACCGATGCCGTTGGCAACAAAACCGTGTCGATCTGAGGGGTACCTTAGCGGGGCAGGCGCCAGTGTCCTAACAATGCTTGGGCGGCTACCGATCGCCGCACCCAGGCCCAAGTCTTTCCCGATGAGGATGGAGTTCAAATTCCTCGTACGCGCGGGGTCCCGAGCCACGCGCCATCGCTGGAAGGGCATATCCCACCGGATGCCTGAATGGCGGGGGGCGTGACTCCAACCGGGGACGTTCCGCCAATGGAGGGGAGGGAAGGTGGTGCTGGTCTGGCCAGCGCTGCCCAGCAACAACTGCGTAATCGCCTTTACGCGGGGAGACCAAATGGCGGTCGCGCGGCTCCCGATCTACTTGCGCGGGGGGTGGAGTGCGGCGCTCAAAATTGCGGGCCTCTCCCCGGTTCTGAACCGGCGAGCCAGAAGCCCGGTGACCAACTCCATGGTACCCCCCCGTGCGGGAACCTTCATCAGAGGCTGGTCTACCAGCGTGGTTCGCGTTAGCGCACAAAATGTCCAAATGGGACCTCCTACAAATTCTACAAGGGCGGGGGTTGGGGCAGTCCCGATGGAAGTGAGCCCCCAAACAAGAGAAGCACAGGCGGCGTGCATTGGCAATTCGGCGGCGGGCACTCACGTGCAATTTCAAAAAGGCCGCGCAAGTTGCCATGCCATGCCCCGTGTCCCTACAAAACTCACAACCAGGACGACTCTGGATGCCAGCAAAACGAGCGGTGGGGCGACCATCAACAGGCCCGCGAGCCCTAGTCCGTCCCTGGTCTCGTGGCCGGGAAGACGGCTGGGATGACTCAGTGGCAACGCCAGAGTTGTCCACAAACCGACACTCATCCTCCAAAAATTGGACGAGGTCACCAAATGGGGGGACATGTGTGACACTATCCCCACCATACTTTTGCTCGAAACGAGCCCTCAAAACGGCAGGAAGCCGTTGCAGCACAACATGCACCAAAAGGTAAGACCATTGGTCCACCGGCAAGTCCAATCGCTTTAAAGCGTTGGTCACTACCACCAACGGGTTTAACAGGTCAGTACGCAATGCTGACAAACTAGTAATGACCGGTAACCCCAAAATCAATTTAATATGAACATCAGCCAAACAACGTTTATTTTGGTACCGCCGGGTGAGTAGTTCCAAAGCGGTAGGGTAGGCTGAGTCAGTCAACGACAGATGCTGTACCAAGGCTCGGGCCTCACCTTCTAGGACAGACAACAAATAGGCCAACTTTTGGGCGGGTCTGAGGTCCGAGCGTGCATCAACCAAACTTGCAAACAGGTTTTGGAAACCGTACCAGTGGTCCAAGCGACCGTCAAAGTGTGGCAGTTCCAATGTAGGCAATCTACTCAATAGTCCGGGACCTGAAACAACCGAGGTCTCCGGCTTGACCTGGACAGGTGTCCGGCACTGCAATATTTCCATTTGTATGCCATTGCACAAACAATACAATTCAAATAAACCAAATAATTAAATAATCAAATAACAAAGTTCAAACAATCAATTACAAAATAACTACAAGCAGACAATCAAACTATTAGTCAACTCAAGAAATAACAAAATATTGGTTTCAATTCAATTCAACAATAAACTTTTATTTTAATTCAAAACCAATATCAACGTTCAAAAAGTCTACTTCAAATTCAATTCAAATATTCAAATTCTATCCAATTCCAAAAAATACCAATTCAAGACAACTACAAAAATATTGGCTCCAATTCAATGAACCTTATTTTAATTCAAACAATGTCAACGCTCAATATGTTAATTTCAAATGTTAATTTCACAAACCACTTTGTTAATGGTACAACAATAATGAACCTTTATTCCAATTTAAAACAATGGTAATACTAAAAAATGCCAATTTCAACAAAACTACCATATTGATGGTACAAAACTCAATATTTTAATGTCTTCCTGACATTCAATACAACACAGAGGTCAAATAACAACAACAAGAGGTTATAACATAGCTCAATCTAACCAACTCTGTTAGCATATGCAAACCCGGTTGACCCCGGCAATATGAGTTACTCGACTCAATAAATTCCAACAAATTATTTCAAATAAACAAGCAATCATAGTTATCAAATATTTACAGCGTATTACTACTTCCCTTATAGAGACTGCCAAGTAATTAGCCTACTGTAAATTACCAATATGGTGGTTATATGTCTTATAGCGACGCTCTGCAACCAAAAAATGTTTGCTGCCAGGCTAGACCCCCTACAATAGCATTTCAATAGCGCAGTGGAAGTTATGATGGTGGGGTCCAGGAGACAAGAAGTGGCTAGCGAAACTAGTCCGCCGTACGCGGAGCAGAACAATCAAATCAAACACTTACAATACAACAAAAGAACTTACCTATGGTAGAAGAACACCTGGCCTGGTGCCTACCTGGAGTTATGTATGTAAGTGAGTATATATGTATTGTGTTGTGACGTTATGAGTATTTTCCAGGTTACAAGCTGCAACAATGAGGCTGGAGGCAATCACAGCATTCGGTTTCCAATAGCGTCAGTTTGCTTAACCTTCAAACTATTTCAACAAGATATATCCAAAACTCAACCCGTGTTATTTCACCAAATTGGGGTTATTTACAATCAAAGCAATTGGATCACGACTAATTGTCACAAACGGATCGATTTAAAAGGATTAATTTCAACAAACGCGTCGCGGGGTCCCAAACCGCGACGGACCTTTTCAAGCGCCAAATCCAAGAGAAGTGTCAAGTGTCAAAATCAAACTGACAAGTCAGATGTCATTCTGTTACACGTTTAGAAACGTAGGCGCATAAAGTAACTAATTTGGGGGGGTTTGCCATAATCGCCACGCTTGGCAGGCGGATTGGCGATCGCAGTATGGTGGTAGAATGCATAGAGAACGCTGCTTTCCATTCTCCAGTAAGTAGAAGTAGTATTATAGAAGTAGACATGCGCAAAATGTGTCTGTGAAAAGAAATGAATGAAGTATATCTTTTGGCTCAATGAAGTAGTCCACTTTTTTAGTTCAGCACTTCATTTACTTCAGCAAATCAAAACGAATCAATGAGATATCGAGCTCGCGTAGTGTGATACGTTACGATGAATGATGCATTTCACTTAGTTCACTTTTATACGTATCACGATTTTCTTTCATACTTTATACAGGCTTAGGACTATCAACCATGAAATATGAAACCGACTTAAAAAAAAAAAAAATATAAAATTAACAGTTTCAGAAGTAAGCAAAACTACATAGTACTAAGCAGTATGTTTTCTGTTTTTTTTTTACTGATACTTAGATTCCTTTTCGTCTATGCATGCGAGCGAAATGAATGCTGAGTTGGTGCGAGCGAAAAGAAAGACTGAACTAAATGAAGTAGAGACACATTTGAATGACTACTGAAGGAAAGATAAGTTTATTTTGTGAAATGAAGTACTTCATTTCCTTCAATCGTTCGCGAACTACCCATGTCTATATAGAAGTATGGACTTTGACAATAGAACCTTAATAATGTTCAAACTTATAACTTAAATTAATTATGGTCAAATGTCGACCACTGGGCGATCACTAGTATTTATGAAAAGACTAAAAAAAAGAAAAACCATAACTAAAACTGAGCCACATTATTATTCTCTTACCATTATCCAAATTAATTTGGGGTCTTCTTGACTTCGTCCATACTTCTCGCTCAGTCGTCTTCTTCTCAGTAGTACCTAACCACAATTATAATGTTTCACACAGTCCATCCATCGTTTCTTGGTCTTTCCCTACTCTTATAGCCATCCAGACTCATAGTTAAAGTATTTGTCACGCACGACGTCCAGTGGCGGGCATTTCATATAGGCACTTAAGACTGCTTGCCTTCCTCGAAAAATCACTATATAAGGTGTATCTATTCATACACGAAATATTTTAGGAGGTACACCTGTAGGTGGTAAAGAAGCTATAAAAGCAAAAATATTTTTTTTATCTAAGCGTTTTTGAATTTTTTTAATTATTATAATTTTAAAAGTGCTTGAGACGTTTTGCATAAAACCTTTACTCCAAATTCTATGAATGGCCCGCCTGACGCTGCGAGGGCGGCGACCGGACGGCACGAACATGGCCGCGGTGTATCGGGCCGTAAAAAATAAGAAGGAGCCAGTATTTCTCATGTGCGTCAAATAATTTATAAATATTAAATTTTGAAAAAAAAATACATTTATAATTATTTTTTTCGTTGCTGTAGCTTCTTTACCACCTACAGGCGTACCTCTTAAAATATTTCGTGTATGAATAGATACACCTTATATACATAAATATATCAATTACATTTTGAAATTATTAAGAAACTAATGAAATTATCATACCTAAAAGAAACCTGTGTTTGTCTGCCTAGACAAGAACAAGCGGCCTTGTGTCTACCTATACAGAAAAGCAATGCACGCCACTGACGACGTCATTCCTCCGTATCACATACTACAAGACCACGTTTGCACGGACATAAAGATATCGTATACGTATACGTATTTTCAATTATCGATGTTGAACGTTAATGATCCGGTACTCAAAAAAATCCAGTGAGGACCTGGACTGACAAACATATAATTTAATAAACAGTACTTGCCTTCTTTATATCCAACACATAACACCACATAGCAGGTAAACAATACAAGTAATCTGAACATCTTTACGTCTCAACAAGTTCTGAGCCCTGATACCTACGTAAGGAGGTTCGATTGCTCTCTTATAGTGTTTTTAGGGTTCCCTTACTGAATAACCTGTACCTTTTGCTTTCACATAATATGTTTTTAAATTGGTAGGGACAGACATTCCAAGAAAAGTTTGTGCTTTGTTACAATTATATAAGTACTCGCCTATTTTGTATGACCATGATTACAAAATTATATGCTACTGTGGAGTTTGTTGCGCCACATCTTCCTAGATAAAGCACTAGGTAGGTAGTGGCGAAGAGCGGGCCTTCTTTAAAAAGGATGATTGATTTTGACTTAAATAAAGTGCTAACACTTAGACTAGTTTGAATAAATTACTTTTGATTTTTATAGGTATACATATAGTACCAACACTCTTATGCAGTGTCTTTTTGACATAGAATTCTAATATCTGCTATTAATTTGACATTGTATTTATTTGTTGACATATTTTTAATTAATTTGATTCTTGAATTTAATTTTACTTCAATTTTGATTTTAATTACTTAGACTTTTAAATGTATCTACTGTTTCTGCATGTGATAATTTTATTTATATTCAACACATTGTATAAATAAATGAATGAGTTCCATACAACATTCAAAACTAACGAGTGACAAATGACTATCTACGAGTAGGAAACCGGACAAGGCCCTATAGGTGCACTGCTACAAAGCGTGGCAGAACAAAACCTAGAAGCCTCCGTGGGCGACGTTCGTCCTAATCTATACTTATATATTAATTTTATAAAGCTGAAGAGTTTGTTTGTTTGTATGTTTGTTTGTTTGTTTGGTTGAACGCGCTAATCTCAGGAACTACTGGTCCGAATTGACATCATTACGCTACGATCAAAAAGAGCGGAGCAGCAACGAGCAATGGACGAACACTGGCAGGCAATTCGATGCGACGGGAATGGTCACGGGAGCAAAAATTTTACGCGGATGAAGTCGCGGGCAGAAGCTAGTTCGGAAATACGATGATTACCGAAGCGTCCACCTTTTCGGGTTTGACTGTACATGTACATAATTTTATTTTACCTTTTGTTTTGCGCAGTCTTGATCACTGATTATGTCGGTCATTAGTAGTATAACTAGAACTAAAAAACCGGCCAAGTGCGAGTCGGACTCGCGCACCGAGGGTTCCGTACAAACCTGTAGGTATCCTCGGTTTATGCGTAAGGTTTATGTTTATGAAATTAAATGTTTTTTTTTTTATATTTGAGTTGATTGAATGGAAGGTAAATTGCGATTTACGATTTATGACGTATTAAAAAAAAACTACTTACTGGATTTCGTTCAAACCAATTTTCGTTGGAAGTTTACATGGTTATGTACATCATATATTTTTTTTAGTTTTATCATTCTCTTACTTTAGAAGTTACGGGGGGGGGGACACACATTTTACCACTTTGGAAGTGTCTCTCGCGCAAACTATTCAGTTTAGAAAGAAATGATGTTAGAAACCTCAATACCATTTTTGAAGACCTATTCATAGATACCCTACACGTATGGGTTTTTTTTTTTTTTTTTTTCAGGGTGGGAAATCATCAAATGACTTCTCCCGCTCTGGGCGGAGCGGGAGGGCGTGTCAGACTTTTACTGACTAAAACCCACCCGTGTTCCATCAGTTGCCCATGTGCCAGGGTCACGGTATCTCTTTCGAACAATCACGCGACCCCGGCAGGCATCGGTCCTAGTAGACCCCTACACTGCTGCTGACATCTCTTTGAGGCGCGCGTGGAACACTGCGCGCCGTCGACCCGAGCTTGGTCCTTACCGGGCGGCGAGCTACCCATTGCTCGCCACCCGCAAGCTCGCGCCTACGGTGGCCGGGAGTCCGCTATTGACTCCCGACGCCCGGGGCGTCTCCTCCTGCGGCGGCTAGGGATGTGAGGGCGCAGAGACTGCCACTCCCTCACGCGCCCCGCCTCCTCCTTCGCGAGCATTACTGCTTCGCAGAAGGAGGTGACGGCTTCCCATTCCCTCTCGCTCCGTACCATGGCTCGCACCAGGGCCGGACGCGAGAGGTCGCCGCCGCCGATCGCCTCCACGAGGACACGGCGGTGCTCCGCCCAGGCAGGGCACACCTCCACCGTATGCTCCACCGTGTCCTCCAGACGATCCTCGCAATGGAAACACCCGGACGTATCCTCCCGCTTTATCCTGAACAGGAACCCACCGAAGCACCCATGCCCGGTGAGAACCTGCGTCAGGCGGAAGGTGAGGACGCCGTGACGCCTCTCTATCCACTCCTCAAAGAGGGGACTTACCGCCGCAATTGTGGCGTGCCCAGCACTGGGTTGCGACAATCGTACCCGCCATGTCGCCATGAGATCACACCGGAGCTCTGTCCGCCGTGCCGCGATTTGTCGCGGCAGCGGAGTTTCGCCCCGGCGTTTCGCCTCCTCGCGCCACTCCCACATGTGGGCGAGGACCTTTGCCTCCAGATCCCATGGCGGCACTCCGGCAAGGAGGCTTGCTGCCTCGCAGGAGACCGTGCGGTATCCCCGGATTAACCGGATGGCCATGACCCTCTGGGCCGCACTCAACCGGCGCGCTGGGCGCAGCCTCAATGAGGGCGCCCACACCGGTGCCCCGTAGAGGGCCATGGACCGCACGACCCCCGTGTAGAGCCTCCGGCAGGAGGCGTTTGGACCCCCCAGATTGGGCAGGAGCCGCTTTAAGGCAGCCCCAGCCCGCTCCAGTCTGGGAGCCAAACGTCGGAAGTGCTCGACGAAGTTCCACCGGCTGTCGAGGACAAGTCCCAGGTACTTCATCGTCGACTCGACGCCGATGTGAACCCCTCCCACCGTGAGTTGGGAACCCGCAGGTGGCGCGTTCCGAGGACCATGAAAACCCATGGCGTCGGACTTGTGCAATGCCACCTCGAGTCCCAGTTGCCGGATCCTATCGACGATTGTCGCAACCCCGCGTGTCATCAGTTCGGCCGCCGCCTCGTGCGACCTCCCCTGCGCCAGGACCAGCGTGTCGTCAGCGTAGCAAACTACGCTGACGCCGCTAGGGAGGTCGGCGCGCAGCACCCAGTCGTAACCGATGTCCCACAGATGCGGCCCCAAGACCGATCCCTGTGGGACACCGCACGACATCTCTCGCCGGTTCCAGTCTCCCTGGCGACCGGGGTAGATGACGGCTCTATCCGTCAAGTAAGCCTCGACCACACGACAGAGGTAGGTCGGCATCCGGTGATACCGGAGTGCCTCCCTAATGCAACTCCAGGGCAGGGTATTAAAGGCGTTGGCGATGTCTAGAGACACCGCCAAGACGACCCCACCCCGGGCCACTGCATCCCCCGTCGTGAGGGCTCGCACGCGCATGATGGCGTCCACCGTAGAGCGCCCCTTGCGGAAACCGAACTGGCTGTCCGCCAAATCCGGCCCGCACCAGCCACCCAACGAGGCGGTCTGCAATTACTCTTTCAAAGAGCTTGCCCACCTCGTCGAGCAGCACGATGGGCCGGTAAGCGGACGGAGAGTCCGCTGGGCGCCCAGGCTTCTTAATGAGGACCAGTTTCCCCGTCTTCCAACGAAGTGGGAACTGGCCCCTCTCCAAACATGCGCTTAGGAGCCCCCTGAGTCGAGGCCCGAGAGCCTCTAAGGCCAGGACCCAGGCTTTGCCAGGCAAGCCGTCGGGTCCTGGGGCGGTATTTTTGGCATTTAGCCGACGTACCGCCACTCTCAACTCTACCCCGGTCACCTCTGGAGCGTTGTCATCGTCATCGGTGGTGCGGTCCGCAGCATCGGGCACCGCAGGAGGCGGAGCCATGGGTGGGGGACTATGTTCCCCTCGCGAAGGGAACAGAGCGCTCACCACGCCCTCCACGAGTTGGGGCCGGAGACTCTGAGTCAGCGGAGGAGCCCATGGGCGGAGTTTCTCCCGGACGGCCTTGTAGGGCCGTCCCCATGGGTCCCTGTTCAGAGTCTCCCACGTATGGGTTTGATGAAAAAATTTTTTTTGCGTTTCAGTTCTGTGTATGGGGAACCCCAAAATTTATTGTTTTTTTTCTATTGTTGTGTAAAAATCTTAATGCGGTATACAGAATACATCTACTTACCAAGTTTCAACAACATATCTCTTATAGTTTCGGAGAAAAGTGGCTGTGACATAAACGGACAGACAGACAGACAGACAGACAGACAGACAGACCGACAGACAGACAGACAGACATGACGAATCTATAAGGGTTCCGTTTTTTGCCATTTGGCAACGGAACCCTAAAAAGCGCTTTATGAAAAATGGCAGATATAATGATCCAGCAAGGTAAATGCGTCACACATTTACAACGGCATTGCTTTTAATTTTGACAGTTCGACAATATTAATTGCGTTATTTAGGTACATTGTAGACCTGAGTAGACGAATTTTTCAAACTTATAAAGAAATGTATAGAAATATATGAAGTCGCTTTTAAATGTCGGGCCACGATAACATTGTTACTTGCACGTATTTCATGGATATTTTATGGAAGTGAACGGGAACGTCTACAATCCTGCCGGGGTCGCGTGATTGTTCGAAAGAGATACCGTGACCCTGGCACATGGGCAACAGTAAAAGTCTGACACGCCCTCCCGCTCCGCCCAGAGCGGGAGAAGTCATTTGATGACATCCCAACCAAAAAAAAAAAAAAGATTCGCATTTTCCTTCGAAATCTTTCGGAAATTGAAAGTGCAATACTCAATTAGAAAGCTACCCTTGTTGCGTTACACACTGTTCGTCAGAATCTGAATTATTTTGACAGATAATAATGCTTTTCCATTCCTTCGTTTGTCCGAAAAATTTGTCTGTTCATCAACGTAAATATGGCAATGAATGTTGTTGAAATGTCAAAAATTTAAAACAATAAAAGCTATTCTTACCAGGTACCCCGCTGATTCCCTTTATGAAGCGGACTCTTCAGCTTTCAAATGGTCCTTTAGAACACGTACGGAACTTTATATTTTGGGTTTTAATACTCTTTACGTTTTAGTCTCTTTTCATTCCAAGTGTATCCTGTTGAGGCTGTTTCAACTTTCAAGGTGGTTCTTGCATACATAAAAGGTGTTTGTGGTGTGAGTGGTTAAGTGGTAGGTTATTTTGAGACGGTCATCAGCATATTTCCTTAGTTTTAGGAACCTCTTGCATGCGTGCAGTTGACTATTTAAATTGCGGCGCTAAGCTAAGGGTTGAAAATCCAACAACGTGCTTTTATTTAGGCATTCAATTAAGTGTTGCTCAGTATTCGTGAAAACAGGCATCAGTCCAATCCGTAAAAATACCACTCCAAAATATTTTACAATGATTGTCACTAATATCGAGACCAGCCGTGCTATTCTGTAACCATCTCACCGGGTGAAGTGAGCGTGGAGTGAGCTATCAATGTCATTCCACCTGATGCTAGGGATGACCAACTATCATATTTACAATCATGATTGAGATTTAGATACCTAATATTCTTATGCTAATTCTATTGATTATTTTTATAAGGATTTCAAAGCTAGCATAGTGTCTAAACAATACTACTCTTTCGGGAAGTTTTTCAAATGAAATAGCGAAACCGAAATTCAGACTATGCATGTTTGTTTTTTTTTTCTATTTTTTCCTCGACTAGCCCTTTATTGCCTGACGCACAAGTGCGACACGCACGAACAATTAATGAATATAGTAAGACATATGTACATGTATAAGATAGCTACAACAGAAAAAGCGAATCGACATTGTCAGTTATTATGAACCCACTGTAAACTGATTAAAATTAAATACGTAAATGGAATCACATGGCCTAATCACGATGTGTCTTCAATCACATGGACTAATCACGATGTGTCTTGGAGAAGCGATTGTAGATTGACTCGAGTAAAGATTGTGCAACGTTCTTCAGCGTTGTTACTAACCCAAATCTATTAAAAAAAGATGAAAGAAACTGGCCGTGCCTGACTGACGGACCATAGAATTCAATCTCACACATACTATGTGGGAACCAACATCTAGGCACTGTCATATTCACATTGACATTTGATTTTTTTTTTATTAAGTAGGTATCGTCACGTATGCGCACTAAGAACATTAGGAAAATGCAATACCAACGTCCAAAATGTGCCGACTAACATTTTATTGTAGACTAGCTTCTGCCCACGACTTCATCCGCGTTAAATTTCTTGTTCCCCCGACCCTTCCCGTCGCGTCGAATCGCCTACCCGTGCGATTTTCCCCGTTTTTCCAACATTTTTCATTTCTGCTCCGCTCCTCTTGGTTGTAGCGTGATGCCTATAACCTTCCTCGATAAATAGGCTACTCAACACAAAAAGAATTTTTCATTTCGGACCTGCAGTTCCTGAGATCAGCGCGTTCAATCAAACAATCAAACATACAAACAAACTCTTCAGCTTTATAATATTAAAGTATAGATAAACATATACCTATTTACTTACTTATGTCGTTATTATCAATAAAAAGAATATTCATCAAATGGTCACCATCTTGAAAATATTATGTTAAAATTCAACAGTTCAAAACGGTCACCCGCGTGCTCGCGAGGTGAAGTGATGTTACCATGACAACGGCATTGCGAGGATCGCGTGATCAAGCCGCGCATGCGCGCTAGACGCTGTCATCAATAGGTATCAACTTTTTTTTTTGTTTGCCTTGTGCAGACGCCATTTCGTATTCGGTTTAGAGAATAATTAGTAGGTACGCAAGGATTTATTTCAATTCTTGTAGATATGTACCTATCTAAATACAACAGTTTTTATACAGGTATAATGTCAGTTTAGTACCTACACTTTGATGTCAACAATTAATCCGCTTTTTTTAAACTATGTGTACCTACTTACTGCTCATTTAACCTTTGTCGCGTGGTGACACCTGCACGCTAAGAATATGCAATACCATGAAGTACCGTACAGCTACCCACTACAAAGAATCTTCTCGTAGTCTGAGCATTGATTGGTAAGGTAACGATGATGAGAGATAAAATATGATGCGCATGTGTACTTAAACACTCATCATCATCAGCCATAATTCTCATCAAACTCATTGTCTATAATAATAGAATATTCATCAAATCATCATCTTGATACCTACTAGGTAGGTATGCCAAAATTCAACGCTTCAAATGACTATCGCATACATAGCGCGCCTCTGCGCGTGTTCACTTCACCGAGAATACATGCGATGATGCGACGGGAATTGCGTGAAGTGCTCACGCCGCGCAAGCGCACTAGGTGCCTAGTTCATCAATGTCATACATTGTTTTTTATCTTTTATTTTTGTTTTGATGACCATGTGCCTGTACAGTGTACATATTTAGAGTTCAGACAAAATTATTAGGTACTCATTTATTTCAATGTTTTTAGGTAACCTATTTGGTAGCAAACAATAAAAAAGAATATTCATCGAATCGTCATCATCTTGATAATAATGTCAAAATTCAATAGTTCAAAACGGTCACCCGCGTGCTCGTGAGGTGAAGTGATGTTACCATGACAACGAAATTGCGAGCATCGCGTGATCAAGCCGCGCATGCGCGCTAGACGCTGTCATCAATAGGTATCAACTTTTTTTTTATCACCTTGTGCAGAAGCCATTTCGTAATCGGATTGAGAATAATTAGTACGCAAGTATTCGAAACATTCATATAGATGCATGTATACCTACCTACGTAATAATCGTATTATTAATAAAAGAATATTCATCAAATCATCATCATCTTGATACCTACCTACTAGGTATGTCAAAAATCAACGTTTCAAATGAAACTCGCGTAGCGCGCCCGCGTGAGTTCACTCCACCTTGACTAAATGTGACGAGAATCGCGTGGAGTGTTCACGTCGAGCAAGCAGTTACTCATTCAGTTCAGTTCTCATTCAAGCACACTCTGTGTGAGTAACGGTTTCGGGTGAAATGAGGTGACCGACACTGTCATTGTCAAGATAGCTTTTTTTTTTAATTTCAGCCTTTCAAGTCATTGCTACAGGCAATGACGTATTCGCAGTTAGCCAATTAAGTATATTTTAATGTCAATTCCAGCCATTGCTGAACATTTCAAAATGATAAATTACTAGCTTTTGCCAGCGGCTTCGCCCGCGTGGAGGTCGGAAATTATCCCGCGGGAATATACTACCGGGATAAAAAGTAGCCTATGTCCATTCTCAGGCTCTAAACTATCTCTGTACCAAATTTCATTTAAATCGGTTCAGTAGTTTTGGTAGGAAAGCGAGACAGACAGACAGACAGTTACTTTTGCATTTATAATATTATTAGTATATTATTAGTATATATTAGTATATTAGTGTAGAAGTGTAGATGTTTTCAACAAATTAATATTAGGTACTTACTTGAGAGGTGTGAGATCGAGCATTCGGTGAATCGAGAGGCTTATAGCTAAATAAAAACAGCCGCACAGTCCGACCGATCCGGCTAAGCTACGCTTGCCTCGGTTTGTCCGTCTATGGGTGACCATCTTTACATACCAAGACCTCGAAGGTCGAAACTCTGACAACCAGTCTTACCAAGGGGGTAACATATTACCAAATAACTGGGTTGTCGGAGTCGGATTGGCAGTCATTGCATGTAAAATACCCGTGCATTCAGCTGCAACCGGTTAAGACTGGAAGCCGACCCCAACACAGTTGGACAAAGGCAGGCAGATGATGAGGTGAGATCGAGCAACTTCATTAAATTGTGCAAAGCAAGTATTCAGTGATTGGTGATGTGTTCGTTAACATTATTTACATAATATATGTAAATAGCATACCTAAAGGTTTTTTTTAAACAGCTATCATCTAGATTCTGGATACACAGTTCAAGATACAAACCTTATAACAACAATACACAAAATATTTAGGCAAATCAATAATCTAGTTATGGGTGCTGTTGAGACACAAATAGCTTATCTCCCTTGCTAACAAGATTTCAACATTATTCATGTATTGATTTTCGTTTATTTTTGTACTATAAGGTACACCTCTGCCCAACCCTTCGAGAAAACATGGCGTGATTTTATGTTTGTTTTTTATTTTATTTCATAAATGTGTAAATAAACATTGTATGTAAGTACAATTATTATTTTAAGCCAATAGAACTATGTATGTTTTGCTTGCTATAGCCTAATTTAATCTGTTTTCATATACATATACCGTTTTACACAATGCGTCTATGTTTCTCATCCCAATTGCAGATGTGCTGCAAGAAATTTCTTATGTTTTAAGCAGATCCTTTGTGCTTTCCTATCTTTGTGTATTTTATTTTATTAAGTGTAAAGTTTGTTCATAAATAAATAAGATTTGTAACACAAACACAAAACAAATTTGCTAATACATTTTTTCTACTGAGCTTGCTGTTTCTCGAGCTTCAACTTCTTGATTCTTCAATCTCGATTATGATTGTAAATGTTATGTTTGGTCAATCCCTAGCAGCACTGGGATGACACTGACAGCTCACTCCACGCACCTTTTCACGGTGAGATTTTTACAGAATCGACATGCAGTTCTCGTTATTTTAAGAACGTTCTTAGTTTGAAATCAGTCTCAATCTGTCAAAAGTACTTCGAATTTTCATACAAGTTTATGACATTTGATTGAGATGAGTATGCAACTAGATTTTGAACGTTTTTAATAACGAGAAATTGGGCTTCTGATGGTATTATTGAAAACTGCTTTGATTGGAAATATGAAAATAGGTAGCCAAGGACTACAAAGGAGGGTCGCGACATTTGTTCGAAGGAGATATCGTGGCCCTGGCATATGGGCAACTAAAGGAACACCGGTGGGTTTTAGTCAGTAAAAGTCTGACACGCCCTTCCGTTCCACCCAGAGCGGGAGACGTCAATTGATGATTTCCCACCAACAAAAAATAAGGACTACTAATAAGAATGGTCCACTCAGCAAACCCCGAAACTTAAGAAAAAACTTCAATGAATGTATCGGTTTAATGTAATATGCACTATTATTTGTGCCTACAGCAGCAATAAGGGAGTTATAACTAAGTAATGAAATCCGTACGGGTCGATCAATCAGCTTCAGCTACGCTTGCCGCGGTTGTTTCGTGGATGGGTAAAATAAATTTAATGAAATCCAAATATTTTTATTTCACATAAAACTACATAGCCACTTATGAAACGATACAAGCTAGGTGCACGATTCCAATTTGTTGATATGGAGAAGAGCCGGCAAGAAACTCGATGGATACTCTTTTAAAAATAAATTGGGTTTTTCCATGGTTTCAAATTACAGTGTTAGTCAGCATGGGGACAACCCCATGCTGACTAACACTGTAGTCTCACAAGAGACTCGTGGTTCTAATCACCAGCATAGCTATTCGCATACATTTGACAAGCAATCGTTTCGAAAATGTCACAAATCTTGATAACCTGGTTTGCCTCGCCCAAGACAGCAAACAGTTGCCGGAAGAACAGCGGTCGTCTATTTAATTTAAACTGACAAACTTTTTGGGCTTTGGATTTGCGAACAGCGTTTATACAGGGTTATTTGTAAAACACCGGCAACATCTCAGGACTACGAGTATGTAACTAACATCATAATCAACAACTTTTGTTCTATGACTTTTAAAAGTTAGTCATATTTTAGTTCATCAGATTTTTATACAAAAATAAATACATATAAATTGAGCGCTCTAATTATTACGAAGTCTATAACGAAGCAAAAGAAAGCGATAGTAATTAGGGACGGGAGCGGAATTAGGGCGCTTAAACTTGACCTATTTATGAGCGGCCGATTTTAGAATGAAAATCTGATGAGCTAAAATAAGATTAATTTTTAAAAGTCATAGAACAAAAGTTGTTTATTATGATGTTAGTAACATAGTCCTGAGAGGTTACCGGTGTTTTACAAATAACCCTGTGGAACTCATACGATAGCATTGATTGATGTTCGATTCGGTATGAAAGCGTATTTAATGGTTGTTAACAGCTATGCGGGTCGGGCAGCGACTAAATATGGTGGGTCCATGAAGCACGCTGGTGGGTACAGAATATTCTACTGAATTTATGGTACCCTGTAACTACACCCTGCATAACTAGTCCTTTATAAAAGTTTTAGTGCAGGCGAATAATTAAATAAGGTCACCTTCTATCAAGTGGGCTGACTGAATGTTAGTAAAACTAGTTCTGCAGTTTTGTTAAAAATAATTAATTTTCTACCGACATGACAGTCGTTAACCAGTCGGCACGGCCGCGACTTACCGAGTTGTAGTGTTGTTGTGGTAAACGCCTGCCAAAGTACAATACCACGACCTACGTCCTGAGATCGAGCCCTGTAGGCGCTTTACTTTGCGTAAAGTATTTCATCTTCACAGCTCTCAAAATGGTTACGGTAAACATCGGGAGGGAACCGGCATATAGGACATGCTGGTTCCCTTCAAACACAATGAACCAAAGACACGTAAACCTCCCGATCCGCACTGGACCGGCGGCGTAGTGGATTACGGCCAACTTCCTCTCATCATCATCATCTTTTCAGCCGAAAGACGTCCACTGCTGGACATAGGCCTCCCCCAAGCACAGCCACTTCGACCTGTTCTGTGCCTCCCGCATCCAACGCATTCCTGCGGCCTTCACCAGGTCATCGGTCCATCTTGTGGCAGGCCTTCCAACGCTCCGTCTTCCAGTACGCGGTCGCCACTCCAGAACCTTCCGCCCCTATCGGCCATCCGTTCTGCGAGCAATGTGCCCTGCCCACTGCCACTTAAGTTTGGCAATTCTTCGGGCTATGTCGGTAACCTTGGTTCTCCTACGGATCTCTTCATTTCTGATTCGATCGCGTAGGGAAACTCCAAGCATAGCCCTCTCCATTGCTCTTTGGGTGACTTTGAGCCTTCTTATGAGGCCCATTGTGAGCGACCACGTCTCAGTGCCATATGTCGTCACTGGCAACACTCACTGGTCAAAGACTTTTGTCTTGAGACACTGCGGTAAGTGGGACGAGAAGATATTGCGTAGCTTCCCGAACGCTGCCCAGCCGAGTCGGATTCGACGGTTGACCTCTTTCTCGAAGTTGGATCTACCTAACTGGACAGTCTGTCCTAGGTACACATATTCGTCCACAACTTCGAGTGTAGTGCCTCCGATATTCATTGGAGTGGGTATCACACGAGCATTGGACATGACCTTTGTCTTGTCCATGTTCATTCTAAGACCCACTCTTTCGGAAGCTCTACTGAGGTCATCGAACATTGTACTGAGGCCCTCTATAGTCTCAGCCATGACTACTATATCGTCGGCAAATCGAAGGTGAGTAATGTACTCGCCATTGATGTTGATGCCAGCCCCTTTCCAGTCCAAAACCTTGAAGACATCCTCCAGTGCAGCGGTGAACAGTTTCGGAGAGATTACGTCTCCCTGTCTCACCCCTCGCTGCAGAAGGATAGGTTTCGAGGCTTTGTCCTGGAGCCGGACTGATATAGTGGCGTTTTCATACAAACACTTCAGCACCTCGATGTACCGATAGTCAATCTGGCACCGTTGAAGAGACTGCAATACGGCCCAGGTCTCGATCGAATCGAAGGCTTTTTCGTAATCCACAAACGCTAAGCAGAGAGGCAGGTTATACTCTTCGGTCTTCTGTATAACCTGCCGCAGCGTATGTATGTGGTCTACGGTGCTAAAACCTTTACGGAATCCAGCTTGTTCGGGAGGCTGGAAGTCGTCAAACCTGCGCGCGAGACGATTCGTGATGACTCTTGAAAACAGCTTGTAGACATGGTTCAGAAGTGAGATGGGCCTATAATTCTTAAGTAGGGTATTGTCACCCTTCTTAAAGAAAAGTACCACCACACCTCTGTTCCATGCCTGTGGCGTTTTGCCCTCGAGTATGACGAAATCAAATAGCTTCTGAAGGGCTTTTAGAACGGGTTTCGCGCCAGCCTTCAGGAGCTCAGCCGTAATTCCGTCATCACCCGGCGCCTTGTTGTTTTTAAGCGCTTCAGAGCCATCCCAATCTCGTACAAGCTGACGTCCGGGATATCTTCAGTGTAGTGTCGAGTCAATCTAGCTCTTGGGTCCAGTGGTCTCGAACGTCATAGAGCGAGATCGGTAGAATTGCCAATTAAAACGGTATATTTGTACCCAAAATCGGTAAATGACATTTCCATGTGTACTGTGAAATCGTAGAATATTCGTTATATTTCAGTATTTCGGTAGAACAGAGCCAGTGGTCTTGAACCTACCGAAAAATTGGTAGGTTCGAGACCACTGCTCGGGTCGTTAGCTAGATTCATAACGGGGTTTCTGGTGGTCGTGTATAACTGTCCATAGAACTTCTCAATCTCTCTTAACAGCTCAGGTTTGGCGGACACGATTCTGCCATCGTCGGTCTTCATTTTGCAAGCTGACTCTGCCCAATAGACAGATCTCTTGCAAAGATTTTGGAGCCATTGTTCCGCTCTATCGCGTCCTTAATACGTTCCGTATTAAAGAGGCGAAGGTCGCTTTTCAAGGACTTAGAGATCCATCTATTTAGCTGCCAGTACTCGAGTGCAGCTTCTGAAGACTGCAGGATCATTCTGCGCCTCTGTTCCATGAGCTGTAATGTTGGATCTGAGAGTTTCTTTTTTCTATTCGTACGGCGGGTCTGGAAGAACTTAGACCCGACCGTATGGACAGTTTCCACAAACCCATCGTTATAATAGTCCACGGAGCTCCCTAGGCACTCAAAACGATTCTGGAGTTCGAGCTGAAAGCTCTCGGGGTTCTGAAGTTGGATCGGTGCTGGACGGAGCGTTGACTTCATCAGCCGAGATCTTTCCAGCTTGATATTGATATTCAATGTGCCTCTTACCATGCGGTGATCACTTCCGGTTTTCACCGCGTTGATCACAGAGACATCATTGAATATCTGCTTCTTCGTCGACATAATGAAGTCAATCTCATTTTTGGTTGCACCGTTAGGACTCTGCCAGGTCCACTTCCTGTGCTCACGTTTTCTGAAGAAGGAATTCATCATAAAGAGGCCTTCCTTCTCCATAAAACTAGCCAGTAGGTGACCCCGGTGGTTCCGACGTCCAACTCCAAATTGCCCCACTCTCAACTCATCATCACTTCGCTTGCCCAGTTTCGCGTTGACGTCCCCCATAACAACGGTGAAGTGAGTTTTGGAACCATGCATGGCTCTGGAAATATCCTCATACATGGTCTCCACCTCATCGTCGGGGTGTGTCGAGGTCGGGGCGTACACCTGTATAACCTTCAGCGAATACCTTGCGGATATTCTGAGTATAAGGAACGCCACCCTGGTCGACACACTCTCGATCTTCACAACGTTGCTCACAAGGGACTTATGGACGATGAACCCGACACCACCTTAGGACCGCTGGTCGCCCTCCCGGAAAAAGAGCAGGTTTCCAAAATTGAGGATTATCGAGTCCTCCCCCTCTCTTCGGACTTCAGGTAACCCTACTATACCCCATCGTAACCTGCTCAATTCTTCCTCGAGCTCGGCGATCTTCTCGTCGGTCCGGAGTGTACGCGTGTTGTATGTTGCCAGGTCCAGTTGTCGGTGGTTGTGGTAGCTGGATTTCTTCCGGGGATTCTTAGCACCCCTTGCCTCACCGTGGCCTTGACCGCTACCATAGCCAAGGGTAGGTGGGCCGCCGGGTACTAGGGGCCATTTTTTATTTGTGCTTGTCATTATTTGGGGGAGGTTTGCCATAATCGCCACGCTTGGCAGGCGGGTTGGCGATCGCAGTGTGGTAGTGTACAATGCATAGAGAACGCTGCTGCCCATTCTCTAGTATGTCCCTTAGTCGCCTCTTACGACACCCACGGTAAGAAATGGGGTGATGCTATTCTTTACGTCCGGCACCACACGATACACTTCCACTTCCTCTAACAGAGGAAATTATTTCCCTTTTTCAGAGCTAGACAGACGTGCGTGCGGGCTGATCAACGGCGACGTATTTGAGGGTAGGTCCAGAACATAATATTAGATTTAAGGTAAAAAAACGAGAGGCCTTATTTACTAGCTGTGGGAATATTATAGGCTGATTATGCTATATTCAGTAACAGGATAACTACTAACCAAACTGTGCAGGTATTCATATTAATTGTTTTGTTTATTCGCTGATAGTAAACATGTTGAAAAAGGTTCGACAACCAAACCTCTGACTTAGGTGGCAAGTCGTCATAATAATATGCGGAAGTAAAGAATAGCAACATCGCATTTCTTCCCGTGGGTGTCTAAGAGCTCATGCCAACACGTTTGTGCACGCTCATGCCAACACAAAAGAGAAACAGGCGGCCATTTCACCAGAACTGCACGACGCACTTGACCCTGACATTGTTGGGAATGCACTGGTAAGTGTTATGTCACTGGTCTACGAACCGACAACAGCATAGTGGAGGGGGTTGATCGACAGGATCGGAGCGCGGAAGTTATGGCTGATTGTAAATATATTGCAATTATGTACATATTCATTACTATTTAGTTTGTGATAAGAACCTAATAATATAGTTTTAAGTAAAATAATTATACGATCTGTAATAGTTGTAGTACTGGAAACTGTACTTGTGCAGTTTTAATCTCAATGAACACAAATATTGTGATTTATAAAAATATATATCTTCCCAAGTAACGTGTTTTTTTTTTTTTTTTCAGGATGGGAAATCATCAAATGACTTCTCCCGCTCTGGGCGGAGCGGGAGGGCGTGTCAGACTTTTACTGACTAAAACCCACCCGTGTTCCATCAGTTGCCCATGTGCCAGGGTCACGGTATCTCTTTCGAACAATCACGCGACCCCGGCAGGCATCGGTCCTAGTAGACCCCTACACTGCTGCTGACATCTCTTTGAGGCGCGCGTGGAACACTGCGCGCCGTCGACCCGAGCCTGGTCCTTACCGGGCGGTGAGCTACCCATTGCTCGCCACCCGCAAGCTCGCGCCTACGGTGGCCGGGAGTCCGCAATCGACTCCCGACGCCTGGGGCGTCTCCTCCTGCGGCGGCTAGGGGCGTGAGGGCGCAGAGACTGCCACTCCCTCACGCGCCCCGCCTCCTCCTTCGCGAGCATTACTGCTTCGCAGAAGGAGGTGACGGCTTCCCATTCCCTCTCGCTCCGTACCATGGCTCGCACCAGGGCCGGACGCGAGAGGTCGCCGCCGCCGATCGCCTCCACGAGGACACGGCGGTGCTCCGCCCAGGCACACCTCCACCGTATGCTTCACCGTGTCCTCCAGACGATCCTCGCAATGGAAACATCCGGACGTATCCTCCCGCTTTATCCTGAACAGGAACCCACCGAAGCACCCATGCCCGGTGAGAACCTGCGTCAGGTGGAAGGTGAGGACGCCGTGGCGCCTCTCTATCCACTCCTCAAAGAGGGGACTTACCGCCGCAATTGTGGCGTGCCCAGCACTGGGTTGCGACAATCGTACCCGCCATGTCGCCATGAGATCACACCGGAGCTCTGTCCGCCGTGCCGCGATTTGTCGGCGGCAGCGGAGTTTCGCCCCGGCGTTTCGCCTCCTCGCGCCACTCCCACATGTGGGCGAGGACCTTTGCCTCCAGATCCCATGGCGGCACTCCGGCAAGGAGGCTCGCCGCCTCGCAGGAGACCGTGCGGTATCCCCGGATTAACCGGATGGCCATGACTCTCTGGGCCGCACTCAACCGGCGCGCTGGGCGCAGCCTCAATGAGGGCGCCCACACCGGTGCCCCGTAGAGGGCCATGGACCGCACGACCCCCGTGTAGAGCCTCCGGCAGGAGGCGTTTGGACCCCCCTGATTGGGCAGGAGCCGCTTTAAGGCAGCCCCAGCCCGCTCCAGTCTGGGAGCCAAACTTCGGAAGTGCTCGACGAAGTTCCACCGGCTGTCGAGGACAAGTCCCAGGTACTTCATCGTCGACTCGACGCCGATGTGAACCCCTCCCACCGTGAGTTGGGAACCCGCAGGTGGCGCGTTCCGAGGACCATGAAAACCCATGGCCTCGGACTTGTGCAATGCCACCTCGAGTCCCAATTGCCGGATCCTGTCGACGATTGTCGCAACCCCGCGTGTCATCAGTTCGGCCGCCGCCTCGTGCGACCTCCCCTGCGCCAGGACCAGCGTGTCGTCAGCGTAGCAAACTACGCTGACGCCGCTAGGGAGGTCGGCGCGCAGCACCCAGTCGTAACCGATGTCCCACAGATGCGGCCCCAAGACCGATCCCTGTGGGACACCGCACGACATCTCTCGCCGGTTCCAGTCTCCCTGGTGACCGGGGTAGATGACGGCTCTATCCGTCAAGTAAGCCTCGACCACGCGACAGAGGTAGGTCGGTATCCGGTGATACCGGAGTGCCTCCCTAATGCAACTCCAGGGTAGGGTGTTGAAGGCATTGGCGATGTCAAGAGACACCGCCAAGACGACCCCACCCCGGGCCACTGCATCCCCCGTCGTGAGGGCTCGCACGCGCATGATGGCGTCCACCGTAGAGCGCCCCTTGCGGAAACCGAATTGGCTGTCCGCCAAATCCGGCCCCTCCCGCACCAGCCACCCAACGAGGCGGTCTGCAATTACTCTTTCAAAGAGCTTGCCATACGTTGATTAATCTGTGATAAGAACCTAATAATATAGTTTTAAGTAAAATAATTATACGATCTGTAATAGTTGTAGTACTGGAAACTGTACTTGTGCAGTTTTAATCTCAATGAATACAAATATTGTGATTTATAAAAATATATATCTTCCCAAGTAACGTGTAAAAGTTTTATTTAAGAAAATATAAAATATACCTATTTAAAACTTCGTTAGTGATACAATAATGAAACCCCATCACTATAATTCAGCTCTAGCATCGCCCCCACCGGAGGCGTATCACTTTATATTTCCCATCTGTCGCCACTGGTGACAACTGGGAACTAGAAGAATGGCCATTCCCAGTTGTCGCCACTGGTGGCGCCACCACTGGTGACAACTGGGATTTTTTTTGAAAAATATTCCCATTTGTCGCCAGTGGTGGCGTCACCAGTGGCGACAACTGGGAATAACCCGACTAAGGGACTTATGAGAGAATGGGCAGTAACAATCTCTATACATTTTTTCACCATACTGCGATCTCCAACCCGCCTGCCAAGGGTAGCTATTATGGCAAACCCTCCCAATTCAGGGAGGCCAATGTTCAGCAGGTGGACGTCTTTAGGCTGAAATGATGATGATGGTAATGGCTAAAGTTAAAAGCGCTAAAAGTTCTAGAGTATAATAATAAGGTTCAGATGTGAGCCCACTTTGAATATCAGTTGACAGCTCATTCACTGGGTTTTTGCTGGCGGAAACAATTTAGTACTGAGTGCCAAAATACACTAAAATGACTAGTATATCAAATGTTCAGTAGACCTGACTCGCAAACTGACCTTCATGTTTGGAGCTCATAAGTCACAAATCTATCCACTCCGATGTTAATCGGAGTGGACTCCGAATGCCATTGTACACTTAGGGACATTTATTGTTTTTCAAAATGACACACTGTGCTAATTTGCCGTGTTAAAAGCCATTTCATACTACTCTCAAAAAGTGACAGTTGTGATTTGAATATACGGACAATTTAAGTTGGCAGTCAATTCGCAACACTATTAGGTAAATCCCCTGATTTTAAAATAACAAAGTTGTTAATAAAACGGGAGTCAGGTGTTGTAGGCGGGGGTGACGGTGTTCCCTTGACGAAAGAGTGAAATTAAACCAGTCAGAATGTCGTAATAATTGAGTATATTTGGCACACAGAAATTACACGGAAATCACTAAAAATGGTTGTAAAAGAGTACACAATATAAAATACAATCAGAATAAGCAGTACACATAATTAAATCCTAGCTATATTACACTTGAAGACTGGCTAACTAGATATAGGGTACATCGCGACTAAGCAGTGGACAGCGGAGCTACTTACTTCACAAACACTACGTGGTAACTTGATGATTCGTGTAAACTTGTAAAAATACTAAACCAAAAATAGACGCTCGGCCCTTATATAGATTTTGTTGCCTACTGCAAGTAGCGTATACATTTCTTTTACTTTTAGCCGCTCTGCCAATTGAGAGCGAGAAAAGTGGACTTTCCCTAAGGGACAGGTTTCGACTTGTCGAGAATTTCAAAACACGTGTAAGCGAGTTCAAGGTTTCTGCTTTCTTATTGGATTAACAATGTGGCTCGTCCTATTGGACATACGCTACTTTCAAAATCGTGTACGAACTACGTAAGATATTTTAGGTATATTCATACCTAATCACAGCTAATTAGTGCTTTACAATCAATGAGTTAGGTAACTATAGGCTAATTAGTTTTATACAAACATGACACAGGCATTACAGACTAATTAGAATCCAACAGGTTATTGTTACAGGTTAATTACAGGTTAATTAGAATTCAAAAGGTCAAGACAATGGTAATACAGGTGACTATAAACATACATCGGTATTTACGTATGTATCTTCATGGAAATCTACTACTTTTATTAAAGAACAGTATAGGTATTTGTTTAGGTATTTTACAGAGGCTATACCGGAGTTACCGAATACAGTAGCGAGGAGATATTAATGTTAAAAGTTAGCTAGTCTCATTGGGCTTCGCCCACAATAATAAAGAAACATAAATACTAACTACAGCTTGTTTTATTGGGCTTCGCCTACAAAAGTAAAGGGCAGTGTTTTAGAAACCCTCAAAATCGGACATGACTAAATTAATACCATGAGTCTATGGCGATTTATATTTCAAATACAAGAGTAAAACTCCCATGTGCGCAATTTGCTTCGTTTTTGAGAAAAAAAATGTTAAAATTGCTAATTTTTCAACTCCTTAAAAACGAAATTATTTTTAATTTTTTTAATTGTGAGGGTTTGTAAACTTGTTTTATAGCTGGTTAAATTCATCATTTTGAGACACATATTTTGTATTTTATTTCATCCCTTTAACTCTAATAGTTCCAGAGATTTTGATTATTTTTCATTATTTGGACTCAATTTTTTTTCTTCCATCCTAAATGATTGGCGCAGATGTTTTCTGTACAGAATAATACTTTGGTATAGCCCTTATACACAGTATTTTTTTCTATAGCAAATCCGGAATAGTATAGCACATTTTTTATTTTTTATTAGCGCCTATATAAATCTTCTGAGCATTGTTTCATTTATGGTTTAAAAGTATCAAAACTTAAACTAAATTTAAACCCATTAGAAAATAATTCAACTGAAAACATGATCTCGCAGAGAACGCAAATCAAATTAAAGATAGGTACCTAATTATAATTGCAGTCCGCACCAAAAGTAGCCGGTCAAAATCCTTTAAATAAAGGAACGAAGTTCCTAGATAATACTCGTCCGCAGATACTCTCGTATAAATTACAAAGAGAGAAACTGTGAATTTAATTCGCATTATCTGCTATAAGTGTTTAGAAGGTCTCATAAATGCCCTCACAAACAGGCACGACGCGACAACGCGACGCGAATCTAGTAGAACAATTTCTATGTAAACTTTATGGTTTTTTTTACAAGAGTTTCGTTGCACCCTTCTGAAGAAGTCGATAAAGCTGTCGCCATCTTGGATTTTCATTTTGACTGCACTGTCGGCTTTAGTTTGCACGAGAACTATGAAAACAACATCCATGATGGCAAATTTCCTGCCAGGCTCGCGGAAATATTCGAAAGAGTTACCGTGGCCCTGGTCTAGGTAACTGAAGGAACACGGGTGAATCACCTATCTAGAGGTGGTTCACTCATAGTCCGGGAGTCGGGACATTCCCTCTTAACGTTCAAGTTAGGAGGTACTTAGCCATGGTAGCAGTTGTTGATCTCTACACTATTGATTTATCAAAACCTGTTTCTATTTTTGCGTAGACTAACCACGATATGAATACACATCCATTAATTACCTATAACACAGTTTCTTATGCAAATATTGGCAGAACCTATACTTTTTTAGATAACCACGAAGAAGTGCAATTTTTAAAAAGATACAAGTTCAGATTGTAATCAATAGGTACTACCAAGTACATACCTACTTAGGTACACACTGAAGAGCTTTAAAAAAAGCCACTAACTGATCAAAATCAAAAATCAAAATCAAAAGTCATTTATTCAAACTAGGCTGAGTGAGAGTCAGCACTTTTTGAACGTCAAAGTTATTAAAGACAGTCCCCCCAAAACGCCCGCCCTTCGACACTTCCTAGTGCTTTCGCTGGGAAGAAGAAGTGGCGGAACTAACATTTCGTGAAACATTTTCGAAACCAGGCAAGACAGCTTTTGGAAATGAAAAGCAACATTCAATAATCGCCTTTAAAAACACCAAATTAAAACAAAAAGGGTATAAAGAAGGAAATAACAACAGCGATTTGGACGAAAAACAATTAATTCTAGAAGTGGATTTACGAAAGTGACAGTTATTTTTTTTAAGAATTAAATATTATTTCCACTCCAGGACTCGTCTGCTCCACCGGCCATCAATCCTTAGACAGACATGGTCATCCCACTGCGACTTCAGCCTGCTACTCTGTGAGCTATATCGATAACTCCGGTTCTTTTCCGGATAATTTAATTTCTGATTTATCCTTCAAAGAAACTCCGAGCATAGCTCGTTCGATAGCACGCTGAGCGACCTTGAATTTGTGGACCAGCCCAAATGTCACTGTCCACGTTTCGGCACCGTATGTCATTACAGGCAGGATGCACTGGTTGAAATTTTAAAATTTAGTACGTAGTGTAAATAGTTAGGTGTAATACATAATTTATTAGATAAGTATATTATTATTCATTATAATTCCCAGCAATTAATTTAATTTTGGAACGAAGTTTCTTATCGCGCGTTGCGAAAGGGGGCTAGACGGAAAAAATTAAGACCAAAAGTTGTAACGACACTTTCTGCTATAGTTGTAAGCCGCGCGGCGTGCGCGTGTTTCTCTGTCTGTCTCTCTCTCTCTCTCTCTCTCTCATAGAAAGCAAGCCAGTTATTTTCGTTTCGTCTTTGTATTTCACATTGAACAGTGTGGTGTCGCGACGATTATTTTTGTTGAGTGTATACAGGTTTTTTGTACTTACATAATAAATAATAAAAAATAAAAAAATTATCGAAAGGAACTTCGTTCCATCCGGGTGTCCCTTGACACCTCTCAAGTTTTTTTTTAAGTATTGCCAGCTAATTTAATTTGACCCTGTAGCAAATCCGTGTTGCGTCATACATACCGCGGTAGGTACTTGCTAATGTATTCAGTTAGCGGTATGAAACCCCCGTGCCTCGGCAAGTACGTTAAGCCGTTGGTCTTACGCCTGATCTCTCCGGTCGTGTCGGATTGCCGTCCCATCGGACTATGATAGTGAGGGAAGAGTTCTCCTATGTCTGCGCACACACTTGACCACTATAATATCTTCCGCGCCGATGGCTAGTCTCCGTTTAGATTGGCCGCCGTAGCTGAAATACGGTCTAGAGGACTATTTATATTCAGATGGAGAATTTGCCAACTGTTAGGTTTGGAAATTCCTCAAACCTGCATAGCTATTCATAAGCATTCGACAGGCTATCATGTCGAAAATGACACCCTTTGATAACCTTGCCCGCGACAGCAAACAGCTGTTGGAAAAATAGCATTTTATTTAAACTAGCAACATTTTCAGATTTTGTAGTAATCCCGTGTGGTGCCGGACGTAAGTAGGTAATACCACCACCCCATTTCTTCTCGTGGGTGTCGTAAAAAGCACATAAGGGACTTACTAGAGAATAGGCAGCAGCGTTCTCTATGTACACTCGAGAGCAATGAATCCGGGTCACTTAAAGAATCCTAAAAATCTCGGAAACTAAAAATGCTAGGTTAATGCAATAAATTTTATTTAATAGACAATGTAATACTCCTTAAATGAAGGTATTAAAACTTCTTAGTTATTGTAAAGTTATATCATAAAAAAATCAAATTTGAAAAAGGACCACTTTCGAAGATGGAACTACGAAATTACAGCATTTGGTTTTGCTTTTGTTTGTAATCTGTCATTTATGTGGGTACATAAACCATGTTGATAGTGCTCTATATTCATTATTCAAGCTGAAATTATGTCGCTTACGCCTGAAGAATGCACCAGAATACTTACAATGCTGGAAACCGGCTGGAGTCAGCGCGATACAGCCTGGACTGTCGGTGTGTCGCTGTCAACAGTACAAAGAGTTCTCCGACGTTACGAAGAAACTGGTTCTAACCTACGCAGACCAGGAACGGGCAGAACCAGGTGTACCACAGCACGAGAAGACCGATACTTGGTGAACACCATGCTTCGAAATCGCTTTCTCACAGGAACTGAACTCACAAATCAGTTTCGACGCCTCGGAGGAAGTAACCCAAGTGCATGGACAGTAAGACGTCGGCTTGCTGAATCTAACTTAAAACCCCTTAGACCTGCAAACGGCCCTAAACTGGAGCGTGGGCATCGTATTTCAAGACTAAGATATGCCCAGAGCCACGTAAATTGGAGTATTGAAGATTGGTCAAAAGTTATGTTCTCCGACGAATCAAAATTTATGCTCTACAAGCACGATGGAAGACACAGAGTGTATCGAAGACCAGGGGAAAGATTCAAGCAAGCATGCATCGAAGAAAAAGTAGCCTACGGTGGTGGGTCTGTACTTGTGTGGGCCGGAATTTCTTCTGAAAGTCGCACAGAGCTGGTGATCATAGAAAACGGCTCTTTAACTAGCGTAAGATATGTGGAAGAAATCCTCAATGATCACGTTGGTCCATTTATGGTCAATTTAGGTGAGGATGCTATATTTATGCATGACAATGCCCGACCTCATACAGGTAGGATTGTGAATGACTACCTTCAAGAGATGAACATTACTCGTATGGAGTGGCCAGCGCGCAGCCCGGATATCAACCCGATCGAGCATGCTTGGGACGAGCTAGGCAGATGCGTAAAACAACGAAACCCTCCCCCAATCACGCTTCGTGAGCTCAAAATTGCTCTCACAGAGGAATGGGAGAATATTCCCCAAAATCGTATAAGGAACTTGGTGTACAGCATGCCAAACCGCGTAAACGCAGTAATGGAAGCACGAGGAGGCAATACGAAGTATTAAAATTCAAGAAAATCGTAATAAAGTTCAAAAATTTCATGTTTCCTATTTTTGTTTTAAGGAGAGATCAGCAGTTTTTTTCTTTATGTAATTTTGTGTTAATAAAATGTATGGTGACTCATATTTTTTTTTTACTTTCATTTAAGGAGTATTACATTGTCTATTAAATACAATTTATTGCATTAACCTATCATTTTTAGTTTCCGAGATTTTTAACATTCTTTAAGTGACCCGGATTCATTGCTCTCGAGTGTATTTTACCACCATACTGCGATCGCCCAATTTGGGATTCTGTTGTTAAGATTAGATCAAACCAGCAATGATTTGTAAAGCAATAAATATCTCAATAAAATCGACTTTTCGCTTCAATTCACACCTAAAAGTAATTACGTAGATCAACACTTAGGCGTGTCCTAGAACCAGAAATTCGAAGACATGTGACATCCACCAACCCGCACTGGGCCCGCGTGCAAGATTTCGGTTCACTCCCTCTCGCCGAGAGGAGGCCTGTGTCCCAGCAGTGGGAAGAGTATAAGCTCATATATGACACTTTCAGTACGACAACATACAAATTCTTAATCACAAAATAGCCCGTAAGGTCCTAATAGAACACATTACACCTATATTTCCCAAAGGAAGAAAGAGAACACAAGAAGAACAAAGAAATTCCTGATTGGGAACCTCATTAATACGTTGCCTGACCTGCCCCTGACCCTTTTTTGGCTAATTGGGAAATCATCAAATGACGTCAGACTTTTACTAACTAAAACCCACCCGTGTTCTTTAGTTGCCTGTGCCTGGGCCACGGTAACTCTTTCAAACCAATCCGCAACCCTGGCAGGCTGCCCTTCACGCTAATTGCGAAACACACTATTCATCAGAATCGGAATCATGTTGAACGTTATTCGCTAATCCATTCTTTCATTATTTTCGAAATATATAGCGATGCAAACCACGCCATGAATGTTGTGGGACTGTCAAAATGAAAACGAATTCCTACTGATAATGTCTTACGTAATTACTCTTCTGGGAATCGTACACAACATCTCATGCTGTGCAATACTCACTCTTCGGTCCATTGACCGAAGAGTAATATTAGCAGAAAATAAATCATATACGATACAAGGACCCCTGAATCGTGCCTTAGAACGATCTATCTATAAAATCACTGGTACAAGTCTTCATTTATCAAATCACATTGAGTCGTCAACATGTTAAAATCATTTTGTGTGTTGTTTATCTGCTGTGTGGGGCTCAGTGTGGCTGAAGAGTTTACTATAGACTATTTCGACGTGATTACTAGTAGAGGAGAGTACCCAGACTACGTGTTTACTCCAACAGGCAAGTGTCACATTAATAATTACCTAGTAATAACTCCATCTTATACAGGATGGCAAGGACATCGACGCACAATTTGATACCCTGCTTTGAAATTTTTCGTCTGTTATTAAAAATAACATTTTCGTACCACTTGCTCAAAAAAGTGACATTCTATGCCACAAAAAGCTAACATAACAATAGTCATTTTTAATCTGTTAAAAACAGGGAAAAAAAATTGTACTGAATTTCATTCATCCTCTAAGGGGAGAATGTGATGTAAATTTGGAATACTTACCGAAATTTATACGGAACTACATGTGTGTTTACACCATTGAGTTTGTATATAAAGCATTATACATCTTTTTGAAAAAGGAATACGCATTTATTATGCCGTTAAGATTATTAAATAAAATTACGAAAACCGACGAGGCCGTATGAGCTTGATGGCTTTGCTTTTCCGACAAAAAAATATTAGTCTAGGAATTTGCCGCGTTTTTGTTTTCTTCAAATACATAAACGTTAAGTTTATTTTTACTTTTAATTGTCATTATTTTTAATACCTAAATGCTTATCTCATATTATTACTGTGTTAATTTTTTCGCAAATGGTACGAAAAGTAGAGTATTTTCCTCGGTGATAAAGCTGTCTTAGTCTTGGGTGAACTTAAATCCCTCGCTACACTCAGGACTCGTCTTAAATCCCTCGCTTCGCTCGTGATTTAAGTTTTTAACACCCTCGCTACGCTCGGGAGTAAACCTCGAGTCCTTCGTTACGCTCGCGATTTAAATCGCCACCCGCGACAGAAGACACTGCTTTATCCCCTTGGTTAATAATCTACTATTTCTGTTCATTTTGACCACGTTGGTATTGCACTTTCTATGAAACAGCCTTTTTTTTGTACCTACGCAAAGTTTCTAAGCTAACGCACAGAATACATAATAGTATCAGTGTTAGGACGTCTAGAATATGACGGGTACGATTGTCGCAACCCAGTGCTGGGCACGCCACAATTGCGGCGGTAAGTCCCCTCTTTGAGGAGTGGATAGAGAGGCGTCACGGCGTCCTCACCTTCCGCCTGACGCAGGTTCTCACCGGGCATGGGTGCTTCGGTGGGTTCCTGTTCAGGATAAAGCGGGAGGATACGTCCGGGTGTTTCCATTGCGAGGATCGTCTGGAGGACACGGTGGAGCATACGGTGGAGGTGTGCCCTGCCTGGGCGGAGCACCGCCGTGTCCTCGTGGAGGCGATCGGCGGCGGCGACCTCTCGCGTCCGGCCCTGGTGCGAGCCATGGTACGGAGCGAGAGGGAATGGGAAGCCGTCACCTCCTTCTGCGAAGCAGTAATGCTCGCGAAGGAGGAGGCGGGGCGCGTGAGGGAGTGGCAGTCTCTGCGCCCTCACGTCCCTAGCCGCCGCAGGAGGAGACGCCCCGGGCGTCGGGAGTCGATAGCGGACTCCCGGCCACCGTAGGCGCGAGCTTGCGGGTGGCGAGCAATGGGTAGCTCGCCGCCCGGTAAGGACCAAGCTCGGGTCGATGGCGCGTAGTGTTCTACGTGCGCCTCAAAGAGATGTCAGCAGCAGTGTAGGGGTCTACTAGGACCGATGCCTGCCGGGGTCGCGTGATTGTTCGAAAGAGATACCGTGACCCTGGCACATGGGCAACTGATGGAACACGGGTGGGTTTTAGTCAGTAAAAGTCTGACACGCCCTCCCGCTCCGCTCAGAGCGGGAGAAGTAATTTGAAGATTTCCCATCCTGGAAAAAAAAAAAAAAAGGACGTCTAGAACCATGCGCTGAATTCAAAGCAACAGTTTTCGCGTCAATGACCCTGTCACCCTGTAGAAAGTCAAATTAAATTACCTATAGAAACCCCGCTGACTCGATGCGTATCAAACGATCAATGTTTAAGACGGATAAACAAAAAAAAAACGTAATCTAATGTTTTTCTTTTGGACTTAATACTAAACCCTCCCCACGCAAATTCAACTTGAAACTGTCCGGATTTTTATTTTTTTTTAATTGCACACCTAAAAGTAATAATGGAGACTTATTAGGTAATCCTTTCAGCGGGGCGAGCACGACCCGTGTGATTGGCTTGAGCCACATATTTTATCACGGTTTTTGCTCCCAAACTATGATAAAAATATGACTAAATGACTAAAGCATATCGCAGCAGGCCGTGCTCGCAGGATTTCTAAGACACAAATTCTAAGTTACATAACAGCCTATAAGGTTCTTCTGTAATACAACGTCACCCATTGATTCCTCTAAGAACATAAAAAGAGAAATTCTATAAAACAGCAGTTTTTTTAGTAACCGACAAAAAAAAACTACGGTCGGTCTAGAATCATCTGCTTAATTAATGGTTTCAGTTAGCGAATCGATGTCCCCGCCACCCTGTTTGCATAATAATAATAAATAATATCTTAGGACAACCAACACAATGTTATCTGATCCCAAACTAGGCAGAGCCTGTACTATGGCAACCAGACAAGTGCTAAACATACTTATATATTTCTAAATCCATACATATTATAGATAAATTACACCCAAACGTAAGGTTCATTAGTTGATTGTAAACGTAACCATTTCATACTGTGTTGTTTACAAGTTCACTAACATGAGGAAAATCGTTTTATTTTTTTGAAACGTAATGCCAAATGCCAATACCTGATGATAAATAAAAGGAGAAGAACTTACCTACAATGATTTTGAGACTGGTACAGAAACGAGCACAAAAAACGTACACAAAAACTAGGTTGTGTAAAAACCACAGCTATTGAATTACAGACCACAGATACAAAAAGGCTTAATTGAACATCTAGGTACTACAAGAACTTCTTTTTTTATTTGTTTAGGCAATTGCACAATGAGCAATGACATACCTATTATGGCTTTCACTAGTTAGGGCTTCGTTTTATAATAAAACCACCAAATTAACCGTTCTTCATTCCGATCCAGCCCGTCCTTTACTGCCCTCTTCCAGCGACGCCCTAAGCAAAGTTTCGTACCCCACAGGCCAAAGTGCCCTTAGCGTGTAGTTGCTTTAGAGTTAAGTTTTTACGCCCTGGCTAGAGGCCTTAATTTATTAGGTAAGATAGCCACAGACAAGTAGCCCGGTTAAGCAGCTGACCACCTCCTAGGTTGACGTACATCTCGCACGTTTTTCCCAAAAAAAAAAAACAACGGTTCCATGACACTTGTTTAGTTTTAACAGTAGGATTTCAAAGATCTACACGACTTCGAATATCAGTATCGAAGTGGAACTTTGATTCATAAATTTCATTATACTTATGCCTTTTTTTTTTGGATGGGAAATCATCAAATGACTTCTCCCGCTCTGGGCGGAGCGGGAGGGCGTGTCAGACTTTTACTGACTAAAACCCACCCGTGTTCCATCAGTTGCCCTTGTGCCAGGGTCACGGTATCTTTTTCGAACAATCACGCGACCCCGGCAGATTATACTTATGCTCAAATTACGCTTATATATGGAAGTGAATATTGGGTGTGGCAAAAGAAATATGAAAGTAAAATAAATGCTGTGGAATTGCGTTCCTTGTGAAGCATGTGTGGTGGGACTGTAAATGATAGGCTGAGGAATGATGTGATAAGACAATGGTTTTTTTTTTTTAGGATGGGAAATCATCAAATGACTTCTCTCGCTCTGGGCGGAGCGGGAGGGCGTGTCAGACTTTTAGTGACTAAAACCCACCCGTGTTCCATCAGTTGCCCATGTGCCAGGGTCACGGTATCTCTTTCGAACAATCACGCGACCCCGGCAGATAAGACAACGGTGCGGTTTAAAAGATTTAGTGACAAAATTTGAAAATAATATGATTAGATGGTTTGGTCATGTTGAGAGGATGAATGGCGGCGAATGAAGGGCAGCTAAGAAAAGGTATTTTTGCAAGGCAAAGGTTTTACAAGGCAGACGTTACTGGACATGTCGGAAGAGGACACCCTAGGAGAACATATAGGATCGTAGCAGGTGATGTTCTGCAATTACTGCCTGCACCGATGGGAAAAGGGGGTGAGTTCATGTATGTAGGTATGTCTTTGATAGGTATTATATTATTTGCATTCGGATTTACTCAATAATAAATATTTTTAAGAACCTATGTGTTGGTAGGTACTGTTTAAACCAGGGACCGTACAACCCCGAATATAAGTTAATTCTTTCGAAAGTGTTACACACTGTACGCCTACAGTAACTGAAGATGTTACCTCTTGGTCGTGGTAGCCCGTTCATAACACTAACGTTAGGGTAACCCTATCAATAAGTTAACTAGTACAAGATGTTACCGTGTCTTGTATGATTTCCAATTGAAGAAGATAACCCTTTGAAAGGGTTTGTTGGGGTAATCAAAGGGTTTTAAATCAAATCATTTTAAATATTACGTTGGAGTGGAGGAATATGTATTGACCTTGGAAGTTTGAAATCATATCGAATCGTTCATTAGTGTTTCTTACTCTGTTTGATAGCACGGTGCTTTCTTTTTTAAGTTTTAAATAACGTCTGAATATTGAAAATGAACAAAGGTAAGTAAGTGTATTTTAATTTAGTATCACATATAATAAAACTGTAAATAACCTGTGTGTGTACATCCTACTAATATTATAAATGTGAAAGTGTGGATGTTTGGATGTTTGTTACTCAATCACGCAAAAATGGCTGAACGGATTTGGATGAAATTTTTAACACTGATAGTTTATCACTTGGATTACCACATAGGATACTTTTTATCCCGGTAATCTGATCCCATGGGATAATTACCCCACTTCACGCTGGTGAAGCCGCTGGCAGAAGCTAGTTGAATATATTTTAAACTTTTAATGAGGGTGTAATACGTATGTAATCAGTATAGATACTAAATCACCAATTTTTGAACATTTTGACTGGCTTTGCAAGAAATTACGAAAAGAATGGGTTCCATTGAACATGTAACTCCTCTTGCTATTGCAAACATTTTAGACGATCGATTAAAAAAAAATAACTGTAGCGATGCAATAGAATGTAGCGATGCGGTTTCAAAAATCAAAGACTTAATGAAGAGTCATTTGCGTCAAAATGAATAAATCGAGTCAGACTCAGATAAGTCTGATAAAAGTGAAGAGATATTTTCACTGTGGAGTGATCATTACAAACTGGTACATTACAATTGGAAGAGTAATAAATCTGCAGATAGCTTGTCAGATGAACTTTCAGTTTACTTGACAAGTCCTGTTGGAAGACTTAACGACAATCCTCGGGAAATTTGGAAAGATTACAAAATACAGTTTCCAACATTGCATAAAATTGCCTTTAAATATCTAACAATGGTGGGCACATCGGTTCCATCTGAAACACTGTTTTCGCAAACGGCGCAGGTAATGACTCAACAAAGAAACAGATTGAAGGGTAAAAGATTGGGTAAACTTTTGTTTTTACAAAGTATAGATAAAAAGTATTGGGATATTTAATAAAAATAAATGTAAACGTAATATTTTTT
Organism: Aporophyla lueneburgensis; assembly: GCA_932294355.1. Classification (NCBI taxonomy): domain Eukaryota; kingdom Metazoa; phylum Arthropoda; class Insecta; order Lepidoptera; family Noctuidae; genus Aporophyla; species Aporophyla lueneburgensis. The sequence continues at coordinate 26,326,434 of OW028740.1, forward strand.
TTTTTAATAGATGCTTGTTTTTAAATCTAAACCAAATAGACTTTGTTTCATAAAAGAAGTCCCGCGGCGAATAGTGTACTAAAAGGTAAAAATCAACATTGGATGGAAGTAGGAGCATAGGAAATCAATTAAATATGTATTACTTGTATCTTAATCTGATATTGTTTCTGTAAAAAGAGGTAAGATAGAAAAAATATTCATCATCATCATTTCAGCCGAAAGACGTCCACTGCTGGACATAGGCCTCCCCCAAGAACCGCCACCTCGACCTGTTCTGTGCTTCTTGCATCCAACGTATTCCTGCGGCCTTCACCAGGTCATTGGTCCATCTTGTGGGAGGCCTTCCAACGCTACGTCTTCCAGTACGCGGTCGCCACTCCAGAACCTTCCGACCCCATCGGCCATCTGTTCTGCGAGCAATGTGACCTGCCCACTGCCACTTACGTTTGGCAATTCTTCGGGCTATGTCGGTAACCTTGGTTTTCCTACGTATCTCATAATTTCTGATTCGATCATGCAGGGAAACTCCAAGAATAGCCCTCTCCATTGCTCTTTGGGTGACTTTAAGCCTTCTTATGAGGCCCATTGTGAGCGACCACGTCTCAGTTCCATATGTCATCACTGGTAACACACACTAGTCAAAGACTTTTGTCTTGAGACACTGCGGTAAATGGGACGAGAAGATACTGCGTAGCTTCCCGAACGCTGGCCAGCCGAGTCGGATTCGACGATTGACCTCTTTCTCGAAGTTGGACCTACCTAACTGGACAGTCTGTCCTAGGTACACATATTCGTCCACAACTTCGAGTGTAGCGCCTCCGATCTTCATTGGAATGGGTATCACATGAGCATGACCTTTGTCTTGTCCATGTTCATCCTAAGACCCACTCTTTCGGAAGCTCTACTGAGGTCATCGAGCATTGTACTGAGGCCCTCCATAGTCTCAGCCATGACTACGATATCGTCGGCAAATCGAAGATGAGTGATGTACTCGCCATTGATGTTGATGTCAGCCCCTTTCTAGTCCAGAACCTTGAAGAGATCCTCCAGTGCAGCGGTGAAAAGTTTCGGAGAGATGACGCAGAAGGATAGGTTTCGAGGTTCTGTACTGGAGCCGGACTTACATGGTGGCGTTTTCATACAAACACTTCAGCACTTCAATGTACCGATAGTCAATCTGGCACCGTTGGAGAGACTGTAGTACAGCCCAGGTTTCGATCGAATCGAAGGCTTTTTCGTAGTACACAAATGATAAGCAGAGAGGCAGGTTATACGCTTCGGTCTTCTGTATAACCTGCCGCAGCGTATGTATGTGGTCTACGGTGCTAAAGCCTTTACGGAATCCGGCTTGTTCGGGAGGCTGGAAGTCGTCAAACCTGCGCGCAAGACGGTTCGTGATGACTCTTGAAAACAGCTTATAGGCATGGCTCAGAAGTGAGATAGGCCTATAATTCTTAATTAGGGTATTGTCACCCTTCTTAAAGAAAGTACCACCACACCTCTGTTCCATGCCTGTGGCGTTTTGCCCTCGAGTATGACGAAATCAAACAGTCTCTGAAGGGCCTTTAGAACAGGTTTTCCGCCGGCCTTCAGGAGCTCGGCCGTAATTCCGTCATCACCCGGCGCCTTGTTATTTTTAAGCTGCTTCAGAGCCATCCTAATCTCGTACAAGCTGACGTCCGGGATATCTTCAGTATAGTGTCGAGTCAATCTAGCTCTCGGGTCGTTAGGCAGATTCATAACGGAGTTTCTGGTGGACGTGTATAACTGTCCATAGAACTTCTCGATCTCTCCTAATAGCTCAGGTTTGGCGGACACGACTCTGCCATCGTCAGTCGTCAGTTTCGCAAGCTGACTCTGCCCAATAGACAGATCTCTTGCGAAGACTTTGGAGCCCTTGTTCCACTCTATCGCGTCTTTAATACATTCCGTATTAAAGCGGCGAAGGTCGCTTTTCAAAGACTTAGAGATCCGTCTATTGAGCTGCCGGTACTCGAGTGCAGCTTCTGAAGACTGCAGGATCATTTCGCGCCTCTGTTCCATGAACTGTAAGGTTGGATTTGAAAGTTTCTTTTTTCTATTAGTACGGCGGGTCTTGAAAACTTAAACCCAACCGTATGGACAGTTTCTACGAACCCATCATTATAATCGTCCACGGAGCTCTCTAGGGACTCAAAACGATACTGGAGTTCAAGCTGAAAGCTCTCGGGGTTCTGAAGTTGGATCGGTCCTGGACGGAGCATTTGACTACATCAGCCGACATCTTTCCAGCTTGATATTGATATTCAATGTGCCTCTTACCATGCGGTGATCACTCCCGGTTTTCACCGCGTTGATCACAGAGACATCATTGAATATTTGCTTCTTCGTCGACATAATGAAGTCAATCTCATTTTAAGTAACACCATCAGGGCTCTGCCAGGTCCATCTTCTGTATTCACGCTTTTTGAAGAAGGTGTTCATCATAAAGAGGCCCTCTTTTTCCATAAAACTGGCCAGTAGGTGACCCCGGTGATTCCGTCGTCCAACTCCAAATTGCCCCACTCGCAGCTCATCGCCGTCTCATTTGCCCAGTTTCGCGTTGAAGTCCCCCATGACAACAGTGAAATGAGTTTTGGAACTATGCATGGCTCTGGAAATATCCTCATACATAGTCTCCGCCTCATTGTCGGGGTGTGACGAGGTCGGGGCGTATACCTGTATGATCTTCAGCGAATACCTTACGGATATTCTGAGTATAAGGTGCGCCACCCTGGTCGACACACTCTCGATTTTCACAACGTTGCTCACAAGGGACTTATGGACGATAAACCCGACACCACCACCACTGCTGTTCGCCCTCCCGGAAATAGAGCAGGTTGCCGGAATTTAGGATTATTGAGTCCTCCCCCTGTCTTCGGACTTCAGATAACCCTACTATGCCCCATCGTAACCTGTTCAATTTTTCCTCAAGTTCAGCGATCTTCTCGTCAGTCTGGAGTGTGCGCGTGTTGTAGGTTGCCAGGTCCAGTTGTCGGTGATTTTGGTAGCCGGATCTCTTCCGGGGATTGTTAGCACCCCTTGCCTCACCGTGGCCTTGACCGCTACCATAGCCAAGGGTAGGTGGGCCGCCGGGCACTAGGTGCCGTTTTTTGTTTGTGCTTGTCATTATTTGGGCGATTATGGCAACCCCCTCCGGGTTGCCATAATCACCACGCTTGGCAGGCGGGTTGGCGATCGCAGTATGTGGTGCTGATAAAAAGCATAGAGAAAGCTGCTGCCCATTCTTATTTAGTCCCTTAGTCGCTTCTTATGACACCCACGGGAGGAAATGGGATGATGCTATTCTTTACGTCCGGCACCATACGATACAGAAGAAAAAATATTAAAAATCAAGTATTTTTATTTTGCGACGCTAGCGCCATTAAATACCCACGGGACTTCTTTCATGAAACAGAGTCTACATAATATATAACTTATAGGAAAACAATCGATGTATAGAAAACATCGATGTATTTTTTGATATATCGATATTACATCGATGCTACTATCCGATGCATTAAATCGAAAAACCATCGATGTTTTTTTTATGTCCACCACTAATCATGAGAGAGACGAGATGATCGAATGACATGATTCCGTAAAAATTACAAGTTTAAACATCAAACAATCCCGACTATTCCGGAAAAAAGTACACTGAACTTTAAAATCACAGCAATAATAACTATAATCGTATGTGTACGGAATGCTATTGCCTAGACTGCGTGTTGCGACTTGACACATACCCGCCGAATGCATGCAGTTTAGTACTTTAAAGTAAAGTCACGAGAGATAAAATTACAATACTTGTAGTTCGAATGGATAACACTGTTACAGTCGTTGAAGGGGTAACCCGTTCAAAAGGGTTTACCATTAAAAAGTATAACCCACCAAGAATGGGTTTTTGAATGTACAGGTAATCAAATCGAAAGGGTTAGGAAGAGGTTATCCATTGATGAGAGTATTCGTAAAATAGTGTAACTAATATTAAATGGTTTTTAAAACAACACTTTTTCAAAACCCTATCAAAAACCCTTTCAACGGGTAACCAAAATGGTCCCTGGTTTAAACACTATAGATATTTGACATACGTACCTAATGACAAATTACATCGATCTACTGCGGTACAACTCTCTATATCCATTGATCGACACAGATTGAGCTTTGAAATGTAGGTAAAAACAACACATGCAAATCGAAATTATCACAAACACGTTTGCTTACAATTAGATCACATTCACATATCGCCGGGTTAAAGGCAAAACCGACTATCTGCGTTTTTTTTGAGTTTTTCACTTAAATATACCATTCGATTCGCCATTTGATTCTTTACCTAATGGTATATTAAAGTGAAAAACTTAAAAAAATCGCAGATAGTCGGTTTTGCCTTTAACCCGGCGATATTTTTTTTTCTCAACACTTAGTCGACATACACGCGGACGTAATAAAATCGCGGAGGTATACAGCAAAACACACTTCGATTTTCGATGCGCTGAGATGCACTCTGTTCAATTCTCAACGCTCGGTTCGACACCGAGAGTTGAATATCTAATGCCCGAAAAAAAAAATAGTATAGTATTTTAATAGTATAGTATTTGAATAGTCTATACTATCTACTACTATCGTAGCCACAAGCACTTCCAGCAAGTACAAAATACTGTACTATTAAAATACTATACTATTAAAATACTATTATTTTAATAGTATAGTATTTTAATAGTATAGTATTTTAATAGTATAGTATTTTAATAGTATAGTATTTTAATAGTATAGTATTTTAATAGTATAGTATTTTAATAGTATAGTATTTTAAGAGTACAGTATTTTGTACTTGCTGGAAGTGCTTGTGGCTACGTTACAACAGCCGCACGGATCGATCGATCAGGCTAAGCTACGCTTGCCGCGATAGGTCCGTGGATGGGTGACTATCTTTACATACCAAGACCCTTCCGTGCCTCGGAAAGCACGTTAAGCCGTTGGTCCCGGCTGTCGTTCGTAGATCTTAGACAGTCGTTACGGGTCGTCAGAAGCCCGAAAGTCTGACAACCAGTATTACCAAGGGGTATCGTATTACCCAGTAACTAGATTGTGTTGGTCAGATGGGCAGTCGCTCCATGTAAAATACTGGTACTCAGCTGCATCCGGTTAGACTGGAAGCCGACCCCAACATGTAGTTGGGAAAAAGCTAGGTAGATGATGAGTATGTTGTAGTTGCCAACCAGTATATAAAAAAATTGAATTCTTCATTTAATATCTTTTCATTTAAACACTGACTAAATATGTGACTTGGCGAAAAATTGCGACTAATATTAGCGACTGGCGCTCCTCAGATCGACTGCCTATAAACCTTATACCAGTAAGGGGGCGTCCATTAATTACGTGAGGTGTTCTAGGGGGGAGGGGATCAAGCTAAATCTTTCCAAATCTCACTTAGGGGGCAAGGGGGTCTTGGCAAATATCACGTAATTATTTTTCTCGCAGAAAACGGTGTAAAATTGCGTGAAAAATTATTTCTACAATAAAGTATGGCCAAATCTCAGACAATACACTGATAAAAAAATAACTTGACTCAAGAGCCAAAATCTTGAACCAAGAATACTATTTTGAAGAAAATGATTTTCTAGAGTTAAGAAATTATTCTCGGTCTAAGAAAATTTTCTTGTTTTCGTTTTTTTTTCTCAATAATCCAACTCGTTTACAGCCCAAATAGAAGTTTTGAAGAATCTCACGTGAGATTAGGGGAGGGGGTTTAGGAGGGGAGATTAGGGGGAGGGAGTTGAGAAAAATCTTATGATATCTCACCAAGGGGGGAGGGGGGGTCGAAAAATTCTCAAAAAAGCCTCACGTAATTAATGGACGCCCCCTAACGAACTAATTCTGATATTTGGCGACTAATTACGACGAATTAGCGATTAAAATCTCTGATAGTAGCCACGCCAGAGACCGACAATTTAAAAAAAAATCTTTTCACCTATTCTCACAAAGTATAGGTATTGAAATAATGAAAGAGTTTTGAATTACATGCATAATTTCCCAAGTTATCTCGTTTCATTATCATCCCCTGTTGTTAACTGGTAGAGAAAGCCATCATATTGCATTGTAGAATTCTATCTTCTAAAAACATTATGTGCATAAACCAACGACTACGTTAAAATATAAGTATTTATCTGTAACTAGCTTTTACCAGCGGCTTCGCCCGCGTGGAGGTTAGAAAATATCCCGCGTGAACGTACTACCGGGATAAAAAGTAAGTACCTACCCTATGTGTTAATCCAGGTTAATTTTTTTTACTCGAAACCGCATTTTCATCCGACTTGCTTCAAATTTATCGTCACTGCTCGGCTCCTATGTGTCTTAGCGTTATGTTTTATAGCCTACTAGCTTTCGCCAGCGGCTTCGCCCGCGTGGAGGTCGGAAATTATCCCGCGGGAACATACTACCGGGATAAAAAGTAGCCTATGTCCTTTCTCAGGCTCTAAACTATCTGTGTACCAAATTTCATTTAAATCGGTTCAGTGGTTTTAGCAGGAAAGCGAGACAGACAGACAGACAGAGTTACATTTGCATTTATAATATTAGTGTGGATAACTTGCCCAGGAGTACGGACTACAATCGTACCAAGTTTGGTTAAAATCCCTTCAGTAGTTTTTGACCCATGCGTGCACATACAGACAGACAGACAGACAGACAAAAAATTTACTGATTGTATTTTTGGCATCAGTATCGATCACCATTCATCCTCCAATATTAATTTTGAATATATTTTCAATGTACAGAATTGACCTCCCTACAGTTTTATTATAAGTAATATAGATTTCATACAAATTCAAAGTCAAAAGTGACTCGCGTTACAGAAAAAATAAAAGTTAGTAACTTACTAGCTTCTGCCCGCGGCTTCGCCCGCATGGATGTCGAAAAATATCCCACAGGAACGTATTACCAGGATTAAATTACCTTTTGAGTTTATCCAGGTAAACAATGGGTTTTTGCACTGCTTACTTTGTGTTATCCAAGGAGCAGCGTTCGGATTGATAAATGATTGCTGTAGGATAAATATTGCTAAAACATAACAATATTGGCGGAATATATAACGGAACGGCAAATTACCTACCTACTTGCATGCCAAATTTGAAGGCAACTTTAAAGCAAAAATATAAGTTCTCTTTATTCCCTGGGAATTTCGAAAAACAATGTTACCTATTAAGTGTTATTCAAATGACGATTTTAATAACATTGCTGTTCACAGGGGTTAAAGACTATTTATTTTTTAGTTTATACTTAAAGTATCTCTTTATATAGGTACTACTTTAGAGGTTCTGCCTTCAGGTGCTAATACAACCAGGCTGCTAGATGAGCTCACTTTCGAGCAGGCAACGTAAAACTGGCCGTGCGAGAAACAGTCCCCTCTTAGATGATATCCCGCTGTTTTAAGTGACTGTCCCCGACACTTATTAATCGTCATTGCGAAACATACCATAAGGGGACTGCAGCCTTTTAAACTCGAATGGGTACTCAGACGGTAGGTATTAGTGGTATCTGCGGTATATAGTACACCATTTACCTTGAGCACAGCCAGTAAATACAATGGCGGAGCCTCTACCACGTTTTGATACGGTTTTCACACGTGACCTGATCCCATTGCACAACTTGACCGGACTGAGATTTCGTGGTAGCATTGCTGGAGCACCCACTTTTGAGGATAAGTGTGTGAGACGGCGACCAGACCAGATGGGTTGAATAAAAAGAGCTCCTTAGGGTATACTTATATATAGCATCATCCGTATGAATTCGACACGTACCTACCTATGCATGTAATATAATTACAACAGATTTTTGTTGCCTGTGTTTATTTCATTGGTTTATTTTGTATAGCTTCCGCCCGCGGCATTTTTTTTTTTCAGTAACAACCATCGCGCTCTCACTACTTCTCGATTTAATATACAAACTGACTATATCCCAAACAAATAGAACGAAGTTCTTCGTAAAACTTAACTAATCTCTGAGCTCTGGGATGAGAGTAGTAGGTATAGTTTTAATAGTACTCATAGCGTGTGTGAAAAGATTTATTTAGGAGACAATCAGAAGTGGATAATAAACAATTAATATTGTTTACAACGAAATACTATGCCCACCGCAGTATTTCTTTGTAAACAATATTTTTTGTTTTTACTTCAGGTGCTAGAATCAGCAGGCTGCTGGTCTGCACCAGACCGTGTGAAAAGCAGTTCTCCCTTAAGTCTACCCCTGTTAAATTGTTTGGCCTTGAGATTTATTTATAGTCATGTCAAAGCAGACTTTGAGGGGAAACTGCACTCTTTTAAACTCGAAGGGGTAGTTCGATGGCGTTAGAGGAATCCTCGGAATAAACACAGACTCCTCTCTGGAACAACCTGTCAGTATAGTTACCTCGATAACATTTCGTTGCAATATTTTCACTCGCAACCTGGTGTCATTGCATAATTTTGGCGGGTTTAACTCTAAATTCACCCAACCACTCAACCGGGTAATGTATCATCGTGGCTTATCACTCGAGACCACTGATTTATAATGATTTTCAACTCCTTCGAACGATCTCAAGAGAATTTCATTGATGATTGTGGCTTGGTCGTTACGTTTTACTTTAATGTAATAAACTGAAGTCGCGTAAGTACATTATTACTCACTGAACGTACAGATGTATGTGCCCAATTAGTTTTTACTTATAAAGTTGCACTACCTGGATGCCCGAGCTTTGCTCGGTATTTTTTAATTTTTTTGGTAAATTGCGGTTTTATAGAAATTAGATTTAAATACAAATTAGATTTTGTTATTTTCTTCCAATAACAAAAAAACATAAGTTTATATTGATTATCGATAAAGTTGATAATTGAAAACACGTATAAAACGACATTTTCTAAAAATGGAATCCTAGCTAGATCGATTTATCGCCCCCGAAACCCCCTATATGCTAAATTTCATGAAAATCGTTGGAGCCGTTTCCGAAACTCGAGAATTGCTTGTTTAAAGATATAAGATAAGATAGGTATTTAACAATAGTCATTATAGTTATTTAATTTTATTTAATACAGAAACAAACGCGTTTTTTACATGTACTTACTTATTACTTGCAAATATTAGTTCATATTAATATCAGTTACATATTTGATACATCCCCGTTACCTTGGTTGAGATTGGACACCGGTGACGACAATGCGCTCCCCGGGCTGCCCCGCACCCCATGCGCCCGTCTACCAGGCCACGTACGATATTCGAAGCCCTATTTGACTCAGTAAAGGGATGATTTTGGAAAAACTGTGATACACGTGTCTCATAATTATACTTGAAAAGTATGTGTACCAATTTCTGTGTCAATCGATCCAGAGAATAAAAAGTTTCATAGAAACTTCAACCCCCCATTTCACCCTTTTAGGGGTGGAATTTCTAAAAACCCTTTCTTAGTGGTTACCTACTCTTTACAAAGAACACACCCTCCAAATTTCATGTCTCTAGGACCAGCGGTTTAGGCTGTGCGTTGATATATCAGTCAGTCAGTCACTCAGGGCTTTGAATTTTATATATATAGATAAGGATTTTAAAAAAAAACAAAGTTGTTTAAGAAACATAAATATTATACTTTTGCAATTCACTTAAACACGCGCTGACACATACAACAATATCAATTAAATCTATAAAAGTTACTTAACAGTTGAAATATGGTAATACTTTTTGTCTTCTTCACTTATACTATTAGGGGCACCAGATAATGGATCTCTTCCATCGTGTGATTTGGGGAATGCTATCACTTCCCTAATTGACTCTGCATTACATGCTATTGTGACTAGTCTATCAATGCCTAACGCAATCCCAGCATGTGGTGGACACCCACATTTTAATGCATTTAAGAAATGGGATAGCTTTGAAGGATCGATATTCAACATTTTCAATAATTTCTTCTGTAATTCAGCATTGTGCACACGAACTGAACCACCACCAATTTCATTACCATTCATAACAATGTCATATGCCAAAGACCTCACTTTGAGTGGATCCGAGTCCAGTAAATTAATGTCATCGGGGTGTGGTGCAGTAAATGGGTGATGGCAGGTTTCTAAACCATTTTCACCTTTTACAAATAGAGGGAAATCAACCACCCACAGTGGATGAACATTTTCTTTGACTTGCAGCATATTATTTGATTTCAACAACATGGCTATCATTTCTCTTATTTCTCCCAGACAGAAGCAAGAGTTTTCATCATCACCTACAACAATTATAGCAGCATTTAAATCTCCAACAACATTTTGGACACTTTTACTCATTTCAATTCCAAATTCTTTTGAAATATTTTCATTTAAAATAGCTTTGCATGAATGTTTTTTGGCAAACTGTCTGATTTTTTCTTTGTATTTTGTAGATAACTTCCCAACTTCTTTAGTATATGGTAATGCATAGGCACCAAAGTTATGATCATCTGACTTTTCAGGAAATAAATTCTTCAGATTGACTAATTGTAAGTCATAAGTTAAATTTGGTTTATCGGTGCCATAAGTTTTTAAAGCCTCTTTATAAGCCATCCGTTTAAATGGTGGTTTTGGCAATGATTTTACGAATGTAGTATAGAGCAACTGTTCAATCATAGTCAAGATTCCATCTAAGCTAGTAAACGACAGCTCTATATCTAATTGTGTGAATTCAGGCTGTCTGTCGGGTCGAGTGGTCTCATCTCGGTAACATCTTGCAACTTGGAAATATCTATCAACACCACCAGACATAAGCATTTGCTTGAACTGTTGTGGGCTTTGAACCAAGGAGTAGAAGAGACCCTCATGATGTGTAGGTACTACGAACTCTCGAGCACCACCAGGAGTCCGACAGAACAATGTAGGGGTCTCTACTTCGACAAATCCATGATTTTCAATCAGAAACCTTCTCATATTATGAAGCATATTTGAACGCACTCTCAAATTATATTGCATTTCAGGAAACCTCAAATCTATGTATCTATGCTGCAACCTTAACTGTTCTTTAGGCTTTTGGTAGTTTCTAAGGTTGAAAGGCAGCTTATCTACAGTATTAAGTATTTCCAATTTGTTCATGACAACTTCTATTTCACCAGTGGTCATAGTTTTGTTGACCATGTCTTTGGGCCTTAATGCCACAGTACCATTGATTTTTACAACTGTTTCCAAAGGAATATCAGAGAGATTTATGTTGTCATTGTTTACCACGCACTGAGTTAGACCATAGGCATCTCTGAGAAGGAGGAACTTGGATAATCTCGAGTACTGAACCCAACCACAAAGTGTGACCTTTTTTCCTTCTTGTGCAGGTCTTAGTTCTCCACATGAATGTGTTCTGTATGTAAACGTATTACAGCTTTTATCCTCCCATTCCTCTTTGATCCGTACTTTAGTTTCGTGCAGTTTTTTCTTCACAAGGTAGGAATGATTAGAGGTTATGCTTTTATCTTGAGGAAAAACACAACAAATGTTTGCAAAAGTCCGCTGCTGTTGAATTAAGTGTTTGTTTTTTAAGCAGCAGGAAGATAATGAGCAATACTTCAAACACTTTTTATATAAACATAAGTTTCTAGACAGCATTTTTACTCCTGAAACAGATAAACTATTTATAACCTCTAAAAAGACTGTAACAGAACAGTTTGAATAGGTTACTTTTTAAGTAAATAATCAATTACTTGACAGTCTTTCTATTTCACTTATTCAGATTAGTAAATATTTTATACAAATTTAAAACTATGGCAAAACTATGTCGAGTTGTTGACTAAATATTGACACGTTAATAACATGACACTATGACAGCCGTATGACAGCAGACTGACTGAATTATTTTTTTAATCTGTTGGTAGATTGAAATCTTATTTTTTAAGTTCGCCTTAATAAATTAGTTTTTTCTTATTGACAAATATTATTGTTCCAGATTGTGGGCCAAACGAAGTATATGAATGTGTATATCCATGCCCTCCTCAGCAAACTTGTAGAGATCGAGAAGAAACCATAAGTTGTTTGGATGTTGAGCAGTTTTGTGAACACAAATGTGTTTGCGAATCAGGTTTCTACAGAAATACTGAAGATGGCGTTTGTATATCAGCAAAGCAATGTGGTATGTTTCTAAACATATTAATAGATTTTGACATCATACAATCTATCCATCAGACGCGACATGCGACAAGTAAAACCATGTCGCATAGCCCTAACATGATTTCAAATTGATAGGCCAGACGACCCGTCAAAACGTTGGACATGCGTTCTCTGTTGTTGCTATGAAATTAGGTACTTATGTAGCGGCATCTACACCTCCACATGCGAACTGCGCATCACACTGACGTCACGCAAAATCAGGCATCGTGCAAGCACAGACGACAATAATCTAGAGATGGGTCGTACAAGGTAAAATTTGTACTAGGTGCACCTAGTTCAAGTCCGTACAAATACTAGATCCAAATACCTATTTCACCTAGTCCACCTAGTCCATGAAATACGCATACTTTATAGATGCTTAGTCTTTGCGTACCACCGATACGTGTAGATACGTACGTCAGCAGTAATAAATTGTACCTTCATAATTTACGCAGGCTTAGATTTACGTAGGCTTAGGACTATCAACGTAAAATTAATACATGTTGGCCTTTGTCCGTAAAATGATCACAAGCGACACTCCTTTTTTTGGGAGCCATTTTTAAAACAATAAACACATTAATTAATGTCACAAAAAAAAATAGATCTAAGTTCTTAATGATTTATCAAAATTTCGTTACGAAAACCGATCACTAAATAAGTCCGATAGTACGTGATTGCGACGTCGAGTCAAGCGAGATCACATTCGCATGAGTCCGTACTTGATACTAGACTGCATGATCATAGTCTTCATTTGTATCGAGTATTGTCAAAGTACCTATTCTATAAAATCCGCCTTTTCCGGACTAGTCTCGAGACTAGTCGCCAGACAAGGATGGAAGGACTGTGGAATAGTGTAGTTAAAAAAGGACAGTATATATTCTAGCACAACACAGTGCGTGTCATGTTACTTTTATGCCATTGAAATAGGGTTCAAATTCAAATGACAGGCACATGTTTGATTTATGTAAACACTAGTGCGCATCGCGTTACTTTTATGTACTTTGAATTAGGGTTCAAATTCAAGTGACTGACACATGAATGATTTTGGCAAACATGAATGAACTATGACTATGCTGCTATCTCGCTATGCCGCGTAGTCGGTACTTGGATTCGCGCGGACCGCGGCGCGGGTGCTGTGTACTGCGTAGGCACAGTTAGACTAGGTGGATCTAGTATTTTAAAAGTTGGAATAGGTGCAACCTAGTCTCGTTAAATACCTATTCCCTGTATCTGTTCTAGACGTTCTAGTATATACGCCTCATCTCTACAATAATAGTCAGGCAGTTGCCAACCAGACACGACACTCGTCTGGTCTGAGGAGAAAAGAGAGGATCCCTTTTCTACGGAGGTTGAGTGAATTTCACAGTCTGTTTCTCATACTTCCAAACACAACCTGCGTCTGATTGTATGTTAAGTTATAAGTGATCGCCTTTATAATTTTCAGCGAAATGTTCGGGTCCCAACGAATACTATGCATGCGGTTCGCAATGCGATAACGTCTGCAACACGCTTCACTTAGAAAATAAGACTCACTGTCCCAATACTTACAACGACTGTCATCCATCGTGCTACTGCGGTGATGGATACGCAAGAGACGATAGTGGAATTTGCATACCGATTGATGAATGTCGTGAGTATTAGTCATCCAGATGCCTATTTAGGTTACTAATTTTCTAACGCACGGAGATAGTAAGTACAAACTAGAGCCTGAACGAACAGCGACACTTACAGACCGCACTTTGAATTCACGAAGCAAACGTTTGTCGATTACGAATCTGATTTTTTTTAAAATAATACCTAGTGAATAACTGAGGGAGCTTGAGTGATTCAGTAGCGCGTTTCATCAACGCGCGTCTGCATCGCTACGTTTGGCCGCTTGTCACAGAGAAGCGATTCGGTAGTGATATCATTTCGCTTCTGCATAGATGCTAACGCGCGATAGTTTCGAGTGACATCGGGTAAAATGAGCAAAATTTTGAATATTATTGCATTCTATACCATTTTCGTAATATTTCCTTGTTGAACTTTACTCGTTTTTTAAACGTAGTTGCTTCCGAAAAAGCAGCAAGAAAGACAACGTGACTAATGTTATCTCGACCGAATCCATCTTACAACACAGGTAGTCGCTACAGCGTACGACTGTATCGATGCAGCATCGTGATCTAAATTAGACATGGTCGAACGTATCGTGACTGTATCGTGCGTGGTTGGTATCGCTGGCAAGTCACCATGGGCGGCCTCACTAGTGTTCGTATTAATTTATGATGCTTAGGGCGGTCGCTCTAGGCGATTTTTTTGCAGCAATGCAGAAGCGATGCTGGATCGATACTATGCGATTGTTTTGCCACTGACTCCTTTCGATCGCGCGTTGAAAACGCAACAAACGGCGAAAATTAGCGATACAGACAAGCTTGAACGATATACGCTAGAATCGATGCAAAAGTCACCGCCGGCGGCCGTATTCGATAATAAAGTAGGGATGGCCGATTCTTTGCTTTGAATCGATCTTTTGGATCGTAATGGATCGTAACTTCGTGAATCGATTCACGATCTTAATTGTATTGTATAGAATCGATCTTACTCGATCTCAAAAGATTGTAGGTATCGTAATTTTATAATAATAATGAAAAGCACTTATATTGCTTGCAAAATTATTTATTTTAACTTAATCAACTTAATAGATCGACTACAACGTGTGCCACGGACGCTGTCGTGACAGATAGCTGTAATAGGCGATTCAGCCAGTGAATCGTATCAACTAAAACATAAAATAAATTAATATAACGTACCGTATGAATTACAACTTTGCGGGTATGTTAGCATTGGGTTCCCTCTATCTGGCAGAAACTTGATGCTCCGAATTTTATTTGGCATAACACACTTGGCATAATCTTCTTTAAACGAATATTTGTAAGGCATAAAAAATGTTTAGCATAATAATCATTGTTTGGCCGAATGTTTATATGTCCGAATTTATGCTGGCATACTTTTAAGATGGCAGAATTTTATTTCGCATAATTATCTTTGGCAGACTTAAAATTTCGCATAATTTCGTTTAGCATAACATTTATTTAGAGCGACGATTATTTGGTATAATTTCACTTGGCATACTATGAAGATGGCAGAATTTCATTTTGAATAATTTTGTTAGGCATATTGTCATTTGTATAATATTGCATTTTGACCTTAAATTAAAATTAAAATAGTGTCCCAAAAAGTCAATATATGTTGTGCTACAAAAGTTATTGACAGAAACGAATCGCTGCAGAACCGACTCCACGTAGTCTTCTCTGCCCTACCCCTAGAGTGTAATTTAAACCCGCGTAGGCGCGGAGGGGCGAGGCGGCCCGCGAGCTGAGGAGTAGGTGATTTCGACGCGCGCCGCCGCAGCTGAGCCGAAGCTGCGGCCTCGAAGCGCCAGAGCCGTGACAGAAAGCATGCATGCTGCATGTTGCATGCTCGCCTGCATGCTGTGAGCTTGCTTGCATACTGCATGTTGCATGCTTGCCTGCGTGCTGTGAGCTTGCTTGTATGCTGCATGCTTGCTTGCATGCTGCATGCTTACTTGCATGCTGCATGCATGGTGTATGCTTGTTTGCACGTCTGAATGCAGCGTGCTAACTATGATTTTTCTGTAATGTAATATATGAGTGTTTCAATTATTTATTATGGATATGAAATGTATGCCAAAAGATGATTCTAACTGTAAAATTTCTGAGATATGATAGTTCTGCCTTTTAATGAGTATCGATATGAAATTATGCCAAGAGACGATTCTGACTGCGAACTTTCTGCGATATGATGGTTCTCCCTTTTGGTTATTATGGATATAAAATTTATGCCTAAAGATGATTCTGATTTATAAAATTATGCGTTGTGAATGTATGACAAATGAGTGTATGCCGAACGATTTTCTGCGAAATGAAGTTTATGCTATCCGCTATTATGCAAAATAATATTATGACGAAAAAAATTCTGCCATAAAGGGTGGACCCGTTAGCATTCCCTTCCGAACGTCATTTTTCTCTAGCTGAAAATACTTTGACAGGTAGCCGCAATAGGCTAGATCCAATGCGTCTTTCCAAATTATCAACTTTGAAAAGTTCTGTAATGCAAAACATGTTTTAAACTTTTCAAAATTATTAATTTAATATAGAAAACAGAATTTCGAAAGGGAATTCTAACATACACGACAAGTTGTAGTTTGTACGGTACATTGTTTAGGTTTTCGTTGATACGATTTTTTCATACGGGTTATCGGCGCATACGATTCGATCTGGTGAAGATCGTATCCTGTTGAATCGATTAAAAAAATCGGTAGATCGTATGGCCATGAATGGATCTTCTGAAAGATCCATTCAGATCGGGCATACCTATAATAAAGTCAATAATTCTATGAATTGCCCCTCAGATGAAAGATCTGAGGAATTGCCCCATAAAAATTGCAAGTAACCCACTTTAGACGTCTTGTTTAGGACTCACTGACAATGTTGAAATGTGTTAAATAGTTGTAGGTATACAGAATTCTACGAAAATCTTACATAGTAGTATATAATAATCTAAAAATTATATTTTTTTATAATCCAAAGAAATACCTAACCTCTTTTATTTAAATCTCTTTAAAAATATAACCCTCATTGGTTTTCAGCACGCCCCAAGTGTAGTCAAAATGAAGTACTTACGCATTGCAAACGGGCTTTTTGCTCGAATCAAACCTGCTCTTCAATCGATAGTCCATCAATCTGCGACAGCGACGAGCCATGCAACCTGGGATGCGTTTGCAAGGATGGATTTTTCAGAATAGAGGAAAATGCACCGTGTATACCGCGATGCGAATGTCCGGAGGCCGATTCGGACGAGTGTTGGACTAATAAGCCGAGCAGTAAATCTTCCTATTTCCTGTTCAAGTTGTTAGGTTTCTAAAGATCTGTACAAGTACCAACTTAATAAATAACATTACCTATTAAAAACATGTTACATACTAATTAAAGTTTTTTATTTTTATGATTAAGCATTGAATGATTATGACAAAATCTATAATATTATTAAAAATTCGACAGTAAATCTTCGTGTCTATAGGTTAGGTACTTTTCACGCTTAAACCACTGGCAGACTTGGATAAAATTTGACAATGAAACAGAAGGCATCCTGAGGAAGGACTAGGCTACTTTTGTCTCGATAATAATCTTAAAAGGGGTGATAATATAAGTAGAAGGTGAAAGTTTTGCATGGGGAAACCCAGCATTTCTTAACTTAGGGATATGAAAATGCTAATTTGTGCTTTTGGTACGAAATATGAATTAGTTACGTGTTTCAGCGATCTACTGCGACTAAGTTATAGGTAATGAATACAACTTTATTTGCAGGGTTCAAATGATACAATAACTTATTTTTCGAAACAAACATTTCACGTCATAGATACTGTCTAGAAACTACTTACTTAGGTACCTACCTATATAATTTTGTTTTTGCTTGTACCTACCAAAGTATTGAGAAATTGAATTCATGATCATGAATATCTTTTTAATTACAAGCCAACTAAAGAACATCGGCCAAATTCTTATAGGAGCTGGACTTGACTTTTATTTTTCATGCCCCAAAACAAACTATAGTTAGATTGGCACATTATTAAGTTCTAAACACCATCCCGTTTGTAAATCTTATCTATATAGCCACGATTTTTTATAATAACGTGATAACGTCAACCCTACTTTTGAGGTTAGAATCAACGAATAACCGACTGCGGCTAGCCCTAAAAGTGTAGTTAACGATAAGCGAGGAGGGTAATTAGTGATCTCATTTCTACTTGGGTATCTCGATTTCTCTTAGAGAATTACCCTAAAAATAGGACATCTGGTAAAGCACACAAACCCCTTGTCTTTCCATCAGACTCCCGAGTTCGATGTCAAAAAGGGCCGTCTGTCAATCCGACTCGTGGAGTCTGGTCCGTTTTGACGACACATTTTGACCGATAATTAAAAAGTTATCTTTATTGCTCTAACTTTCACAACCTGTAGTGTAGAAATCAAGGATGGGATAACATCACACGTAAAGTCTATCTTGAAAGACTTCAAGGCTTTATTGAGGTTTGAACACTTCAGTTTTGGCTGAAGCAAGGGCGGATCCAGCTTTGGTGCCAGGGGGGGGTCACATAGTCGTGGTCAAGTCACAAGAAGTTATAATTTAATTTGAATAATCATACATAAAAGTAAAAAGTAGGTATTTTATTAATGTGTGTATAGTCTGGCAAAAACGGGTAGAAACGGCAACTAAAAGGGCATTGACCAACTTTTATGTAGTCCATTGAAATGTTACATGGGCTTTGCATTTTTTAGAGAACGCAATTTTATTTTTGGAATATGTGGGGGGGGGGGGTCAGTAGAAGCTTAACCTCAAGTTTGTAGGGTTGCCGCCCTTGTCCCCCGGCCGCCATCTTAGAAAAAGGGGTGCATACACATTTTTCGCGGTATTTCGAAAACTATGCATCTTACAAAAAAATTGTCGAGACATAATTTGTAGCAAATTGTTTTGCCTACAAATATGTTTAATAACTTTTTGCCCTAAATTTAAAATTAAAGAAGTTATAAGAGAAGATAGAGAAGGTAGAGTCTGTAGGCGTGTTTTGTTTTACGTGGTATCCCCAGTAGGTGGTGTCCCCCGTGGTACTCCACAGATATCTTGCTTATTAGGTAATTCTTGAGATCATAATATTTTCAACTACTTATTCGCTTGCTACTCTATTCTACTGCTCTTCGATGGTCCAGGCTGTGGCTCAGAATCTAATTACAATAGTACAGACTCTACCTCATAGGTGGCGGGGAAAAGAGTTTGTGATGAATAAGTGAAGTGGTAGGTAGGAATTTAACAACAACAATTTTTTTGTAAGACGCATAGTTTTCGAGATATGGCGAAAAATGTGTATGTACCCTTTTTTCCAAGATGGCGGCCGGGGGACAAGGTCGGCAACCCCACAACTTGAGGTTAAGCTTCTATTGAATCCCCCACATATCCCAAAAATAAAATTGCGTCCTCTAAGAAATGCAATATTCGGCCCTCAAATTGTAACATTTCAATGGACTAATGGGACTTTGGCCACTTATAAACAAACAGTTCAGCTAATAATATATGATTGATTTAATAGTTCTTATCAGTAAGAATACCAATATAAACCTAGTTTTGTATCAAGTTTTATATTTAGATAATTTTTAAAATTTTATTGAAATTGTTAATAAAACTTGCTTTAGATGTGCCAGGTTCATCATAAATACAAGGCTGAACTTTGGTCCACGGAAGTGCCGGGGTCGTCAAGAAGGGGAGAATCGGAATCCATTTAAAAACAGCCAAAGTAATGGCAATAAACCTTACAAAAACAACACTCACGATGCAAAAAAGTTTTTATTTTTGAAAGATTTTTTTTTGCTCTCGTCATTTTGACAATTAACACAACATTTTTAAAACACTGTTGCCAAATAAAAAAAAAATTGTATATCGATACATATGGAATCGATTATTGTTTTATAAGTTCTTCAGGTATAATGCACTCTTCAATTTATCATTTTTAAGTATTTAATCATTTATATCGTATATTAGTATTTTTGAATAATATGATTAAATAAAACTGCATTAAATACAGTGGAGAGATTACCCTACACTTTAAATCGATTTGAATGTATTATTATTATTTATTTATCGATTAGACAACATTGGTCCACTGGTTAGTAACGACTTATCAACTAAGGGTTAGTATTTATGAATTGGAATAAAACAGTAGGTACCTATTATATATTCATACCTGCCGCACGAGCAACCTGACAAAGTGTCTAAGTATAGGTGCATCGTGTTGTTCGGCTAGGGTTTTCAGGATACTGTTGCTGCTAGCCCTCATTCTGCCTAATAAGGATGCGGTCTTTTTCCTCATAATAGCATGGAAGTCGTCGGTTCGTGCTACAGCAAACATGCTAGACGCGCTGCAGAACCTGGGCAACCTCAACAGCATCCTGAAGCCATTATTATATTGCACACGCAGAGCATCTAGAGCCCTCCGCGTACAGTTGACCCACAAACTGCCCGTGTAGAACGCTTGACAATAAGCTTTAAACAGGGTTATTTTGACCTCGTTACTACAACAAGCGAATCTGTGAGACAACATGTTGCATCTGGCTGCTAGTGCCCTGCGCTCACGATCAATATCTACCTGATCTTTGAGGTCCTCAGTGACATAGTGTCCCAAGTATTTAAATTGAGTAACCCTTTTAAGTGGTTCTCCGTTGAGAGTTATTGAAGGCTCGTAAGTTATATGTTTCCCGGGAACATCAAAGATCAGGTATTCACTTTTCACTACATTATATAACAGGCCGTGAGTCGCCGCATACTTTTCTTGTATTGTTTATATATTTTTTTTTTTGCAAAACTGAAGTCAAATTCAAAGCCAAAGACTTGGTCACACCTGCCAGGGTCGCGAGATTCGTTCGAAAGAGTTACCGTGGCCCTGGCATATGGGCAACTGAAGGAACACGGGTAGGTTTTAGTCAGTAAAAGTTTGACACGCCCTCCCGCTCCGCCCAGAGCGGGAGAAGTCATTTGATGATATCCCATCCAAAAAAAAAGACTTGGTCACATCATCAAAAATACCAAAAAAAAAAAAATTTTACAGTGCTTATTCATACAAAGTTATTAGCAAAAGATATTTACTAAAATATAATTAAAATTATTGGTAAATTACAATTTTGTATAGCAGAGCGTTTAAAATTGGCCAAGTCTGGACAATTCCCTTTGTTTGGGAGTTCGCCATTGTTCTTTTCGATGCGTTCGTTCCCGAATAATGCGTTTGCCATCATACAAAATATTAATCCACACTCCACACTAATATTATAAATGCAAAAGTAACTCTGTCTGTCTGTCTGTTTGTCTCGCTTTCCTGCTAAAACTACTGACCCGATTTAAATAAAATTTGGTACACAGATAGTTTAGAGCTTGAGAAAGGACATAGGCTACTTTTTATCCCGGTAGTACGTACCCGCGGGATATTTTCCGACCTCCACGCGGGCGAAGCCGCTGGCAAAAGCTAGTTTGAAAAATTAATTAAATATTGAAGGTATTTACATAAAATCTATATTGTGACAAAAAATATATCCTTACTCAAAACCATTACCTATTTTTAACAATATTAAATAGTGGTCGATGGTGGACCCAGCCCAGGGGGGGGTCATGACCCCCATGACCCACCCCCTGGATCCGCCCTTGGGCTGAAGAGAGTTAATCGGTAGGTAGATACCTAGTCTTTCAGTCTTCAATGCTCAAATTGAATAGGTGTTGACAAATCTAGTAATGGTGGGTTACAGGAGTAAGTAAATGAAGTGTAATGATATGATTTAGGAGTACTTAAATGTAAGAAATAGGCTTGGCTAAAATACTTTTTATTTATCATCCTCCCTTATTACTACAGCATCGAGGAATGCTGCTGGCGCTGATATAGTCGGCTTATGCCTGGCCCACCCAAGGTACCACATGACTGTCATAACATGTACACAGCACCTAACCATTCTACCAACTAGACAATTACAGCAATACTCTCTCTGACACATTATTCTCAATTAATATATAAAACATAATTTACTTTCCTCGATAAGTCTCGATTTAATTTTGCCTCCTATTAATGAATTATTTCCACTGCCTCTCGAACGATACTCTGTTACATTAATGTTATGCTGCATAAATTGGAATGAGCTGTAATACTAGTAAAATCAGATGTTCTTTATTCATATTCATAGCGCTTTTTGCAACTGAGATGGATTCTCATGTCCGTTTCCACCGCGCGGCCAACTCTTAAAATTTGATGAAATTTTGCCAGGAATTAGTTGTAATTTGTTACAAAACACACCTCTTTTCCTGAATTTGTTACAAAAAAAACTAAGAAGCTACGACCAAAAACAGTTGGCCGCTAGAACCGCCACTTGCCGTAGTGATCGCCCGTGATTACACAGAAACTAAATGATGCAGATAGGCGAATGATACATCAAAAGAAAGGTCTTAATTTGTTGTATTTGTTACAAAAATAAAAATCATCAAAACTTAAATATACAAAAAGTTATGCTATATTTAGTTTTCAGGTTAAGTGTAGGTACGTACTCGTATCTCACCACAAAATCAAATTAATAGAGGCTAATGTGTATGGACAATTAGTTGCTAATTTGTTGCAGCAAATAAACAAGAAAAATACTAGAAAATAGGTTCAATATTTTTTTTACAGTCGATTTTAGTTGGCCGCGCGGACGGCAATATGCCTAAAATACCATTGTGTTAATTGCGTTATTATTGGTATGTTCAGTAGTCATATCTTATTTTTTTAGGGTGAAACTCTTTAAGACATCCTATACCATACTTTATAAAAGTCAAATTCACAAATCGATAAAAATGGCTTTATTCAAAATCAGCATACAGGCAAAAAATATAAGTCAACAAAATTTTTTTTTTGTTTATAAATTACCATAACATTTATAAACTAGCTTCTGCCCGCGACTTCGTCCGCGTCAAATTTTTGCTCCCCTGACCCTTCCCGTCGCATCGATTTGCCTGCTAGTTTTCGTCCATTTTTCGTTGCTGCTCGCACCTATTGAGTTATAGTGAGTCAACCTTAAAAGATAGACATATGCTCTCGCGGACTTTTTTTAGAACTTCTTAAAAGAAACAATTCCGTGATACATGATTTTTGCGTTACTTTAACCGTTTACGCAGCGCACGCAACGGAAACTCTAAAAAGGAATAAATTTTCCCCGTTTTTGCAACATTTTTCATTACTGCTCCGCTCCTCTTAGTTGTAGCGTGATGTTATAACCTATAGCCTCCCTCGATAAATAGGCTACCCAACACAAAAAGAATTTTTCAATTCGGACCAGTAGTTCCTGAGATTAGCGCGTTCAATCAAACAAACAAACAAACTCTTCAGCTTTATAATATTATATAAGTAATAAGTATATAAGTATAGATTAACTGAAACTAATGTAAGACACAGAATGTAGACACATTCTCTTACAGGTACTTATTTCAATTTTAGAATAATTTTAAAAATATAGTAATTTTATTTACGCCACATTTATCCAAACAAGGTTACGTTACATGTCGATTAGTAGGGTAGACTGGGTACGGTTGTGCCAGGTTACGGTTGTGACAGTCGTAATATTAGCGAAACTGTAAGGAATACCGGGGAGGGTGCAAGGGGAGAGAGGAGCGGTATGCCCATCTGAATGAGTGTCACAATATTGCGTCAGCAATTTCGCGACATTAACGCTAGCAGAGGCCTATATTACTTTTTACCAGTCAAAAGCAAGTATTTTTATTCGATATATTTTAATAACTGTTGTTATATGTGTACAGATATAGTTATGAATGTTTATCTACGTGAAAAGTGAAACATTAGTAGTTATATAGCTGTAATTACTTTGTACATATGTTATGTTGTATTGTCATGGCAATTGTTTTTTTCGCAGAGGAGTGCATTGGGTACGGTTGTGACATATTTTCAGGGTACGGTTGTGTCAAAGGTAAAAAAAATATTTTTGGTTTTAGATACCCCGGAAACGTTTGAGAAAGATCGAAAGAGGGCAGTGTGATATAATACAATATGAAAATGCTTATAAAGAAGTGAACAACAGAATTTCTTTACGGAGAACTGCGGAAATGCATGAAGTTAATCGCATGTCTTTGTTGTCATACATTCGTAAACGCGATTTTTTAAGTTTTTCAACTAAGAACGAACTTTGGATGCCTTCTGTTTTTTGATTTTGCATGTTGATAGCAAACAAACATAACAAACAAATGTTTAGTTTTTGTTGGAGAAGAGTTTTTGAGTTAATATTTACTTCGTATTTTAACACAGTTACCGCAATATATTAGATATGTTTAGTTAACTTTTTTGACTGATTGTCATATGAAGACTGTTATACTAGATCTGTTTTGTAGTTATACCTGTGATTTTAAACCGTTTTTGTGTATTTTTGGACCTGTCACTAGGTACCGACCCCAAGCACTGTCACAACCGCCCCTGGGGTGTGGTCGGTTGTGACAATTTTCCTTTTTTTTCTGATTTACTCGTGTCAGTTAACCACTGTACTTAGGTGCATTTTTTTAATATTTTTACGTAGATAAATGTATACTTTACGATAAAAAACATCTTTCTTCCAGTTAAGTGGCATACTAACGAAATTATTGGCGATCCATTGAAAATTGTCACAACCGTACCCAGTCTACCCTACTAGAACTAAGCTTGAACATACTTTTAATAACGAAATAAACTCCATTGTAATTTAGGCATATTGCCGTCCGAGCGGCCAACTAAAAACGACTCTAAAAAAATTATTGAACCTATTTTCTAGTATTTTTCTTGTTTATTAGCTGCAACAAATTAGCAACTAATTGTCCATACACATTAGCCTCTATTAATTTGATTTTATGGTGAGATACGTACCTACACTTAACCTGAAAACTAAATATAGCATAACTTTTTGTATATTTAAGTTTTGATGATTTTTATTTTTGTAACAAATACAACAAATTACGACCTTTCTTTTGATGTATCATTCGCCTATCTGCATTATTTAGTTTCTGTGTAATCACGGGCGATCATTACGGCAAGTGGCGGTTCTAGCGGCCAACTGTTTTTGGTCGTAGCGTCTTAGTTTTTTTTTGTAACAAATTCAGGATAAGAGGTGTGTTTTGTAACAAATTACAACTAATTCCTGACAAAATTTCATCAAATTTGAAGAGTTGGCCGCGCGGTGGAAACGGCCATGGATTCTCTCTCACAATAAGGTCACGTTTATGGTTCCGCAGAGAACTTCCACAAAGTATGCAAACTTGCATGTGGCCACGGGAAGATGAGGCACCAGGTTCACTGGTTAAACTGGAGTTGACATGCTGCATTGTCAATTGGTTACAGGCATCACATATGTGATCATCTTCAGTGATCTGAAATAAGAATACGCAACGTTGACGCTGCGCAGACGTTCGAGAGACGCCGACGCTCGTAAAACGCCTAGTGGGATAGCGGCCTTAGGCATGCTCCCGTTTCATTCAATTTTATTCCAGCTAGATTTTAGCGTGGTCGTGCTGGGAAGGAATCTAGCCACAGCACCCCTAGCCAAGTTAATAATCTGCAATCTTTAACGCTAGTCGAAAACGAATCAAATGTATGGGAATGAAATCATTTCAACGTTAAGTCACGTGGTTAGAACAAACGAATAGAATTTTCGTAGAATGAATTGTTATCGTTTGTACAATGTTCAACGCTACATCCTTTGTTAAACTGTCGTTTTTCTAAAGACTTAGAACGAGCGGCCGACTCAGGCGCGTCAACATGGCTACCAACTTATCGTTTTATACAATTGCTAACTCCTAGGCGTTACCAATTGGAGAACGGAATTCGACACGAAACGGTTGATTACGAACGATAATTGAGAGGTATAAAATTTCAAAGTAGTGGTATAAAATAGTACAAATTAAAAGGATTTTAATACCATCTATAGTTAGGTATAATGCCAGCTACAATCTTAGCGATGTGCATCTGGATTGAGGGCCCATTTTTTGAAACCTTGCGTACCGAAATAAGATTTATAGGGAAATTAGTTAAAAATAGTAAAAACTTAAAGCAAAGGGTCATAAATTTCTTAAACGTGAATTAAAACTGTTATGATGAAATAACTTGGGCCCTCAATCCAGACGCGTGCATAAAGTGGCATAGCCTAAATCTCAGTAAGTACTATCTCTGGGTTAATATTTTTTGTTTAAGAATTTAGTAAAGAATTTCTTAAATATTTTAAGAAATTCCCAAATCTGCAAAATATAACATTACCGATTTATGGCGGCATATCTAGGGCCCTCACTTCATTATTGTTTGTACTGAGGAATCTGCAAAACATGAATATATCTGAAGAAATACATAAATACGACTTTAACATGTTTTACTTACCTACCTATGTGAATTAGTTAAAAAGAAATAAGGACACAAAACTTAATTGTTAAGAAGTAAATGAAAGTCGAATTTTACTAAAAAGTCTGAACTGAGAGCCCAATATTTTCGGCTTTATTGACTAGGCTCAACCTCATAGATTAACGCAAATTAGAATAAAAGTTTTAACTATTTCTTAATTAAATTGTAACATATCGTTCGTAGAGAAAATTGATTTTCAATTTTTTGTAAGAGAATTATTTGTAGGGTGACCATAATGTTCAAAGTAAGTACCTGTCCTTTTTGTAAAGTACATTCGGAGAGTCATAATATTTGCAGCTAAAAGAACTATATACCTACTAATTACAATTTGGCTTTCCTTATTTTTAATGTAATTTCTATAAAAATAAATAAAACTAGAACATTTATTTAGCTTCAACAGTGTTTGCATAAAATGAAAGGCAAACTAACCGACTAGTAGGATGTTATACATGTAAGTAGTCATCGTATTTATGGATCACTGTAACACCAGATCAAACAAATTCATCGTGATAAATAAAACACGATCGGTATAATTATAATAAACATAAATGTTACCTTAAAATAGTCTTATATCCTAAAAATACGAAATTGCGAGAGATCAAAGTAATTTTTAGTGATGAGTGCAACTATATCTCTGATTTAAAAAAACGACGGGTTGCACTCCGGGAGTGCCGGCAGAAGTGAAAACTTGAATATTAACTTGTGCATTTTTGATATTTTGGAATGGTTATGGAATAATTTTGCACGAATTGCTTTAATTATCAGTATAAAAGTACTAACATTTATGTGGTAGAATACATATACAATACTAGCTTCTGCCCGCGACTTCGTCCGCGTCAAATTTTTGCTCCCCTGACCCTTCTCGTCGCATCGATTTGCCTGCTAGTTTTCGTCCATTTTTCGTTGCTGCTCGCTCCTTTTCAGTTATAGTGAGTCAACCTTAAAAGATAGACATATGCTCTTGCGGACTTTTTTTAGAACTTTTTAAAAGGAATAATTCCGTCATACATGATTTTTGCGTTACTTTAACCGTTTACGCAGCGCACGCAACGGAAACTCTCAAAAGGAATAAATTTTCCCCGTTTTTGCAAAATTTTTCATTATTGCTCCGCTTTTCTTAGTTGTAGCGTGATGTTACATAGCCTATAGCCTCCCTCAATAAATAGGCTACCCAACACAAAAAGAATTTTTCAATTCGGACTATTAGTTCTTGAGATTAGCGCGTTCAATCAAACAAACAAACAAACTCTTCAGCTTATAATATTAGTATAGATTTATTTATTGCGCTATCGTACACAAACATGACAATTTATATTGCATTAAAAAGTTTATCTCAGAAAAATCACTCTCTGTCCGCCTTACGAATTTTCGATCAGGTCACGTGTCCTGACGCGAATTTAACATTTTTTACCCATTACAAAAAAAGTGCACAACGCCGCTAAAGAAGTTTTCACTTCAAAAAAAAAAATCATTTCCATTTTCGTTTTTTTTTTTTATTCGTTTAGGCAACTTGGCTCATAGTATTACCTTAAAGAGTAACACCACATAAATAGAAATTACATAAAAAAATAAGGAAAACCAAATTGTAATTAGTAGGTATATAGTACTTTTAGCAGCAAATTATGACTTGCCGAATGCACTTTACAAAATGTACAGGTACTTTGAACATTATGGTCACTCTACAAATAATTCTCTTTCAAAAAGTTGAAAATCAATTTTCTCTTAAAATATGACATTTAGAAGAACGAACTGTATGTTACAATTTAATTAAGAAATACTTAAAACTTTTATTCTAATTTGCGTTAATCTATGAGGTTGAGCCTAATCAATAAAGCCAAAAATATTGGGCTCTCAGTTCAGACTTTTTAGTAAAATTCGACTTTCATTTACTTCTTAACAATTAAGTTTTGTGTCCTTATTTCTTTTTAACTAATTCACATAGGTAGGTAAGTAAAACATGTTAAAGTCGTATTTATGTATTTCTTCAGATATATTCATGTTTTGCAGATTCCTCAGTACAAACAATAATGAAGTGAGGGCCCTAGATATGCCGCCATAAATCGGTAATGTTATATTTCACAGATTTGGGAATTTCTTTAAATATTTAAGAAATTCTTAACTAAATTCTTAAACAAAAATTATTAACCCAGAGATAGTACTTACTGAGATTTAGGCTATGCCACTTTATGCACGCGTCTGGATTGAGGGCCCAAGTTATTTCATCATAACAGTTTTAATTCACGTTTAAAAAATGTATAACCCTTTGCTTTAAGTTTTTACTATTTTTAACTAATTTCCCTATAAATCTTATTTCGGTACGCAAGGGTTTAAAAAATGGGCCCTCAATCCAGATGCACATATCTTAGCGTGGTCGTGCTGGAAAGGAATCTTCCTAGCCCGACCTGTATATCCTACGATAATTGAGATGTGCATCTGGATTGAGGGCCCCTTTTTTGTAAACCTTGCGTACTGAAATAAGATTTATAGGGAAATTAGTTAAAAATAGTAAAAACTTAAAGCAAGGGGTCATAAATTTCTTAAACGTGAATTAAAACTGTTATGATGAAATAACTTGGGCCCTCAATCCAGACGCGTGCATAAAGTGGCATAGCCTATATCTCAGTAAGTACTATCTCTGGGTTAATAATTTTTGTTTAAGAATTTAGTTAAGAATTTCTTAAATATTTTAAGAAATTTCCCAAATCTGTAAAATATAACATTACCGATTTATGGCGGCATATCTAGGGCCCTCACTTCATTAATGTTTGTACTGAGGAATCTGCAAAACATGAATATTTCTGAAGAAATACATAAATACGACTTTATCATGTTTTACTTACATACCTGTGTGAATTAGTTAAAAAGAAATAAGGACACAAAACTTAATTGTTAAGAAGTAAATGAAAGTCGAATTTTACTAAAAAGTCTGAACTGAGAGCCCAATATTTTCGGCTTTATTGACTAGGCTCAACCTCATAGATTAACGCAAATTAGAATAAAAGTTTTAACTATTTCTTAATTAAATTGTAACATATCGTTCGTTCTTCTAAATGTCATACTTAAAGAGAAAATTGATTTTCAACTTTTTGAAAGAGAATTATTTGTAAAGTGACCATAATGTTCAAAGTACCTGTACATTTTGTAAAGTGCATTCGGCAAGTCACAATTTGCAGCTAAAAGTACTATATACCTACTAATTACAATTTGCTTTTCCTTATGTTTAATGTAATTTCTATTTATGTGATGTTACTCTTTAAGGTAATACTATGAGCCAAGTTGCCTAAAGCAAATAAAAAAAATATAGTTAAAAATAAAACTAAAAACGAAAATGGAAATGATTTTGTTTTTAAATCAGAGATATAGTTGCACTCATCACTAAAAATTACTTCGCTCTCTCGCAATTTCATATTTTTAGGATATAATACTATTTTAAGGTAACATTTATGTGAAGTAAATAGTTTTTTATAATTATACCGATCGTGTTTTATTTATCACAATGAATTTATTTGATCTGGTGCTACAGTGATCCATAGATACGATGACTACTTACATGTATAACATACTACTAGTCGGTTAGTTTGCCTTTCATTTTATGCAAACACTGTTGAAGCTAAATAAATGTTCTAGTTTTATTTATTTTTATAGAAATTGCATTCATCATTTCAGCCGCAAGACGTCCACTGCTGGACTTAGGCCTCCCCCAATTTGGGGGCTTTGCCATAATCGCCACGCTTGGCAGGCGGGTTGGCAATCGCAGTATGGTAAAATACATAGAGAACGCTGCTGCCCATTCTCTAGTAAGTCCATTAGTCGCCTTTTACGACACCCACGGGAAGAAATGGGGTGGTGTTATTCTTTATGTCCGGCACCACACGGCACGAAATTACTTTAAAAATAAGGATAGCGAAATTGTAATTAGTAGGTATATAGTACTTTTAGCTGCAAATATTATGACTTTCCGAATGCACTTTACAAAATGGACAGGTACTTACTTTGAACATTATGGTCACCCTACAAATAAATCTCTTACAAAAAATTGAAAATCAATTTTCTCTTAAAGTATGACATTTAGAAGAACGAACGATATGTTATAATTTAATTAAGAAATAGTTAAAACTTTTATTCTAATTTGCGTTAATCTATGAGGTTGAGACTAGTCAATTACCGAAAATATTGGGCTCTCAGTTCAGACTTTTTAGTAAAATTCGACTTTCATTTACTTCTTAACAATTAAGTTTTGTATCCTTATTTCTTTTTAACTAATTCACACAGGTATGTAAGTAAAACATGTTTAAGTCGTATTTATGTATTTCTTCAGATATATTCATGTTTTGCAGATTCCTCAGTACAAACATTAATGAAGTGAGGGCCCTAGATATGCCGCCATAAATCGGTAATGTTATATTTTACAGATTTGGGAATTTCTTAAAATATTTAAGAAATTCTTAACTAAATTCTTAAACAAAAATTATTAACCCAGAGATAGTCTTAAACAAAAATTATTAACCCAGAGATAGTACTGAGATTTAAGGTCATGGCACATTATACCGGCACCGCAACGGCACCGCTCCAAACCAGGAATTAACTTGTCATTCAATTTAGAGCATTAAATCGTGTGTTGTAAAATATATTTTAGAATGTCAATATAAAAAAGCCAACGGCGGGCAGTCAACGCACTTGCCGCTACCATACAACTCGACTCGCAGCCCGCGTGCTGCAAGCGAGTGGACCATGAGTTTACAGCGCGCCGGCCGCATGCTTACTACGCGCCGACTCCGAGTCGCCAGCGAAACAACTTCATTGCGCCGTCGTCTGCGCACCACCGTCACCTCACGCGCCTCGCTGCAGACTCCCTCTAGTCTCAAATCAGATTTAACACAGTCCCAGGCGTGTTTAATCATAAATGCCATATAACAATTTTTTTTGCGGTGACAGCAAGCTTGCACCTCGCGGCCAGCGCGCGGCCTGCGAGCTTGCATATCGCATCCAGCGCGCGGACTGCGAGATTGCACCTCGCGGCCGATGCGTAGTTAGCGCGCTGGCAGCTAGCCGTAGCCTAAATTCGACGAGACGCCGTGCTGTAGCTGTGCTGTTGTGCGGTGCCGGTATATCCTATAACCTTTAGGCTATGCCACTTTATGCACGCGTCTGGATTGAGGGCCCAGGTTATTGTGTGTTCCGTTCTGGCCCGGCCACGATGCCAAACAAGGTCATAGTTATGGCAGTAGACTGTACGGATATGTACCTTTTGGTACTGGAAAAAGAAATAATAGTACCTCATTATTTCATGACTTATACACCATTTTCAGTGGCCGGGCTACAGCGTATCCGTCCTAGCACGGCCACGCTCACATCGACTGAAAGCCAGAACTTTCATAGATGGTTAATGTCTGAGATAAATGTACGTGTTATGTACTTTACAATGCACCTACGTCTATTTGAAAGAAAGCCTTTTAAATCTTTGTAATAGTCACTTACATTTTTCAGGTAAAATACGCCTGACAAAAATCAATAGCAATAGTATAACGTCAACTTACAATAACTACTCAATTTTTGTAGGCGCTTAATACGCAAAAAGAGATTCCACTTTTACCTATTTACTTACATATAGTTACTTACAGAAACTTATTATATGTAGTTCCATTACAATAAATAATTAATAAGATAAAAGTGCACTAAGATATGTTATGATTTAAATATTCAAAAAAACTTCTCTTACTGTTTTTTGTGACTGAGATAGTAGGACAAAATCCTACTAATCCCATACTACTTATAATATTATAAACGCGAAATATTGTATGTATGGATGTATAGATGTATGGACGTATAGATGTATGGATGTATAGATATATGGATGTATAGATGTATGGACGTATAAATGTATGGTCGTATAGATGTATGGATGTATAGATGTATGGATGTATAGATGTATGGATGTTTGTTCCTATTTCACACAAAAACGACTGATCCGATTTAGGTGAAATTTGGCACACAGATAGTTTATATCCTGGAGTAACACATAGGGTACTTTTTATCCCGGTAGTATGTTCCCGCGAGATAATTTCCGATAACCACGCGGGCGAAGCCGCTGGCAAAAGCTAGTTCATAATAAAATTAATTAACGTGGGAAAATTTTGTCAGTGACTCTCGACGAACAGAGTGATCAATTTTTATAAATACGAAGACCAGATAGCAGATACCAATAATATGCTGCCAACTACTGTTCTGTTTGTTAAAAAATTTAACGATACAATACTAAAAAAGAAAACTCATTAATGGAACTCAAAATATTTCTTCGGAAAATTACACGAGTAAAATCATAATGCGGGTACTTAAAATTTTACAAGCATTGAGAAATAGAATAGTTTTTATTGAATTTTAAACAGCATAAGTCATTGTGCACTTTTACGTTATATAGTATTTACCTTAACAGAACTATAATAAGTTTAAGTCAGTATGTAACTATATAAGTTCATTGGTAAACGTGGAATCCTTCTATTGCATATTAAACGCCTACAACACTTGAATAGTTATTGTAAGTTGATGTATTGCTATTGATTTTTTGTCAGGCGTTTTTTACCTGAAAAATGTAAGTGACTATTACATAGATTTAAAAGGCTTTCTTTCAAATAAATATAGGTGCATTTTAAAGTACATAATACGTACATTTATCTCAGACATTAACCATCTATGCAAGTTCTGGATTTCAGTCGATGTGAGCGTGGCCGTGCTAGGACGGATACGCTGTAGCCCGGCCACTGAAAATGGTGTATAAGTCATGAAATAATGAGGTACTATTATTTCTCTTTCCAGTACCAAAAGGTACATATCCGTACAGTCTACTGCCATAACTATGACCTTTTTTGGCATCGTGGCCGGGCCAGAACGGAACACACCAGGTTATTTCATCATAAGTTTTAATTCACGTTTAAGACATTTATGACCCTTTGCTTTAAGTTTTTACTATTTTTAACTAATTTCCCTATAAATCTTATTTCAGTACGCAAGGTTTAAAAAAATGGGCCCTCAATCCAGATGCACATTATAATTGAGAGGTACCTACTTACAAATTTCTAATTAAGGTTATAGCACATTATACCGGCACCGCAACAGCACAGCTACAGCACGGCGTCTCGTCGAATTTAGGCTACGGCTAGCTGCCAGCGCGCTAACTACGCGTCGGCCGCGAGGTGCAATCTCGCAGTCCGCGCGCTGGATGCGATATGCAAGCTCGCAGGCCGCGCGCTGGCCGCGAGGTGCAAGCTTGCTGTCACCGTGAAAACAATTGTTATATGGGATTTATGATGAAACACGCCTAGGACTGTGTTAAATCTGATTCGAGACTAGAGGGAATATGCAGCGAGGCGAGTGAGGCAACGGTGGTGCGCAGACGACGGCGCAATGAAGTTGTGTCGCTGGCGACTCGGAGTCGGCGCGTAGTAAGCATGCGGTCGGCGCGCTTTAAACTCATGGTCCACTCGCTTGCAGCACGCGGGCTGCGAGTCGAGTTGTATGGTAGCGGCAAGCGCGCTGACTGCCCGCCGTTGGCTTTTTTATATTGACATTATAAAATATATTTTACTACACACGATTTAATGCTCTAAATTGAATGACAAGTTAATTCCTGGTTTGGAGCGGTGCCGGTATAATGTGCCATGACCTTTAGTGGTACAAAATAGTACAAATTAAAAGGATTTTATTACCATCTAAAGTTATAATGAATGCGTTCATGGTCGTGCTACGAATTACAACAGCCACAAATCTGTTCATTACAATAGCCAAAAGCTACCTACATTATCCTATTTAGCAAACAATACAGGAAGTTAATAAAAGGCATAGGTGTGTTTCAAATATTTATTTTTCTACAAAATACATAGAAGTCGATAGCAAACAAAATGTCAAAACAGTACATTCACTCTGAATATATTAGGATATAAGCACAAGGAAGCACTGAGTAGGCAGCTTTACAGTCGTAAATATAGCCTTATAAAACTATCGAAAATGTACGATACTGGAGAATCAAACTTAGCAAGTTTCTAAATTGCGTCTGTAGTTTAAAACTCAATTTTAAACTATTAATTCAAGTTGCAATTTAGGTACCTACTCATAATTAAACATGTGATAAACTAACAATACAAAAAATAAGTTACAATTCCAATTTTAAAAAAATGAAAAGAATCAAAAACGAACATCTAAAACTTCTGTTGTCAAAGAAAAACTACTGCGATGGAGTGTCCGATTTATACAAGTCAAAAACATACTAAACTCTGTCAAAACAAAAAGTCAAATATGAAGAATACCATAAAGTCGCTTAACCTAAAATACTTTTTCGCCAAAACAAAACTTCGAAATGTTCAAGAAATCTCAACTGCACAATCATCAGATTGTCATTCAGATTTCATGAGCAGCAACAAGCAACAAAAGAATCCTCACTTCATTCACTTAGGAATAGAGCTTAGAATTCTGAGAATCAATACCTACCTAAATTCTATTTTCTAATTTCGAAATCAAATGTTTCTCCAGAGGGGCATGGTGACAGGCATTGGCCTAGGTTGGTAGATGGCAGTTTGTGGGGTCATGTAGTCATATGGTAGATTGAAGCAGCTTTGCATCGGTGACATGATGGTAGGGTAGACCGGTGTGAGCGGAGGTGGTGGCGGCATAGACTGCTGTATGAGGTCTGCTTTCAGCATCTGAAACCAATTGCATAAGTTGAGAAACAAATAAAATATGTCTAAAAATCCTCAGGACATTTATCATTATTATCTCAGCTGAAAGAAGTCCACTGCTGGATATAGGCCACCTCCAAATAGGAAGGAGGTTGTAATCGCCACACTGGCAGGCGAGTGTGCGATCGCAGTATGGTGGTCAATTTCTCTAGAAACTGTCACCTTTTAATGTTATTACTATTCTTTACGTCCGGCACCACACAAGTATTATCATTGGGGAGTCACTATGCAAAAAGAATTTTAATACAAGAAAAAACAACTCAAAACGGTGACTTTAAAAAAGTATTATTTTTGGAAGTTAGAGGCAATTTAGCAAATACGAAAATGAAACAAAAACCAAAGCCAGTTATCTAGAGTTTAGAGATAATAGATATAAAATTCTACATACCTTTATAACTTGCAATGCACTTTCAGCAGCCTCTATGTGTGCCTGTTGCATAGTAAGGCAGGGTCTTGTTGCCAGGGGTCCAAGTCTTCGAGGTACACTCAGAAGAGGCATACCAATGTGAGGCAGCTCAACTTTTCCTATCCATATCTCCGTATTTGTAGGGTCGATGTACTTCTGGTAATTGTATACTGGAGGTGCCCACATGTATCTGGCGAGAAAAATTAACTATGAGCAAAACACCGAGTGATAGAATCATAATAAAATAATGGTAGACGTGAAGTTAATTGAGGACATCCATATTAGGTTAGCATATTAAATTTGGGACAGTGCACAAGAGTAGGCACAAAAAGAAAAAGGTTTCAATTCAAATTGGCTTACCTTTTGCACATTGAATCGAGCTTAGCTGGAGCCAGAGAGTATTGTTCTTTAGACCTATATGGGTACTGAGCAGAATTCATGTCCGATGGCGACCCATTAGAAGAGTCGTCTGCACCTGCTGAACCAATGCCTTCATCTTCTTTAGATGAAGATATGTACTCTTTCTTTTCCAACTGCTGCTTGTGGAGCAAGAGGGTTTGAGACAAGGTTAAACTATGGTTGAATTTGGCATTGCCTCTGTTCATCTTTTGAATGCGGTAAATTTCACGAACAACTGGTTTTGCCCATCGTATCTCCACATTGCTTCCATCAATTTCAGCATTCTGCAACTTCATCATAGCCAACTCAGCATGCTCACGTTGGTAGAAATGGATAAATGCATAGTCATAGATCTTTTTAACACGCTCGATTTGATTGGTGATGGCCGCTTCAAATATTGTCTGGATGGTTTCAGGTGTGGTCTTGATTTGGAAGTTCCTTACATAGAGCACCTTTACCTGCAAGGAAATGCAGGTTTCATTAATTAAAATGTTTAGATAAGTATATGAATCCAGAGCAGGTGTCGTGGATCATATTGGTTGGATTATAAACAATCGCTAGGACACTATCTAAACATAACTGCAGAGAGGCTTGTGGAGCTTCAGTTAATCAGTATAGAGTAAACAAAGTATTAAGACAATATAAACAAAATTGGCGAACGCAATACTGTAAAAAGGACAACTAATTCGCAGTTTAAAAAAGAAAAGAATCCACATTCGCAATTTCAAAAAACAATCTACTTTTGATCGGAGAGTAGGGATGAAAGGAAATTAAAGGAATGGCTGCTTATAACTTTAAAACTCGCATCCTTGTTGATACAAACGACTAATTGAGATCTTATAAACTGAACAATTGAAAACGTAAGTAAAGCAATCAAAAAATTATACGCTGCGCAACATAATAGAATCTGCTCACCCTTTGCATTTGCTCATCGTCAATATCGGGCTCGGGTTCCGCCCAGTCCACCATCACATCCTGGTCCCAGATTTTGACGCAGCCAGGAACAAGCTCTCTCCGTGCCATGGCCGCTGCCCGGTGGGACGCAAACTCCACAAACGCGAAGCCCCGGTTCAAGCTCTTGTCGTAGCAGTTCTTGTACAGGATCAGGTCCACAATCCCACCCACGCGCTTCGATAGCTCTACCAACACTTCCTCTTTAGTCTTCGTCTTCGGGATATTGCCGACAAATAGGCGACAATTATCAACAGACTTTACGACGCCAATGTGTCGACGCGGTCTGATCTCCATGCCGTTCAGCTCCTTCACAGCCCTGGAGGCTTCTGCCTTCGTTGTGTAAGTTACGAAGGCGTAGCCTCGGTTGGAGCCAGAAAAATCCATCATCAGACGCATTTCGTAGATCTTACCCACCCTCGAGAACACAGGAACCAGTTCATCTTCGAAGATCTCTCTGGGAAGCTTGCCGATGAAGACTTCACAGCCTTTCTGGGGCGGAGGGCCCGTCCAGTTTGGCGGCGGCCCGAACTTTCTTTGGCCGTTATGCTGTACTAATGGGTACCCTGTCTCCTGCATCAGGTCGAGGAGTTTCCGCGTCATACACTTGCCTTCCTCCGACATTTTAACGATTTGAAAATCAAGAATAATCAACTGATCAAGCGATTGTTTTAATCCAACTGAAGTCCGTTTAACGAAAAAGCGGCAAATCAAAGTGGCGGCTGCCTTTATAGTTTTGCCAGTGCGCCGCCGACAAACATCGTGCGGCGGTTGTGACGTAACACACTATTTGAATTTGCCGCTGTTTTCGTCAACGTTTCTTTAAAAATAAGTGAGAAATACTTCTCTTAGAAATAAATGCTTGTTATTTATAAATATATTATACTTAAACTGATGTATTATGTCCTCTTTTCTAATTATTTGTTTGTATAAATGGTATTTGCGAGTAAAGAGACACATACTTGAGTACTCGTCGGCGGTCTCACAAAGTGAAAGAGGTAGGTACTTTGGAATATGAGTTCCGTTTCATTGCGATAAATTTACATACTCTAAACAAAAGAAGTATTACAAATAGATAATGTTACGTTATTTAATTTAAATAAATGAATTCTGATATAATCATATGACATAAGACATTGCTTTATTTAGTTTACGATTTTAGTACTCGAAGCTAAAACAATTTTTTAATAATTGATTGACTTAAATCTCTGAAACAAGTATTTTTTATAGTAATAAAGCCTATTTGATGAGATAAATGAGCAACACAGAATTAATAAGTTTTTAACAATTCCTTTGTTGATCTTTCAGAATAATTATAGTAAATATGCCAATTCGTTCAGTTAACTACCAATAGATGGCGTACGTAGAGATTTTTTCTGGAAATCCGGGATTCCCCTTTTTTCCGATACTATCTCAGAGTAAACAAAATAGTAGATAGGTAATAGGTATGTACTTACTATAATACTTAAGTAATTTTTTATCTACGGGAAGCCAAGGATTGGAGAGGAAGGCCACAGAAACGATGGATGAATTATGTTAAGGTGATATAGCTAGGAATAAGGTGACTACGTTAACCACTAGAATTGGTATAGAGGCAACAGGCATCACCCTAGATGAGATGAGAGAAGCCGAGGTAAAGCCATATATAAATTGTCTATTACTGGATGCCATGGTGTATTTGCACTGTCGATTACGTAACACACCAACAATGAGGATTTCTTTCATTTTGACAATTCGACAACATTCATTGCGTTATTCACGTTGTCAAACAGACAAATTTTTTGAACACCGGAAGCAATGGATTAACAATGATTCAGATTCTAATTGCTAGGGTGTTACGCAATTTGGGGATTGGGGGCTTGCTCTACAACCTAATTTTAACTTCAATCTAAAGCCAATACGATTCGAATGTTAATTTTGCATACACGTGACTCGAACTCTTGAAAACAATAGTGTCAACATTGGAACAACAACAACGCCCGGTCTCGATTACAATTAGTTCTCCAAAATGGACACCCAATTTAAACACATTTTGGCGCTAGCGTCGAACTAAAGAATACGAAATGTCAAAATTCCAATATCAATCGATCGGAATTAAAATCAAGAGCAAACACGCTGTACAGGCTTAGAAAAGTTTCTCATTAAAATGGAGTTAAATAAAGTATTAAAAAAACAAAAGTAAATTCAATAATTTTAATATATGTTCTCAAATACACAACACGTACAAAATAATTATATCCTTAATCAGTACATACAGCATTCGGTAACATTCAAAGCGACATTACATGCTAAATGATAGTTTGAGTAATCACTATAACTAATAATGTCTCTAACTACATGATTATAAGGTTGAAATAAGATTGGCACGATATCAATGTAAATAATCGAAATATAGGAGGATTTTTTGGTTTTTGTATAACTCCTTGTAGTTAAGTTTGGGCTAGTAATACACAGAAAGCCTAGGCATATCTATTTTTTTATACAGGCTGTTGATTTTTTAAATTTAATTCTATCCGATAATATTGAAACGAACATCAGATTGAGCCCTTAAAAAACGTATAATTAAGTAAGTAATTATACATATATGGTAAAGTTATTCAGTATTTTAGGTAGAATCGTCTCTATAACGGATACTATTCCAAAAAAATAATAATAAAGACTAATGATTGGTCCCTATAAACACAACTGAATTGTTTTGCTTATGGTAGCATTTTTTTATTGCCAAACTGGTGATATAAAGAGATTAGTAAGCTCATTTTACCTGTGATACCTACTTCTATATGAGAGGCAAATGTATGAGCTCTTTGCTCCAGTATTGGTAAAGATACAAGAGTTTTAATTTAGCCAATAACTCCCTAAATTATAGGATTGGATTTTAAATCATCAGCTTGTTTTAAATAAACTTAAGATACACACAAATTAATATATAAACATTACTTATCTTTAAATGAAGTTTTTCCTACAGTGTCAGAAAATATAACAGAGCTAAGAAGTGAGATTTCATTATAGGTTATTATAAATATGCCGTTTAAACTTAAAACTAAATATATCACAATTAATTTAATACATACAAGCAGATCTTTGAAATACATGATGGAAACATTGGACCCTGTCATAGGAAAGTAGATACAAATCACACGTCAATCATTGCAATTTTAAGCCTTATGCGAAAGCGTATACAAGTTATATTTGCACACACGTAACTTGCGCAACGACATAAGAGGCCTTTTATCATATTGAAGAAATTTTTCATTAGACCATGTTAATTTAACGGAGTCAATTTCATTAGATATTGAAGCTAATATAGAAGGAATAAGTCAAAAGTATATTTTTTTTAGATCATAGAACGTCAATTTTACATCGTCAACTGGGTTCTCATGATGTAAAGTAGCTTTTGAAATGATAAAAGATAAAAATATTACATCCATTTATGCGAGGTTACAAAATATACACATCATTTTAACAAATCACGGGTATTATAGACGATATACTTCTCACACTTATAAATATTTACATCAAAGAGGATATACATAAAATTCTTGCACTCAAAATAAAAAGTAAAACACATTTAAAAATGGAATAAATTTACACGGACGGATATAGACAACATTAAAGCTTTAAAAATATAAAAAGATAAGCATTATACATGAATTATACATTTTCACTAACAGCCCTTTATGATGTGAATACCCTAACAAAAAGGGCAAATAAAACTTAATAATATGTCTTAAAAACTAAACTGAGTTTATAATAATCTATTATTTTACAAGAAATCATACAAATCAACGAATATGTCAAACACTAGTAGGTTTTAATCAATTGAATATTTTTTCTGGACACTACAAAATGAGCCTTTGTATGAGACGAGGGTTTTGCCCTGCAGTGGGACAATATAAAGTAAATTTTATTATTACATTGCATGTTCAAAGTTGTTACTACCTAAGTCTTTACCATAGACAACTGTGTGAGAGTAATTTCAACAAAACTCATCAGATTAGGCGCGATGCACACAAAGGCGACAAGGCAACGAAAATGATGGTAAATTATTTTATTACTGAAAATAGGTTTTAAAAAACATTTTACACGTCAACCATATTTATAAAACTAGATGAGATCGACGTTTCCTATCTCACTTTTCTTCTTCGAGAACTTCTTTGCGAAGAAAGGCCGAAAGAAACTTAGAGATCACACTCTCTTTTAAACATACAGACAGAATAATCGTCCAGACATAATTTTGGTCAGACTTGGTCATGTGGATTGGTGGCCATTTCAAACGGTTTTTGAACCACACAGGTTGAGTGGACCCGTCCAATAAGTGCACGCATTTATCAGTAATCATGCAGCTCAACTCAGAACTTAAGGAGCTCAACGATTTGACGAACAATTTTGATGATGACGCTTGAACGTTTATGTCGAAGTGTATATTTATACTACATATCTACATACTGTGGTTCATATCTCATACACTTGATATATGATTTAAGAAATATCATTACTACCAAAACTGCAGGACAGAAATTCGCTTCTGTATGAATCGCACTTAAAAATATCCTAGTCTATTTTCAAAAACAAATTCTACAAAAGAACATTCACACAACACTCAAATACACAATCACATTTCAGCTCTAATTTCAAAATTCATCTATTACATTATTTACATTTCCGAGTTCTGATCCAAGCCTTTGTTATCGTATCCTCTGGCCGTAGTGACAGAGGCGCCATCTGTGTCGAAACTGGCGTCGGTGTCGAGTTCCACGACCCAGGGCTGCAGTTCCGCTGAACAGAATAGTCCGTAGACTATGGCGCCTATTAGGTAGATGGCGCTTGAGATGAAGAATACGATGCGCCATTGTTCCGCAGTCTGAAACGAGGAGGAATAAGGCTTTAATACGGTGGACAAGGATAAAATGTTGCCATAAAATTAATTTAGGGTTGCCAGTACCTAGTGCAACTAGGTAATGCTTCGCAAGACGAGAATATAACAAAAAGTACTAAAAACATGTTGTAAAGTTTTGTCACACGACACTTCTAAAATTGCCATAGTCGCCACGCTTGGTAAGCGTGTTGGCGATCACAGTATGGTGGTAAAATGCATAGAGGACGCTGCTGCCCATTCTTTAGTAAGTCCCTTAGTCGCCTTTTACGACACCCACGGGAAGACATGGGATGGTGCTATTCTTTACGTCCGGCACCACGAAGAACGACATGTATATTCAAACTTAAACTTTGCAGTAGATTAAAAAACCGGCCAAGTGCGAGTCGGACTCGCGTAACAGCAAAAAAATCACGTTTGTAATCTGGGATTACAAACGTGATTTATAACCCCATTAAATATTTATTTTATTCTGTTTTTCAGTATTTGTTGTTATAGCGGCAACAGAAATACATCATCTATGAAAATTTCAACTGTCTAACTATCACGGTTCATGAGACGGTTCAGCGTGGTGACAGACGGACGGACAGCGGAGTCTTAGTAATAGGGTCCCGTTTTACCCTTTTGGTACGGAACCCTAAAAATCTGTTTCAATTTTGCCAACATTATCTTTTATTTCAGAAATCCGAACAGTTTCCTAAGGTTTATTTTATTTTAGTACCTTTTAGTACATTATGAGATGACATACTGTTACGTAGATCGTAAAGTCACAGAATATATATTAGTACCTTACGGTACAGAAGTTTCACTCCCGAGTTTAGGTATGATAAACGCAAGCGTCCGGCCACCGTACTAGTCTCAATAGGCTTGCACTCGCTCGACTTGTCGCACACGCAGCGCACGCACCCGCGGATCAAAAGTAAACTGTTAATACCGTAAAGTACCTACTATTGTATATTCTGTCCTGTTAATATGTTGGAAATCTAATAAGTTCTGTAACGTGAGTGATGGAGGCGCCAGAAAAAACAAAAAGACAAAAAGATATAAAGTAGTACCTCTCTGACTGCCCTAGCAGATTGAAGCGAGACGGCAGACAGTTATTGTACTTTGAACGCTATACGCAATGCAAAAGGTTGAAATTAGGTTGTTTTCCAGAATAGTAGGTAAATATCTCTGGGATTTTGCGCCGCTTGTATGGAAGTGAGACAGGCCTGGTAAAGTCTAGAAACATCACGCTAACTCCGTCTCAGAAAGGGGCAGTGTGACGTAAATCGAAAAGTCTAGAAACGTCACGCTAATTCCATCTAA
This sequence comes from Aporophyla lueneburgensis, assembly GCA_932294355.1. Classification (NCBI taxonomy): domain Eukaryota; kingdom Metazoa; phylum Arthropoda; class Insecta; order Lepidoptera; family Noctuidae; genus Aporophyla; species Aporophyla lueneburgensis. The sequence continues at coordinate 26,369,218 of OW028740.1, forward strand.
GGACGGGGCAGTGTTGGAAACTACTAGAAATGACACGCTAACGCCATCTGTTATCAAGTAGCAAGTACTAAACTAAATTGTAAGTAGACGCTACCGCCATCTATTGTCGAATAGTGGGATTAAACAGTTGGCTCCCGAAAGGAGCTTCAACGCTACGTGTGGACTGTGGCACAGTGTCGAATGTTCGCGAATGTTCTGCTCGGAATATAAATAGCGGATTGTCGGGCCGACGGGCAGTTCGATTACGGAAGCGATCGAATACGATTCACGCGATACTGTACAAGTGAAACAAGTGATTATTTGTGATGTTTCTTGTGGTAGGTATTTGTGTTTAAGAAATTAAACTGTGTTGTGTGTTTTGGTAAATTGGTTTCTATTAATTTATCCCGAACCCCAGCTCGTAACAATACCTTATCAGTGACGATAGCGCCAGCTAGCGGCGGGCTGATGATGCCGGGGAGCGTGGCGACGGTGTTGGACAGGCCCATCAGCACGCTGGCGTGCGGCGGGGCTATGTCCAGGTGGTTCACACTGGAAATGTTTAGAAAATGCAATTGTTATTGTGATATGATATACCTACCAATAGAGACAAATATAAGCCATATTATTATTTTTCTTTTAACTTTCTGTATGCTAAAAAATGATCAAAACCTTTATTAATTAATGACTACGTGAAAACTAGAAGGGGAGGGGGGGGGGGAGGGTCTTGGCATATACTACAAGTGGTTACCAATGGTAAAAAATGGGTCACGTAGTATATTTTATCTATAATATGTATGTATTTAGAAATTTATAAGTATATTTATCAGTTGTCTGGTTACCATAGTACAGGCTCTGCCTAGTTTGGGATCAGATAACAGTGTGTTGGTTGTCCTGAGATATTTATTATTTATTATTATTAGTATGGGTACTTTGCGTGAAGACGCTGCGAACAAATTTTAAATTTGCAAACATTGAGGTTTGAACTATCTTTCTGAAAGCCATGCAAATATTTGGATTGCGCAATAATCGCATGGCTTAGCAAGCCAATTGTGTGGACAAAGTATAGTGTCTTGATAGGCAACCATTTTTTAATAAGAATATAAGGCAGCAGTTACTCGGCTATACCGTGTCTTGCCGCGCCTTGCCGTTTATTGGCGCAGCCGTAGTTGGAAAATTATTTTCACTTTTTTATAAGCTTTTATTTAACTTGCAATGTATGTAACTATGTTTGTTCGGGTGGAATCTTGCTACTCAATTGCTCGACCTGATATTTTGTATTCACTTTTAGTTTGGGTGACAACATATGGTTGGTTGTGTGACGTCATTCTAAATCCAACATGGCGGAATGTCCAAGATGGCGGACTAGTTATTTTTTACTATGATTTTTGTACTTCACAAGCTGTGTCTAAATAAACGATATTGTTTGTTTCTTTCTTTGCACTCGTTTTTCTCATAAAACACCATACTCGAGAGCAATGAATCCGGGTCACTTAAAGAATCCTAAAAATCTCGGAAACTAAAAATGCTAGGTTAATGCAATAAATTGTATTTAATAGACAATGTAATACTCCTTAAATGAAGGTATTAAAACTTCTTAGTTATTGTAAAGTTATATCATAAAAAAATCAAATTTGAAAAAGGGCCACTTTCGAAGATGGAACTACGAAATTACAGCATTTGGTTTTGCTTTTGTTTGTAATCTGTCATTTATGTGGGTACATAAACCATGTTGATAGTGCTCTATATTCATTATTCAAGCTGAAATTATGTCGCTTACGCCTGAAGAATGCACCAGAATACTTACAATGCTGGAAACCGGCCGGAGTCAGCGCGATACAGCCTGGACTGTCGGTGTGTCGCTGTCAACAGTACAAAGAGTTCTCCGACGTTACGAAGAAACTGGTTCTAACCTACGCAGACCAGGAACGGGCAGAACCAGGTGTACCACAGCACGAGAAGACCGATACTTGGTGAACACCATGCTTCGAAATCGCTTTCTCACAGGAACTGAACACACAAATCAGTTTCGACGCCTCGGAGGAAGTAACCCAAGTGCATGGACAGTAAGACGTCGGCTTGCTGAATCTAACTTAAAACCCCTTAGACCTGCAAACGGCGCTAAACTGGAGCGTGGGCATCGTATTTCAAGACTAAGATATGCCCAGAGCCACGTAAATTGGAGTATTGAAGATTGGTCAAAAGTTATGTTCTCCGACGAATCAAAATTTATGCTCTACAAGCACGATGGAAGACACAGAGTGTATCGAAGACCAGGGGAAAGATTCAAGCAAGCATGCATCGAAGAAAAAGTAGCCTACGGTGGTGGGTCTGTACTTGTGTGGGCCGGAATTTCTTCTGAAAGTCGCACAGAGCTGGTGATCATAGAAAACGGCTCTTTAACTAGCGTAAGATATGTGGAAGAAATCCTCAATGATCACGTTGGTCCATTTATGGTCAATTTAGGTGAGGATGCTATATTTATGCATGACAATGCCCGACCTCATACAGGTAGGATTGTGAATGACTACCTTCAAGAGATGAACATTACTCGTATGGAGTGGCCAGCGCGCAGCCCGGATATCAACCCGATCGAGCATGCTTGGGACGAGCTAGGCAGATGCGTAAAACAACGAAACCCTCCCCCAATCACGCTTCGTGAGCTCAAAATTGCTCTCACAGAGGAATGGGAGAATATTCCCCAAAATCGTATAAGGAACTTGGTGTACAGCATGCCAAACCGCGTAAACGCAGTAATGGAAGCACGAGGAGGCAATACGAAGTATTAAAATTCAAGAAAATCGTAATAAAGTTCAAAAATTTCATGTTTCCTATTTTTGTTTTAAGGAGAGATCAGCAGTTTTTTTCTTTATGTAATTTTGTGTTAATAAAATGTATGGTGACTCATATTTTTTTTACTTTCATTTAAGGAGTATTACATTGTCTATTAAATACAATTTATTGCATTAACCTATCATTTTTAGTTTCCGAGATTTTTAACATTCTTTAAGTGACCCGGATTCATTGCTCTCGAGTGTATATTTGGCTGTGATTTCTGTCACCAAACAAACGTACGAAAAAAAAACTACCGTAGACTCACGCACATACTTATTTACCGCACGTTGGTCTTCCGACCTTCGAGTCCAGGTTTCAGTACTCAAATCAAATGTTATTTACCTGAATCCCGACCAGGCGAATCCTCCAAGCCCTACGGCGATAGTAAGAAACACCACACAGCCGGTCACCGTTGTCGAATACGCCGCCGCTACCATGAACACCGTCTGGAATAGTTTTAATAATATTATTAGTTGATATCTATACTTATAATAAAACTGTAGAGAGGTCAATTCTGTACATTGAATAGACATTCAATATTAATATTGGAGGATGAATGGTGATCGATATTCATGCCAAAAATGCAATCAGTAAATTTTTTGTCTGTCTGTCTGTATATGCACGTATGGATCAAAAACTACTGAAAGGATTTTAACCAAACTTGGTACGATTGTAGATCATACTCCTGGGCAGGTTATAGGCTATATAACATAACGCTAAGACACATAGGAGCTGAGCAGTGACGATACCCGTGGGATATTTTCCAACCTCCACGCGGGCGAAGCCGCTGGCAAAAGCTAGTAATTAATAAATTATTAATATTCCTAGCTTGTTAGTTAAGTTTAAATGATACTGACATGTACATTTAGGCAACCAAACAACTGTTCTGTTCAGGTTTTTGGAAGTTCGTAAAAAATACTTATGTTCCACGAAAAATTACAAACCAAAAACAACTGATCTATTACGGGTGGGCATTGACCTTTTGGTTCACCCTTCGAATGACGAAATATTTTGTTGTTTCAGTTTTTTTTCTATATTGATCCCCAACTAGTGGGTATTGCCTGCTAATATAATTTGAATCTGTATACGACTAAAATAATCACCTAAAATTTATCTCAATAACAATATTTCTGCATGCGTAGAACGACCACCGTAGAAAGGAGTTTTGTCGACGGAAGAATAGACAAAGTGATAGTTCACACAGTGTGAAAATTAACAATAATAAACTACATTTGTCCAAAGTTTATTTATTTATTTACTTACGGTTGTTGTTTTGTTTTAAATCTAAATCAACTCGATTAGTTATGGCGATAAAAAAATCAAATTGTCTTCACTACCTTATACAACTAACAGTTGTCATTTTCACAGTTTGGATAGAAAACTTCCTTATAAAATAGTCTACATCTAAAGGGACGTAGACAAAACCCGTTTCTATGCTAGCGTAGCATGACGTTCTATCTCTATTCTACCAAGAATAGACAAAGTTCTTTCTATAGCGGTCATGCTACGCGTGTTGGTCATTCGTTCCAAACAATATAATTTAAATAGTGACCTGTGACAGAAAAGCTCCGCAGTTGAACAGTTTCCTGATGTTAGTCCGGGACATGACGCCGCGCCGGAGCATCCAGTCGGCGAAGTGGCCGGCCACCTGCAGCACGATGGCCATCGCCAGGTACGGCACGGCCGACAGCCAGCCTGTCTGTGACGTCTCGAATTTGAATACGTCTGGAAAATAAGAGGATGTATGTTAATTTTACAGTAAGTTACACGAATGGATAGATTAAGAAATATATACTAATATTATAAGGCTGAAGAGTTTGTTTGATTGATTGAACGCGCTAATCTCAGGAACTCCTGGTCCGAATTGAAAAATCTTTTTGTGTTGGGTAGCTTATTTATTGAGGAAGGCTACAACCAAGACGAGCGGAGCAGTAATGAAAAATGTTGCAAAAACGGGGAAAATCGCACGGGTAGGCGATTCGACGCGACGGGAACAAACATTTTTCCGCGGACGAAGTCGCGGGCAGAAGCTAGTGAGTAAATATACGAGGAGGAATAGTAGTACCAATGACTGAAAAGTTGAGTGGGAATCGGTTGTCATGGTATGGTCACGTGATACGGAGGAATGAGGAAAATGTCGTGAGGAAAGTATTGAGTATGACTGTCGATGGCTGTAAAAAAAAATACAGTCGAATTGAGAACCTCCTCCTTTTTTTGAAGTCGGTTAAACAGCAGAGGCAGACCAAAGAAACGATGGGTGGACTGTGTGAATTCTGATAAGGATAGAAAGGGGGTGACTACTGAGAAGACGAAGTGTGAAATGATGAATGATGTTAATTTTTTTGGCTATTTCGGGTAAGGTAAATTATATCAACAAATAGGCCTCGTATACTGTTCATATTTGTACTGTGAAACAAGCCTCTTCTCTTTGAGAAGGAGTGAGCTATGCTGCACCACGCGGGCCCAGTCATTTCAGCCGCAAGACGTCCACTGCTGGACTTAGGTCTCCCCCAATTTGGGGGGCTTTGCCATAATCGCCACGCTTGGCAGGCGGATTGGCGATCGCAGTATGGTGGCAAAATGCATAGAGAACGCTGCTGCCCATTCTCTAGTAAATCCCTTAGTCGCCTTTTACAACACCCACGGGAACAAATGGGGCCCAGTGCGGGTTGGTATACAACATTAATTTTTGTTTATGCGAAACCCGAAACACGGGTCTAGTATTTTTATGTAAAGAATCTATGAAAAAATTATCAAAACTGTATCATTAATAATCACAAAGTTATAAGCTTGATAAGTGTGTGTGTGTGCTATGTTTTTGCGTGGACAACCAGGTAGGTTGTCCACGCAAAAACATATGCAGATCACCACAAACAGCTAGTGTACGTACCATCTCCGTGTAATGGACGTTTGAGTACGAGAAAGACATGATAAATTTAAAATCGAAACAAAACACTAAGGCCCGCGGCGGGCGCGCTTGCGCTCGCGATACGTGCTCATCAATCGGTGGCATTCGGACGACTGAGGGAGCCGAGGGAGGGAGTTGTTACCCGTCGTCGCCGTCTCGCTGTGCGCCCACGCGCGCTATGAACTGCCGTGACCCGCACAGATGATTGTGGATACGTATTGTCGTTTGGTGTCCTACTTGGAAGCGTAATTAAATATTTTTGGTACAAAATATAACATGGTGTAAAAATTATTGGAATCGATTCAGTTACTGATTCTGAACAAACTATATTCAGGTTTCGCATATACTAAAAATAATCTTGACATGTCTTCGAATTTTTGGTTCTAGGACATAGTTTCTTCACGATGTTTGTATTATTTACAACAAAGTAAAGCGCCTGCCTGGGTTCGAACTCACGACCTAAAACTCGTAAGTCGGGGCTGACACCACTGGGCCCTCACGGTTGAGCATGAGGGGTACGATTCCCGGGTAGGGCAGTGTTACAGATTTTTCTATATGGCATTTATGGCATTTTAATCGGCTTGCCCCCTATTACATGGGACTTTAACATAACTGGCAAAATGTGGGTGTACTATTACACCTCTGCCTAAGCTTTCGCGGAAAACCGACGTGATGTTTTAGTATGTATATTATATAGTATATATATAGTTTACTTATACAATTTCCTTCCAATTCTTTCGCTTTGAAATTGATTTTTGTAATACAATTTGGTTGTGGGTTTTCCAAGCATAATTAAGGTTGATTGCCTCATTGGTGTAGTGGTAGCAAGCGTTACTGCTGAGCATGAGATCCTATGTTCGATTCCCAGGTAGGGCAAAGTGTTACAGATATTTCCGTCTGGTATTTCTCAGTAGCAACCCGGAGTCTGGATTCATGCTCGGTTGATGGCAATAGGCTCGCCCCCTATTACATAGGATTTTCACATATCTGGCAAAATATGGGTTTACTATAATTATACACCTCTGCCTAAGTCTTCGGGGAAAAGTACATGTTATGTTAGTAATATAATTACCTTCAAAATCGTTCGCTTTGAGATTGAGTCTTTGTAATATAATTGGATTGTGGGTTTTCCAAGCATAATTAAGGTTGCAAAATCGTACCTTGCATAAAAGTAGGTAAGAAAGTCAACAGCGTGTAGAATCCCCAGTTCTCACTGAAGTGTGCCATGACGATGGCCCACACCGGCGGTGACGTCAGCATCGCCTTCCATGGGTGACGAATATTTGAGCCTTCCACCGCTTGAGTGCCGCGAGAGTCCTGGAACATAAAACAAGATTTAGCAATCATTTTTGTGTATTTCTTCTATACTAATTCCTACTCAAAATCAAAATCAAAAGTCATTTATTCCTAGGCTGAGAGTCAGCACTTTTTGAACGTCAAAGTTACATAAGACAGTCCCCCCAAAACGCCCGCCCTTCGATACTTCCTAGTGCTTTAGCTGGAAAGAAGAAGTGGCGCCGAACGGATTCGGCTAAAATTTGGCACACATTTATAACCTGGATTAATACATAGGGTACGTACACACGACGACATATCAAGCTATAAATTTCCAGTTTTAGCTGACCTCACATTGTATAGGCTTTTCGTACAATGAGAAATCACCTTACACTGGAAATATATAGCTTGATATGTGGCTGTGCAGACGTGTGGGCTAGTTTCAGATCTTTCTTTCCAGTTGCAATTACCTTCAAAACTAGTTTGTTTAATCCTAAATACATGTCATGCCGGATGTTTCGTTAAACACGAGACTTAAAAATAGTTAATTTACCTGTATGTATTTCAGTTCAGCCGGTGTTATGTGTGGATCCTTCTCAGGTGACTCCTTCACGACGAGCCACCATATTGTTGTCCACACCAACCCTGAGAGACCTGGAATACAATTATAATATGACATTTGTTCTATGTCTGGGTGTAATTTATCTATAATATGTATTTATTTAGAAATATGTATACAAGTATATTTATCAGTTGTCTGGTTGCCATAGTACAGGCTCTGCCTAGTTTGGGATCAGATAACGGTGTGTTGGTTGTCCTAAGATATTATATTATTTAGTTTTTTAATATAGGCGTTTTAAGCCCAGATTAATTAGTTCACCAGTCGGCAGTTAGTCGGTTTAGTTCGGCAGTTTCATCACAACGGTAATGTTTCGTCATTGTTTGTCTCATTTGTTTTTAGTAAATTTGATTATTTATGTATATGTATGTATGTTGTTTTTATATTTAGGTACATACAGTTAGGTATATGTATTATGTTTGTGATTTAAATAGGTTAAACGTTTATTTTTGAATATCTTCAATTTCATTGCACCTACCACTGTTTGTCTCTGCATCACCCAAAGGTTGACTGGTAGAAAATGCCTATGTGTGCGTCCACACTGAAAGCCTAGGGACTGGGCCTAAGGCGGGCGCGGCGAGCGGGGGCGTGCGGTGGCCACAGTGACGCGCGAGCCTTTGTAGCGGTTCGACGTATATCGGGATTTGCAAACTATGGACGAGGATTTGATATTTTTACTAGACAGTCCGCTCCTGAACTTCAGAGGTGTTGAACACTAAAGATGGTGTGCACGAAATAAATAAAAACAGAGAAATAAGTGGGGCTTTTTAATTTATAATTATGAAGAACTGAGATTATAATTATGTTTGCTTTGCCATATAGGTGGTTTAGATTGAATCGCACTTATTAACAATTCAGTATTCACCGCTGTTTTACGAAAAATAATATACAGACGCACATACGCCGAGCGGCAAGACCGAATTGGTTTGTTACCTCCGCCACTCGCGCCTTAGATCGCTTGCTGACTAGGCTCGTAGTGCGGCCAGAACGCGCGGACAGGAACGTTTGAAAATTACGCGCGTTGTCTCGCTCAGTCCCGTCGCGCTAGGCTTCCGCCTTAGTCACTACACTATGGACGCAAAGGCGCGTTTCAAATGTTTGAAATTTCGCGCCCGTCGTCGTAACCGCGCTAGGCTCGCAATGTGGACGCACACTTAGGCATTAAGTCCGCCTCTGTTCATATATGTGCTTAAAGAGTTAAATCTATACTATACTAATATTATAAAGCTGAAGAGTTTGTTTGTTTGATTGAACGCGCTAATCTCAGGAACTACTGGTCGGAATTGAAAAATTCTTTTTGTGTTGGGTAGCCTATTTATTGAGGAAGGTTATAGGCTATATAACATCACGCTATAAGCAAGAGGAGCGGAGCAGTAATGAAAAATGTTGCAAAAACGGAGAAAATCGCATGGGTAACCGATTCGACACGACGGGAAGGGTCGGGGGAACAAGAAATTTTACGCGGGCGAAGTCGCGGGCAGAAACTAGTAAATAAATAATTAGGCTGTGTAAGTGTAATTCTTTTATTGTTATTTTCGGTGTGGTCATAAGTCAAAAGACGTCACTGCTGGACATAGGTTTCCCCCTAAGCATTTTAGAGGAGGTATGGGTTTGTTAAATACCCTATAAGCTTCCTAAAGAATTGGGCTCATCATCATCCGTAAGACGTCCACTGCTGGACATTTGGCCTCCGTCAATTTGGGGTGCTTTGTCATAATCGCCACGCTTGGCAGGCGGATTGGCGATCGCAGTATGGTGGTGAAATGCATAAAGAACGCTGCTGTCAATTCTCTAGTAAGTTCCTTAGTCGCCTTTTATGACACCCACGGGAAGAGATGGGTTGGTGCCATTCTTAAGTTCCGGCACTGCAATATGGGTTTATTTTTCAAAAACTATTTTGCCATAACTACCTCTGATTGAGCCAAAGAAAATTCAATCTTATTTCAACTTCATAAGACTCAATTTTAAACGCCAAAAGTAATGCAAGGGTTTTCACACAATTTTCTTTATATTTATCAGATACCTTAAAAAAAATAAAGTTTTGGTCATTGTATTATGCTTTTAACTCAGTACTCTAACTGGGGTGTATGAGGTCTTGTGTTAATAATATTTTTTAGGACAACCAATACACCGTTATCTGATCCCTAACTAGGCAGAGCCTGTACTATCGCAACCAGACAACTGATAAATATACTTATATATCTAAATACATACACATTATAGATAAATTACACCCAGACACAGAACAAATGATCGTGCTCATCACACAAATATTTGTCCTGGGTGGGAATCGAACCTAAGACCTCAGTCTTAGCAGTCAGGGTCACTAACCACTAGACTAACAGGTCAGTCAAGTATGTTACATGATGTAGATACTACAGGTATGTTATCTGGTGACGTTGACTTACCAAAAACATAGAAGATCCCTGGCCAGCCAGTATAGTGAGCTAGTAAGGAGCATATGGGCATGGATACCACAGTTCCAGCGTAGCTGCCGCTGAACGCGAATGTGGCCAGGCGAGCGCGCTCCTGGGCCGGCGCCCAGCGAGACCACACCGCGTGGATGCATGGGTACGTTACACCCTGGGAGAGAAGTGTGTGTGAAGAAAGAGTTGTAAGAAAATTGTTTGCTAGGTTTATATAAGACATCGTAGGATATTTTGGAACTGTGGACTAAAATATCCTACGAAGTTCAATGTTTCATGATGGCCTGTTACTTGTATTACATAATGAGTCTATATTATGCGTACTGCTGGCATAGGCCTCCACTCTTCCACCACCCGGGCTCAGTGCGGATTGGTAGATGCCCCATGTTTAAAATTTTTGGTTCTAGGACATATCTGTTTGGTGATGAAATTATTTAAACAAATTCACGTGCCTTCCTGGCTTCGGACCCAAAACCTTTTCGTTTGTTGGGGTCCATACCGCTGGGCCACCACTGGCTCATTACCTAAATATTACATCGTTGTAATAATCAAATTTTCGGTAATTTGTCCGAGTCTACTGGGTATGTGAAGCTTAAGAAATAACATGGTGATATACCTATTTACAACATTATCATAATCAATAGCCGTTCTCATTCTACTGTAGGGCTTTAGCCTCCTCCCAGTTATATGAAATTTTAAATTTCATATAACTGGGAGGAGGCTAAAAAAAAATAACAACTAGTGATTGGAGCCTTCTTTTAGGGGATACCCCTCCCCCCTTCTCCTTCCTTATAGCTGATATGTTATATGACGTACCTCAAACAGTCCTTCAACAACTCTTACGGCTATCAGCAACGCTGTGCTGGTGTGCGCTAGTGGCGGCGTGAATAACGTCAGCAGAGATGTCGCGCCGATGCCTATCGCAAATACTCTGCAAAATAATTCATTAAAATTAGCTTTCAAGGTGTATAGCTAAAACGAAATAAAATGTGGCAAAAAGGTTCTTATACCGAACATACGTATTTATATATTTTTTTAATTTAATTTTATTATATGAACATAGGGGGTACAGAGGCGGACTCAACGTTTATGTGAATCAGATCTCATCTATGCTTGAAACAATGCACTGCGTTATCCAATCTGGCTGTCAGACAATAAATCAGAGGGGCAATTTCTCGTAATTTTAAGAATATTCAAAGTCTGATGTTAGTCTCAATCTGTAAAAAATACCTCGAGTTTCCATGCATTATTGACAAGTTTTTGACAATTGACCGTCGAGATGAGACTGCGACTATATTATGAACGTTTTTAATTACGAGAGTTGAACTTCTGTTCGTAGCATGCAGTTGAGACATTTTTATTTCTCCTTAGTTATCTATATTTTTCTTTTCACTCAAGGCTTGGTTGTGGTAAGGTAACGGTATTGAACGTAAGGTAGGACGCCCTCAAGCTGTGGAGCGAGGGTCATCGTAGGGTGGCTTGTAGCAGCTGGATGAGAGTTGCCGAGAATCGAGTTAAATGGCGTGCAATTGAAGAGGTCTATGGACTGGTGTAGGCTGGTGATGGTTGGAGCAAGAAATCCTTGTTTTGACTTAGAGAATCTTCTGATTCGTGAGCCTCACACGACGTTGTCGAGTATTCCTATTATGCTGATTTCAATGAAAGGCACACAAGCAGACCGTGATCAGGGTTAGGACGTATTATACTTTTATCCCTGTAGTACATTCCCACGGGATGATTTCCGACCTCTATGCGGGTGAAGCCGCAGGCAAAAGCTAGTGGTTCTATAAAACGGAACGAACCTGTTACCTCCTATTTTAGCCGCGAGCCAGCCGCCTGGTAGCTGCGTGATCAGGTACCCGTAGAAGAATGAACTCAGTACCAGGCCCTTGGTTTGTGAGCTCCAATCAAATTCTGGGATCTGAAAAAGATATATTGATAATTTTATTAACTGATCTGATTTTCACGTCAGCGCCGGCTGTCTCTGAAAGCCAGTGCTGAGGCTTTGTCTTGCATAGGGTCGCAGCATTATGCTGTGTGATGGCCGTTTTGTATGAATGTGACACATGTTTTCCCAAATGTAAATAAACGTGTTTTCTCTCTTTAAAGCGCTTCCTATTGAACTGCTTTAAACAATTTTTTTTGGTATTCCCACACACTTATAGCTTACTAAAAACTCTCATCACGACATTTTCCTCTTACAAGTGAAAATATAAATTACTAGCACTTCTCCCGCGACTTCGTCCGCGTAACTCACAAGAACTGTGCATTATTTCGGGATAAAAAGTAGCCTGTGTTACTCAGCGATAATGTAGCTATCTATAGGTGAAAGATTTTTTTAATCAGTTCAGTAGTTTTCCAGTCTATCCATTACAAACATACGTACATAAAATCAAATCTTTCCTCTTTATAATATTAGTTTATATTTCTTATCTAGTTAGTTAGTAGCAGCAGAAGTCGCACTAATTTGTTTAATGTTATTCTGATTGAATAATGGTATAAGTCTAATTCTGTTTGCAAATAAAGAATATTATTCTGAAACTATTAAGATTTTTCTTCAGTCGTCACTAGGTCAAGATTGTTTGTTGGCACGTCATGGCCTCATTCAATATTTATTAAGATAAAATGGCACGTAGATGTAAAGAGGATTACCATTCCTGTTAAAGAGGTATGAGGAACAGGGTGTTAAGTTCACTCAACCCCCATAGAAAAGGGTGTATCCTCCGACTATCTGATGGGCTACCCAAGGATTAATTTGGGGACGTTGTCATCATTCATTTTTTTTTGTGGATGTGAAATCATGAAATGACATCTCCCGCTCTAGGGTGGAGCGGAAGGGCGTGTCAGACTTTTACTGACTAAAACCCACCCGTGTTCCTTCAGTTGCCCATATGCCAGGGCCACGGTAACTCTTTCGAACGAATCTCGCGACCCTGGTTGTCATCATTCAACATCATCTTTTCAGCCGAAAGACATCGGTGTTGTGCTTCCTGCACCCAGAGGAGTCCTGCGGCCTTCACAAGGTCATCGGTCCATCTTGTGGGAGGCCTTCCAACTCTACGTCTTTCGCGGTCGCCACTCCAGAACCTTTCAGCCACATCGGCCATCTGTTCTGCGAGCAATGTGCCCTGTCCACTGCCACTTCAGTTTAGTAATTCTTCGGACTATGTTGGGACGTTGTATGAATACCAAATGCGCTGTTTACTCTGCTAGCGCGATGTAGGATTTGGCGTGACGTCAATCTGTTGCGTTGTTCACAGAATTGTAGATGCCGATACAAAATCACCTTAAATTGTCAGTACATTAAAATCTCAACTGTCATAGCACACATCACAACGCTCAAACGTTGTACGAGATGCCTCATCATCATTTCAGCCGATAGACGTTCACTGCTGGACATAGGCCTCACCCAATTCGCCATAATCACCACGCCTGGCAGGCGAGTTGGCGATCGCAGTGTGGTGCTAAAATGCATAGAGAACGCTGCTGCCCATTCTTTAGTAAGACCCTTAGTCGCCTTTTACGAGGAGAAACCCACGGGAAGAAATGGGATGGTGCTATTCTTTCTTGCTATTCGTATGAAATGCCTATGACACAGTAAATTAAGGCACAATATGTCAACTTGATAAACAATTATTTGGTCTGAAGTAACAATACAACCAGACTGTACGCAGTCCCAGCAATACTATCCTTTCAATCATGGTAATTGACTGACAATTTTTCTCACTACATAACTGAACATGAAAAGCCATTGTTTTCAATTTACATAAATAACATCCCACATTTTTACAAAGGACAGACACTGAGAACGACATAGATAAATATTTTCTTTTTATAGAAATGTTGCAGTATTGCTGTGGGCAAGTATTCAAGACCCTTATGACTTCTTTTTTTTTCTTTTAAATGGCTTAAGTCTAAGAATCAAGGTTGCTTTTGTTGTATTAATGACATCATTTCTGTTTTTGCTTCCTGACTTTTTAATTAAAGATAACTGAAGGAATAAAACTAAAGTATTTGTTTTACATATAGGAAACGAAATCCTTAAATGTTGGCTGGTTACTGTGTATATATTTTTGTTATGTACTAAGCAACCTCTACACGATGATAGTATGTAATGTCTTATGAAAATAAAATAAAATCTTTTTTATTAAAATTCTCTTACGGTTTTTGCAACTCGCGGGTCATTGTAAGGTTGTATGTTCATTGAAATATAATATGATTCCCACCCATTACAAATAAGGCTTTAAATAATTATAATCATTTAAAGTCATCAATAATTAAAACCTTCTAACCTCATTTAATTCGCACAAATATCTTTTTCATGATAGTTATTCAATCGAAGGAGAGAGTGGATAGTAATCTACAATGCCGGCCCAGTGCGTGTTGGTAAATTTCACGTGTCTTCCAATTTTTGGTTCTAGGATATGTCTGTTTCCTCGCGATGTTTTCCTTACCCGTTTTGCGAGCAGTGGTGATGAAATTTTTTACACAAAGTAAATCGGCTGTCTGGGATCGAACCTACTATTCGTACATCGCGGCCATTACCAACCACTAAGCACCTCAAAGAGTAATAATTAATCAATCACCAACTGATAATAAATCTCACAAGAATTTAAGGATCTTTCGCAGAAGCTGTAAATGGCCGTATTCAGATGTAAAAGAAAGAAAGAAAATACGTTTATTTGCGGTAAACTAGACGTAAAGTAAGTCCAAAACATACAACAAAAGAAAAAGCTGGGGGAAAACATGCGTCATATCCACGCAAAACGGCCAACGCTTACCATGATGCTGTGACCCTATGCGAGACAGAGTCCAGCGCTGGTTGAAAAATGGAGCAGCTTCAAAGGACATAAATCTATTCAGAGTTGAGCTAAAAACATGACTTTATCCGGTTCCCAAATACAGCTCTTCACGTCAGGCATAAGAAAGCTTAAGTATATTTAGCAGAAACATTTCAAGACGACATTATTAGGAAGATAAATTACATAACCATTTACTAAGTAATAGCGTCCTCTATAACATAAGACTAGTGGAATTAAGTACTTAACGTACGAGTATTAAAAGCCTCTTAGAATTTAGTATATCGGCTATTAGTTTGTAGCCAATAAAACTATATGGCTGACTGACTTTAGGTTGGGATGAGACTATTAGCCGAGAGAATTTTTAGTATGCAGCAATTTTGGAATAGATACTTTAATTTAGATTGCGACCGTATTTTGGTAACAACTTTAGGTGACGTATGATTTTCATCATTGGACATAAGGATGTACTCCATCTGTACGGGCGTTAGGGTATTCTACTGAAGCATTTTCCAAATAGTTTTATCAGTGAACTAACTTACCGGTGGGAGGCGTATGATTTTCTGAGGCCCTAGTGCGAGTTTCCTTTAAGGACGCTATCACATTTTTCTACAAATATCGGTGGTTTTCCGGTACCAATTACATCAAGAAGAATCACAACTGCGGTCAGTTATAGTCTAAATTAAAGATAATTTATTCATCTCCATGATGAAACCATAAAAAAATGTATAGTCCCATACAATATTTTCACAAAAATACGGTTTCCCCATCGCAATAATCGAAGAAAATGAAAAATAATGGGGTCTAAAACGGTACCTGTATAGTGAGATCAACTGCATACTTTAACTTCAAAATGACAAGAAATTATGGCTAGTATAATCTTCTATGTTTTTGCCTAAATATTTTGTAATTAAATACATAACTTTTTTATTTATGAGAAAAATATAGAACGCCCTCAAATTTCTTCATACATTTTCTACTCGCGGCTTGTCATTCCGCGCTCAGACGCGCCCTAGGAAGCACGGGCGTATCGCTTTTTTGTACGAAATAAATACGATCAAAATAATAATAAAGTGAGTGCCGTGCTGTATACTGTGGTTGAAAAATGTTGATACTTTTCGGACCAAAAGTATGAGTACCAAACTTATTACCAGAACTTGGTTTAGAAATAAATAACTCAAATTCTATTGGGAATTATGGAGCAGTGATGATTATGAATATGTATTCATTTACAAGAATTGAAGATGGCGGATGATTATTCAATAAAATTTATATGAAGATCTATTTTTAATGTGGTAATTAAATTATGCATGTCTCCATTTTTGGAACTAAATCTATAATGTAGCTTGCGGTAAGGGTAAACAAGGGTGCTCAAGACGATTGTGGGGTCAAAATCAAAATCAAAAATGGCGGTTGCGAAAATTTTCAAAGTTTTCATCATGGGTGTCGTTTTCAATATCTTCGAAGGTGCTGAAGCCGAAAACTCCATACAAATTACATTCGGAGTTAAAAAAGGCTAAGAAACATACTTCCTGACGGGATATCCACCGACCCCACAAGTTTTTCATTCAAAACGACGAATATTTAATTTTTTTAATTTAAAAGTGGGTATAGCTATCAACTTTGGGTAATTTTAGGATAGTGATTACGGCTGTTTTATCCAAATTTGATCCAAATACGGCGGGTATTGTTTTTTATAAAAAGATTATTATCCATATTGGGGGTAGGGATTATGAAATCATCGATTTTTTATTTAAAATGGCTGATGTACTGTTATGATGAAATGTCGACATGGGTATCAGTTTTGGGAGTTTTGCTAGTACCTATGTAGTCAAAATATTTAACGTAACTTTCATTGTTTACATAAATTGAAAATCATGTCGTTAATCATTATCTCTCAAAAATGTTAGTCATTTCGAATTATAAATACAGCCAGAGCCAGAGTAAAAAAACAGCCTTCATACAAAAATGAGGGCCTCCTCTAAAGGGTTCCTATTGTGTATTAAACATTCTGAATACGCGCTTCAATCTCGAAAGGCGAGGTTCGGGCGTCACACAGTTTTTGCTTAGTTTTCTTTACGGAATATTCTGTACATTTTCAACGATAGTCTACGATCACCATCCGTTATATTTGTTTATTATCCAAAAATATTATTAAAGTTTTTTATTGTTACACCTCAATTTTGACGTGACAACGTCTTATAAATTGGTTTGCCGGGTGACACTTCAAGAAACTGCGTTACGCTCCGCTCACGTTATGCGCTTACAATGAGAGCGAGTGAGAGGCACGCGTCCCTTCCACTCGGGCATGGTTAGCCCGCCTAAGAGCGAGAGAGACAGACATAAAAAGTGAAAGGCACGCGTCCCTTCAAAGTCGTTGTCACGTAAAACTTTCGCCCGTATACCGACTTTACAGGCAACCAATTTTTTTTTAAAATTGACGAATTATATACGTTATTCCAAAAATAATGATGATCATGGTAATAAAACTTATTTACTGTCACCAAATGCAGAAAGTAAAGTTAGTTTACTACTAATTTTACTCAACAGTGTAGTAAAATAAATAATACCTTCGAGTATCAAGATTAGTTAAGTAATGTTTAAAATCGAGCGAACAATGGTTTCAATGTGTGCGTGCGCGTAATGTCGTTGTGTGGCGACTCAGATACCTAAACTTGAGCGATTCAAAAATGTTATAGCGTCCTTAACCATCTCGATTTAACGCATCCACCGCGTTGCGTTCAATCGAGATTGTTAAAAGAAACTCACACTAGAGCCACTGTAATTGATTTCTATTTACTGAATTTAGCGTGTTAGCGTGTTTACCTTGAAACTTGATGCCGTATTCCACCACCTTTTATAACAAGTCTTTTACAGTCCAAGCAGTTTGTTCTGTGCTCAATCTTATTCCAATTTAGTTTTAGTTTTTTTGGCTCATTATACGCTAACTGGACATTAATCTTCCCTATCACACTTGGATGTATGGGTTATCGTAAATAAAGTACAGATCTTTGGGCTGTTTTCCTAAGGCACGCTATGACGCTAAACTAAGAAAAATTAAAGAAAGTTCAACAAATTGATATTAGTTATGTCATAGTGACCTTATTGGTGATGTTATTCAGAAATTTTAGGTGCGTAGTACTGGCAACCTGAGTGCGTGTATGACTAGATGTATGACCGTAAACGATGCAAAACGATTATGTAAGGTTCGTATCAGGTGGAATCCTGTAGCATCTCCTTCCCCCATGGGAAGAACGCGTGAGTTTAAGTATGTATGTAAATTGATACTCACAAAAACAATAGTGCCATTTTCCAGCTTGGTCTCCACAGGTTCCGTCATGGCGACCACGGCCACTGACAGGTTGACCCTCAGTGCGTACACATTGAAGAATCCGAAGAATGCCAGCAGTGCCACCACCAGCCGTCTCCGGCGCCAGAAACACCACGTCATCTGGTGGTCTTTTGATTGCTCTCTGGAAATAAAAGAGAAGGATGGTGAGACATGGGGGAATGACTGCTTTTTTTTGTAATGAAAGCCAATTTGTGACGATTGGGCACTGAGGCTTATCGGCCAACACGCTACTCAAAGGTAATGTGTAACAAACTCGTACAAAGAGTAATCAGAATGTCATTGTCATAGCACTGGCATTTCAATTCCGTTTTGTACACGGCACGATACGTCGCGTAAATGTGCGTATCCAAGAGTGAGGCGCGTCAACGACAGACGCAACTATGTAGTATACATGTTTTCAATTAGTATCATTTTTCCCAAGCTCCTATAAAAAAATCCGATAACAATCAAAGTAATTTATTTAGAACAGCGAACACTTTTCCAAGAAAGTGATTACATGTAATTTATTCACCTTGTCCCGCGACAGACAACGTGAAAATTCGCCGAAAAAACAAAGCTATTTAGTGAACCAGTTTTTCAAGTTGCCAGGTATAATGTACTAGGGAAATCTGATTTACAAACGAATGCGTAAGGCCGTGGAACAATTATGTACGTTATTAGAGCTTAACGGCTGATTCAGCAGTATCATGCACTGCGATGCTCAAAGTTGATCCTGAGTCGTATTTCTGTGATGTTCAGTGAATGGCTTCAAATGGAAGGGCATCAGATCATGCCTAGTCATATGGATGTTAATGAGATTAGTTCAGAATTAAGCTACTTGGCTTAGTTATAATTAAACAGTGGCTCTGTTTGTATTTTGAAATCTTGAAATAACCGGTACATTTCGGGGGGATTTCAAAGGCATCCTGCGACTTGATTAGAGAGTAAGAGTTACCTACATAGATATGAAATTAACCTATTGACTTACTTAGATTCATAGACGAATCGAAAAATATACATAATATTATTTTAAATCAACGGCGAAATTGCGTAAGTTACAATGGCAATTCCATAGATTTTCGCAGTTCAACAACTTCACGTAATTTATTTTACTGTGCAGACGAATCTATACATCTATAGACATACGTAAATGAAATTGTATTGTCTGTTTGTAATGTATAACAAAAAACCAATATTTAAAATTTCGATTGTCTGTCTGTATGTTTGCCCCGGCTTACATTTGAAACAGCTGGACCGATTTTGACGGGAGTTTTCCTAGCACACAGCCAATGCTATAAGGTGTTTATGTCCCGGTGGCACGGTCTAGTAGGATAATTTTTGACATCCACACTCGCAAAGCAGGCACGCCTACTTATCAGAAATTCATTTTAAAATCTATCGGATAGTGAGCATAAGTGTATTACGCCATTGGGGTGGAGGTTTCCAACCTGCTGGACCAAAGCCAACGATAGCAGGCCGCATCAAAACAAAGATTCCAGTTTGAGAATAGCTGAGCTAAAAGTATTTGCCAAGTTCTAAGTAACGGTGTCACATAACACGCCTGCCTCATGTTACAAAGAACACCACATTATGTATCTATTGTCTGTCTGTACCTATGTCTGATGGATAACAGACTTCTACTCAAGTAGCTTCTGCCCGCGACTTCGTCCGCGTTAAATTTCATTGTGTGTCATTTTTTCTTTTTGCTCACCTCCTAAGGGTCCTAGCGTGATGTTACATAGTCTGTAGCGTTCCTCGATAATTGCGCTATCCAACACTTAACGTGTGATTAGTACGTTCACTCAAACAAACTCTTCAGCTTTATAATTTCCCCGTTTTTGCGACATTTGTCATCGATGCTCCGCTCCTATCGGGCATAGCGTGATGTTATATAGGCTACAGCTTTCCTCGATAAATAATCTACTAAACACTAAAATATTTTTTCAATTCGAACCAGTAGTTCCTGAGATTAGCGCGTTCAACGAAACAAACAAACAAACTCTTCAGCTTTATAATATTAGTATACATTACATGACATGTGCGTTTTACATTATGTAAAGTTAAAACGATAACATCTATGGTTATGTACTGCATATCGATTAAGCATTAACTGATTAATAATTCTATTTATGTATTGTGTGAACAAAGCGACAAAGGTGCTCCTACAAGGTAGGTTAAAATAGTCACTATTGAATAGTTAGGTATCAATTGGAATAGAGTCGTAGGTTCGAACTTTAGCAGGCAGTTTACTTTGTATAAATTATTTCCACACCACTGCTCACTGAAGGAAAATATCGTGACAGAACCGACATATCCTAGAACTAAAAAACCGGCCAAGTGCGAGTCGGACTCGCGCACCGAGGGTTCCGAACAAACCTGTGGGTATTCTCGGTTTATGCATAAGGTTTATGTTTATGGAAATAAATGTTTTTTTTTTTTAATTTTTATATTTCAGTTGATTGAATGAAAGGTAAATTGCGGTTTACGATTTATGACGTTTTAAAAAAAAACTACTTACTCGACCTCGTTCAAACCAATTTTCGGTGGTAGTTTAAATGGTAATGTACATCATATATTTTTTTTAGTTTTATCATTCTCTTAATTTAGAAGTTACGGAAGGGGAGGGAGACACATTTTACCACTTTGGAAGTGACGGACGGACGGACGGACGGACGGACGGACGGACGGACGGACGGACGGACGGACGGACGGACGGACGGACGGACGGACGGACGGACAGACAGACAGACAGACAGACACAGACAGACAGACATAACAAATCTATAAGGGTTCCGTTTTTTGCCATTTGGCAACGGAACCCTAAAAATCAAAGGCATGTAACATCTGCCAACCCCCACTGGGCCCGCGTGTTGTACTACGGCCCTATCCCTCTCACAGAGAGAAAAGGCCTGTGTCCCAGCAGTAGGAAAAGTATATGCAGATTATGTACTTAATTGGAATCGAACTTTAGCCAGTTTTGCGTACGGTTGAAATTGGAACACAAACCCATAGCCGTCATAGTAATGGTCTGTGTCACCCGCGTTAACCAGCGATTAAGATCAAAACAAAAGGCTTATGAACTAAATGGTGCGTTAGCTCAATATTACATTAACCTTGACTACCTAAAGAGTGGTTATATCTAGGAATCTTGTGGTCAATGTTATTTTAACTTAAACAAATTCGTTATCCACAGACTGCATTACTAATAACCTACCAAGAGTAAACAAAGTATCGATGACGAATGCTTTCTGCATTATGTTTTACACTCATTTTCTAACAAAGAGTGTTTATTAAATTAAAATGGGTAAAAAGAAAATGGCCGCGCATTAATTTCACGGTAATTAACATTGGAATGTATTTTAATTGAGTTCGTTTTAGAGTTCTCTTATAATTTGGTCCGCGTGATATTTCGGCCGGGACTCAGTGCGTCGCATCGCATCGTATATCCGCGCTATTACCTCGTTTTTGCTTAGGGATCCGTTTGACTTTTTTTTTCGTGTTTACACAGCCTATTAAACACTTTCCTCAAGAATTAGGCTATAAAATGCAAAAATAATTTATCAAATCGGAGTCGTATTTCCAGAGATTAGGGTAAAAAAAAAAACAAAACTGTTCACCTTTAGTATAGACAGATTTATTATATGTATAGCTACATAAAAGGTAGGTAAAGGTGTTCACGGAAATTCTTTTATTTAACGATTCCCTTTTCACTCGATGCCGTTTTTGAGGCTCAGCTTTTTTGTCGACTTCCGCATACAAACGTATAAGTTTTAAACATAGGTACATAACTGTATTAGAAATTTAGTTTTTAAAATAGAAATATCCATTCTACTAATCAAACTGAAGAGTTTGTTTGTTTGAACGCGCTAATCTGTGGGTTAGATACCACCAGTAGGATTTATCAAAATATTTTTGCATGTTACAGCCCAATATTCGAAGAAGCTATAGATTACTTGAGATCACGCTAGGGCGCTAAGGAGCCGAGTAAAACGAAGAAATAGGGGCCATTCATTTATTACGTAAGACTATTTTCGCTAGTTTTCGACCTCCTCCCCCCCTATCCCCTATCCCCCTATTATAAGAAAAAATATGAATATGCCGACCCCCTCCCCCCCTGTTTAATATTTATTACATAAGAATCTAAAGGAGAAAATGAATACACCTTTGGTTTAATTTTAATGTTTATTTTTTAAAGTAACAATTTTTTGAAATGTTTATTTGTAATCGCGCGGGTGGGTGCCCGCGCTTTTTCAAAGTATAATTTAACTTTGCGCATTTTTTTAAATCTTACGTAAGAACTATCGAGACTCCCTCCCACGCCCTTGTAAGAAAACATAAGACATGGTCGACCCCCCTCCCCCCCTAAATCGTCTTACGTAATAAATGAATGGCCCCATAGTCATAAAAACGCTAAGCGAAAAAGAAGTACTTAATAACGCTGGCAGGTAATGCGATGCGATGCGATGCGGTGGGTGGAGGTTCAGCCTCCGCGGATTTCACGCGGATTAAGTCGCAGGCAGAACAAAAGTCTTGAATAATTATATATAATTCGTGACTGATCGGCATCATAAAAATAGTGTCAATGAACTTTAAAATAAGAGAGGAAGAATAGTTCACATACAGATAATATCATCATTTGAAACGCACGGCTCATTCTTGCGACATTCCATTCAAGTCTGACATTGACATTAGTGTCACGTTATTTAGCAATTTATGACTTTGACAAGCTCAAGTAGGTGCTATACCTTACAATAACAATGTCGATTGCAAATAAGTATTTGCAATTCAAAGTAAGTAAGTAAATGTAAATGAATGCAGATGCGTTATTGCATATTTTCGCAGCAGGTCATTTCCCTAAGTCGACCATGACCACAAGATTATAATTACTGATTGACGTAGAAGATCTTTCCGGCCAAGCAAGCAGTAAAAAGCAGCGGCAAGCAGTTTAAGGCCCCTATTAATAAAATGTTTTGATGATTTATATGTTGATCACAGTAACCATTTAAGCTTTGGGAATCAAGTCTAGAAGCAAGTTTTTCTTCATGAGGAAATAGTCTTATATATTGTCGTTCACAACCGCAACCTTCCTTAAAAAAATATCTTCATTTATTGTCACATCTACATTGTTTTCTTCGAATTGTATGTTCCGTAATTGTATGTTCAAATAAGTCCAAATTATTTGAATCAGGATCAATGTCTTTTACATTGTAATTATATTCTCAGAGAAATAACTCAAATTCAGCTGCATAATCGTCTTTTGTATGCACTCCAGCATGCGTAGCATGACCATCGTAGAAAGGGGTTTTGTCGACGGACGATTAGACAAAGTAACGTTTCGGGTACACAGTACGACAGCAGCAAAGTAGAAAAAGTCAACTGCACTTTTGACGTGAAACATCTATAGGCGAGGGTAAACCTAAATTTTGGCGTGGTGAGCGTGGCTGCGCATAGTGGCCCATACTGAAAATTAGTGGACTTAGGCAACAAAGTTTCAATATCGATGCGATATTTTTTGATGTGATAATTAACATATTAACATAAATAATTAATACGTTATTTTTGATTATACCATATTTATTTCCTTTCGTAAAGCATGCTTTACAAATATTACCTTTACAAATTATTTTTTGTGTTTTGCCTTGTGTCGCAGGTTCGCTAGGTTCAGCTACACTTCTCAAGGTTAACCCTTGGATGGGTGACCAATTAATTTATGTGTGGCGTTTTGTCGCAGGTTCGCTAGGTTAAGCTGTACTTCGCAAGGACAGCCTTTGGATGAGTGACCATTTACTTTATGTGTGGCGTTTTGTCGCAGGTTCGCAAGGTTAAGCTGCATTTCACAAGGTCAGCCTTTGGATGGGTGACCATGTAGTTTTTGTTTTGCCTTGTGTCGCAGGTTCGCTAGGTTAAGCTACATTTCTCAAGGTCAGCCTTTGGATGGGTGACCATTTACTTTATGTGTTGCGTTTTGTCGCAGGTTCGCAAGGTTAAGCTGTACTTCGCAAGGTCAGCCTTTGGATGGGTGACCATGTAATTTTTGTTTTGCCTTGTATCGCAGGTTCGCTAGGTTAAGCTATACTTCTCAAAATCAGCCTTTGGATGGGTGACCATTTAGTTTGTGTGGCAAAATCTGTTCAACCAGTCGAAAGTTATGAGGTAACAAACATAAAAAAAATATAGTCGAATTGAGAACCTCCTCCTTTTTTAGAAGTCGGTTAAATATAATTCTGAGTCAAATCATGTCGAAGAGTAAATTTTATAAAAAGTGCAGTGGACTCTTTCTACTTTGCTGCCGTCGTACTGTGTACCCGAAACGTTACTTTATCTATTCTTCCGTCGATAAAACCCTTTTTTACGGTGGTCATGCTACGCGTGCTGGAAGAAGTTACAATTGTGACTGATTATTAGTTATTTGTTATACAAGAGTGCAAAGTTGCTTTTTAACCGCGTGTTCAATTTTGATGACCGAGCAAGCGAGTGATTCAAAATTAGAATCCTGAGCGTTAGCGAGGGAATCAAAAGAGCACGAGGTGAAAAATCTTTGCACTCGAGTGCAACACGTAACTTTTCATCCCACCTCAGCGAGGAAATGACTAAATATGCAAAAAAAGCATTTCAATCACAAGATACTTTTATTTCAGTTTAGGTATTAACATTTATTATGTACTACATTATGATAGGTAAGTATTACAGAATAATCTTTAAATTATTTCAAATGATACTTAGGTATAATTAAGAAAAATTGAAAGTAACGTTGCTACAGTTACCAAAAGTCGAGTGTAATATTTTTGTTAGGTACTGTAATGTTGGTGACGTGAAAAGTAAAATGGCGCGCGCAAAGCAAATTAAAAAACAAGTATATCAGGAAGGTTCCGAGTCTAAGTTTTACAAATTAGAAAAAGGTTGAATGATAAATGCGGCACCATGGAGATAGAAGTAAATAGATTTAATGATGTTTTTAATTCACAAACTTAGTGCACACGATGTTCTAAATTCAATTTACTTTATCCTCTAGAGAATAAAAACGGCTTTTCCACTCAGATATTGAAGATTAAAAATACTCTTTCCGAGATGGTGGGATGAAAAATATTTTTTAGGGCATTTAACATTTCTTGCATACACGACAATTGGTCTATTTTTGGCAGTTTACTTAATTCAACTGATATCATGAATCCAAAATATTAACCAACTGTTTAACGTGCTTTTCGAGGCACGGAGGGGTCTGTATATGTAATGGGTGGTCACCCAAGCAAAGACCGGCTACGCTACGCTTGCCGAGGGCAAGCGAAGTTTATCCTTTGATCGACTCTAGGATTGCACTCCTTTTCTAGAATAAGTAGAGTAATTCTAATTTTAAAGAGGGTAAAGAATACAGATTGATACAAAAATGTACCCTTGTTTTAGTCTTGTTTATGTAATCTTTAGCACTGTTTGCGGTACAGATTTTTTTATTGATTTAATAATCAGAGTAAAGAAGAAGAAGAAAGAATAAGAATTGTAGAGCTTCAAACATCCCTACTTAAAGTTAATATAAAGCTAGGAGTTATGAATATAGGACCGATAAATTTTGACAAAGTCCTGTTCCTCTTCTGTCCACTTCACATTTATGATCGAAAAACAGTCAAGTCTCACAGTGGAAAATAAAGAAAAAAACCGGCCAAGTGCGAGTCGGACTCGCACACCGAGGGTTCCGTACAAACCTGTAGGTATTCTCGGTTTAAAAATAAATGTTTTTTTTTTAATTTTATATTTCAGTTGATTGAATGTAAGGTAAATTGCGTTTTACGATATGTGACGTTTTAAAAAAAAACTACTCACTCGATCTCGTTCAAACCAATTTTCGGTGGTAGTTTACATGGTAATGTACATCATATATTTTTTTTAGTTTTATCATTCTCTTATTTTAGAAGTTACGGGGGGGGGGGGGGGGACACACATTTTACCACTTTGGAAGTATCTCTCGCGCAAACTATTCAGTTTAGAAAAAAATGATCATAGAAACCTCATTACCATTTTTGAAGACCTATTCATAGATACCCCACACGTATGGGTTTGATGAAAAAAACCATTTTTGAGTTTCAGTTCCATGTATGGGGAACCCCAAAATTTATTGTTTTTTTTCTATTTTAGTGTGAAAATCTTAATGCGGTTCACAGAATACATCTACTTACCAAGTTTTAACAGCGTAGCTCTTATAGTTTCGGAAAAAAGCGGCTGTGACATACGGACGGACGGACAGACAGACAGACAGACATGACGAATTTATAAGGGTTCCGTTTTTTGCCATTTGGCAACGGAACCCTAAAAACCGCCTTAAGGAAGTCAGTTTATATAAAAGAGTATTTTAGCGCACTGTAATAATATTATCTATACCTACTTACTTCAAAAATGCGACAGAAACTCTGTCTGTCTATTACGCTTTCACGACTAAACCACTGAACCGATTTTGATGAAATTTGATACGGGGTAAGTTTGAAACTCAAGAAAGGACATAGGCTACTTTTAATTCCCTGACTTCGTCTGCGTCCGCGATAACCGACATTTACGAGGACGAAGACGCGGGCAAAAGCTAATACATTATAAAGTACACCCATGTGAAAAAGAGTAGGATACACTACTGAGACTACGGTTGGCGATCCTGGACTCGTATGTGACAGCCATACACATATTAAGCCACGATAACCTCAAATACTGACTTTTCAATCAAACCAAATATCTTTTCCTCCATACTAAATACATTCAGGTCGCAATCAAGAACCTACCGAGGTACCAAGAAACTTGCATTTCGCAACCAGCCAGTTGTAAAACAGGAAAATTGGTAGCGAAGAAGTAGTTATTTTGTTAGGTAAAGTAATAGAATTGCTAGCAAGCCAGTCCGCTTGAATCGGAGATAAGAGCCTGTTTGGATTATTGCGTTTGGTGTGTGATAATGGTTTACGTTTGTGCAATAAATCGGCGCCAAGAATACAAGACTACATATATAAAAACAACAACTAAGTACATTGTCTTAGTAACCATAATAACTTCCAACACATCAGTATGTTTGCCTTAAATTGACCTCAAATTAAGTCTACACTTTACCTAGTTAAAATTTTTACGAGTACCTTCCATGATCATAAACACAAATAAACATCGTAATGGCTAAACAAGGATAAACACTCACAAAACATCTTCACAATTCATATGCATTGAATCCAAAGAGTTTCCATACATATTCTTGGAATAACACCACTTTATTGAAGACCTATTTTCAGTAGCACTTTCTTGTAACTGTTCTTACATAAAAAAACTTCGGAATTACACATTTCGTGCCTATACGAACTGCCTCGCCACCTCGAATGCCATGACTGAGTTACTTTAGTTTGCGACAAAAAGAAGCATATTATAATACGTATGTATGTATTTATAGGAAACTATGTAAGGTCGCCAATGCCGTTAGCTGAAATGGAACGATATTCGCATTTGAATATATATGTTAAGGTTTGGTGGTAGAAATCGTGGTATCGATTCGTGGCAGTAGCTCGTTTACATTAAAATCATTGTTGATTTGACTTGTTCTTGGATATAACAGACATTGGTGTAGGAAAATCATTGTGAGGAAACATTAATATAAGTCTGAAATTCTCAACCCTTCTTGAGCAAGAATGGTGATCGATGCTCTTGTTTGCTTAGCTAACTTTGTTACAGGGCCAAGATTTCTGTATGAGAAGAGATCTGGGCCCTGCAGTGGAACTCCATTAGTCTGGTATTATTTACTTGTATCTAAGATAATGGTTTGCTAAAACCCTAGATAAACTAACGGTTAGGCCTTTTGAAGAAAAGGACCATATTACAATATCGTTTGAATTCACTTTTTGCAGTCCACAAGGATCTGGATATAGGTTGTCGTGTGATACAAAGTTATGGATAAAAGTCTTGCGGACAATTATGAGTTAATATGGATGGCTATAAGAGTAGGCGAGGGCCACAGAAGAAAAGGTGGGCTGTGTGAAAGATTATATGGCTAGAAAGGGAGTGATTACTGAGATGACAACTAATACTACTAATATTATAAATGTGAAAGTTTGTGAGTATGGATGTTTGCTACTCTCTCACACAAAAACTGATCAGATTTAGATGAATTCTGGCACACATATAGTTTATTACCTGGATTAACACATAGGGTACTTTTATCCCGGTAGTATGTTCCCGCGGGACAATTTCTGTACGCTGCCAGACTAGACCCTACAATAGGTTTTAATTATTATGTGGAAGCGTGCTAACCGTGGGGCTCTAGAGACAAGAGTGGCTAGCGTACTGTCCGCCGTACGCGGAGCAGACAATATATAAGAGAACAGCTCACCTACCATACAACAAAACAACTTACCTCATGGTTGAAGGACACTGCTCTGGTGCCAACCTGGAGATATGTATGTAAGTGAGTGTATCTGTATTGTGTCGTGACGTTACGAGTATTCTTCAGGTTAGATTCCGCTTCCAATTAGGCTGGAGACGATCACAGCATGCGGTCTTCAAATCACTCGTCCCAACAGCGTCACTTTGACTTGACCTTCAAACCATTTCAACAAGATATGTCCAAACCCGTGTTATTACGCCAAATTAGGGGTTAGCTACATTCCCCTCAACTGGGTCATGACAGATTGTCCACAAAACGACCGGGGTAAGGGATAACTTTCCAAAAGATCGCGAAATTCAAGCTGCGACGTGTTCCCTGTTTTACCACCAAAATCAAGCGAGCTGCCAAGTGTCAACGTCAAACTGACAAGTTAGATGTCACTTCGTTACACGCGCATTCCGTTAGGCGCACAGATAATAAACGGTACCGAACATCTACCCCCCCCGGACGGGCCTTCCCGTCCGCTAATCACTTGGCAATCCCGACAAGGTTGCGTTTTATCAGTCCACCTGACGCGCTGCTGGAGGATGTGCAAATACTCCAAGCTCCAACGCTTCCAAAACTCTGAGCGAGCTGTTGCACCAACTGAAACCGCGATAGCCAATTTTGGCTCACATCGACAAAAGGGTGCTCGGGCAGGGCGACAAGTGGCTGTCAAATCAAAAAATGGCCCGGGGTCAGGGCCTCCAAGACGTTCAGGTCCGAAGACAGCGGGCACAATGGACGCGAGTTCAACACAGCTTCAATGCGGCAAAATACCGTAGCTAACTCTTTAAAGGTGAGAACGGTGTCTCCCAACAATCTGCGCCAGAGTCCCTAACCGCCTTCACCGCGGCCTCAAAATAACCCCCCAATGGGGGCAGGCTGGCGGGTCAAAACAATAACAAACAACCAAACAACAATAACAACCAAACAACAACAACAACCAAACAACAACAACAATTTAACCAAATGGCCCTCCTTAGGCAACAAAAGGGGGTGACGGGCCCCATAAGGAAGGCTAGAGTGCCTCAACCGTCAACAACAAACAACAAAAGACCCGTATCGTCCAAAAAGGGGTTCAACTTAATAACGGCTCCCGACAATATCCAAAACTCTCGCTGCAGAATGGCCAACAGCGCATTGCAACCGGCATGCGAGTTCTTAATGTGACGATCAGTCACCAACAATTCAACAACAAAACAACAATTCAACAATTTGTCGAGGGAGCTTTATCGACTCAACATAACTCAGGGTCCCTTGTTCCAACAGCGAGCACCTTGAGCCCGGGCAAAGGACCCGACATCAAGACTGGCGATCGAGGCCAATCATCCTCGGGATGAGTCAGCCAGTCTGGTCCCCACCATAGGGGGTGAGCAATCAAGCGGGGTGCTATGCACCCACGTGAGGCCACGTCACTTGGGTTCAAATCTCCAGGCAAGTGCCTCCAAATCAAAGGCGTATCAAATTTTTGAATCTGGGACACTCGGTACGCAACAAAGACCTCCAAAGAGCGGACGGACGTCTTTAACCAACACAAAACAATTTGACTGTCCGTCCAGGCGTAAGAAGCCCGAATGTCCACAGTTCCACCCAAAGTGTGAGCAACGTGGTTCAATAGACGCACAAGACGCGCCGCCCTTGACAATTCTAACTTAGGGATGGTCAGTGCCGTCCGGAGGGGGGCCACCTTGCTCTTGGCCAAGACCAGTGACAAATTCACCTGGCCTGTTGCGCAGACGGTGCGCAAACAAACAACAGCTGCATAACCGTGCGAAGACGCATCACAAACAAGGGTAGCAGTGTAGCTCCCAGGGGGGAGGATAGCGCGGGGTAACACGACCTCGTTAACTGCAGGGAGTGCGGATACAAATTGGAGCCAATCTTCCAACAGGGTTTCCCGAATTGGCTCGTCCCAGCCAAGTCCCGCAGTCCAAAGGCGCTCAAGAAAACAATTTTGCCCAAACAATACAAACAAAACAACAAAACAATAGACAAAAGGCAACCCTGGGCTCCCATGTCCAAAATGACACGGACCACAACAGAGTCCCCCGTGGGCCCCCAGACCTGACCGATGCCGTTGGCAACAAAACCGTGTCAATCTGAGGGGTACCTTAGCGGGGCAGGCGCCAATGTCCTAACAATGCCTGGGCGGCGACCGATCGCCGCACCCAGGCCCAAATCTTTCCCGACGAGGATGGAATTCAAATTCCTCGTACGCGCGGTGTCCCGAGCCACGCGCCATCGCTGGATGGGCATATCCCACCGGAGGCCTGAATGGCGGGGGGCGTGACTCCAACCGGGGACGTTCCGCCAAAGGAGGGGAGGGAAGGCGGTGCTGGTCTGGCCAGCGCTGCCTAGCAACAACTGCGTAATCGCCTTTACGCGGGGAGACCAAATGGCGGTCGCGCGGCTCCCGATCAACCTGCGCGGGGGGTGGAGTGCGGCGCCCAAAATTGCGGGCCTCTCCCCGGTTCCGAACCGGCGAGGCAGAAGCCCGGTGACCAACTCCATGGCACCCCCCCGTACGCGAACCCACATCAGAGGCTGGTCTGCCAGCGTGGTTCGCGTTAGCGCACAATATGTCCAAATGGGACCCCCTACAAATTCTACAAGGGCGGGGGTTGGGGCAGTCCCGATGGAAGTGAGCCCCCAAACAAGAGAAGCACAGGCGGCGTGCATTGGCAATTCGGCGGCGGGCACTCACGTGCAACTTCAAAAAGGCCGCGCAAGTTGCCATGCCATGCCCCGTGTCCCTACAAAACTCACAACCAGGACGACTCTGGGTGCCAGCAAAACGAGCGGCGGGGCGACCATCAACAGGCCCGCGAGCCCTAGTCCGTCCCTGGTCTCGTGGCCGGGAAGACGGCTGGCATGACTCAGTGGCAACGCCAGAGTTGTCCACAAACCGACACCCATCCTCCAAAAATTGGACGAGGTCATCAAATGGGGGGAGATGTGTGACACTATCCCCACCATACTTTTGCTCGAAACGAGCCCTCAAATCGGCAGGAAGCCGTTGCAGCACAACGTGCACCAAAAGGTAAGACCAATGGTCCACCGGCAAGTCCAATTGCTTTAAAGCGTTGGTCGCTGCCACCAACGGGTTCAACAGGTCAGTACGCAATGCTGACAAACTAGTAATGACCGGTAACCCCAAAATCAATCCAATATGAACGTCAGCCAAACAACGTTTATTTTGGTACCGCCGGGTGAGTAGTTCCACAGCGGTAGGGTAGGCTGAGTCAGTCAAAGACAGATGCTGCACCAAGGCTCGGGCCTCACCTTCCAGGACGGACAACAAATAGGCCAACTTTTGGGCGGGTCTGAGGTCCGAGCGTGCATCAACCAAACTTTCAAACAGGTTTTGGAAACTTAACCAGTGGTCCAGACGACCGTCAAAATGTGGCAGTTCCAAAGTAGGCAGTCTACTCAATAGTCCGGGACCTGAAACAACCGAGGTCTCCGGTTTGACCTGGACAGGTGTCCGGCTCTCCAATATTTCCCGAGCACGTTGACCAATGACATCCCCCAGGTCCAAGATCTGGTCGTAGTCAGCAAGGACCTTGTCACGTGCTGCCTGATCCAGCACTTCCAAATCCACTTCACAAATGTACTGGTTGTAGCGGGTGAGCAGAGCATCAACGTTGCCGAGTCTCAAGTTCAACTGCTCGAACCGAGCAAGAGTGATCCCCTCAAGATCCTGGCGCGCAGCGGTCGCTGCAGCTGAAGCGAACCACCGCAGCTGTGTGGTCAATCCACTGATTGCCTCTCTCACCGCTTTGTATGCCATTGCACAAACAATACAATTCAATATACCAAACAAAATAATTAAGTAACAAAGTTCAAACAATATATTACAAAATAACTACAATCAAACTACCAAACTGACTAATCAGCAACTCAAGAAATAACATTAAATTGGTTTCAATTCAATTCAACAATAAACTTTTATTTTAATTCAAACCCAATATCAACGTTCAAAATTCTATTTCACAATTCAATTCAAATATTCAAATTCCAATCCAATTCCAAATGTTAAGTTCACAAACCACTTTGTTAATGGTACAACAATAATAATCCTTTATTCCAACTCAAAACAATGGTAATACTAAAAAATGCCAATAATTTTTCAAATATTAATTTTCACAAATAACCATATCAATGGTACAAACTCAATATTTTAATGTCTTCCTGACATTCAATACAACAGAGGTCAAATAACAACAACAAGAGGTTATAGCATAGCTCAATCTAACCAACTCTGAAGCATATATGCAAACCTGGTTGACCCCCGGCAATATGAGTTACTCGACTCAATAAATTCCAAATTATTTCAAACAAACAATTAATTACCGATAACAAATATTTACAGCGAATTACTACTTCCCTTATAGAGACTGCCAAGTAATTAGCCTACTGTAAAATTACCAATTTGGTGGTTTTGTAGGTTAAAACCACGCTCTGCATACCAAAATGTACGCTGCCAGACTAGACCCTACAATAGGTTTTAATTATTATGTGGAAGCGTGCTAACCGTGGGGCTCTAGAGACAAGAGTGGCTAGCGTACTGTCCGCCGTACGCGGAGCAGACAATATATAAGAGAACAGCTCACCTACCATACAACAAAACAACTTACCTCATGGTTGAAGGACACTGCTCTGGTGCCAACCTGGAGATATGTATGTAAGTGAGTGTATCTGTATTGTGTCGTGACGTTACGAGTATTCTTCAGGTTAGATTCCGCTTCCAATTAGGCTGGAGACGATCACAGCATGCGGTCTTCAAATCACTCGTCCCAACAGCGTCACTTTGACTTGACCTTCAAACCATTTCAACAAGATATGTCCAAACCCGTGTTATTACGCCAAATTAGGGGTTAGCTACATTCCCCTCAACTGGGTCATGACAGATTGTCCACAAAACGACCGGGGTAAGGGATAACTTTCCAAAAGATCGCGAAATTCAAGCTGCGACGTGTTCCCTGTTTTACCACCAAAATCAAGCGAGCTGCCAAGTGTCAACGTCAAACTGACAAGTTAGATGTCACTTCGTTACACGCGCATTCCGTTAGGCGCACAGATAATAAACGGTACCGAACAATTTCCGACCTCCACGTGGGCGAAGCCACTGGCAAAAGCTAGTAGAGTTATATGGAAGAAGGCATGTTGCGCCGACCCCAAATAAATTGGTATAAAGGCAGCATGATGATATCACGTGGAAGAACTTTTTATAAGGCTGTTGAGTAGTTGTCTACTTTTCCGATTTGTACTTATCTAATGTGCTTGTCTTTTACTAATGTAATTGGCGTTGGCTGTGTTATGTTAAAAAGATCAATAAAAACCATCAACAAACGAGGCAAGGTAAATAAAACCATTTTGTTACCGTAAAAATAAATCAATCGTAACAAGCAAATAGTATAGCGAATGGTTGCGTTACCAACCCGCGCGTTTGATAAACTCATCATCGTTATCATTTCAGTAGAAAGACGTCCACTGCTGGACATTTCGCCCCGACTCTTGCTCGAGCCAACCCGCGTCACTGAGCCTGTAGCTTTAGATTCGTTCCTATATAATAATCATTATGATCCATCTGGTCACTTGCTGCCCTCTACCAGCGAATGCCTTAATCCGAGATCCTTACCTCACTATGTGGGGTGCCCTTAGAGAGTAGTCACTTTAGTTTTTAGGTCATGGCTGGAGGCCTTAATTTATTAAGGTAGCCAAAGGCAAATACGGTTAGGCAGCCAACAACCTCATAGGTTTACCTGCGAGATACTATTACCAAAACAAAAAATATGCTAGACATAGGATTCGCCTAGCCATTGCCACTTTAACAGGTAATATACCATGATTTATGCAAATAAATACTATTTATATTTCTTCAGAAGGTCATCAGTCCAACTTGAGGGAGGCCTTCCAACGCTACGTCTTCCGGTACGCGGTTGCCAGTCCATTAATTTTCGCCCCCATCGGCCATCTGTTTTGCGAGCAATGTACACTGCCCACTGCCACTTAAGTTTGGCAGTTATTCGGGCTATGTCGGTTACCTTGATTCTCCTGTGGATATCTTCATTTCTGTTTCGATCACGGAGGGGTCTATAAGCAACTCCAAGCTTGAAAAACGGCGTCGTAGTAAAAACCAATAAAAACAAAGTAGTGAAAAAATACTCAAGTTCAATGCCAAATACACATACCTTATCACTCAATTTCATTATTTATTCGATTGGTATTTCATTCAAAGCACTTTAACATTACTTATCAACTAGATTGGTCACACTGAAAATGGGAAAACTACGTCATTGGGTATTTTTTTCATAAGTATTGTAAAAGTTAATATTTGGTGTGTGGGTTTTGTGTTAGATAACAGTTTATTAATTTAGATAATCAAAAACCTTTTGGTAAAACTTTGTTAGCTTTGGAAAGTAAATAATGACTAAACTTATATGGTATGGTCCACAAGAAACTGCGTAATCAAGCTAAGTCATATGTAAGTTTGGATAATGTAGTAACGTTAAAATCTGAAATCATTAGTGTTTTTTTATCATCATCATCATTTCAACCTCCCTCAATTTGGGGGGTTTGCTATAATCATTACGCTTGGCAGGTGGGTTGGTGATCGCAGTATGCTGCTGCACATTCTCTAGTAAGTACCTTAGTCGTCTTTTACGACAGCCACGGGTAGGAATCAGATGGTGTAATTCTTTACGTCCGTTGTTTTGTATGTTGATCTAAATTCACCTATTTTATAGTTTATCTGAAAATAATTTAGTATAGGTATTGCAGTTTTGTCTGCTGAATTAGTTAATTCATCATCACCATTCTCCTGCTCTTATCCAAATTTATTTGTGGTCGGCGCAATATGGCTTTTTCTTCCACATTTCTCTATTAGTCGTCATCTCAGTAGACCCGCCGTTACACAGTACATCCATAGTTTCTTTGCTGAATAAGTTATTCCAGAATAATTTATTTATTCACGAAAACCATGACAATTTTCATGAGATTTTTATGCATATATGCTCTTCTTACTGTTCCGTGTGGTGCCGGACGTGAAAATAGCACCACCCCAATTCTTCACGTGGGTGTCGTAAGAGGCGACTAAGGGACTAACTAGAGAATGGGCAGCAGCGTTCTCTATGCATTTTATCACCATCCTTCGATCGCCAACTCGTCTGCCAAGTGTGGTGATTATGGGAAACCCCTCCAAATTGGGGAAGGTTTATGCCCAGCCGTGGACGTCGTGTCATGATGATGCCCTACTTATGGGCATATCCACAATATGAATTTGGTAAATTCCAGGTTTAGATTATTTTATTAAAAATTCTCGCTCCACGTAATTTGTAACTTAATTAAAGTACTTATAACATGGTGCGTATAAATAATTCGGTTTAACTTTTAAAGTACGTGAGGTTATTAAAAGCGAAAGTACAATGTAACTGGAGGTCGCTGTGAACTGTTAATTTTGATATTTAATACAACACGTACGTCGTGTACCGTGTAAAGAACGAATTGGGTTACCGACTAGGCACCTGAGTATTTATTCAATACTAGCTTTAGCCCGCGACTTGGTCCGCGTAAATGTCGGTTATCGCGGACGCAGACGAAGTCGCGGAATAAAAAGTAGCCTATGTCCTTTCTCAGGCTCTAAACTATCTGTGTAACAGATAAGCGAAACAGACAGACAGAG
Organism: Aporophyla lueneburgensis; assembly: GCA_932294355.1. Lineage (NCBI taxonomy): Eukaryota > Metazoa > Arthropoda > Insecta > Lepidoptera > Noctuidae > Aporophyla > Aporophyla lueneburgensis. The sequence goes on from OW028740.1 coordinate 26,405,449, forward strand.
TTACTTTTGCATTTATAATATTACTAGCTTTTGCCAGCGGCTTCGCCCGCGTGGAGGTCGGAAAATATCCCGCGGAAACTTATTACTGGGATAAAAGTAGCCTATGTCCTTTCTCAGGCTCTAAACTATCTGTGTACCAAATTTAATTTAAATCGGTTCAGTCGTTTAAGCAGGAAAGCGAGCCAGACAGACAGTTACTTTTGCATTTATAATATAGTGTGGATGTGAAAGTGTGGATATAGTGTGGATGTGGATTAGTTCTGGTTTTTGACATTACGCTAACTCTGATGGTCTTTGGGCTAAAAGATTCTTCTAGACCACAGGAAATATCATCATCTGCCTAGCCTTTTCTCAACTATGGTGGAGTCGGCTTCTAGTCTAACCGGATGCAGCTGAGTACCAGTATTTTACATGGAGTGACTGGGAATATACGGTTATTATTATATACTTATAAAGGTGACTATAGACTGTAAAAGTGTTTTTTAGTATTATAAGTGTAACTGTTACTTACTTTTAAGTGCTACAGCTGTATATTTTATGTCAATAAAGAATGTTTCTAAACTAAACTAAACATGGATTAACTGCCTGAGCTCAATCATCCCGTAACTGGGTAATACGATATTTACCCCTTGGTAAGACTGGTTGTAGAGTTTAGGGTTTCTGACGACCCGTAACGTCAAAGATCCACAAATGACAGCCTGGACCAACGGGTTTAACGTGCTTTCCGAGGCACGGAGGAGTCTTGGTATGTAAAGATGGACACCCATTGACGAACCAACCGCGACAAGCGAAGCTTAACCTCATCGACCGATCCGTGCGGCTGTTATTACTTGCCAAAGGAAATATCAGAGAGTGAGTGACAGGGTTTTTTTTTGGATGGGAAATCATCAAATGACTTCTCCCGCTCTGGGCGGAGCGGAAAGGCGTGTCAGACTTTTACTGACTAAAACCCACCCGTTACTTCAGTTGCCCATGTGCCAGGGTCACGGTATCTCTTTCGAACAATCTCGCGACCCTGGCAGGCATCGGTCCAAAGAGATGTCAGCAGCATTGAAGGGGTCTGCCCTTCAATGCTGCTGACATCTCTTTGAGGCGCGCATGGATCACTACGCGCCGTCGACCCGAGCCTGGTCCTTACCGGGCGGCGAGCTACCCATTGCTCGCCGCCGGCGATTACGTTCAGTCTATTAAAAAGCTAATCATGCTTTCATTGATGTCCAGAATAATAGGGAAGAACAGTAGGGCTGTTTCTTTTTTAAAGATATGACCACTACTATCAAAACTTTTTATCAAAAAATTTAACCGACGAAAAAACTGAAAAGCAAAAAATAATAATCAGTCATTTTGAATCGGCGCCAAACAATGAACAAAGCGCCGACTTAAAATGACTGAAAGGTTTATTATTTTTTGCCTAAAAAAGAATCAGCCCAGTAGTATCATGCTTTCATTGATGTCCAGAATAATAGGGAAGAGCAGTAGCTCTTCCCTATTATTCTGGACATCAATGAAAGCATGATTAGCTTTTTAATAGACTGAACGTAAAAGTGGACTAGCTAGCTGTATTGAAGTCAAATCAAATCAAAATATTATTTCACATAAACCTTCACAGGCGCTCAGCACGTCAGAAGCTAGGTGCACGGTTTCCAATTTGTTGATTCTTATGGAGAAGAGCCTGCAAGAATCTTCATGGTTACTCTTTTAAGAAGACAAACTAATAACCAAGATGCTCAAGACAGTAAAATCAATGTGTCATTGGTTTTCCAATACAGTCTTCAGCACACAAGACACATAGTAGAGTGGTACTCCACCGCTATACAAAATGATCCAGCACTTAATGACATACATATAAATCCTATGAAAACCCGTAGTTTTATGGCCTTCAACAATAAACAAGTAATAAGTGGAGCGCTGGAGCGTATAGCTCTTCAATACAGCCGGCACCTACCCATTGTGAACGATATTCAGGCAATCAGGCGTAATCTGAGAGAGAAATCTCTTATTGATTAGCTCTGTGACTTTGGGAAGGGACAGAGGGTTCTTTTGTAACGCACTTACAGGTGATTTATTTTGTGAAGTAAATTCTAGCTTCTTTGTGACTTAAATTATCCGTAGAATTATTCATATGACTGTCATTCTTTGACAGTTTTATAAAGTTATAAATTACTTGCTTCTGCCCACGACTTCGATCGCGTGAAATCTTGGTCCGCGACCCGTCGCGTCGTATTCCATCGTCCGCCCGCGTTTTTATATCGTTTAAATATAGGCAGCGTTCTTACCGACTTTTTTGATTTTGCTCGTTTTCTAAAGGTCAAGCAAGACGTGATGTTAAATAGCCTATCACCTTCCTCAAGAATTGGGCTATCAAACGCAAAGAAACATTTTCTAATCCGACTGGTAGTTCTAGGCATTCCTTCTAACAAACAAACTCACAAACTTACAAAACTTTACCTCTCTATAGTTAGTATAGATAACGCGGCTATATGGCGTAGTACGTAAATTTCAGCAACAATTAACTTCTCTAGCGGTGCCTACAGGATCAATTTTGACCAGTGCCCAAACTGTAATCATGAATTCAGTATATTATGATTCTAGCGTAAAAATAATTCGTCGATTATTAAAAAAAAATGCTGTTCAATACATTTAGACCGCAGAAGTATTTTCTTGTATACTTAGGACTAGTAACTCAGGTAGGTACTTAAGTATGCACTTATGTATGTTATTAAGTCATTGATAATTCTTAGCCGATATGGAGTGAGATTGATGACTACTGGGAGGTTCCCACTGTAACACATTAGAAGATAAGTAGGTACGCAAGCTAAAGCATGAAGCAGGAAGTGCGTTAAACTATTGTTCTTGGGTTTATGCAGTCTTTACACTTCAAAGACGTATATCATACTACCACTTGAAGCCAAACGCCAATCAAACTTCAACGGTCAAGGTCATCATCTGTCTAACCTTTAACCAAGTTGGAGTTAGCTTCCATTCTAACCGGATGCAGCTGAATACCAGTATTTTACATGGAGCGACTGCCTATCTGACCTCCACAACCCAGTTACTGGGTAATACGATACCCCTTGGTAAGACTGGTTGTCAGACTTTCGGGCTTCTGACGACCCGTAACGACTGTTAAAGATCCACAAATGATAACCGGGACCAACGTCTTCACGTGCATTCTGCGGCACGGGGGTTCTTGGTAAATAAAGATGTTCACCCATCCACGAACCAAACGCGGCAATAGTAGCTTAACCTGATGGATCGATCCCTGCGGCTGTTATTACTTAGCCACAAGCCTCTCAACAACTTCAACGGTTTCTATCTAGTACTACTTTCCAGCAAATGAGCGATACGCCACAAAAATAGCAGAACCTACCTACATAAATAACGGTAAACATAAAGTCAATGATAGTGCAGGCAATATCATAGGTTCAATTATACTAATTAGAACGTCACAGTGAGATACACTTCTATGTGAGTGTTAGAGAAGATTTCTCATGAATGCGCTAATTAAAACGGTGAAATTTCGCAGACTGATGGCAACAGACAATGTAGGTATAGAAGATATAACGCAATCTGGTCATTTAAGTAAATGTGTAAGTAAAACAAAAATTGATGCACAGAGTATAAGAATCATGTTGTAAGTTTTGACATCCTTACTGCTAAAGAAAGCATAGATATATGTATATCTTGTGTCTCACGTTCCAACATTTTCAGATCGATAAGATCTTTGAGCACATTTAAACAATTTCCATGAAAAATATCAAGGTGACACTATAAGCCTCGTTTTATCCCGGATTGACCCGATATATCCCGAAGATGACCCTGGCTTAAAAGCACCCCCGGCGAAGGACACTACTGGTTGGATATAATAACTGCCCACTGCATCAAATAAAGATCTTTCACATTAAGAATCAATTCAAATAATTCTAAGTGCCAAAATGATTTATGCAAGTAGCAAAACGTTAGTAAGCTTTGATTAAAGTGAACATGCAAAGAGCACCAACTTGTGAAGTCTAAACTGATTTAGTATGTAGATTGTGACCACTTTTATAAAGATAAAGATATATTTATTGCATAACTGTGTACATTAAGTTCTTATTAATAAACATTACATTTTTAGTTTCAACAGTCTACCCAAATCGGACATGCAATATTTTTTTTTTTAAGGAACCTATTATAATTTCTTACAAATATTACTATACTACTACTATACTTAAAAGCATTCTTTATTCTATACACCATCATTGGTTATGTGTACGACATTGCGATGGAAAGGATACAGGTACATGAAAGACAACAGGGAAAGTATAATAAAAGAAGTTTAATTTCATTTAAGAAACCCCGAAAAAGAATATATCCACATTAAACCGGAGAAAGCTATCAGTGTTTGGAAATGTATGATTCATCTTGAAGATAAGAGTATCAATTAAGATTAATAATCTGTAAACGAATGTTTTTGACACGACTCTGAGCTCAACACGGTCAATGGCAAGAAGTTGCTGCTTTTATTTTCTTTGTGTCCATTATAGCATGAAAGTCAACCAAGTATTTAATACAAATAAAACACTAAATAACGACGGCAAAGATGTCCTTTGGAATAAAACTAGAAAGACAAACATGCCATCGCTGGCGGCATGACCGTGACTTATGATCTAAATGCGCAATAAAAGGCGTTACATAGGTAGATTTTAAGACAAATCTTCTTATTTTATACCAACAATATAAAATTGTAAAGAAAACAAACACTATGTACAAAGTTTTCACTTTGTAGTGTTCTTTTTTTTTGGGTTGTTTTTTTAAACATTTTGTTTTTCATGTTTTAGTTATGGTACCTACCAGCGGCGAGGCGTAAATTTTTCTAAAAGAGAAGCCGAAGCGAAGTCGGCCTTTACTTACTGACTCATCAATAAAGAATACTTACTATAATTCTAAAATTAATATAGGAATGTAATGAATTAAATACAATTAAATTGAACAGATGAAAATGAATAAAATATGCAATATTCCTCTATCTCGTTCTCGCTGACGCATTTTTCTATACCTGTCTCTGTCATAACCCGTTGTACAGCGGCTTGCTCTCGTACATATCAAGCGGTGCCACGTGACCTAAAGTGACATCATTACGGGATCGCTGTTGTATGAATTTTTAGTTCGGATTATGACGTTTTGGCGCCGGGTTAATTTAGAACATTTCTCTTTTGTTGTAATACAAAGAAATAAATAACCTTTTTTGTTGTTTGAATGTTATGGTGAATTAAATACCCGTAGTGTAACTATATTTATTGACAATAGTAGCCACTATTTACATACTTTTGTATTTTTAATAGTGTTAGAGTTACCAGTGCGAATCCCCGAAGGCAAGCCGGTAGGAATCGTGTTATATGGTGCCTTCGCCACTGGTACCTACCCAAAGAAATCGTTTACCTTCACTTGTATTAAATAACAGTTACAAGAAGTTACTATAACATCATCAACATACAATAAGTGGAAAAAATACCTACGAATTTATTGAAGCTAAATCGAAAACAACTAATCAACTCGTAAAACTTTCAAACAAAAGACAGATATTTTAAATTGGTTTACAAATAAAATGGGTTCTGAGGTAAAACACATTTAAAAATAGTACAAAATATAGAAGACAGATTCATCAAAAATAAAACTAGATCAATCAAGACAAAGAGAAGGAAAACATGACAGCTTCGACTAATAAACAAAAACTCTCATCAATAAAATTACCAGCAATGACGTAGACATAGTACGTGGGCAAATAACAACAAAAACCAATCAACAGCCTAACACACACAATATAATCAATTTGAGTCATTCGATTAACGAAAGATAGCAACAACACAGTAACTTTTATAAGAAAAACACCACAGAAGTGAGAGACCGTAAAATTTTGGGAGTAAACAAACTTTTTGGGACACTCTGGGAAAATTTTCCCTTCAATCATGGGGGCTCATGGCTTATGTCGTTAAGAAAACTCCCTGTGGTAAAATTAATACGATGGGGACCATAAGATGTTCGACACGGGTGTCGAATTGGCTACGACCTAATTAGGTTGTGACCCAATTACTATTTTAAAGGTCCCGTTAAGAAATCAGTTGATTTGTTGGATTGATGCGTCGCTCGTTTTATAGAAATCAATTGTGGTTCCGGTCGTTAAGTTTTCTTTGTTGATAAAGGTATTGTTATAGTGGCCTTATTGATGATGTTCTTCAGAAAGTACAGATGCCTAGTACTCGCAATCAGCGTGAGTGTATGTGCTGATGTATATATGTATATGAACATAAACGCAGCAGGTTCTGTAGTTTCTGCCTGCCCCCATGGGAAACAGACGAGAGTTTAAAAAAGGTAGCGACACCGCATCGCGAAAAAAATTGGGCAATCTCGAAATAAACAACAACAACAATTTAGTCAGCTAAGTTAGTAAGTCGGTTGTAGGCGAAACTTTATTGGTCGAAATCCTAGTTTTTGAATACCTATACATTTTCTCAAAAGTCGTATTTCAAGACAACCAAGCAATAAAATTAAGGAATATTTATGTACTCACATATAATTTTAATCAACTGAAGTTATCAAATTCATGTACATTCATACAGTAAAGACGGCCTGTTCGTCTTATTGTCTTCGGAAACAATAATTTTATTGTTCTTCAATTCCATTATTATTATTTGATTGATAACGTCAATGTTTTAATGTAGGTATGGTTAAGTTATTATTCTGTAATGGAATTCGTCATAAAATTTCGCATGTTGTGTTTATTCAAATGTGTTGTTTTGATCCAAAAATAATTAACTAGGAGCTAAAAGAATTGATGTATTCCACTTAGAGCTCTTATTTCAACAGCATTTGACCGAACCGCACCTGAGCACTTCACTTCCACTTACCTCACTGAAACAAATTTTTGTAAAATGCCGTTCTGTGGAACAGTTTGTAAATATTGATTTCAGTCACCGAATGGTACCTATATACATTTTGTACAAGTTTTGCAATAACAGAAATTACAGAAAGATAACAACACTTTTCCGATTTTTTAAATTTCTTAACATCTCGATAAAACACTTCGAAGCGGGCTATTAATAATTATCTGCATTGGCTACACCTTTCACATTCGAGGTTGAATCGGACATACGTTATAAATAAATATTGTCAGCGCAAACCGTGTAAAATGTCAAACTATGCGGAAATAGGAAAAGCTATTCTACTTGTTAAGGAACGTACAGACGCCAGCACATCAAAGTACCCGAAATACCCGAAACTGTCAAATCCCAATCAATCTTAAACCTGATACTTAGCGTTGGAATTGAAACCTATTAACAAAAAAAAATACAGATGTTAGTAGCTTCAAGTGATGGCGTCTATACATAAATAGATGTAAAAAAAATGGCTGCGGGATAATATTATGGCGCACTGGATTTTGAACTCTCGTTGTTAAACCAAGGTTTGATAATCCAACAGAGTACTTTTCAGCGTGTCGAAAAACACATTGAAATATTTTCGTTGAAGTTGCAGTGCACGGAAAAATTCCGCCACGATTTTATTACGTCCGTATTTACGACGACTCATGCAAATATAGGGTCTATTTCTGAATTAAAAAATAAATATAATAGGATACGTAACATCAGTCATTACCGTGGAGTACAAAATCTTCAGGATCACGATTACGACATTTTGATATAATTTGCCTCAGGGGTATAATACAGTTCGCTAGACTGTAAGAGTTCATTCAGAGAGACAAGATCAGTTTATTTATTGTTCGTATCGTGACCTCTTGGAAATGGGCTTGTGGCTAAGTCATAAAAGCTGCACGTGTCGATCAAACAGGTTAAGCCACGCTTGCCGCGGTTGTTCCGTAAATGAATCTTTAAATACCAAGACCTCTCCGTACCTCGGATGGAACGTTAAACCGTTGGTCTCGGCAGTCATATGTGGATCTTTGACATTCGTAACAGGTCGTCAGAAGCCCAAAAGTCTGATCGCCGGTCTCACTAAAGGGTATCGCGTATAACCTAGCAACTAGGTTGGGGTAGTCAGTTGGGAAAGTCAACAACCAGTCTAACCAAAAAGTATCGTATTGCCCAGTAACTGGGTTGTGGAGGTCAGATAGGCAGTCGCTCCATTTTAATTATTTATTTACTTAAAGGTTCACCCACAGCACATACATATACATACAAACATTAAATCATAAGGTAATGAATATATGCCAATTACAGGTAAACATAGCATTGACTACAAGGACGCCAGATTACCGCTTAATTGCTAACTTAAGTCTAGGTTTACACTTAAATAAGAGAAAAGAAATAACAATTTACGAAAATAAAAAACAGAAATAGAATCCATGAAGCGACTAGAAGGCAACCCCAACATAGTTGAGAAAGGGCGTGGCAGATAGATAATCGTGACCTCTTGGAAGACTGGCTGAAGAAGTAGGAAATATAGCTACCTTTAGGCCCTTTGATTTCGCACGGTTTCTTTAGCGTAGGTACCGCGCTGAAGAAAAAACGTATCTATCAACAATCTTCCATAGTGATCCATACAACGCTGATGTTTGACAGTGCCTACACTTAGCGAATAAACCGTAGTTTTTCACGGCAAGAAAAACGTGTTTTGGACCTTAGGGAAATGAAAAGTATGAGTTTACTACTGAAAGTGCAAGTGCTGCTAATGCTAATACACTTCACATACATTATTTCTGAGAAGCCTGACCCAACCCACAGAGTAATTTATATAATAGCCACAACTCTCTGGACGGGACGATGAGCTATCTTCGTAGCTTATAGTATTCCCAAGAAGAATATAGAAGTAATGAACATTTTATATGGGAATACCTGTGCCTGTTGATGTCAAAAATAATTCCACGAAACCGAGCTATGGGTACACAAGTAGCCTATGATACTCCCTATTATAGCATCAACCAATGAAAGTCCCGTCAACTCAGTCCAGCCGTTTCCGAAATTAGCAGGAACAGACAGACATAAGTAAAATAAAAAAATGCGTTTTATTTTTCTACCGTACCGCATACCTTTAGAAAAAAGCCGTTATTTTGACATTGCAAACAGACACTTCAATTATATTTATTTGCTTAGCTAAGCACACAAGAGTATGATTTGCTCTAGAATCATAAGTACTTAGGTACATTCGTGCAGCGAGCTCATGTGTACAGGTATACGCAGTAACGCACGCGGTTCCGCATTTTTTTAATCGATTCGTCATGGAATAAGAATAACTTACACAAATAGCATACTGCGGAGTAAAATAAATGTGCGTAACTAATGTTCTTATCAGGACGGAAAGTGAGTTATTTACATCTGTTCATAATACTACGTTTCTAGCATTCAATGTCTTTGCAACTTCTCATACATTCGAACTTAAACCATTTATTTTGGATGGCGGGATGAGCTGGACTCTTTTAATAAAGATTGCGCCTTGTCAGCTCTGGACAGAGAGACTTGTAAAGAGAGGTGGGAGGCCTTTGCCCAGCAGTGGGACAAAAAAGGATAATCAAAATAAAAACAACAAGAAATATGACAATTACAGGCATTGCTGAATTGTAAAGGGATTGGTCAGTCAGAAACACGAAGCTAGTTGCCCATTCCAACTGGTAATGGGTACATATGGAGAGGAACGGGAAAGAAACTACACGTTCACTCTTTTAAATCAAAATATTGTTACAAAAAATGGATTAAATCATTTATGTTGAAATGATACATGTGCCAATGATGCAAAAAGACGTGCACATTAAAAGCGATCTTACGATCACTACATTACTATAACACAAAAAAAAAAACAGAATTTACAATAAGCCTTGGGAGCTAAGAGATGATCGATGACCCGTTCCTATCGACGCGACGCTGCCCGTTCACTTCGTGACGTATGGATCAGAACCATTCATTCAGCTCGATAATTTTGAAGTGAACTTGATGTTGGTCCAACACATGTCACTAACAGCAAGACATTTGAGTGAGAATGACATACTTTCTGCCGCCACATACAAGGCAATATATGGCAAGACAGGATGTTATACAATAGAAATAAAATAAAAAAAAGGATTTTTCACGGTCGAAGCCGCAGAGAAAAGGTAGTAAATAATATAAATATATACTTAGTGAAATAAATGTTCATGCCACCCGCATTAGCCCGATGACGATAACTGGCATACGTTCAAAAACAGAAACGAATCGGTACGTCAGTTTCAGGGATCGTAAACGAACGATGACATAAAATGTCGAGCATGTGGCTTAGATAAAGGCGACAGTAATAAAGCACTTACGGTTTTAGCATGTCATCTGCCTAGCCTTTCAACTATTATGACTGGATAAAGCTGAATATCAATATTTCACATAAGCCGCAACAGCTTTATGAAGTGTGTCCTCCCACTCACTGGCGAACGATCTACGGTACGACTAAGTCTGTGGCGACATGGTGCTTCCTTACCAAAACAAATCTCGCACCTGGACACGAGTTGCCTTGGCTTTCCTGGAAGTCTTTAAATAGGCTCCGGACTCAAGTAGGCCGAAGTAAAGAGAACCTGTACAAGTGGAAATTCATAGATGGCTCCGCCCTGGAATGCAAATGTGGTGCTGTCCCACAAACAATGCAGCACTTAATAATTTGTCCCGCATGTCCTGCTGTTTGCACGCCACAGGAATTGATGGATGCCTCGGAAAGTGCTAAGCTCGTAGCCAAATTCTGGGCTGAATATATTTAGATTGCTATCGACACGCTAAGAAGAATATTTCACATAGACTGCCTATCTGACCTCTACAACCCAGTTACTGAGTAATACGATGTCCCTCGGTGTGAGAGTGGTTGCCAGACTTTTGGGCTTCTGACGACCTTTAACAACTGTCAAAGTTCCACAAATAATAGCCGGGACCACATGATTAACCTGGTGTTTTTCAAGGCACAGAGGCGTTGATTTATTAAGACGCCCATATACGAATCAACCCCGGCAAAGATACTCGTAGCTAAACCTGGTCGAGAGACCCGTGCTGCACGGGTCTCCAGATTCAGTATTTTAAATACTGAATGGCTCCTAAACGGCTGGACCGATTTGAATGAATTTTTTTGTATGCGTTTTGGTGGCACCCTGGATGGTATACATTCACTATTGGACCCAGTAGGTGACGCAGCTATCGAGTTGTGTGACCAGATTCAGTATTTTAAATACTGAATCTGGTCACACTGCCCGTGCAGTTGTATGACCTAGCCATTAGATGACTATTAAATCCTTTCTAAACGTTGGAACGAATAGTGCTATTATCAACAACTCCTAAATGAATCACGACCGAGACAAGAAAGTCCCATGTCTGCCAAATTCGTTGACATGTTTTAACGTTATATGAATATGGAAAATTTCCACAAATAATCATTTATATTTGTTAATTTATGTATCAAAAGAACCGGACTGGTATAAAGTCTTTATATTCACACGCTAGCTTAGAATTAGTAGTGATGTAACGTGTTACATGACTTCGTATCGCGACTACAGTTCTCCGAACTCTGACCTCAACAGTCTAGAGTCTGCAGGTTGCATTTATAGACAAGATCTAATACAAGCGGTATTATTATCGTTGCTTAGTTGAAAGGTGCCAGAGAAACTTTTATATGGAAGAGTGAGTTTTAAATAGGGAGCTACATCATTACGGAGTTTTAACTTTTCTTGAAACAGGTTCTCTCCTATGTTTCGCTTTATCGATATCAGTGACATTATCGGTATATCTGGTTTTGTCTATGATGTTATCAACATTGTTGTAGGTGCTTTCGACAAAGCATGAATTAGGTCGCCAGATTTCAATATTCCATGGACTTTTCACTAACCAATCTGCTGGCTTAGTTTTCTTTACTCTACCAATATTTCTTTACCAAATATGTTTATTTATTTTATGACTAGCTGTGCTTGCGGCTGCGCCCACGTGTATGTCGGAAACTATGCCACGGGAACGTGAGCCTATGTTACTCCTTATAAAATCAGCTATATGCCTTTGAAAGCCGTCAAAATTGGTCGAGCCGTTTCGGAGATTAGCCGGAAGAAACTGACCAATATTTAAGCAAATTATTTTTTTATCTAAATGCCGTATATAAACACTTTTATAAGTAAATAAAAACGCTGTTATTCTGACATTACAAGCAGACACTCCACTTTTCATTTATTTGCATAAACATTAACGCGAATCCTTAAAATTAACGAACTGTCGTCATGATATCGTATCCTAATTCCTCTCCTAAAGATAAGGGTCCAGTAGAATTATAGCAGGCTTTGTGACTGCGATAAGCGCTCCGCAGTAAAATGGATCATTTGTTTTGATATCTTTAACAGAAGCCTTAAGCTACATTCGAACAGAGGGGTGTTTGCGTAGCACACTAACCGTAGGAATGGCTTCCATTTTGATAGTTCAACAACATTCATTGCGATATTTAGGTTGTTGAGAAGTCAAATTTTTCGAACGTATGAAGTAATAGATTAGGATACCCGTCAAAATGTTTTTGATTCTGATTTATAGAGTGTTACCTCCGCAAATAAAATGCTGGAGTTATTTAGCGTGAAGCTTTGGTATTTGCAATAAGGTATTAGTAAACAATAGTTATATACCTATTCATTTGATGGTCATTGGATTACACGGTGGGGTAAACAGACCGTGGATATCACATTAAAGCATACTTAGATAGATACCGTGGCCCTGGCATATGGGTAACTGAAGGAACACGGGTGGGTTTTAATCAGTATAAGTCTGACACGCCCTCCCGCTCCGCCCAGAGTGAGAGATGTCATTTGATGATTACCCATCCAAAAAAAAAGCATATTTAGATTTGGTGTTTCTTATCGGCATGATCAGAAGTCTTCTGTAGTTACATTATAATAGCGTCGATTCGGATGCGGGTTGTGGGCACACTAAGGAATTATTTTTCGACCCACATGCTGAATGCTTGGTATCGAAAGTGTCACAGAATTTGTGCCGGAGTAATGTAACAGTAGTATGTATACATTTTATATACAAATATTATCACGAAGATAGTTCTTTTAGCATACTGTGGCCGTCGCGGCGCCTGTTTGGAAGTTTATTGGCAATAAAATCGAACGTCAGTCTATATTCGCGAAGATTTTCTAGCGAAAGTGGGCTCTATTTATGGGCTATTTCCGCTCCTTAATTTGAATATTCGATTTTGCTTATATTTATTTACTTTTCTAGTACCGTGTGGTGCCGGACGTTAAGAATAGCACCGTCCTATTTCTTCCCGTGGGTGTCGTAAGAAGCGACTAAGGGACTTACTAGAGAATGTGCGGCAGCATTCTTTATGCATATTATCTTACTGCGTTCACTAACCCGCCTGCCAAGCGTAGCGATTATGGCGAAGCCCCCCAAATTTAGGAAGGCCTGTATCCAGCAGTGGTGGAACTCTTAAAGCTGAAATGACGACTTTTCTAGTACTATATGCATCTTACTCGTTGGAAGACATACGTAAAAACCGAGAACGATCGCATTCATAGCAACGACTGCGCACATGACACCGTATCACATCTTTCGTGCTAGTTCAAGCAACTGTATCACTGAGAAAAATTATACTAAAGTGAACTCACTCTTCAACATTTCCAAGCAACCATGCAGACGGAGAGTCTAACTTTTATCCACGGACATCTTAAGACGTAAAAGTAAACGAATATACCTGCTAGAACAATTGTATTCAGGTGAACCGAGTTTCCGTCTTTCCAACATTTTCAACCAACCAAACATTTAGATAGAGAGTCAAGTTTCATCCACCGACATCTTCAGACAATAAAGTAAATGAAGATACCTGCTACCTCGATGAAGTACTATAATAACTCGAGAGCTTTATAACTGACTAGTTTTTGCCAGCGGCTTCGCCCGTGTGGAGGTCGGAAAATATCCCGCGGGAACATACTACCGGGATAAAAAGTACCCTTTGTGTTAATCCAGGTTATATACTATCTGTGGGGTACGTATTTGAATATCGAAGATTAAAATACCTACGCTTAAAATACCAATGTTCAAAACATCGAAAATTTAAATATCGATTATATCAAAATGTCGAAAATTGTTATACCTAAGCTTAAAACGTCGAAGATTGAAATGCCGAGTGATTAAAATTTCGAATGATTCAAAATATCGAATGACATTATGCCTAAGTTCAAAATATCAACATTTCATACATCTAAATTCATAATATCTACGTTAAAAATACCTACTAGTTGAAATACCGAAAAAAAATTATATAGGCAGTATGAGTGTATTCATAAATGTAGGTAGATGTGAAATTCTCACACCCTGCAAACCCGTTGCTATTAAGAGTCATTAGTCTGTTTACTGCGTAAATGTAACGTACAGTTTATAGAATATTATAGATTTATTATGTCGGATATACATTTGCGTACAAATGTGTTTTATTTTGGGTTTTTATTATGTAAAAATAGGAAAGGAGGTTTTCCTTGTTTTTTTTTGTAACCCACCTAGTAACTGATTACCATCTAGCAGCAAACAAGCATGCAGCAATCATGCAACATGCAAGCAAGCATGGTTTCTGTCACGGCTCCGGCGCTGCAGGGCTCCGGCAGTCCCACGCGAGCTTAACGTCGCAGATGGTCTAAACGCTCACCACCGCAGCTTCGGCTTGTTGGCCGGCTTCGCCGGCCAACCTCAGCTCCTCGCAACCTCAGGCGGGTGTTAAAACCACCTGCTCCTCAGCTCGCGGGCTGCCTCGCCCCTCCGCGCCTACGCGATTCTAAATTACACTCTAGGGGTAGGGCAGACAAGACTACGTGGAGTCGGTTTTGCAGCGATACGTTTCTGTCACTAACTTTAGTAGCACAACATATTGACTTTCAAGAAAATATTTTAATTTAAAGACCTAAATAATACCTTCACGATTGACCTATGCTTGTACACTAGACACTGATTTTCATGGATAAAATAGGTCAAAATTGTTCCAAAACCGAATTGGGGCACCCCGAATTTACGTAGTCTTTTGGCTGTTACCCCTAGAGTGTATATAAAAATCCGGAGGCGCGAAGGGAGGACAACATGGGTGCCTATTCTTTGTTACGCAAGGGCGAAGGGGTTGCACTTCCCGTAGCGCCGGAGACGTTGCAGAAGCAACCTTTTTCCACTCATACTACTTACATCAATTTTTTTTCGATATTTTAACTTGTAGGTACGTATTTTTAGGGTGAATTAATGAATGTATTAAATGTTGAAAATTAACCCATTTTTACACGTAGGTATATTCATTTTCGATGTTCTATGTACCCATCGATATTTAGGACGTTCGATAGTTTGTACTTCGATATTTAGGACATTCGATAATCTGTATTTCGATATTTGGATCTTTCGATGTAACTTTTGTAGATATTTAGATTTTAGATATATTGGACGTAGGATATTTAACCATTCGATACTATAAACTTTCGTTATTTTAATTTTCGGTTTTATGGTCGTTCGATTTTTCCATTTTCGATGTTATGAACATCGATATTTTAACAGAAGGTATTTTAATCTTCGATATTCAAATACGTACCCTATCTGTGTGCCAAATTTCATCTAAATCGGGTCAGTAGTTTTTGCGTGAAAAAGGAACAAACATCCACATCTATACATCCATACATACAAACTTTCGCGTTTATGATATTAAGTAGGACTAGTCTCTTAGTAGGATAGGATTCTCTGAACTTCTAGAAGCTAACAACGGACATGAAAATTATCTCCAACTTGATGCTCAGGTTTGTAAGATAAATATTATATCTTCTGAAGACTATTCTGTAGAACTATCATTAGTTCGAGTATTACTGAGGCGTTTGCTTACCATAATACTATTTCAAGACTATATCGCTAAAACTTAATTCGAGGATCTCGATTTCTCCTTGACGACTCGTTAGCGCCAATTGAAGGTTTATTAGTAAAATAGATATACATATCCGTATGTGGAAATATGAAAATTCTTATAAAAGTGTATGAGACGCACTGATTTTGATATGTTCTTGTTTCTTAATAGATCATTGGCTCTTAGATTCTGATTAATTTTGATGATCTTTCAATCCATCTTCTACCTTTCCTAGTCCTAAGAATATGTGAAAAATATCGCAGA
This sequence comes from Aporophyla lueneburgensis, assembly GCA_932294355.1. Classification (NCBI taxonomy): domain Eukaryota; kingdom Metazoa; phylum Arthropoda; class Insecta; order Lepidoptera; family Noctuidae; genus Aporophyla; species Aporophyla lueneburgensis. Next base: position 26,421,547 of record OW028740.1, read on the forward strand.
GTTTACTGGTCTTATGAAGTAAGCAGCTTCAGCTTGAGTGGACCTGTCCAGTCAGTGTACTCATTTGCGAGTTCTACTCAGAACTCAAGAAGCTCAAAGATTCGACGAACAATATGAAAGAAAGGACATTTGGGTTGGCCGCATAAACTACTTTAGCTGCCAGACCATGATCAAATGGACTTTTTCAATCTATACTTAGGTACAGATTGTAAAAGTCAGATAGGCTATCGCTTTTTTTTTTTTTTTTTTTTCAGGGTGGGAAATCATCAAATGACTTCTCCCGCTCTGGACGGAGCGGGAGGGCGTGTCAGACTTTTACTGATTAAAACCCACCCGTGTTCCATCAGTTGCCCATGTGCCAGGGTCACGGTATCTCCTTCGAACAATCACGCGACCCCGGCAGGCATCGGTCCTAGTAGACCCCTACACTGCTGCTGACATCTCTTTGAGGCGCGCGTGGAACACTGCGCGCCGTCGACCCGAGCTTGGTCCTTACCGGGCGGCGAGCTACCCATTGCTCGCCACCCGCAAGCTCGCGCCTGCGGTGGCCGGGAGTCCGCTATTGACTCCCGACGCCCGGGGCGTCTCCTCCTGCGGCGGCTTGGGACGTGAGGGCGCAGAGACTGCCACTCCCTCACGCGCCCCGCCTCCTCCTTCGCGAGCATTACTGCTTCGCAGAAGGAGGTGACGGCTTCCCATTCCCTCTCGCTCCGTACCATGGCTCGCACCAGGGCCGGACGCGAGAGGTCGCCGCCGCCGATCGCCTCCACGAGGACACGGCGAGATAGGCTATCGCTCAGTATAAAATACTGATAGCTGCATCTCGCAAGACTAGTAACCGAACTCAACATAGAAAAGGCTAGGTAGGAGAAGATAGATGGCAAAAAGATAAAGAGCAAGGAATCAAATCAGAATCTAAGAAATATGTAATAAATATATCGCATGAACATAATATGAGAAAAAAACGCATACGAATTCCTTAATTTGTACGTATTTGGCACATAAATATTTCTTCAGAACTAACGTAGGCGTCTCACTTACTAAATACTTGCACTTTAGTTGCCTATGACTTTGATAAGAAAAATGAAAGTCTTGAATTGCTGAAAACTCACGTCAATTACTCTATTGACGTGATTTTTTAACCGACTGCAAAAAAAGGAGGAGGTACTCAATTCGACTGTATTTTTTTAAATGTTTGTTACCTCAGAAACTTCGACTGGGTAAACCGATTTTGATTAATCTTTTTTATTTGAAAGCTGGTGTTTTCCGTGTGGTCCCATTTCAATCCATGACAAAACCATATATGTATGTAAGTCTACATTTTTTAGTAATTCAAGTATTTTATTTGTCATGACATACTTTCGTATTCTTTGAAAAATATATATCAGCTTCTACGCATATGATAAGTCTATAGATTTATAGCCTCTCAACTTTCAACTCAGCCTATCTTAGTGCCTGAATAGCACCAATTTCAAAGTTTACGACTAGATCCCAGCCGTTTTCTATAAAAACTGGTAAGCCAAGTTTACTACGGCCTTGGCAGTAATCTTGTTCTACAGTTCCGTGTACACTTAGTATGAGCGTACATTAATGCAAGAATATGTATACGGACAAAACGTTCTTGGCACCTGAAATCGTTTTGTTTAATAAACATTAAGTAGGTATGTTAAAGATTTGTCGGTGTTTATGGCGACATTCGTGCTTCCCAAGAATTCGTTAGCAATTTTAGAGGACTTGTAGTTTGCTTTTCTAAGCTTAGACACGATTGCAGCAATGATAGTGTTAGACTAAGTGAACGATGTGTACTAGTTTCTAATTACCGACTAAGTGCGTGCCTGACCACGCACAATGTAGCACCGTGTAATTGGGATGAACTTATCCCAGAACCCAAACTACCTTTACAATGTAATTGAAAAACATGTTCTCATAAATGGTCCTATTTTTTTTTGTGTTTAAATTTCAATTTTTTCGAGTCCCAAGGGACCGTAAAATTTCGCATTTGATATAAATTTCAACTTGATGCCTCCACACGTTCCTGAGAAAAAGGGTCTCCAAGGTCTTCAGGGCAAAAAGACAGACGGTCGGATAAAGAAGTGATCCGATAAGGGTTCCATTTTTATTTAATTATTGGTGTCCCATAGGTACAGGTATTATACATATAAATGCAGAGTTCTATTAATAGCACCTTCTGACAATCATCATACAATCACGGACTTGCAGATTTAAATCTATTTAATTGTATATAGTCTCTTTAATGATTGCAATATTTGCACAATGATAATTGGCCCGCTGTTGTTACGATTCCCAGAAATAACAATTTACATGGAAACAACCACTCAACGTTAACTGCAAATAAAAGTAAATATCCCAAAATTTAATTTCGCAGGCCATTGCACGGGAATGCAGCATTCGCATTCCGTACCGAAATAGCAGAGGAAGTCTACTGTGATTGTAACACAAAAGAATAAAGGCTTAAATAAGAAGAAGTGGGTAGATGTCTCCGAGGATTAGTGAGTCCATGTCCTTGATTATGGCTTGATGGAAAACTAATGGGGCAAATTATGTCGAAGGCACGCGGTCAGCGTTCTTTCTTGGGAACATTTTTATTCCGTCTGCGATAGCTTTCATAACTGGCTATTAAAATGCATTAAGGTAGAAGTACGTATTCCCGTTAGTGTCCCAGTACCCGTTAACTTGTCAGTTTTTTTAACATTACTCTTTTCTACTAATAATAAGTTAAAGTTTACGAATGGCAACATATTCTTGGTAATATTTAGCACAATTTAAATGACAGCACTGACCGAAAAGTTTAATGGTGTCAAAACTACTCAATCAGAAAAGTTTCTTACTAAAAAAAATAATGTAAATTCTAAGTTCTGACAGTGAACTAGCAAACCATCACGTCGCGTTGATCAACTAGCCACCCTGCGATGAGAAACGTAAAGGTAAGAGTGTTAATTTTCTAAAATATTTGAGTTTATTCTTTAGCGATATAAACTATAAATTGGGCTGAATCTTTTTGTAAAGTAAATATTTTTACACATCACATCTATTGGTACTCAAAAACCCCTAGTTGACCCATTACCCGTTAAAGTCGTATTTTTTTTTACCGGATATTGGTACACGATCAACCCGAGTATACAATTACACCGAAACCCGTTATTGTACACTTATTGCCTTGAAATAGGTCACATTTTCCATTAAAACTGTAGAATTTTTTGCCGGTTATTGGGACATGAATTAACAGTTGCATTTAAACCCGGCATCGTTCTTAATACCTTGAGTTAAGTCTTATTTTCCTTCGCTCAACTTTTTTCGGTTTTTCTGTATGATTTTTATATTTTGCATATTTTGCTTTACTAATCTGCTGTTCTGAAATCAGGCTTTTCTATGCACATCGTATGGCGCGCTTTTGATTAAGGCAAACTTCAGAGCGAAAAACTTTCATGATGCGATGTGGAGGCACTTGTTGTTGTAACGGGGGCAAGGAGGCAAACGGGGAATTTTAAATAATTTGAACCACCATGTTTTTATAATTAGTTTCATAAGATATTTTAATTGTATATATATTATTTGATACGAATTCAGAAACTTGCAAGAGCCGTGTTATTTTTTGTTTTCAGCAAGCCATGACTGATAGGCAGAAGGCTATGTTAAAAGCCATGGAGGCAGTCAGAAAACATCACGCTACAACCAAGAAAAGCGGAGCAGTAATGAAAAATGTTGCAAAAACGGGGAAAATCGCACGGGTAGGCGATTCGACGCGACGGGAAGGGTTGGGGGAACAAGAAATTTAACGAGAACGAAGTCGCGGGCAGAAGCTAGTAAGTAAAGTAAAGATTTGGGTTTGATTGCCTTGTCAATTATTTGTACACCTGATTTAAATAAACCAAAGCTCTAAGCTTTCTCGTTCATTATTTCCTTACACTAAGATGAGGCTTTTAAGCTGGGTACCTAATTTTAATTAAAAATATTGTTTAACTGTGATCCAATACCCATTATAACTATTTTATATTTCGAATTGAATTAAATGATACTCGTTTTTATGTACTTGATATTGTGTAGATTTGCTTGAATATTTCAAGCTGACACAAGGTTAATTCTTCTAATTTTTCCTAGTGATCTCATTACATTCTTCCAAATATTAGTTGTAAAGTTGTTTTACATAGTGTAATTTTAATTTAACCAGTCAATTACCGTAATTACAGACACAATTAAAAAACCATTGTGTGGATACCAAATGTGGTATCTCAGGGACTTAGAGGTTAAACATTTTTTTTTACTAAGTATTTTTTTTTAAGTGACCAGATTTGTATTTTTTTGAGACTTAACTTTTTATAAGACTGCTGGTGTTTCCCTTGGTAGGTAAACCTAACCTAGGAGTTTGTTAAGTATTTAGGAAATAAATTGTGATATTTGAAATCCAAGTGCAATCATAGTTATATAGTACTTGATTTTACCTATTTACTTTATAATGACTGATTGTCTAGATACCCAGTTACATTTTTTAATTGAGACTAAGAGATAAGTATTTCTTTTTTTTTGACTAATTTTTAAGTAAACCAGTAGATTTATGTTTCATTTCAAGCATTTCGTGGTTGATTGTTTTATTTTTATGTTTTTTTTTTAAGTAAACTAATTGAAACCTAATGTTTTAGCAAATGTCTGAAATAACTAATGTTAAGTATTACCTATCATTTGTATAGAATATATTAAAAAAAAAATCATAACTAATAACGTCTTTTCTTTGAATATGTAGGTATAGACCCCATGACTTGACAAGACCCTTACTTATTTAACTGACATAGAAATTTAAAAATAGTATTTCTGTGAACCTTAACGTAAAGCAATAGAGTTCAAAGTCGCTATGAAAATTACCGGATTCTGGGACAATTTAACGTTTACTAGTACAAATCTACCGGGTACTGGTACAATTGGTCCTTTACGTATTTTTTTAAAATTATTGTTAAATAAAATTGGCACGAAGTTAAAAAAAGCATATAACATTAAAACTTTATTAAATTACCTATCTAGTCATGTAAAAATTGTATTTGTAAGTCTAGCAGTTATAGCATAGTAGACTTGTAAACTCTGTGAAGATCGAAACTTCACGGTTATTGGGTCGTTTACCTTACGCAATTAGCGAAGTATTTCTGGTTTTCCGGCGTTTATATTGTGTTCATTTTCGCATAACTGATGAGAATTACGTCTTTTGTGTACTTTTTGTTAGTCACTGAGATTGCTGTTACGAAAACTAGTTTGCTTGTTTGATAATATGTAAAATAATTGCTTATCTTTATTTATTTTGTGACTAGCTGTTACCAGCGGTTTCGTTCGTGTGGGGGACGGAGATTATCCGGAAACGTATGTACTACTGGGTTAAAAAGTATCAGGTGTGTGTGTGTTAACCCAGGTTATAAACTATCTCTGTGCCATATTCCATTCAAATCCGTTCGATCGTTTCTGCGAGAATGAATAAAAAATAGCGAAACATCTAAACAAAGAATAAAAAAGAAACACAATTATCATATTTGTAGAATAGTAGAATGATTAAAAAATTAGAAAAGTTAAAAAAAAATGATTTACTTAAAAAAACAAGTTAAAAAAGTGATTCAGCTAAACAAGATCTAATTACACGTGAGAAATAATAAAAAATAAAATAAAGTAAGTACGTAATCTCTTTGGGAATGAAAAGATTTTCTCAGCCGAGTAAAAACTCATTTGGCGCAAAAAGCTCACATTTATTTTGCTAGAACAGCCATTTCTGGCTTTAGCAATCCCAAGTATTCGTTTTTTTGAAGAAATAAAGGGATTTGGAGGCATATCCACTCATTTCTTTCTAAATAGGTATTTCGGCAGGTAAAACCATGTTCTAAGACTCTAAGCTATTTTTGCAGAAGATTTCTAGATGCTATATCTTAAATAAGCTCAACTGCAAGTATTCGAAGTCTCGTATTCAAGCCTATCCAAAGACATGAAAACGGTCCTATTACAAAACAATGGTTTTCTTTGAGTATGGCTTAAACCATCAAGCCATTTTTTGAATTAAAAACCAAATACGTACAGAAATGCAATTCTTTTTTCAACCGACGAAAGAAAACGGAGGAGGTTATTCAAAACTGACAACTGAGTCCGGACTAAATTGTTAGTTTTGTATTAAGAATTTAACTCGAAAAAGAAATAAAGTAGTAAAAGCAAATACTGGCTCGGAGCTTTAGGCTAGCCTAAAGCAATAAGACGGTAAGGGCTACTTCTGCCAGGGTCGCGAGATTTGTTTGAAAGAGATACCGTGGCCCTGGTATATGGGCAACTGAAGGAACACGGGTGGGTTTTAGTCAGTAAACGTCTGAAACGCCCTTCCGCTCCACCTTAGAGCGGGAGACGTCATAAATTGATGATTTCCCACACACAAAAAAAAAGAGTTGTACTGATGATTTTTATCATTTAAATTGTGTAAAGTCATATTTATAGATATTTTATTCACCATACAACCTGACCTGACCTGCAAACTGTAAAAAACGTCAAAAAATTGTACTTCACGGCTTTCCCAAGCACTTCCCCGTTAAAATATACCTCTTTTGACACTTATTACTACAAATGTTTGATAACTTGGAAATGCGAAGGTCACAGAAACCTGTATGTGAGAGAAATAAATATTAATGTCGCCCAAACACGTGCTGGTTGACAATAAAACAGGTCTTAATCAATATTCTTGATGGGTTTCTTGAATGCGTCTGAGTAACCTATTAAAAAAGTTGGAATTGTTATTTATATAAATGTCTGCAGAGAAAGGTTAGTTTTACTTCACGGTCAAAATATTTTTCGAATGCAAGAGATAGTGAGGGGGAGATAGATACATCCATACTATATACTATACTATTATACTATATACTATATATACTACCACTATACTATATATACTATATACTATTATACTATATATACTATATACTATATACTATAATATTATAAATGAAAAAGTAACTCTGTCTGTCTGTCGGTCTGTCTGTCTGTCTCGCTTTCCTGCTAAAACTACTGAACCGATTTAAATGAAATTTGGCATACAGATAGTTTAGAGCCTGAGAAAGGACATAGGCTACTTTTTATCCCGGTAGTATGTTCCCGCGGGATAATTTCCGACCTCCACGCGGGCGAAGCCGCTGGCAAAAGCTAGTTTACTATATTTTATGAAATTTCACGCGGGCGAAACTATGAGCAGAAGCTAGTTGTTATATGATTGGGTTTGTTATAAACAATTACTGCTTATTGAAATGATTGAGATACAGTTTAACTTTCATTTTGCTGCTTCACGACCTATCGACGCGATCAGAAATGGTAGAACATCTAAGGAAGTCAAACAAGAACGACCTAGTCACGGCCACCACGTGATAAAAGAGTTCATTTCAGGAAGTGATCTTTGTACTATAATTATTCAACCCTACTTAGCTAGGTCAAATCAGGAAATATAATAATAATAAAGAATAAACCGTTCACTTCATAAAAAAACGAAGTAGGAAATTGTTAATATACATTTTAACATACAAAGTTAAACTTGGCCTTAGCATTTCGTAATTATATTTTTTATCATACATACAGTTAACGGTAGTTACAGTTTGTGATAGGTTTTTTTAAGTAGGTATACACGATTATGAACAAATAATGTAGCTAATAAAAGCTGATGAACAATAGTTGCAAGATTTTGTGACTAGTTTTATTTGTATTCCGCCTTGGAGTTTGTCAAAGAGAAATGGAACGCAGCATTCTGTATGTAAAAAAAAACAGCGTTCCAAAACCAGCTACTGGATGAAGAAGGCTGTCAGCCTTGGCCGCATGTACAGTCAGTGCCCTGCATTACCTGACCCCTGTTCCTTATTTCTTCTGTGTAGGAGGAGTCACTGCCGGGGTCGCGTGATTGTTCGAAAGAGATACCGTGACCCTGGCACATGGGCAACTGATGGAACACGGGTGGGTTTTAGTCAGTAAAAGTCTGACACGCCCTCCCGCTCCGCCCAGAGCGGGAGAAGTCATTTGATGATTTCCCATCCTGAAAAAAAAAAGGAGGGGTCAGGTAATGCAGGGCACTGAATGTACGATGACCGTTGGGCAAAGTCTCCACACAATGGGTGCCTGAAGATGGATTGCGCCGCCGAAGCTGGTCCAGAAAGAGTGATGACCTGGATGATACGCAAGAGGGTACGAGGTGGCGCTGGAAAAGATTTCTTGTAGAAAACCAAGCTACAAACAGCGACTTGGTAATTCCGAATTTTTTGTAGGCCCTTAATTTATTTGGTTGAACATGTTGTACAAAATTGGTCTTCTAATTAGTTTTTGTTTACGTTAAACAAATCGTTGCCCTAAAGAAACTGTCAAAACTCAGAAAAAGTTTCTGGGACGAACATTTTTTGCGCAGGGCATTTATGAATAAGCAGTTAATTTATTCAATTAATGACTTTACCCTCTTCATACCTTGGTATTAAACACATCAACACTACGGATATTTTAGTTATTCATTCATTAAAAAAAAAACTACTTAGAAAATCTTTTAATAGACTTATCAAAACGCGCATTCTTACATGGTATAAAACAATTCCCGAATTTGTACGCTCAGACCTTCTAGAATTTGTAACGGATTTTAATGTGGTTTTCATCAATAGACAGAGTGATTCAAGAGGAGCGATTATATGTATTATACGCGGGCGAAGCCGCTGGCAAAACCTTGTATATTATAATCTGTAGACATAAAATAAAAGTCATTAATCTATATATATAAAAATGAATCCCTATTTCCCTTGGTCACGCCATCACGCGTGAACGGCTGGACCGATTTCACTTTTATTTTTTTTTTGTTGTGTTTGTTTGTTATTGTCAGGAGAAGGTTCTTATGAAAGATAAAAAATTAAAAAATTGCGCGGAAAATTAGAACAACAAGAGTGTTCTCTACACTTATTTAAGAATGGCTTTCAAAGTACCAGTTTGTCATAACTTGGTCTAACATGGGTATATGGTACTTGGTGCTCTTTGCTTTGTTAGTGGGATCTGATAAGTTAACACAACATTTATTGATTCTGAGGCGGTACGAAGTTCGCTGGGTCAGCTAGTGTACAATAAATGTACCGTTTTGGGTAATTGAGTAAAGCAATACATTTAATCATACATTAAATTGATCAAAAAATGAACATTATTAATCTGTATAAGCGCCTTTTTTCTTGGACGGGAAATAATCAAATGACTTCTCCCGAGAAGTTTCACTGACTAAAACCCACCCGTGTTCCTTCAGTTGCCCATGTGCCAGGGTCACGGTATCTCTTTCGAACAATCTCGCGACCCTGGCAGGCATCGGTCCTATCTGACGCCTTCAGTTTTGCTGACATCTCTTTGAGGCGCGCGTGGAACACTACGCGCCGTCGACTCGAGCTTGGTCCTTACCGCTCGCGCCTACGGTGGCCTGGAGTCCGCTATGGACTCCCGACGCCCGGGGCGTTTCCTCCTGCGGCGGCTAGGGACGTGAGGGCGAAGAGACTGCCACTCCCTCACGCGCACCGCCTCCTCCTTCGCGAGCATTACTGCTTCGCAGAAGGAGGTGACGGCTTCCCATTCCCTCTCGCTCCGTACCATGGCTCGCACCAGGGCCGGACGCGAGAGGTCGCCGCGGCCGATTGCCTCCACGAGGACACGGCGGTGCTCCGCCCAGGCAGGGCAAACTTCCACCGTATGCTCCACCGTATCCTCTAGTGTATAAGCGCCTCGGATGTTAATAACGCATCTGCATCGATTATTCATATGTATTATGTTATTAGGTTGTTTAAGCAGTTTATTTTCAATATTATTCGTCAGCAACTCACGACTTCGTAGAGATTATCTAATTTAAAAATTGTACGCCTCTTCTCCAAAATATAAATATTTGACATGTGTATGCCACGAGCAGAGGCGCACAATTTTAAACTAGACAATCCCTACGAGTATGTTTTATAAAACTTACAAACTCACAACTCCAACAAACCTTTACATACACCATTAAATGATACAGCCATCTTTGGTGACGTTATTAATAAAACCGTGTGACATACTTAAGTAGGCACAGAATGAATGAGTCTAGACCTAGAGTACTTGCAAGCTGTCTTAACAATGAACTAGGTCTATAATATCATTATACGTTATGATAACAAGTGTAATAATTACTATGACCTCATGGTTGGAAAGGCATGGCAGCATGACTAGAATTACCGAGATACCTTGCAGAGCTTACAAGGTAAAGTGGCAGTGGGTCGGCCAAGTCTGTCAAAGGATCAATTGCCTTTGGAGCAGACGTGTCCTTGACTGGAGCCCGGGAATAGGCAAGCGTCCGGTGACTTGTGAATGTGACAGATTCTTTTCCCAAGTTGCGCTATAATAATAGCGCAACTTGGGAAAAGCCAATGTCTAATAGTGTACAGCAATGAGCTGAGTGATAAAGTCGATGCTAACTTACAGCAGACATAATAGGTCTTTACCTATGAAAATGCCGTTTTGTATGAAAAAAATTAAACGATTTTTTTTCATGTATTTTTTATTTGTATTAATCGAAATAATCACCCATGCAATCAATGCATCTTTGCCAACGCATTGGCAGTTTATTGATGCCCTTCTTAAAAAAATCAGGTGGACGGGAGGCAACAAATTCTTCAAAGGCATTTTGTACTGCCTCTCGGGTATTGAATTTTTTTCCCGCCAAGAAGTTATCGAAATTCTGGAAAAGTAGTAGTCTGTAGGCGCAAGGTCTGGTGAGTAGGGCGGATGACGGAGAGCTTCCAACCCTAGTTCTTGCAACTTGGAGACCGTCTGCTGTGCAGTATGAGGTCGCGCGTTGTCGTGCAGGAGCAGCGGAGACGAGCGATTGACCAATGCTGGTTGGAGATGTGCCAGCTTCTCCATCATTGAGTTCAGTTCTTCACAGTACACATCTGCAGTAATGCTCACCCCGTTTGGTAAGAAGCTGTGATGAATCACACCGGCGCTAGACCACCAAACAGTGACCATCACTTTTCTAGGGGTAAGTTTTCGTTTAGGGCATTGTTAAGGTGCTGAACCAGGATCCAGCCAACTTGCTGAGCGCTTGCGGTTATCAAACAGAATCCATTTTTCATCGCAGGTAATGCGGTTCAAAATTCCTTCATTTGTGTGTCAGTTGAGCAGTGCAAGGCACGTCTCGACGCGTACTTCGCGCTGGCGATCATTGAGTTCGTGGGGCACCCATTTGTCAAGCTTTTTTACCTTGCCAATTTGACGCAAATGGACCAATATTGTTTTGACGCTAACGTCGAAAGCTGCTGCTAATTCAGCCGTAGATTGTGTATCATCAGCTTCCACAATCGCCTTTAATTCGTCATTGTCGACCAAAGTCTTCGGACTTTCAGGTCGAAATTTCCAGAACGGAAACGAGCAAACCAATAACAGGTGGTGCGTTGGTTTGTAGTGTTAGCTCTGTAAACGTCGTTGATGTTGCGTGCCGCTTGTGCCGCGTTGCTGCCACGACGGTACTCATATTCCATAATTACTCGACTTTTTAACGTATCCATGATGAGGAAAAAGATTGAAAAGCGATGAAAATGTAACACTAATCAATAAACAAATGACTACTTTTGGAAAAAGAATTCCATGTTTTTAAAATAAAATTAATTTGAAATTAGAATTCTTAGACAAACAAAAATTATTTTGATTTGAAATGGCCAGTCTGTACTGCAGAACGGCAATTTCATAGGTAAAGACCTAATATTATCCGCTAATATAAATAAATGCAGCATTGTATGCGAAAGATGGAGCAACGGGTATTGTAGCGTAGTGCATTGACGAAGCCAATGTCTAGTGGAGACCTGCAATGAGCTGAGTGAAAGATAAAGTCAAGACGGAAACCTAAACGTGAAAGACCTGACTGCGAAGGTAGAGACTGGGATATTGTAGCGCAATTTTGGAGAAGCCAATATCTAGTAGTGGACTGCAATGAGCCAAGTTGAAATCAAAACAGTCACCTACACAAGAAATCCGCTAGTGCAGTCACGAGCACTAATATGTTTACACATAGCAGCTACATTCACAAACGAGTTTCTCTTTAAATAACGATAATTACTTTGAGATAAGACCGATTTCACAATAGTGTGGGCTCCAAACTACTATGATCGTAATAACATAAAATTACAATCAGTACAATAGGACTAACTCACTTTTAAAAGTTACTAAGTGCGTATGTTAGTGCTCGTGACTTTACACACAAATGCTTCAAATGCTGAATGCAAAAGGTGGATAACCAGGTATTGCACCACAACTTGAGAAAAGCCAAAGTCTAGTACACGACAGCGATAGGCTAACTTGATTAATAATGGCAAAACAGTGAAATATTAGCACAAGAAAATCATTCGTACGACAAACAAATCAAAACATTATATACGATTCTAAACCAAGCGACCACCTGGTAAACTACCGTATCAAACAGAAACAAACGGACATTCCAATTTAAAAAAACCGGCCAAGTGCGAGTCGGACTCGCGCACCGAGGGTTCCGTACAAACCTGTAGGTATTTTCGGTTTAAAAATATATATATTTTTTAATTTTTATATTTCAGTTGATTGAATGTAAGGTAAATTGCGGTTTACGATTTATGACGTTTTAAAAAAAAACTACTCACTCGATCTCGTTCAAACCAATTTTCGTTGGTAGTTTGCATGGTAATGTACATCATATATTTTTTTTAGTTTTGTCATTCTCTTATTTTAGAAGTTACGGGGGGGGGGGGACACATTTTACCACTTTGGAAGTGTCTCTCGCGCAAACTATTCAGTTTAGAAAAAAATGATAATAGAAACCTCATTACCATTTTTGAAGACCTATTCATACATACCCCACACGTATGGGTTTGATGAAAAAAAACATTTTTGAGTTTCAGTTCTATGTATGGGGAACCCCAAAATTTATTGTTTTTTTTCTATTTTAGTGTGAAAATCTTAATGCGGTTCACAGAATACACCTACTTACCAAGTTTCAACAGCATAGCTCTTATAGTTTCGGAATAAAATGGCTGTGACATACGGACGGACAGACAGACAGACAGACAGACATGACGAATCTATAAGGGTTCCGTTTTTTGCCATTTGGCAACGGAACCCTAAAAATGATGCAAGAAAGCATAATGTATTTCTTTAGGGGTCTAAACTGTCGTTCGACGCAGTTACCTATGTTATTAAGCTATTGTGTTTAAGTTTATAGTTATTGTTTTATATTATTTATGTATTGTTTTTATGGGCCTAAGTTGACTGAAATAAAGGATTGTATTGTATTATTTACGATAAGTGGCTAAATTACGATCACCGACCATGTCTTCCATGGAATAATGAGGGTGATTAGTGAAGAACCAGATGTATGGTATTTCCTGTTGTTGCATGACTGACCGAGGGCACCTGTGGAAAGGTTTCAACACAAAATGAATAATGAAGTTATGAATGTTATATTCGTATTAGTTTTTTTTTTCTGCCGGATTTCTCTACCTCAGAAAACGGGGAATTAGGTATTTGTCCTAGACATGGACGAGTCTTTTTCTCGGTACGATACTAAGAGAAAGAGCAGAGAAGAAGAAAAAGAAAGGCTGGTCCATATAGCTTCTAAAATACTATATCTAAAGCGGTAGAATGCAATGGGTATGGGACGTGGAATAACCCAAACTATGGGCTAACAGGGACATAGTGATGTTTTGTTCCAGTTTGCTTACAAAGAAAATTTTCTCTAGTAGCTATCTCAAGGTTACGGTTTTCACAAGCAAGCTATTACAATGTTTTTCAGGAAAGGTTATGATGACGTAATAGTTCTTCGCTTGCCTCTGAAAATCCATAAAGTTAATTTAATTACGAACGAAATCGTTTTCTTGTATATCATTAAGTGCTTTACAGGAAACCTTTCAGGATGTACATTTTTTATCACAAAGAAACATTATAATTTTATATCTGAGCTCCAAAAAGTAATGAATGTTCATACAATTACTTGCGAATATAATATAATGGAGAATTTTTATTATGAGATCATCATATTAATATCGAGCGAGTCAATGGCCTAAGCAATGCCGAAAGATCTTACGCAAAGACTTAATTTAGACTCTGAGTGAGGAAGAGTAATAAAAAACCAAACAACAACCGACTTAAGGCTCGTGGAGACTAGCGCGACGCGACGGTCGTGTGCGATTTATATCTGTAGAACCATTTCTATGAAAACGCGCGCGACACTTCACACCTGTCGCGCCGCGACTTGGTCATAGAAATTGTTCTACGGATATAAATCGCCGAATCGCGCGCTACCGTCGCGTTGCGCTAGTCTGCGCGAGCCTTAAAGCGAAAAAGATAAGGCCGCTTATTGTATATTTTGTAGTGTTCATAGTGTTTTTGTTATATATTTTTGCGGTGTACAATAAAGTATATATAAATAAATACTTAAATAATAAAAAAACACTACAAATTGGAAAATAACTTTATTGTCGAAAGTCGGAGTCTTTGGTTTTGAAATTAAGTTTTTTTTTCCGCTGACTTCGTAATTTTTCACTTTGAAGTGTTTTTTTGGACATCAGTTGCTTTTTTTTTATAAAACTTATTATTTTTACTTTTTAGTTTTGCTCTGTCCTACACTGTATACTTTAATTGCTAAGTAAATAACAGTGAAAAAAACTTAAATTATTACATCATCAACATACACTCATCATCATCATCATCATTTCAGCCATAAGACGTCCACTGCTGGTCATAAGCCTCCCCCAATTTGGAGGGGTTTGCCATAATCGCCACGCTTGGCAGGCGGATTGGCGATCGCAGCACATACACTAAGTGGAATAAATGCGTATTACTGAAACTAACTCAATACCCATTAATCAGAACTTGAACAAATTCATATGGGACGAATCTATAAATACATACCCTTTCAAACAGAAGTATTATTAAAATGGTTATACAAATTAGGGATGTTATGGATATGAAATTTCGGATACGGATTGGTTCCGGATATAGGAATGATTATTATACCGGATACGAATACGGATACGGATATGAAATTATTTCGGATTATCCGATAGTTTCGGATAATTTCGGTTACGAATATTAAACTTTTAAGGAATTTCAAAAGTAAAATACCATACCTAGTTAATAAAATGGTTTTATTTATATGTCACCATTTTGTAGGAATTACAATCAGTGTGTGAGCAATTATTACAGTGATTTAAAATAAAAATTATTATAAATATATATTGAGTGTTATCTAATCTACCTAAAATAAAAATGTAATAACAAATCCGATATCATCCGAATCTTTTATTTCGGATTCGGTTACGGTTATGGATAATTTTTTATATCGGATATCCGATAGTTTCGGTTACGGTTACGGAGCTCCCTAACATCCCTGATACAAATCACGGCGTTCACATAAAAAATAAGCAACCAATTTAAGAATGTCTTCCTTATTTTAAAGTCCGTTAAAACGAAGTTTCTTCGTTCCAGCTTAAGCAATAAAAATTGCTGGTGCGTGGCGTTATTGTTTGAAAATTAACAGACATATACATACACACAATAGCAAATTAATCATGGGAGTATGGCTTCTGGCTATTTCCAGCTTCATAAAAGTGTACATGGGCTTTGAGGATGTTATTCACTAACTCACGAGTTTATAGCCAAATCAAGAAGAAAACTCCTCATTTCTGGAAACTGCTGGGTAATTGCAGAACACACTAACAGTCCTACTGTTTGAATGGCTTTTATTTTGAGAGTTCAACAATATTCATTCAGTTATTTACGTTGTAGAGCAGACAATTTTTAGGGTTCCGTACCCAAAGGGTAAAACGGAAACCTATTACTAAGGCTCCGCTGTCCGTCCGTTCGTCTGTCACCACGCTGTATCTCACGAACCGTGAAAGTTAGACAGTTGAAATTTTTACAGGTGATGTATTTCTGTTGCAGCTATAACAGCAAATACTAAAAACGGAATAAAATAAATATTTAAGGGGGTTCCCATACAACAAACGTTTTTATAGATAATGGTACGGAACCCTTCGTGCGCGAGTCCGACTCGCACTTGGCCGGTTTTTATAAAATATTCTGCCCGCGACTTCGTCCGCGTTAAATTTCTTTTTCCCCCGACTTTTCCCGTCGCGTCGAATCGCCTACCCGTGCGATTTTCCCCGTTTTTGCAACATTTTTCATTACTGCTCCGCTCCTCTTAGTTGTAGCGTGATGTTATATAGCCTATAGCCTTCCTCGATAAATAGGCTACCCAACACAAAAATAATTTTTCAATTCGGACCAGTAGTTCCTGAGATTAGCGCGTTCAATCAAACAAACAAACAAACAAACAAACTCTTCAGCTTTATAATATTAAGTATATAAGTATATCTATATATATAAAAGAAAGTCGTGTTAGTTACTTCACTTATAACTCAAGAACGGCTGAACCGATTTAGCTGAAAATTGGCAGGGAGGTAGTTTAGAGCCAGGAGAAGGACATAGGATACTTTTTATCCCGTTTTTTTTTTTTTTTTTTTTTCCCCTTTTTACGACCGCGTTCCCGTGAGACGTCACATAAAACGTCAAAGAGAATACAAGTCACTATAAAACGTGGTACTATGACAAAAACGTTGCCTTCGAAGTACCAGGTTATCATAACTTGACAGGAGCTTACCAAACAAAGGAGTGTCAGCTAGAAAACGCTTTATGCCTTCGAAGTACCAGGTCATCATAACTGGGTAGGAGCTAACCTAACATATGAGTGTCAGCTAGAAAACGCTTACCAGATCACCACCGCGTACCAGGTTGTCAAACTTGGTACGTTTATAACAACATTTATTGAATCTGAGGCGATACGAAGTTCGCTGGGTCAACTAATTATCTATACTAATATTATAAAGCTGAAGAGTTTGTTTGTTTGATTGAACGCGCTAATCTCCGAATCGAATCCGGTCCGAATTGAAAAATTCTTTTTGTGTTAGGTAGCCTATTTATCGAGGGAGGCTATAGGCTATATAACATCACGCTACACCTCAGAGGAGCGGAACAGTAATGAAAAATGTTGCAAAAACGGGGAAAATTTATTCCTTCTGAGAGTTTCCGTTGCGTGCGCTGCGTAAACGGTTAAAGTAACGCAAAAATCATGTATGACGGGATTGTTATTTTTAAAAAGTTCAAAAAAAAAGTCCCAAGAGCATATGTCTATCTTTTAAGGTTGACTCACTATAACTCAAGGAGCGAAAATGGACGAAAACTAGCAGGCAAATCGATGCGACGGGAAGGGTAAGGGGAGCAAAAATTTGACGCGGACGAAGTCGCGGGCAGAAGCTAGTCTATATATATAAAAGAAAGTCGTGTTAGTTACTTCACTTATAACTCAAGAACGGCTGAACCGATTTAGCTGAAAATTGGCAGGGAGGTAGTTTAGAGCCAGGAGAAGGACATAGGATACTTTTTATCCCGTTTTTTTTTTTTTTTTTTTTTCCCCTTTTTACGACCGCGTTCCCGTGAGACGTCACATAAAACGTCAAAGAGAATACAAGTCACTATAAAACGTGGTACTATGACAAAAACGTTGCCTTCGAAGTACCAGGTTATCATAACTTGACAGGAGCTTACCAAACAAAGGAGTGTCAGCTAGAAAACGCTTTATGCCTTCGAAGTACCAGGTCATCATAACTGGGTAGGAGCTAACCTAACATATGAGTGTCAGCTAGAAAACGCTTACCAGATCACCACCGCGTACCAGGTTGTCAAACTTGGTACGTTTATAACAACATTTATTGAATCTGAGGCGATACGAAGTTCGCTGGGTCAACTAATTATCTATACTAATATTATAAAGCTGAAGAGTTTGTTTGTTTGATTGAACGCGCTAATCTCCGAATCGAATCCGGTCCGAATTGAAAAATTCTTTTTGTGTTAGGTAGCCTATTTATCGAGGGAGGCTATAGGCTATATAACATCACGCTACACCTCAGAGGAGCGGAACAGTAATGAAAAATGTTGCAAAAACGGGGAAAATTTATTCCTTCTGAGAGTTTCCGTTGCGTGCGCTGCGTAAACGGTTAAAGTAACGCAAAAATCATGTATGACGGGATTGTTATTTTTAAAAAGTTCAAAAAAAAAGTCCCAAGAGCATATGTCTATCTTTTAAGGTTGACTCACTATAACTCAAGGAGCGAAAATGGACGAAAACTAGCAGGCAAATCGATGCGACGGGAAGGGTAAGGGGAGCAAAAATTTGACGCGGACGAAGTCGCGGGCAGAAGCTAGTAAGTATATATAAGTATAGATAGTATAGATGAAGCAATGGATTAGCTAAGACCTTCCAAATTATTCAGATTATGATTATTTATGTGTTACCCAATTTTGTGGTGCTGATCTTAGTTGTCTAAGGTTGAACTTTTAATCCTATTCACTAACTTGACAGTTCAATGCAAAATAATGATACCATTCTAAAACTAATAGTGTCGTGGTAGTGAACGATTTCGCATAAAGAATGAATGATAAAAATGGTTTAAAATAAATAAAACTTTTAAAAAATCGTTTTTAGGTGTGGATTATAAGAATAATTAATAATTTTTAATAACAGTTATTTCCTTTTTTATTTTCTTCTGTTAGGAACAAAACTAAATAAAAAAATCATGTCATTTTGCTTATTTTTTTACTATAGTCATTTTATTTCCTCTGGCAGCCATAGACTACATATATATCAATATAGTACATGTTCGGTACCGTTTAATATCTGTGCGCCTAACGGAATGCGCGTGTAACGAAGTGACATCTGACTTGTCAAGTTTTGACGTTGACACTTGACAGCTTCTTGTTATTTTGCCGCTAAAAAAGCCCCGTCGCGCTATTGGAACCCCCGCGACGCTTTTGTTGAAATTAATCCTTTTAAATCGATCCGTTTGTGACAATTAGTCGTGATCCAATTGTATTAATTGTAATAACCCCTATCTTGACGTAATATTACGGGTTACGTTTGTTAAAACTGAAGTTCGTGTATAGGGATGGCGGTCCGAATTGCGCGTGCGACCCTGTTGTAAAGTAATCCCTTAATCCCTGAGAACCGGTCGTTTTGTGGACAATCTGTCATGACCCGATGGTTAAGTGTTAGTGACGCTGTTGGGAACGAGTGATTTGAAGACCGCATGCTGTGATTGCCTCCAAGCCTTGTTGCAGCGGATTCCAACCTGAAGAATACTCGTAACGTCACAACACAATACAGATACACTCACTTACATACATAACTCCAGGTTGGCACCAGAGCAGTGTCCTTCAACCAACAGGTAAGTTCTTTTGTTGTATTGTAAGTGTTTGATTTGATTGTCTGCTCCGCGTACGGCGGACAGTACGCTAGCCACTCTTGTCTCCAGAGCCCCCCATCATAACTTCCACTGCGTAATTGAAATCGTATTGTGAGGTTTGGCCTGGCAGCGTACAGTACACATCTTGTTTTAAGACAAGTTATTAAATTTAAATTACAAAGTTTGCATGTAAGTACATTATTTCAAGTTCATTCAATTTCATTCATTCTTGCACCACCTCACTATCTTTTTTTTGCTAAAACCTGGTATCCCTCAAATTGTCAAGTTAGTGAATAGGATTAAAAGTCCAACCTTAGTTAGTGGTTGATTCAATCGTGACTTAAAGGTTCCATTCCCCCTTCGAGACCATAATATCAAATACAATGAATGCAATATGTATGCGGCTGGCAGAGAAAAACTAGTTACCATTGTTTAAAAAGGTAATAAAATATCCAGAATAATAATTAAGTTAGATAAGCATATTGGTAACTTATGCAGCTATTTGATTACTGCTCTTACTGCTCTCGTGAGTATTTAACTGACAATTTCCACGGACATGTTTGGAAATAATTGGATTAATTAAGGCACACGTAAGGCAGCACGGGAATGCTTTGAGGATGACGCCATTTTTAATTTTGAGGCACGTTGGGAATTGCTTCGGAATAAATGCAAGAAATGCAGTATTTTTTATACGTGGACTGTTTTATTTTTATTAAAGTGCGCATATAATGAAAGCCACCGCTGCTATGGTAAAATGCTGCAGTTTATTTTTGTGGATTAAATTCAATTAATCTTTACTGCAATTCGTAATTTCCAAATACAGGTGGTAAGTATTCATAAAAACAAGCAATTATAGACCTGTCAGTCACAGCAGCATTTTTTATAAATAGTAGAGAGGAAGTTTATTAGTTATAATGATTTTCCTTATTACTAATTACTGAAATTATTTCCTATCTGTTTTTTTTAAATCATATCCTTTCAACTTTTACTTAGGTTAAAATTATTGTATTATTGAACGTAGGTACTTTGGTTGTCTATTGCTTACCCGAAGATTATATACCATAATCATCATAATCCCGAATTTCATTTACCCGAATGTTTTGTTTGCCCTAAAAGACATATGACATACTTTTAATTGCCCGAAACTTAGATACCATAAGATACGAGTGCCATACGTATTGTTTTTCATATTTTTAATTGCCATAATAATGATTAGACTTAACATTTAAACGCCATAATAATCATTACACATGATATTTAAGCGCCAAAATAAATTGTTTTCGAATCTTTTTCCAAGCTAGGCATTTGCTCATGATAACTTTCTGGCTGTCGATGTCGATGGGTGTGTAATGTTTGGTATAATAAGAATAAGAATAAATTTATTTATTCTTCTTTTTTAAGTTTAATGGTCACAGTTCTAACCTAACTGAAATGGCACCTAACCAAAACCTTAAAATATTCTATGCATGGTCGAGGGTGGGCTTGGTCGACGGATCCCCGCTACGCGAGGATCCTACTTCTGGGTGGTTTATAAAAAAATAACCACGAAGGGGACGGCGGGGTCTATTCGCTCGCTTCGCTCGCTCAAACGACCCCACCATCCCCTTCTAACCTAACCTATCCGAGTCGGGGTGCCGTAAAGTCCCGATTGCATCCAGTTTCTCCTAATATAACAACCGTTACACACCCAATGTTGCAGGCAAATGATGTTATGGCATGTGATAATTATGGCATGTGATAATTCGGGCATGTGATAATTAGGGCACGTGATAATTAGGGCTTACAATGATTATGACAAATGATGTTATGGTAAGTGATTTCGTGGGAAACAAAGCTTCTAGCACGTGACTAATATAGCAAATAAGAGTAGGGCATATGAATATTACGTCATATAATATTATGGCTGTTAACTATTATAGCAAATGATATTAGGGCAAATAAAATTCGGGCAAACGGCGGTATACCAGGTACTTCGTGTTAGGGTGACCACTGAAAATCAGCGTTGGTGTATGCCACAGCATTATGCTGAGTGGAAGGAAAACTTCTTGTCACGACGTAGCGACGTGCACCTGCCGTCTATTTCTGTTGTGTGATTGTATAACTGTTTTGTTTTTTTTTTATTTGAATTAATTTACAATTTTATTATGTGCACGTGTTTCTGTGACAAATAAAACTTGTTTTTCTTTTTAATTACTCACGTACCTATTTCAGTACTTTATTCCTGTGGAGATTCACCATGGTGGTAAATGTGGTGCTTAATATTCGTGTCTAGCGTTTGTCTGCACTCTACAAGAGTTGATGGACGCTACTAAAAGTGCCAAGTTCGTAGCCGAATTCTAGGCAGACTATGAGAATGCTAACAATAATGTTAATTTCTACCAGACTGGGAAACCAATGAGGAAATATTACTAACAATGTGCAAAGAACTACTGTTATATTTAATGAAATTCTAATAGAAGCTGTTTAAAATTTGGAACGCCTCGCGCGACTGAAGTAAAATAAGTGACAGAAAAGTCTATTTAATTTTCAGTTATGGCAGCACGGAAATGTTATTTTAAAGGGTCCCGCAGCCAGGCATTATGCGACGCGACGGTGCGACGCTATTCTGGTAGAAACTGTTGTACTAGAGCCGAGTCGCGTTGTTGCGCCTGTCTGCGGGAGCCTTAATTAAATCTGTACAGTATGTATTTGGATAGGGTTCCCTCTATCTGGCAGAAACTTGATGCTCCGAATTTTATTTGGCATAACACACTTGGCATAATCTTATTTAAACGAATATTTGTAAGGCATAAAAAATGTTTAGCATAATCATTGTTTGGCCGAATGTTTATATGCTCGACTTTACGCTGGCATACTTTTAAGATGGCAGAATTTTATTTCGCATAATTACCTTTGGCAGACTAAAATTCCGCATAATTTCGTTTAGCATAACAATTATTTAGAGCAATGATTATTTGGAATAATTTCACTTGGCATACTATGAAGATGGCAGAATTTAATTTAGAATAATTTTGTTAGGCATATTTTCATTTCTATTAAATTGCATTTTAACCTTAAATAAAATGAAATAGTGTCTCAAAAAGTCAGTATATGTTGTGCTACAAAAATTATTGACAGAAACGAATCGCTGCAGAACCGACTCCACGTAGTCTTGTCTGCCCTACCCCTAGAGTGTAATTTAAGCCCGCGTAGGCGCGGAGTGGCGAGGCGGCCCGTGAGCTGAGGAGCAGGTGGTTTTGACAGTCGCCGCCGCGGCTGAGGCTGGCCGGCGAAGCCGGCCAGCAAGCCGAAGCCGCGGTGGTGAGCGTAAAACCATCTGCAACGATGAGCTCGCGTGGGACCGTCGGAGCCCCGCAGCGCCGGAGCCGTGACAGAAAGCATGCATGCTGCATGTTGCATGGTCGCCTGCATGCTGTGAGCTTGCTTGCATGCTGCATGCTTGCTTGCTGCATGCTTGCTTGCATGCTGCATGCTTGGTTGCTTGCATGCTGTATGCTTGCTTGCATGCTGCATGCTTGTTTGCATGCTGCATGCTTCTTCGATATGAATTGTATGCCAAAAGATGATTCTAAGTTTAAAGTTTCTGAGTTATGATAGTTCTGCCTTTTAATAACTGTCGATATGAAATTATGCCAAGAGATGATTCTGACTGCGAACTTTCTGCGATGTGATGGTTCTACTTTTAAATTATTATGGAATAAAATTTATGCCTAAAGATGATTCTGACTTATAAAATTATGCGTTGTGAATGTATGATAAATGAGTGTATGCCAAACGATTTTCTGCGAAATGAAGTTTATGTCATCCGCTGTTATGCAAAATAATATTATGACGAAAAAAATTCTGCCATAAAGGGTGGACCCATTTGGATACAAGGCTCATATTACAGACTTCTTGAATAACCACGACTGTGCTCTTTCTAAACCAGGACAGAAGGAAGTGGTTACATGAAAAGTATTAAATGTCATGTGGTTTATGAATTAATCAGATGGAATTAATTTACAGTCAAAAGCCAGCTGTTTGACTTTATTGAGTCAATGACTTAGTTTGGCAATTTTTAACACAGTACCGAAGCAATTATCATACTTTTTGGAGTATTTGTCGAAAGACATTCGACCTTATCTTGTGTCCAGCATGGTTTAGAGTTCAGAGTCTAGCTTCTTTAAACAAATTAATATTTACCAATCTATACATCTATACATACATACATACAAATAAATAAAATTGGAGTGTCTGTTTGTAATATTAAGAAAACCACTTTTTACTAAGTGTATAATGGATGTACACACGGTACATATACCAAAACAACATTTTTACCATTTTTGTCCGTCTGTCTGTCTGTCTGTTTGTTCCGGCTAATCTCTGAAATGGCTGGACCGATTTTGACGGAACTTTCACTGGCAGATAGCTGATGTAACAAGGAGTAACTTAGGCTACTTTTATTTTAGAAAAAATATTTTATTTTAGAAAAATACCTGCGTTAATTTCTGGCATCCACGCGGGCGAAGCCGCAGGCAAAAGCTAGTCGTTAATAAAGACGCTCGAATATAAAACGAATAAAATCTGGTACGTTTCTTACTAAAAGATCTTATAGAGTTGTAACTAGAAAAGGTAAAGTACCTGCTTCTTTCTACTTAGAATGTATTTAGATTGACAGCTTCAATTGTGCACGGCACGTTAAATGCCATTCCATTTAGTTTCATTGCCGTTGCAATTGCTGTGGCATTAAATTAAATAGATTTTTTATTTTTTTCAGCTCCTTATTGCTATTTAAGAGATTTTGTGAAATCTCTCCATATTATTATATGTATATATTACAAGTTAGATTTTTCAGAGTGCTGTGTCAGAGTTAGTGCGAATATACGCCGTACTCCGGACTTATCTATCTATACTTATAATAAAACTTTAGAGAGGTCAATTCTGTACTTACATTGAAAATATATTCAAAACTAGCTTTTGCCAGCGGCTTCGCCCGCGTGGAGGTCGAAAAATATCCCGCGGGTATCATCACTGCTCAGCTCCTGTGTCTTAGCGTTATGTTATATAGCCTATAACCTGCCCAGGAGTATGGACTACAATCGTACCAAGTTTGGTTAAAATCCCTTCAGTAGCTTTTAACCCATGCGTGCACATACAGACAGACAGACAGACAGAAAGACAGAAAGACAGACTGACAGACAGACAGACAGACAAAAAATTTACTGATTGCATTTTTGGCATTAGTATCGATCACCATTCATCCTCCAATATTAATTTTGAATGTATATTCAATGTACATACAGAACTGACCTCTCTACAGTTTTATTTTAAGTATAGATAGATTAATATTGGAGGATGAATGATGATCGATACTGATGCCAAAAATGCAATCAGCAAATTTTTTGTCTGTCTGTCTGTCTGTATGTGCACGCATGGGTCAAAAACGACTGAAGGGATTTTAACCAAACTTGGTACGATTGTAGTCCATACTCCTGGGCAGGTTATAGGCTATATAACACAACGCTAAGACAGATAGGAGCTGAGCAGTGACGATAAATTTGAAGCAAGTCGGATGAAAATGCGCTTTCGAGCTCTTATCCTCGTATGGGTTAGTTACAAAGTTTTAGTTTATAACCTGGATTAACACATAGGCTACTTTTTTTACTGTTTATTATATATTTCCAGGTATAGTAACCTTTTATTAAATGTTAAAAAATAAATGGTTAGTGCTTTATCGATATAATTTCGACCTCACTACTATTTTGTAGGTATTAAAGCATGAATTTATAGCTCGGCGCTGAGGGCACGATTTTGCTTTTTTGTCGTGGCGCTCAAAAGGTTAAGTATAGATAGATTAATATTGGAGGATGAATGATGATCGATACTGATGCCAAAAATGCAATCAGTAAATTTTTTGTCTGTCTGTCTGTCTGTATGTGCACGCATGGGTCAAAAACTACTGAAGGGATTTTAACCAAACTTGGTACGATTGTAGTCCATACTCCTGGGCAGGTTATAGGCTATATAACACAACGCTTAGACAGATAGGAGCTGAGCAGTGACGATAAATTTGAAGCAAGTCGGATGAAAATGCGCTTTCGAGCTCTTATCCTCGCATGCGTTGATTACAAAGTTTTAGTTTATAACCTGGATTAACACATAGGCTAGTTTTTATCCCGGTAGTAAGTTCCCGTGGGATATTTTCCGACCTCCATGCGGGCGAAGCCGCTAGAAAAAGCTAGTGCATAATAATAGGAACTACCGTGGAGTTCTTGGAAGGCCCGTATTACAGAACCTCGCTCATGACTCAAGCATGACTTAATACTAGCTTAGAGCCATTTGATCGGTTGAAAATAGTTTTAAGTAATGCCTGAGTCTTGAGTGAGGTTACAGAACCTCACTCAAGACTCATTACTTAATACGGGACTAAATAACCCTTCTCCTTTGACGGAACAATCAATGAAGGGATCTCCACTGTAAAATTGCCAGTTCTATCATATTATTTCCCCTACGACACTGGTTTTCAATATTGCCCGTTGACGCATATAAAGCGTAAGGTAAGCCCAATATCTTCGGCGTCTTGGCGTACTTATACGTAAATCAAATAATCTTTATTGCTAAGGGTAAGTAGCGACCCATGTACAGCTGGGTTTATGAGTATTTTGTTCTACTTTGCTACTTTGTTCACTTATTGCGGTAATTACTAACAACGTAACCCTACCCAACTGTCACCCACCGATCAGAATGAAACTTTGCACATCGATATAACACTAAAAAATATTGAACCCGTGTTTTTTTATTTTTCCGGAATCCACTTTTTAGGGGTAGAAACCCCTAATAACCCCTAAGTAGGCTAACCCACGTAACTCTGGGTAGAGTGAGTTTATTGGACTGCTTTTCAATCAGAACATTACGATCTTGACCACAGATAGGCTAACCTTTTTATTTGTTTTTTGATCTCGAGGTGGAAATGCTCATGGATGTCCGCCCTGGTTGTTGGGTAGGGTTACTTGTAAGTAAGCTCAAATATTTGTAGTTAGATGACATTCTAGTTACTTCCTTTATCGTGATAATCGGCCAATCATCTACTAAGTGTTGCAGTCGTGAGGGAATTTCTCAGACTTGTTTATAGTTCATCATCATCATTTCAGCCGTATGACGTCCACTGCTGGACATAAACCTCCCCCAATTTGGGGGGGTTTGCCATAATCGCCACGCTTGGCAGGCGGGTTGGCGATCGCAGTATGGTGGTATAGTGCATAAAGAACGCTGCTGCCCATTCTCTAGTAAGTCCCTTAGTCGCCTCTTACGACACCCACATGAAGAAATGGGATGATGCTATTCTTTACGTCCGGCATCACACGGTATAAAGTTTATAGTTACTTTTGCCAAATGGATAAGCGATTGGAGTTATCGTCACGTCAATTGTCTTTGCTTCTTGCCTTCTGTTTTTGTGCTCGTCTATGTTTGTTATTTTAGTAGCTCAAACTGCCCCACACCTGGGCATTTACTTCTAGGTAAGATGGCAGAATGATTGTTTTTAATTTGAAATTTGGAAATCATCAAATGACGTCTCCCGCTCTGGCTGGAGCCAAAGAGCGTGAAAGACTTTTACGGACTAAAACCCACCCGTGTTCGTTCAGTTGCTTTTGCCAGAGCCATGGTAAGTCTTTCGAACAAAATCCGCGACCTTGGCAGGCATCGACCCTAGCGGACCCCTTCAGTGTGTTCTAACATCTCTTTGAGGCGTGCGTGGAACAAAAAGCGATGGCAGGACGCCCAAGATATCATCCTCAAGAATTGGCTCGAAGAAACACGTTTCAATCCAATGTATGCAGAAAAATATCTACTATTTTAAATTATACGCACTAAAATAGTTTATTTACGCTATGTATTTACATCCTGTACATAAATATTCCGTTATGTAATATTGATAATTAGACTGGAACCGCGATGAAGGCCACTTATCGTTTGTTGTTTGTTTGATTAAATAATACATTATTTCTTTTATAAACATAGAACGCTATTTAATCTTGGTCTGTGAGCTTTATGGTAACACGCACACTTTACATGAAAGGAATGTTGCCAATTAAATATTATATTTATTTATAACTTGTATTTTCTTATTGTATCTAATTATATGTTGCACCAGTTCACGTCACATCGTCAACGAAGGCTGTAGCTGAAACCCTGCGCTTTGGGTGTATCTCGCGGTTACAGCATTATGCTGAGCGATGAGCGTTTTGCGTCGATGTGACGCATATTTTGCCTGATCTTGTTCTTTTTGTGTTATTCCTATGCGTCATGTTTTACCGCAAGTAAACGTTTTCGATTTCTTCCTTTTCTTACACTATGTTTTCCTACCTGCTTTCAGTATTTTTTGCTGCCACACTATCACCAATTTTCACTGCACTTTGAACAAATATTCATATGTCAGCCTACAGTGTTCTTCCTTCAGCGAAAATTTGCGTGTGAAAGAGATCCCTCTTCAAACCTGAATGCAAACAGTAACACAGTAACTTGTAATTACCAAAGTAACGCTGACAAATCTAATAATAACAAATCCATTTACGTCGGTTTTGGGACAAATATCTAATTTAATTATTGAATTAGAGCATACAGGAAGGCATAGTGATTTGTTCGTGTTGTTTCTCTACGTCTTGTTTGACTCGAATAAATTACGTTTTTTTTTTCTTTCTTTTCTTTGTCTCCCTCGCAGTTAACACTGTTGACCTTACGAAATAAAGAAGCATATAATACCAGCCTATTAGGTACTATCCCTCTGCTCATAATGAGAAGGCACGAGCATTGATCACCACACTTTCACGAGATGGGTTGGCGATTTCAGACTTATATCCTACTACTTACTACAAATATTATAAATGTGAAAGTTTGTATGGATCGATGTTTTTTACTCAATTAGGCAAAAACAGTCAAGCAAATTTGGGTTTTTGGCACACGGATAGCTTTTAACTTGGATTAACACAGGATACTATTTATCCCGGTACGTTCCCGAGGGATAATTTCCGACCTCAACGCGGGCGTAGCCGCTGGCAAAAGCTAGTTAACTTTAAGTCCAAAATTCCTCACGATGTTTTCCATCACTATGATATAATTATGATTGGTTTATGATTGTTCAGCCATTGGTTCGCCATCCCAGCACTAGGCCATTCCGACGAAGAAGTGTATACCTGAGATAAAAAGCGTTGAATGCGGTAGCCTTGACTCGACTTTTGAATAAATAAACAGGAAAACCGCAATTTTAAACAGAGGGAGGAAGGACGCTCCTCAATTGTTTTCTTCTTTCTTTATACATGTTTTTGTAAGGCGGCCCCTAAACGATCAATTAAATTGTGCAATATTACGAATTGTGCAATATTATTGACCGTATAGGGTTAATATTGAAGATTGCGCAATGATTGAATGAAAGTTTGAGCATGTTTAATTTTTATTGTACCATATTTTTCCATTGCATCGTATAGGGTCAGTATTGCGCAATATTTTTAATGTGTTTTCTCTTGAACGAGGAGTACACGGGAATTTCTGGTGGAAAATGAGACGCGTCGCTTGGGTTTTTGTTATATTTTTCCAAAAACTGAATTGTGATGAATTTTACGGCAGAAAGTGGTGTAGTTTTGTGTTTTAAACTGTATTAATACTATTCTCCGACTGAACACGATGGTGGATGGTGAAGAATATCAACATCGACGTAATCTGCATAACTGAGCATTTCATGATGGCTGGTTATGAACAATACCTGTCAATTTATAACTACGATCTAGCATCATGGTTCAGTAGAAGTGACACTAAAAGAGGTGGAGCATGTATATTAATAAAAAAAGGACACTATTGGAAGGAAATTCCTGAAATTAAGAACTTAGCAATAAGTAGCATATTTGAATGTTGTGCTGTTGAACTAATCCATTCTAACACCATTGTAATCTGCATTTATAGAGTCCCAAATGCCAATAATTTACCGAGATTTTTTGAGCGGCTCTATAAATTATGCCAGTTTGTAACCAAGAAAAATAAACGAAATATTGTAATATGCGGTGACTTTAACATTGATACTTTAAAGCGTAATAATACAACACTAGATTTAGAATGTCTTTTGCTCAACTTTAATTTTAAATTAGTAATTAATCAGCCAACCAGATTATCAAGTCAAACTTGTATAGACAATTTTGCGCAAAATCTCGGTAAAAGATGTAAATATGACGTATTCGATTTTGCTTTATCTGACCACACCTGTCAAATACTCAAGTGTCCGGTGAAAAGGGTATGTGTTTTAAAGCATTGGTATGTTAAAAGCCGCGACTTCAATAAAGAAAATATGAATAAGTTCAAGGAATGTATGCAAAATGTTTCTTTATCGGAAATGTATCAATTAGACGATCCGAATACAGCCTATAATCTATTTCTGGAGACCTTTCTCCTCATGTATAATTTATGTTTTCCATTAAAACGTAGAAAAATAAACATACACAGGAGACCACAATGGGTATCGCGGGGAATCAAAACATGCAGTAGAAATAAAAGAACACTTCTATGGCGTTACAGATTGGAACGCAACGAACAAAACAAACAGAATTTTAAAAAATATACAACAATATATAAAAAAATAATTAAATTGACACAACGTGCTCAAAACAGCTATAAAATTAAATCATCATTTAATAAGTCGAAAGCGACATGGGATATCATTAATCGAACGAAGATGAATATACCTAATAGAAACTCAATAAGAAGCATTAAAATTGGAAATAAAAAGGTAACACACCCGTACGAGATAGCGACAGCTTTTAACAACTTTTTTGTCGACAAGATAAAGCCAATTAGTAGTAGAGGCATAAACGTGACATCAAATATCACAAAAACAAGTAATTCGATGTTTATGGTACCCAGTAATGAGAATGACATCAAAGCCATAATTAAATCTTTAAAAAATACCGGTAGTGTTGGCAATGATGGAATTTCCACCAAAGTAATTAAGTATGTTTCAGACTACATTAGTGGACATTTGAGTTATGTTCTCAATTTGTGCATAACACAAGGTACATATCCAACTAATCTCAAAACAACTGTGGTTAAACCATTATTTAAAAAAAATAATAAAGAATGTATGGAGTGTTATAGGCCCATTGCGCTTGTTCCAATACTCTCCAAGGTATTTGAAAAATACATATATGCTCAAATCTATAAATATCTTGATAAACAAAATATTTTGACAGAAGAACAAAAAGGATTCAGAAAAAGTAAAACTATCAATATGGCCATCTATGACTTTTTAAATAATGTTTATACGAATGTTGATAAAAGAATACCAGTGTGCTCAATATACTGTGATATGACTCAAGCCTTTGACTATGTGGATCATAATATTTTGCTAAGTAAACTGGACGCCTACGGCATTAGAGGAAATATCTTGAATTTAATAGAATCTTATTTAGAGAACAGGACACAGTACGTTGAAATATCTGAAATAGATCTTAAAACAAAATGTCAACGAATCTACAAGTCTGATCAGCGTACAATCACATATGGCGTACCTCAGGGTAGTGTTCTAGGACCTCCCTTATTTATAATCTATATAAATGATATGCCGAAAGTCACTAATCACCCTATGTCATTATTTGCCGATGACAGCACTGTGACTATTAGTAGCAATAACGCGCAAAAGTATAACGACGAAATTACTCAGACTATAACCTCCATAGTACAATGGTTAGATAATAATAATCTAAAAATAAATATTGATAAGACGAAATTGACGATGTTTAGCCAACGTTCGAACACAAGTATGAATATCTATTATGACAACCAACCCATAAGCCAAGTAAACACTTCTAAATTTCTAGGATTAACAATTGACGCTAAATTAGATTGGAAAACACACACGGAGGAGCTAGCCAAACGAATGAGCAAGTCTGCCTATGCCCTATATAAACTTACCACAGTGATGAGTGTAGACGCTTTAGTCACTGCTTAGTAGGCTCACTATTGAGATATGGTGTTATATTTTGGGGGAATTCAACTAACAGGGAAATAATCTTTAAATCACAGAAAAAGTGTATCAGGACAATGTTTAGATTACAGGTCATAGATACATGCAAACCATTGTTTATCAAATACAGAATATTGACTCTTCCCTCCTTATATATTTATGAAGTTGCTGTATTTGTCAAGACCAACCCGAAATTGTTTAAAAAAATGATTGACATTAATAACCGAAGTCGACGGGATATCAATAGCTTATGCGTAAGAAGGTCCCACACAGCTTTAATGTATAAAAGTGTATTTTGCATGGCGCCAGTCATATTTAACCATTTACCACGGTCACTCAAAGAGTTAAATGTGAGATTATTTAAGAAACGGCTAAAATACTTACTGGTAAACAAAGCATATTACAGTATTTCGGAATTTTTAACGGACAAAAATTTATTAATAGAACTTTGACATATCAATAAAATAAATTTACTGTTTTCCTTGATATGTTTTGTGTATATTGACATTAGTATTCCATATTGACGTAGGTATTTTATATTGACATTAGTATTGTATTTGGACTTATTCTGTGTGTTGACATGCAATGTATTGACTATAATTTCAATCGCTATTTATTATTAATTATTTTGTATTGTGTATAATGTAATTCTTTATTATTGTTTTATTGTTCAAGCTTATTATACTTATTTTATCATTGAGATTTGGATGGCTTGATACATCATCAAAAACATTTGTACGCCCAATGGCATGGCATAGCGCACTTTTTATTTTTTATTTAAATATCATCATTATTGTACCTATGTTATACAAATGAATAAATGACTTATGACTTATAACACGAAAACATTGCGCAGTTCGTATTATTGTGCAATATAATTGATCGTTTGGATTCAAAGCACCTCTCAATCTTATTGTACAATTAAAATGTATTGTACAATGTTATTGTAGGTCTAGGGGCCGCCTAAGGCAACTTGCTGCATTCCATTAAGTTAACCTTAAAGTGCATGGCACGAGTATACACGGCATACGTATTGGGAGATGCATTCAGACTTGGTGCATTTTTTTTGTGGGAGTTTTTCAAGCATAAACAACATGTACTTGTTCTGAGAAAGAACTAAGACTGGAAAGGTTGTTTTTTGTATTATCAATTTATGTATGACTTTCGAGAATTTTCGGCAGGATACGAAACCGACCTTGGAAATGTATTTTTAATATTGTTTTGATCTGTGAAGAAATTGTCTAGACCTTAGTATCGAAGCTGTTAGGGACTTTGTTGCGCGACTTCTTCTCGACAACAGCGGGTGATATGTCATAATTCAGATAATCTTTACAATGTATGTAATTGTTACTTCCAGTCCAGGCTAGACTTCCAGTCCATCCAGATGCATATCCGTATTTTAGATGGCGCGACTGCCTTTCTGACAACCCAGTTACTTGATAATACGATACTCCTTGGTAAGACTGGTTGTCAGACTTTCGGGCTTCTGGCGACCCGTAACGACTGTCAAAGATCCACGAATGACAGCCGGAACAAACGACTGAACGTGCTTTCCGAGGCACGGAGAGGTCTTGGTAGGATATTAAGATGGCCCATCCACGGACGTACCGCGGCAAGCATAGCTTAACCTGATTGATCGACTTATGCGGTTATTATTATTTAGCAACAAGCCCTATGTTAAGTTTCATTATTGTACATACTCAGAACAGTTGAGTTCGTTTGTTGTACCTATCGAATATTCGATATTTCGCCGAAGTTCGGTTATACCAAATGTGAAACGAGTTTCGGCCCATCGAGTACCATACCTAAAACGATTAACGGTACGATTAATAAAATTGTTCTTCTCGTCATAAAATAATAAATAACTGCGTGCAAGTTATCGATCGCTATAAGAACTATGGGAATAAAACTCTGTTAGAGCAGAGCTGACCAATTTAGTCAATCAGTAACTTCTCTTGAGAGTAGCATGTTCCAAGATAACAACGACTCATGTATTTGAACGGTGGAAGACTAAAACTGTTAGGCAATTTTCAATCACATTCTTTTCTCATATGTCACCTTTTCGAAATGTCACTTGCGTTCAAAATGTTGGTAATTTCGCTGTTGGAAACTGTCATTTTCCATAAAAATGTTGGCGATTTACGTTGTCGGACAACGTAATTTTCATTCAAAATTTTGGCTATTTATTTTATCGATTTCGTCGGCAAAATAATAAGGTGTAAGAAAAATTTACGACCCAATGGGTCCCGCTTAATGGCAGGAGACATCGCGGCAGGTCCAGACGGAGACGGCGAGATGAGCTGGACTCTATTAAATTAATAAAGATTGGTCCTTGGCAGCTCTGGACAGAGAGACGTGGAAATAGAGTAGGGAACACTTCTCCCAGCAGTGGGACATCAACTGCTAATAATAAAAATATCTTTACGTGATGAACATTGTGATTCTTGGAATGTATGTATCTATCTAAGCAAGAAGTAACTCACCAATCGCTACTCATACAAAATTCCAACACGGTGCGGTTTCTAAATATTTAAATAAATACATAATTATTATGTAATTCGTGTACACAGAGAAGTGTCAGTTCAGCTCGTAGATTTGTTTATTAAGCAGTTTATCGAATGTCGGTTAATGATCGTATTAGGTGACATTCCTTAGTCGATGTTTAGAAAATAATTACTGGTAGTGCTATACATACTTCTTGTACCTCCCTATGCATTGTATCTGTACTTTGAATTTTGTGTAATTTGTGATTCTGTATGTAGGGGGTAATCCCATGGTACGGAGCGAGAGGGAATGGGAAGCCGTCACCTCCTTCTGCGAAGCAGTAATGCTCGCGAAGGAGGAGGCGGGGCGTGTGAGGGAGTGGCAGTGACTGCGCCCTCACGTCCCTAGCCGCCCCGGGCGTCGGGAGTCCATAGCGGACTCCCGGCCACCGTAGGCGCGAGCTTGCGGGTGGCGAGCAATGGGTAGCTCACCGCCCGGTAAGGACCAAGCTCGGGTCAACGGCGCGCAGTGTTCCACGCGCGCCTCAAAGAGATGTCAGCAGCAGTGAAGGGGTCTACTAGGACCGATGCCTGCCGGGGTCGCGTGATTGTTCGAAAGAGATACCGTGACCCTGGCACATGGGCAACTGATGGAACACGGGTGGGTTTTAGTCAGTAAAAGTCTGACACGCCCTCCCGCTCCGCCCAGAGCGGGAGAAGTCATTTGATGATTGCCCATCCTGAAAAAAAAAAAAAAAGGGGGTAATCCTCGGAACTTCTGGACCGATTCCGAAAATTCTTTCACTTACTGGAAGCTACAGTATTGGTAAGTGTGATTTTATGTTAAAACATGAAACTTTATGCGGACGAAGGCGCGTGCAGAAGCTTGTCTGTATGACAAAACTATCTACTGGCGTTTTGATTTTGTTGCTGTCTCGGTCTAAGATTTTGAATATCGAATCTTTCTAACAGTCAATGTCAAAGCCATATGATTGAAGTGGTCAGAGTCTACAATACAATACATACGATATGTATGTACATAACAGTTTATTCATGGAAACTTCCATTCGACTCAAACAACAAAAACAAAACTGCATTTTATTCCTCCTATGTTTGAGAATTTGTTACTGGTCTTTGGTACAAGTGCAAAAACCAGGTCGACTCCATGCCAATAAAAAAAAACTTTCGCACAATGGATATATGAGCCAGGTCCCTAGTACCAATACCAGTACTATTCGGAGTCTATATCCATATGTAGACCAAGAAGTGCACCCTCTCCTACGGGTCTTCGAGTCATTCATCGTAATTATTGGATTCTACGTATGTTTTGAGAACAGTGAAAGTGTTAATTTTGTTTCTTTTTGTGGCCAATCCACTGGTGGTTTATTACCTAACATGTAATAGAACAGTGGAGGAGCTGAATAATGTCTGTGGCCATGTGTACACGGATGCATGCTTGCCGTCTGTTGGGACAGGTTTACTCAAACTCGTTTCTTGTACTCTCCTGAAAAGGCCAGTCCGGATGTTATCTGCATTTTGTTACACGATATTTGTGATATGTGATGCCTGGACTTAGACTTTAAAAGAGATTTGTGCCCTAAGTTTGTTTCGTCATATCTTCACAGAGATATTCGGATAGGAAATGGCGACTTCAACTAGCTTATTTTTCCTTAAAGTGATTCCTTTATCCATCTATAGAATAAAACATTTCATTCCATTTCACCGAATGTCATGGTTTGGCAGAATGCACTAACTACTTACTTAATTTTTGAGTTTGATTATATCAACCATTAGCAGATACCTATTCGTAAGACTCACCATCTACAATGAATTAAGAAAGTGATTGTTCGAACGCTTTCTTACCGCAGACAGTTCACAACCACAGATAAAGCTGAATGTCTATTAGAGAACAGCTGTTAGATGCAATTATTTCATTGGCGATATCGTCCAAGGGGTATCGTGTTACCCAGGCACTGGGTAGTCACTTAGGCCGTCGCTCCATGTAAAATATTTTTATTCTGATGCAGCCGGTTCCCCTTGGGAAACGGCTAGGTAGGTGATGGTACTATAGTATAGTGATGCTTATCTTAAATCAAGTGGTGTTCATTCCACTTGACGATGCTAATATCATGATATTAATAAATGATGGTTATTCTACTTGTATTGTTAAAGGCTTGCTTGCGCCTACATCGTTAAACCACACGCATGAGTGAGAACAATAGAAAAGCAATAAAAAATATTGGCTGTATAGCTCTGTATGGTGGGATGTGCAAAAAGGGGTATGTATTGAATAAAGCCTCTTTTATTTTTTGGTTTAATTTTTTTTGTTGGCCTGTTACATCTGTCACCTATTGCGATGTTTTGATGTAACAGCTAAAGTAAAATAAAAGAATATAATAAAGTACCAATGTGAATAAAAGAACTACTTATTCATCAATAAAGGCTGTTCTTTCTATAAACGTGTATCAAAGGCAACATAATGTTCTGAAATTAAATCTTCATGCTCTTAAAATAACCCTCAATTATGTTAATTTGAGTTGGAGCGTTCATTCAAAAAGTTAATAACATGGAACTATCGATCATCTGAATTGGCTAACGTACCGGAACATTTTTTCACGACACGTATAATGCAGGCATATGCCGCACCACATTTTTGTAACAACGAACCTCTAATCATACGAAAATAAACCTTATTTGAAAGAGTTAAAGCAATGAAAAAAAATCACCAAATGTAAGTAACACTCGCGACATCCGTTGGTAGTTTCAAACAATTGCATGTTTTCGCAATAAACATTATAAACTAACCTTTGTGTGCTGTTATAGAACATTGCAGCTTGCCTTTTCAAGTCGTCCGAAACGGTATTGTCTTCATTCATTTTCACAACACTGAATTCACTGGGTTTTGGCAACGGGGTCACTACACCATAAAACCGGGTAATTGGGATTTGAAAACAAACTTTAATGTGAACAGATTAAGGTTGAGTTTCCTTTGTGTGACGGTTCAAAGGTGAACGTCGCTTGGTATTTGGAGGCCGGCAAGTCAGCGTTCGACGCCCGCGCCTCTCACTGTGAACTGACACGACAATCGACTTAGATCGCCCACTCACGCGGCCTGCACCCCCCACTAATGTGCCGTTCCATTGTTTCGGACGATACGGCACGACAAAACAATAAAATAACAGTGCACAAATAATAGTGTACTACTATTCTGTAGTACTACCACTATAAACTGTGTTTTTAACCCATAACCTATTTATTCAGGGAAGCCAGAGTGTCAATAAACAACTACTTTATAAGCACACTAGTTTCTGTCCGTGACTTCGTCTATGTGGACTTTAGATTAGGATTTGGAAAACTTCGTCAAGTCTTCTGGTCGCCAATACCGCAACGTTTGAAGACTAAGGTCTTCAAGCAGTACGTTCAGCCCGTTACAACATAATATGGTGCCGAGACGTGGACACTGACAGTTGGGCACGTCCAAAAATTTAAGATCGCTCAGGGCGCTATAGAGCAGGCTATGCTCGGAATTACTCTGAAGGATAAAATCAGTAACGAAGTTATCCGGAAAAGAACCAACATAGCTTGCAGAGTAAGCAGGTTGAAGTGGCAGTGGGCTGGCCATGTTTATCGAAGGATTGATGGCGGATTGAGCGTAAGAGTCTTAGAGTGGAAAACACGTATCGGTAAGCGTACTGTGAAGCTAGATGAACCGACGACCTCAAAAAGGTGGCTGGGACAGACTGAATGCGGAAGGCGGAGGGCTGGGTGTTGTAGCGCAGCCTAGGAAAGACCTATGTCCAGCAGTGGACTGTGATGCTGAGTTGATTGATTGATTGAATCAACCTAACATGATTTTTTATAAAGCATTCTGCTTATTCATTTTTCAAGCAAGTATACACTGCTACGACTGCTAACTAAATCATACTTTTTTGTTTAACCTGTTGCCTTTGCCAAGCTGTGGGACGGCTGGGCAAAGGCTCCCCCAAGTCCGTCCAGAAAGTGCAAAGGTTCCCAAATAAAATCTTCCGGGACCCAAGCTAACCTCATCTGCCCGTGGTGCACCCTGGTAACAAAGAAGCGAGCCTATGGCAACACACTCTGGACTAACATGGCAGGTTACTGTCCAGTCCTTCGAATGGATATTAGAATTGATTCAGTGCTACAAAATATTTTGTGTAAAAAAGAAAAATATCTTTATTAAAATTTTTCCTTGATACAATGGACATAATCTTTAATCAGAGAGCAGAGAGCAGGTAGTATTGTTAGCCATACCAACAGTGATAAGTTGTTAGCACTGCATTGCTATCACCACAAGAATTTGTTTGTAATATGATTATATGACACATTGTATTAAGTACTCAAGGTAAGTATGGTGTTTGATTTAACATAGGGTTGAGGGGAAATCATGACCAAAATCTTTCACCTGGTTGTATTAAATGCATTGTATCTTATTGTTGGTTGTGTTGTGTTGTTGGATGTGTTGGGACATGTTTTAAAAGTTGTGTAAATTTCTAACTTTTCTAATGATTGAAGATTGTAAATTGCAATTGTGAGCACTAATTATACAAAATATATGTAAATATATAAAAACCGGCCAAGTGCGAGTCGGACTCGCGCACCGAGGGTTCCGTACAAACCTGTAGGTATCCTCGGTTTATGTATAAGGTTTATGAAAGGCTTATGAAATGAAATGTTTTTTTTTTTAATTTTTATATTTGAGTTGATTGAATGAAAGGTAAATTGCGGTTTACGATTTATGACGTTTTAAAAAAAAACTACTCACTCGATCTCGTTCAAATCAATTTTCGGTGGAAGTTTACATGGTTATGTACATCATATATTTTTTTGAGTTTTATCATTCTCTTATTTTAGAAGTTACGGGGGGGGGGGACACTCATTTTACCACTTTGGAAGCATCTCTCGCGCAAACTATTCAGTTTAGAAAAAAATGTTAGTGAAAACCTCAATACCATTTTTGAAGACCTATTCATACATACCCCACACGTATGGATTTGATGAAAAAAAAATTTTTGAGTTTCAGTTCTAAGTATGGGGACCCCAAAATTTGTTATTTTTTTTCTATTTTAGTGTAAAAATCTTGATGCGGTTCACAAAATACATCTACTTACCAAGTTTCAACAGCGTAGCTCTTATAGTTTCGGAGAAAAGTGGCTGTGACATACGGACGGACAGACAGACAGACAGACAGACAGACAGACGGACAGACAGACAGACAGACATGGCGAATCTATAAGGGTTCCGTTTTTTGCCATTTGGCAACGGAACCCTAAAAATGAATCCATTTTCCCTTGGTCAAGCGTGAAGGGCTGGACCGATTTCACTTTTTTTTTTTGTTGTGTTTGTTATTGTCTGGAGAAAGTTCTCATGAAAGAAAAAAATTAAAAAAATTGCGCGCAAAATTAGAAAATTTAAGAACACATTTAAAAATACTGGGGCAAATATTTTGGAATTTGATTAAATTCTTGTAGAAGGCTATAAGCTAATAAACATCACGCTAGGGCCGTTAGGAAAATATAAAGTAAGAAAGAAAGCTAAACTAAGAGATAGCGCGGGAAGACAATGGGGTGCGATTAGGTGGGTCGGGGGAATAAGAAATATCACGCGGACGAAGTCGCGGGCTACTGCCCGAAACTTAGTCTAACTTAGTCTAGAAACTTAGTCTAAAATATTTACATACTAGCTACTGCTAGTATGTAAATATTTTAGACTAAGTTTCTGAAGAATAAAATAAATGATGCTCATGAAAACAACAAAATACCATATTCAAAGCTATGTACATTTTATTTAGAATGCAATATTTACTTAGACAGAATAAAAATCCTCATACTTGGAAACATTTACATTAGTTGAGTAATTAAATATTTGTTTACATTCACAAAACAAATTGAACTGAGGGAAAAACACTCAAGTAAGTAATGAAATATTAAATTTTTATGTGTGCTAGGTAAACAATGTGACTGTGAGCAAATTGATTATCTACTTGCATATCAAATATGTGTTAGGTTTGTTGTATAAAGAGAGGCTTGTAGCTAAGTCATATCAGTCGCACGGGTAGGCCAATCAGGTTAAGCTACCGCTTGCCGCGGTTGATCTGTGGATGGGTGACCATCTTTACATACTAAGACATCTCCGTGACTCAGAAAGCCTATTAAACCATGGGTCCCTGCTGTCATTTGTGGATCTGTGATAGTTGTTATGGGTCATCAGAAGAATGAATGTCTGAAAACCAGTCTTACCCAATAACTGGGTGGTGGAGGTCAGGTAGGCAGACACCAATCATATTCATCTGCATCTAGTTTGACTGGAAGCCGACCAAACAGAGTTTTGAAAAAGCTAGGCAAGTGATGATGGTGTTGTTATCTTATACCTTTAAACAAGCAATTCTTGTATATATATATATAATCTGAATCTCGGAAACGGCTCCAACGATTTTCATGAAATTTAGTGTACATACAGGGATAAATCGATCTAGCTAGGATTCATTTTTATAAAATGTCGTTTTATTCGTGTTTTCAATGACCAACTTTATCGATAGTCAACTTGAACCTTAACTTATTATTTTAAACACAATTTACTAAAAAATACCGAGCAAAGCTCGGTCAACCAGATATTACTAAGTTGATAAAAGATCTATTAATTATGGTATACACTATGTAGCTTCTGCCTGCGACTTTCTGCACTTAAAAGTCATAAGATATACCAATTACTAAAATAACAGCCACATTTTTATGTAAGTCCCTTGCACCTGACTCCACGTGTGGCACCACATCACCTGACCGTGCTACTACGTCGTTTTTTGCTAAGTATTCTTTCAGACATTTTTCTTTTTGCTCAGCTTTTAAGGGTTGTATCATGATTTTATATTACCTGTCCTTCTTCAAGAATTGAGCTCAATCAATTGCAAAAGAATTGTTCAAATCTGACTGGTATTAGAGAGTAAAAAAAAAAACTCTCCACCTCGCCGATAACACAGCAAATACACTTGAATGTTATGTTTATTTGCTTTGTGATAGCCAACCTTGTGGTTAAAGAGGCTTTGCCTATCATGCACATGGTTTATGAGAGCAGCGTGGCTGTGGCAGCTAACATAAGCTCATAAACTTGACTAATGGATCAGCATCATTCAACTCATCAATAAACTACTACTGTACTGAAATCATATTAATTTTCATAGAGAAAATTGATGATTTCAATTTGCCTGCCTTTTTCCAACTTTTTTGAGGTTACAGTCTAATAGGATGCAACTAGATACCAGTATTTTACATGGTGCGACTGCCTATTTGACCTCCATAACCCAGTTACAGGGTAAGTAACATAATACCCACAGGAAAACGACAGACAACTTAAAAACATCGCATACAGTATTTTTTAACATTATAAATAAGTACCTGCCTGATACTTCAACAGGTTATGATGAACAAACCTTGACAGGTGAAATCATAACAACACCAATTAATTACCTATGAACTGAACATAATTACGCCAAATACAAATGTTAGAAGAAAAAGATTTAAACTGAATGAAATACAACATTATTTGTCTATGCAAACGGTTCGCAGGATGGACAAGAGTTATCTAAGTGAAAATACATAAATTGATGAATACTTTTGAAAATAAATAAATATGATCGAAATGAAACTGTTCAAAAGTTTTACTCACTCATTTCCTGCCCATAAAGGTGAGTACGTGTAACTGTATTCTGGTTTACTCGCCATTTTTCCCACGACTTTCTTCACTTCACACACATAGATTGTTTATTGAAAAAACAACGATCTCAAAAATTTTGCAAATATTTACATCAACAAATAATTCGAATACTTTAGATTTTTGACATGTTGACAGCGACAGTTCTGCGTGGAGTTGCCAGTTTTTTATTATTTGTGAAAACGTTCCAGGAAAGCTAATTATTTTCATTGCATTTAAGACTCGAAATTACGTTGTAATTTTATAATCATATTTCTATTGGTAATTTAAATATTATTTATAAATATTTGAAATGATTCTGCCAATTCAATAAGAAAACTGCGCCTGTAAGAGCAAAATATCTTGTATGCTATTCACATTACCATGTTGTGCTAAGTTATTTCAGTAGGCACTTAAAATCTTAAGTAATTATGCAGCTTATCTTTGTTGTGGTATAAAAACTCCAACTTGGTACAGAAAAATGAAACTTTGGTAAGTTTCAAAGTTTCATTTTTCTGGGTAACTGGTTCCTTAAATGTATACTTTATAAGCAAATACTGTCTAATATGAAATTACAAAAACAAATCTTTTAGTTGGTATTTTGTGAATCTGCTAATAAAACTTCTTGGGATGGATATTAATTTAGATTACCTATATTATATAAGAGTGTTAACTTCAAATATTTGAATAAACTACTAAGTTTAACTTACCTAGTTACATATCAAAATTTGGTAAAAGCCTTTTCAAGGTATCGATAAAAAGGCATCGATGGCCCTTACCGTTTAAAAAGTTATTTTTATTCCTTATGATTAAGTTACTTTTACCTTACTCAGAAATGAGAAAGCAAGCAAACTATTTTACCTCATAGTCTACGTGGGTAGGTACTGTGGTACCTACTATCCTAAAATTGATGAAAAAATGAGTGACCTCCTTATGACCTTATTGGATATCCGAAAACCCATCGGAGTGGAAAGAGTTTTGGCGGAAAAAATGGCCATATCAACAATATGTCCCATACGTGCTGGCCCGAAAGCTCACAGTATGTGGGTGACCTAATTTTTTCACAAGTTATTACCCAACTTATTATGGGGAGTCATGGCGTTGCATTCTACAGGGATTTAGTTAAGCTGAGTGGGTTTGGGCAGGCACTTTTTGTTGGAGAAGCGAATCAATTCACTTGTTTGAGGGACATTGATATTCGGATGCCACATAAAATATTTTATGATCGAATTTATTGTTCTTTGGGTTAAGATTTGGGTGGGCTTTTTTATAAGGCAAGAATAGACAAACACTTTTACTTTTGGCAATGTAATGGATTAAGGGTCAACTTAAAAAGTTCTTCTCTAAAATCACTTTTGTTTATGGTAGGAGTAAAACAGTAATGTGTTATTCATGAGAGACCAAAAACAAAACTGTCTGCTAATTCACAGAGTAGGCAAAGCGATGTTCATGATGGTTCGTTTTGCCATTTTGACCCTACAGGATTGTGCTGAGTGATTTTAGAGAAGAACTTTTTAAGTTGACCCTTACAACTTAAAAAGTTCTTCTCTAAAATCACTTTTGTTTATGGTAGGAGTAAAACAGTAATGTGTTATTCATGAGAGACCAAAAACAAAACTGTCTGCTAATTCACAGAGTAGGCAAAGCGATGTTCATGATGGTTCGTTTTGCCATTTTGACCCTACAGGATTGTGCTGACAACAACATGTGGCAATTTTCAATTCGTCTGTCGAAAATGATTTATTGCTGGAACTGTCCCCAATGATCGTTCGTAACAGAAATGGCCAAACTCCAATTACAAGGCAGTCATCCACTTAGATACGTCCAATGGACCTACAGCAGAATACCAAGTGTCTAACTGCTAACCATTGACACATTGCTTTTCGACACTAAACTATTAATCGTTAGCCCAAACCTAAATAGCAGACTTGGGTCCTAAGCTACTTACTAAATATCCCTTAAGTAAATAAACATTTAAAAAGATTATTTATTATCCATTTAAATTTTCGCTCACATAAAAAGGTACAAAGGCGGATTTAATGCCTGAGGCATTCTTTACCAGTCAACCAAGGTTGGTGAAGACATGATGGCAGGTGCTTTGGTTGAGAGGAAGAATGATAATAAGAGAAGTACCTATTAAAAAAAAACAACCGAATTCCTTAAAAAAAAACAACCGAATTCCTTAAAAAAAAACACTACAAAGTCAAAAATAACTTTAATTTCGAAAGTCGGTGTCTTAGGCTCTGTATTTTAAGGTTTTTGCCACCGACTTCCGAAATTAAAGTTATTTTTGACTTTGTAGTGTTTTTTTTAAGGAAGTCGGTTGTGTTTTTGTGTA
Source organism: Aporophyla lueneburgensis (assembly GCA_932294355.1). NCBI lineage: Eukaryota > Metazoa > Arthropoda > Insecta > Lepidoptera > Noctuidae > Aporophyla > Aporophyla lueneburgensis. Next base: position 26,465,368 of record OW028740.1, read on the forward strand.
AAAAGTTTTTATTTTTTAACTTTTTAGTTGTGGTAGATACTCCGCACTAATCTAATCGCGCTATTCGTTCATTTGTCGCGCAAATACATAATGCAAATTTAAGACTTATATGGTTTTCACATGGACCCCACTGTCCAAATGGAACCAAATTAAAATGGGACCATTCGGGAAGCAGCAGCTTTCAAATAAAATAAGAATCATCAAAATGGGTTCACCCAGTCAAAAGTTATGAGGTAAAAAACATTTAAAAAAAAATAAAGAAAAAAACCAGTCGAATTGATAACCTCCTCCTTTTTTTGAAGTCGGTTAAAAATACAATTATCTTACTGAAATAAATTAGACTTACATTAGTCAACAAAACGGATGAAGGCAAGAAAGGTGTTAAGCTATGTACGCTATATGTTTTGAAAATAATTCAGCCCTTTCTGACTGGCCTAGTGGCCTACCTGGACCTACATATTATAAATTGTAGTCGCTTATCGTGTGTTTTGTGTGACTGCGGATTTTGATAGAAAAAACATTCCAATAGGATTATCATGATGATTGTGTTTAAAATACAATCTTAATTCTTGATCAAATCGTAAAAACCGTGTGAACCGGGGCGTGACGCTAATGCGCGATTTTGTTTCTAAGGTTGGACTTTTAATGCTATTCACTAACTTGACAATTGGAGGGATACCAGGTTTTGACAAAAAAAAGATAGTGAGGTGGTGCAAGATAGAATGAAATTGAATGAACTTGAAATAATGTACTTACGTGCAAACTTTGTAATTTAAATTTAATAACTTGTCTTAAAACAAGATGTGTACTATATCGATATATATTATGTAGTCTATGGCTGTCAGACGAAATAAAATGACTATAGTAAAAAAATAAGCAAAATGACATGATTTTTATATTAAGTTTTGTTTCTATCAGAAGAAAATAAAAAAAGGAAATGACTTATATTAAAAATTATTAATTATTCTTATGATCCACACCTAAAAACTATTTTTTAAACTTTTATTTAATTTAAACCATTTTTATCATTCATTCTTTATGCGAAATCGTTCACTACCCCGACACTATTAGTTTTAGAATGGTATCATTATTTTGCATTGAACTGTCAAGTTAGTGAATAGCAATAGGATTAAAAGTTCAACCTTAGGAAGTAATCTCTGGACTGAAAGTTGGTTACGACTGAGTCGAATTTGAAAAAATCTTATTGCTTTTTAACATCATGCATAAGTGCCGAGTAAAATGAAAAAAAAACGCATTAAAGAACGCTTATTGTTAAGAGCCCTCTTACAAAATTTGAACGCTCGAGTTTAGGTAAAAGACGGCAATCTTATGTATGTGTGCGTAGCTATCCACACATGCACAATACAAACAGTGTAACGCGAGTGTCGAGCCGGTCTAAACAATCTTGATCCGTTAGAATTATAATGCGGTATTTAGATATTTATGAAAATACTTATTTTTATTTATCCAGTCTAATAAAGATTTCTAGACTAATAAAAAAAAATACAACTATATGTATACAATAAAAATAAAAAATTAAAACAATTACATATTGGTGCCGATTCTGTTGTACACCGAACTAAACTAACAAAACTATCTCTAAAATTGCTTACTTTTAGCTCTGAAAATTGTTACGCTATTCTGCAAGAAATAATCTCTTTTAAAAATTATTTTGACACGACTAAAATCTAATTTGACAATCGCGACTCAACGTGGTATTTTTAGGGTTCCGTTGCCAAATGGCAAAAACGGAACCCTTATAGATTCGTCATGTCTGTCTGTCTGTCTGTCCGTATGTCACAGCCACTTTTCTCCGAAACTATAAAAGCATGCTGTTGAAACTTGGTAAGAAGATGTATTCTGTGAACTGCATTAAGATTTTTACACTAAAATAGAAAAAAAAACAATAAAGGACAATGCCAGAAACTCTATAGAGCTTTGGCCCATATAATAAAAGTTTGATTACAAGCATGCAAAATGTAGCATTGTATTGCTGCTTTATTAGAGATATCTAAATTATGTTTAAATGCCTTTAGAACTTACTTTGTCTGTTTAAATCTACAATTATTATTATTTAGGATTTTTCGCTACGGTCAAATACGATCAATAAATACCGTAGTATTTACATACCTGTTACAACAATTTCCATGTTGCGAGGAGTTTGCAGTGCGGATTGTAAGGAAGACACAACATATCTTAGCATCCTGACGACGCACAAATGACAATTTATGCACCTCAACATCGTTACCCAAGTCAAGCATTGTTCAAAATGGAAGCAATAATCAGAATCCGTTTACAAAAGCAAAAGTCGTCGGGATAATAATATATAACAGTAATAACATTGATCACGTTGAGATTAGGGAGGGTAAAATACAAACAGCAATGCAACGGCAAACAGAACAAAGCGAATGTTAAAAGTAGTCATGGGCAAAATATCGATATATCAAAATATCGATATTTTTCCATAGAATAATCGATATATATCGTCGATATTTTTAATCGCGATATATCGATATTCGATATTTATTTTAGAGTATCGAATTCGTATCAGTTTTGATTTATTTTTTAACGCAACTTTGTTTCGTGTTTAATGTTGTTAGATAGTCCTTCAGCCGTGAATCTGACAGTACCGGACAATATAAGCTATTTGACAGGCGAGCACATCAAACAGAGGGTGCTCCTAATGTCCATATCTGATGACTCTTTTTTTAAGAAGTTTGAATGCTTTGGGAATATGTATGAATAATCATGCGAAAACTGACGATATATCGATATTTTATCTCTCGATAATTATCGATACTGTTTAGAAATATCGATACGATAAATATCGATTTATTTTTTTCACTTGCCCATACCTAGTCAAAAGTCAATGAATTAATTTTTGACATAGCTTGTCAATGACGTTTCATTACACCTAATAACCTACTAGCGATCAAATGCGAAATATTTATTAAAATATATATTCATAATAATATTATATAGGTTTTAAAAAACATTATTTTCTTTATTTGTGTGTAATTAAACCAATTAAATACATATTAAAATCTGTACATAATAAATGAACATTTATCATTAAAAAAAAAAACTGTTTTTGTTCCGCGTGTGTGCGTATTAAGTAACGCAGATGGTCGCGATAAAAACAGGAACAGGAATCATATGCCTTGGGTTTTCAAATTCCTTTTTATCACTAACTTATTATCCGCAAGTGTAACAGAATTATAGTTAAGTAACAAAGGGTCATAATTTCATGCGATATTTATGATTTAGTTAAATTTCCTGTATGGTGATAAAAGGTGGGGCAGGATCTGGCATTGTCATTTTTGGGTTCCCCATACTTAGAACTGAAACTCAAAAAAAAAAATTCATCAAACCCATACGTGTGGGGTAAAATGGTATTGAGGTTTCTAATATTTTTTTTTTCTAAACTGAATAGTTTGCGCGAGAAACACTTCCAAAGTGGTGAAATGTGTGTCCTCCCCCCCGTAACTTCTAAAATAAGAGAATGATAAAACTAAAAAAAATATATGATGTACATTACCATGTAAACTTCCACCAAAAATTGGTTTGAACGAGATCTAGTAAGTGGTTTTTTTTTAATACGTCATAAATCGTAAACCGCAATTTAGCTTTCATTCAGTCAACTCAAATATAAAAATTAAAAAAAAAACCATTTAATTTCATAAACATAAACCTTATGCATAAACTGAGAATACATACAGGTTTGTACGGAAACCTCGGTGCGCGAGTCCGACTCGCACTTGGCCGTTTTTTTTTCTTTTGGCTTCTCAACTTAGTACTTGTGCGCTACGCAATGAACTTGCTGAGATACGAAGGCGCGCGCAAGGGGGCATCCTGGACGTGTTTTATATGGAATTTTTCATTTTTGTTTGAAAAATAAAAAAAAATATTACCCACGTGTTGAGATTTATATGTGTGGGATTTTATAAAGGGGGTCGAAAATTTCATTATTTTTGCGATAGGACACGCCATTTTCGAGATATAAGCACAAGAAAAAAAAAATACAGTACTGTTTTTGCACGTGAAGCGAGGCGTTGCCGATGGTGTGAATTTTTGTTCATGACGACTAGTTTTACTCCACACCTTTTTAATCGCGATTAAAAATAGTCAGATTTAGTTAAAATAAATTATTTTAGTCAAAATTAATCTACAATCTATTAAAATAATGCTTTACTTGATAATTAACAAAACTCTTATTCAAAAAAAAAAAAAAATGCGAAATGTAGCAAAATGTTGTAGTCGTAGTATATTTTTGCCTTCACGATACGAGTACCCGTAAACTGAGACGCGGGAAAAATTGACACAGGTCCTTCGCCGTTGGGCGCTTGCGCCGTAATAAACGCTGCCCGCTTGTGCATCGTAATTTATTCTAATTTAGAGTGATTTCAAAAACGATATTATGTCTAATTAAATAAACAGATTTAAATAAAACTTGAGAATTCGATTTGTTATAGAGCATACTTTATATTGACATGATTTTTTTAATGTAATTATGCTTTATTCAAACCAAAAAAACGCGATAAACTTGCGAATAAATCGTAAAAATTGCCATAAGACTTTATTTTTTTACTAATTTATGTTATTAAAAATCAATATTCTTGTACTAAATGTAACAACTAGATTATATGTCTGTTATTTTGTGTATTTTTTAAATCAAATTTCTACATATTAATGAGAAATAGGAGTCTGAAATTGACCCTGCGCTGATTTTTACGAAAACTAGTTGTGGGAGATTAATTACTACAAAGTAAACAAATAAGTTTTTGTAAATGTTCTACTAAAAGTGACAAAACAAAAGATTGATCTATTTTTTACATGTATTCGTCAATGCCAGAGTATTTATAATGATGAGATGAGAGGTAAATAAGGCAACTAAAATCTTAGATATTCGCGCAAAAATGTAAAATGGCTCTTAACGAAGTAACCGGGCGGGCGATGGGATACGACGGGACGGGCGTCAAACTTTCATGGGAACAAAGTTGCGTGTAGAAGCTAGTATATTATAAGTAAGTCGTTAATTACTAACACAAATTAAAACTACAGTCTGTGTCAAACAATTTAACTGAACAAATAGAGACTTATAATTATACTAGCTTTTGCCCGCGACTTCGTCCGCGTCAAATTTTCGCTCTCCTTCCCGTCGCAACGAATCGCCTGCCAGTTTTAGTCAATTTTTCGTTTGCTGCTCCACTTCTTTGAACCGTAGCGTGATCTTATATAGCCTATAGCCTTCCTCGATAAATAGGCTACCCAACACAAAAATATTTTTTCAATTCGGACCATTAGTTCCTGAGATTAGCGCTTCGATAAACTCTTCAGCTTTATAATATTAAGTATAGATGTGCCTATGTAACGGAAGCTTTGAACATGATTTTGTCTCCCTTTCGATTATGATGGGAGTCCCTTTTTCGCACTTAGACCCTCATTCGGGTGGATCCCCGAATGAGGGTCTTTTTTATATTTATTTTATTCTGGCTAACAAAGCCAGTCTAGCTCCGCCTAAAAGCGCAGAAGCTTCCTGGGAGCATCAGAGGCTTTCCGAAGCGATCTCATTGTTCCGTAGATTGGACTGCAGATTGGAATCAGCACTTTTCGAATGACAAAATTACATAAGACAGTTCCCAAAATGCCCGCCCTTCACCACTTCCTAGTACTTTAGTTGGGAAGAAGACAGTCCCCCGGCAAATATAATACTAATAGCTGACCCGGCGAACTTCGTACCGCCATATTTTATTTCTCTAATCGCAACTGAGGAAATAAAACCGTTCCGGTAAAATCGAATTAGGTAAATTGAAAATAAAATTGGAGTACTCAATTGAAAAATTCGTATTGTCGTACAAAATGCGTGGGGTGCTTATTATAATTACTACAGGTATACTAAACTATCGTTAAAATATTTACAGCAATGAAAATCAAACACCCCACGCTTTTTGTACAACAAAATGAATTTTTAATTTGAGTACTCCAGTTTTATTTTTAAATTTTTAGTTCAGTTAGTTTCAAAAGCGTGTTTTTTTACTTTTTTCAAACTATAATTTATTAAATGTAGATTTTATTTTTCTTATCTTTAACTATTCTTTATAAACAATGACTTATTTACAAAATACATGAAGAAAATAAAATAAAATGCAAGCAAAAATACTTACATGTGTAATAAAGTTATGATTTTGCACTGATTAATACTTGCAGAGGTTATATACTTGGTAAATGCACAGGCATATTTACGTAGAGACTGAGGCAGAGAGTAGTACTAAGACTTGCACTGAGATTTTACTGAGACTATCACTTTCCGGGAGATAGTATTAATTCACTCGTTTAAAAAGGAACTGAATTGCGTTGACACTCGGCGCCAGTATTTATACCTGAACCTTGAATTTCCCGAACGTTCTATTTCGTATGCTTCGAGAAGAATCGATTGATCGATTGTTCGAAATAGTGGGTCTCGATGGTTCGAGAGGGAGCTATGCTTACGCTCAGAGGAGGTCTCGAGAACGAATGAGATACCAAAGCTTTGGACATTCAAACCAGAGATGGCGACTCGATATAATTTGATGGACAGATCTCGAAACTTTGATTAAAATTTGGCACCAAGACTTTAATAATTCCCTAACAAAAATAGTAAATTTTTTTTTGTTATTAATGGTAATAATTTTGTATCATAATACGCAGTATAATTATAAAAATATCAGTCACAAACCATTAAAATAATACGGTTATATCGTGAACATAAATAAATATTACGTGAAATAAAGTAATAGAATTTATATTCTAAGGGACAGAACACAGCGCCATCTGTTGGGTGTATTTGTAACCTAGATGTCAAACAATATTGAAGAATTTTATTGATGAATCAACGTACACCGCCATCGATGAGAACTTCATAAAACTATATTTAGTTTTATGAAGTTCTCATAGATGGCGGTAAATAAACACTTGCTTAAGAAACAATTAATTGATACATTTTATTCGTTTACATTCACGACATAAGCGAATAATTGATATGATAACTATCCTATCCAGTAAGTTAGACCAAAATACGGGTACATGTGAAATTTGATTGAAATCGGTTCTGTAGTTTTGGAGTTTATTGGCAACATACATCGTGACACAAGATTTTTATATATATAAGATAAACGAAAAGTTAAGCCCAAATTAATTATCCTTTGTTTGACTTTAGACAGTGTACGGTTTCACTTCACCGAAACAAGGGTCACAGACTCACAGATACAATATAGAAATAATTAGTTCAGTAACAACAGTGTTTAATGTTCTATTCTATAACAACTGTGTCTAGTTTCGGATAAAACTGTGTAGTCTAAGATTAAGTAAAATTTATCTTCACGGTGTAGGCAGAGGTGGGCCAGTTGACGGCCGCGACCTATAGGTTGTAGGTCGTACGTTCAAACTTAAACTGGCGCTTGGCTTTACCCACTGCTCTCAAAACGATGAAGGAAAACATCGTGGGGTAACCTTAAAAAAATCGAATACAGCTTCTGCGCGTGACTTCTCGTTTCTCCGACTCACCCTGTCGCACCGCATCGCCTGCCCGCGCTATTTATTGTAAATCATTTTCGCATAACGTTCTTTCTGACTTATTGGGGTTCTGTACCAAAATGGTAAAATCGAACCCTTATGGTGCGACTTAGTCTGTCTCTACGTCTATCTGTCACAGCTGGATATCTAAAGAACTACTAAAGCTATCAACTTGAAATTTGGAATGGTTCGAGATGTCATTCGCTCAACTATTTCGCAAATAACAAAATAATTAAAAAAATATATTAGGTCTTTACCTATGAAATTGCCGTTCTGCAGTACTGGCCTGCAGTATTTCAAGTCAAAATAATTTTTGTTTGTCTAAGAATTCTAATTTCAAATTAATTTTATTTTAAAAACATGGAATTCTTTTTCCAAAAGTAGTCATTTGTTTATCGATTAGTGTTACATTTTCATCGCATTTCAATCTTTTTCGTCATCATGGATACTTTAAAAATTCGAGTAATTATGGAATATGAGTACCGTCGTGGCAGCAACGCGGCACAAGCGGCACGCCACATCAACGACGTTTACGGAGCTAACACTACAAACCAACGCACCACTGTTATTGGTTTGCTCGCTTCCGTTCTGGAAATTTCGACCTGAAAAATGAACCTCGCGGTCGTCCGCAGACTTTGGTCGACAATGACGAATTAAAGGCGATTGTGGAAGCTGATGATACAAAATCTACGGCTGAATTAGCAGCAGCTTTCGACGTTAGCGTCAAAACAATATTGGTCTATTAGCGTCAAATTGGCAAGGTAAAAAAACTTGACAAATGGGTGCCCCACGAACTCAATGATCGCCAGCGCGAAGTACGCGTCGAGACGTGCCTTGCACTGCTCAACAGAAACACAAATGCAGGAATTTTGAACCGCATTGTAACCTGCGATGAAAAATGGATTCTGTTTGATAACCGCAAGCGCTCAGCAAGTTGGTTGGATCCTGGTTCAGCACCTAAACAGGCATTGTTTAGGTGCTGAACCGAAACTTACCCCTAGAGAAGTGATGGTCACTGTTTGGTGGTCTAGCACTGGTGTGATTCATCACAGCTTCTTACCAAACGGGGTGAGCATTACTGCAGATGTGTACTGTGAAGAACTGAACTCAATGATGGAGAAGCTGGCACATCTCCAACCAGCATTGGTCAATCGCTCGTCTCCGCTGCTCCTGCACGACAACGCGCGACCTCATACTCATACTCAAAAAATCAATACCCGAGAGGCAGTACAAAATGCCTTTGAAGAATTTGTTGCCTCCCGTCCAGCTGATTTTTTTAAGAAGGGCATCAATAAACTGCCACTGCGTTGGCAAAGATGCATTGATTGCATGGGTGATTATTTCGATTAAAACAAATAAAAAATACATGAAAAAAAATCGTTTAATTTTTTTCATACAAAACGGCATTTTCATAGGTAAAGACCTATTATTAGAATTTCGAAGTGGGGCTACTAGGGCATGTAGGGTATCATATGAAAGAGCGCTATTTGCACATTCTCAAACATTTTTCCTTTTTATAGGCCGCATAGAGAAAAATCTGAAATTATTCTATGTGATAGAAGTTTACGTAAAGATTACAGGAAAAATAAAACGATATTTCTAAATAGCACAATTTCAGAAATCATTAACAAAAATTACACGAAATCCGACTAGGGGTTCCGGAGATTAGCGCGGTCAAACAAAAAAACAAACAAAACATACTCTTCAACTTTGCTATTACTATAGATTATAAAGTGACCAGCAATTTGGCTTACTCATCAATTTTATCACCATCGCTAACAATTTTTGCTCAAAAATGTTGTGTATTTACGGCTAAAAGGGCAAGTACGTCTTCATCCTTCCCAAATGACTTCCGTAAACACGTAGTAAATATATTGACAACTCCATTTCATCCATTATCTACCTGAGCCATGCTCGTTATCTCCACCATTTCTCCAGTATCGGATTACTTACTGTCCCTACTAGTTGTGGGGTCATCCATCTTACATCCATTCAACAGTGTACGCCGGTATCAAATGTCCATTTACGAGTACTTTGATGGCCCTCAATCTTTTGTTATTTACAAGGTGTTACAGAATAAAAGCAACTTTTGTAAGTAGATGAGAATGTTTATGAGGGATGTGTGTTAGGTGGAATCTGGAATTCGGTTGTCATGGTGTGAACACGTGATCCTGCCAGGGTCGCGAGATTTGTTTGAAAGAGTTACCGTGGCCCTGGCATATAGGCAACTGAAATAACACGGGTGGGTTTTAGTCAGTAAAAGTCTGACACGCCCTTCTGATCCACCCAGAGCGGAAGACGTCATTTAATGATTACCCATCCACAAAAAAAAATGGTATGAACACGTGATTCGAAGGAATGAGGAAAATGTCGTGAGGAAAGTTTTGAGTATGAATGTTGAAGTTTGGACTGTGTGAATGATGATATGAATAGAAAGTGGGTGTCTACCGAGATGACGGCTAACAGAGAAGTATGGAAGAAAAAGACATGTTGCGCCTATATAAATTGGGAAAAGGACAGGAGAATGAAATTATGACTACTGAATCGATTTCTGTAAATTTTAAAATAGGTTTTTTTTTCAAATATAATGTATTTTGGCGTACCCATAGCTTGGCAAAAAAGAGTCTGTCGTGGTAACCATTGGAACTAAAATATTTTTTTGGTGGCAGCACTGCTTTGTTTATCATCAGCAAGTAGCTAATCTGTCATTGTTCCCAGTTGTATGTATTTTACTTATTTCTAATTAACTATCAATTATTAATGCTTTTGAACATATAAAAAAATAATGAAACAATAAGGAGTAGTGGTGTGAGCTGTGATATACTAAGTTTTCGTAAGAAATTTGGCGGAATCTGAAGCGGAACAAATTTTGTCTTCGATTGACAATGTTTACGAAAGAACTGCCGACACGACAGGTATTTATCGAAGAAATTTATCTTTTATTCAATGCCAGTCATTGTTTTTCCTTTCTAATACTAAGTTTTATCGGTATTATAAGTTTCAAGCCATTTTATTGTTTTATTTACTAATAGATTATTGAGGTTATGTTTTCTAGTTTGACAAATTCTTGATGTTTGATACTTGAAATTGAAAAATGTTCCTACATGGAATTAATATGCTTGTCTTTATGTTTTTTTCAAGGTAAATCTCAGAGTACAATTAGAGAAATTGCCAATGAAGGTGAAAAAAATTAAGGATTTTTTCTACACCTGGAGGAACACCAAAACAGTTGGCGGAAGAAAGAATTAGACGATTTTGATCTGTGTGCAATTAGACAAAAAGTTCAACACTATAACGAAACCGGCAAGTATTTTTTTTTTTTTTTTGTTAATCGCGTACCACAGTAATAAAAGTATAATTTATATTTATTATTTTTCAGGTGCCTATTCTACGTAATATATTACCTATAGTTTGAAGAGACAGTTGTAATGGTAGCCGTAAACGTGTAAGAAAGATTTTTACAATATTTAGATGTCATAAATAAGAAATGTAAAACTGACACATCAGTGTTAATGGAAAAAATCTATCATAGCACTGAAAAGGCATACAAGAATGATGTTATGTCACGTTTTTCTTTTTAAATAAAATCTAAATTTTAGCGTGTTATTTCATTTTCAATGTCATGTGAATAGTGATAATGTTATGTACCCCACATAGACATACCTGACACCTCCATTAGTCAACTGTTCAAGTTTATTCGATATTGCCCGTACCTTTCGAATGCGACATGTTATAGGTACTCTCTGACTTCCGATTAGTTTCCGACAGTAAGCAGCTGTAAGTCGCCTTCTTGTCGACTATAAGCTGTCAGCATTAAAAGGACTCGTTCAGTATCATTCATGTCAAATTTGATACAGGCATACCAACCATCGAATGGTTGTGAATACCCTAGATGGTGGCCGCAAATGCGATTGCTGAACATTATGTCTTGTGTATCGGGTTCAATCGGCAATCCCTGAGTGTAATTTAATTAATTTTTAATCTGAATAATTTTGCATTATGTTATTATGATGGCACTCTTAGATAAAAGGTTTTACTAGCGAAATAATGCGAAATCTACTAAATATAATGAAAGTAAAAGACTGTGTGCCTATCAAGTCTGGAAATCTTGACTGATGAGAATTTCCTGGATCTCGTGTTTGTGGATTAAAACAACAAGTATCTTATCACTTTTAGTCCTAGTATACAGGGTGGCCAGGCGCCCTCATTTTTTCCAGACTCTTTTTTGCCAAGCTGTACCTACCTACCGCCGATTGAGACAAAAAAATAAATAAATCTTATGTAAAAACAATACGGCTTAATTTTAAATGCATAAAATAATGCCGTGGGTGATTTTCTTTAAGTTAATTCAAAAGTTTTAGTCAGTGTATTATGCTGTAACTCTATATTGTTAGGTTTTTAGAATTTCAGTATTTAATTTGATTTAAAAGTTGTTTTTGTGGTAATATTTGAACACGTACTTGACCGGAAGTAATAGAAAATAACGTTTAAAATATTATGGGTGTTAGGTTTTTAAGAATGGCAGTATTTAATTTGATTTAAAAGTTGTTTTTCGGGCAACATTTGACACGTGCTTGACCGGAAGTAATGTTAAAGAAAGAAACGTTTAAAATATTATGGATGGGGATATGATCGGCGGGATTGGGGACTGGGATTCTGATTTCAGCTCTTGTCGAGTTTGAACATAACCCTTTAGTGCTTCTTAAGTGTGCTTAACGAATTTATTGTACTGTGGATAGTGAATAAATATTAATTATTAAGAAATAAACGAGTTAGTATTAAAGTGAGTATTATTGTTCCTGTTGTGATGTTCCCACAATGTGCAGTGTGAGTTTATTTGCCTACTTTTACTTTATTCGATCCAGGTTTTTAGTATTAAAGTTAACCTAACAATTCAGAAGTGGGATAAACCTACGCGATTATCAGGTTTGAATTTTATTTTTCATGTTAAGGGGTAAAATACAATAGTTATCTCTGCTAATACAATCATGCATAGCCCTGATGTACCTTGGGTAGGGTGAAAATATTCTTATTTTTGGCCGTCGTTTATAGCTTTGATACATTGTTTTTTCGAGCTGGTGTTTTTATTTTTGTATAAATACATAGGTGCCCTTGTGTGTGAGTTGCAGAAAAATGCCGCATGATGGTAGCTCATTGCAGTGTCGACTATCAACGCCTGAATGACGCCGATCGAGTCTGAACAGAGCTTCGTCCCGGCATAGCCGCACTCGGCAGGAGACCTGTGATGACCGCAGCTGAAGCCGAATGTGGAGTGCAAGCTGAAACGAGAGAGAGAGCTCGCATTTGTGTGTTCGAGGAAGAAGTGCACATACGGCGTAGCCTGTCGCAATGTGCCGGTCTCGGAAGGCTGAGCACGAGTGGTGATCAGCGGCCGTGTGCAGCGATCGTCGGGCCGGCAGTCCAACGATGCACCGTTGCAGGCATCATGATCAAAACAATATTGGCAGCCATGTGTCCGGAGGAAGCCAAAGGTGGTAAGAAGGATCTTCAAAATGTCATTTAAATGATCTGTTCACATTCACTCAACGCGGTTTGCTTTCTCTGCGTTAGGTGATGTAAATATCACAAGATGATCGGCTGAATAGCTCAAAAGTTAATTTACATTTGTATGCCATTATTCTACACATCAGCTCCTTTTAAACGATAGAACCCCGTTTTTTGGACTTATTCATAGTAATATAGCAATGTGGTTGCAATCACTCGAATCTATGATCGTGTGAATGCAACCAGGCAATACTCATAGAACGTTTTATTTATCTTAAAACCAAATTGCTTTGCTGTTTTGTTTGTGGACAGAAATGAAAATAAATAAAGTATTATGCCACACAATGTCACAGCCATAATGACAATTTGAGACTTATTGAAGTTAGCTTATAGGTCTTACTTTCATATGCGGAATTAATATTATCGTCTATGATTCTTACATTTTAGTAAATATTTTTATAGGCCACAAGATTTCTTAATAAATAGCGAATCACAAATAATATTAGTTTAATAGTTAAAATGTATTCGCTATTAATAGCAACTCACTTATTATCACTAAACATTTACTCTGCTTTTAGCCAAGAAATAGAAATGATGTTTTCATTTTACGGCTTCTAGAATCACCATTGTAGATAGTTCAGAGGTCCTTAGTGGAAAATGTTAATCATTGTTATTAGAACAAAATACTGTCATCCACACTCTAGAAGAATATACAGAAGTTTAGGTCTACAAGTGATCTGTAGGTTCAGACAGGCTTCTATTTTTTCCTCGTGTAATTCTCAGTAGTTACCACTAAGATCAATATTCTCTGTGATGTAAGGTAAATAAAACGGCAAAGATTTAATGTAATGTAATACTAACCAAGTATAAACAAGTACTCGAATTTCATAATCAGCAGAAACGTGTAAATTTACTACAGAGCCCGCGCTTATAATATTTGATCACTCTTCGTCTGTTAAGTGTTTCATGTATACATATTATTTACTTTATGAACTACATATGTTATTAGAGCCAAAAAGCGTTGAATGAAAAAAAAACTAGTGAGCCGCTTTTGTACGACTTTTTGAAACAATAAAATCTTTCATTGTATTGTCTGAGAGAAGGAAGGGTTCGCGGACAATGCAATGAATGATGATGTGATTTGTGAGAAGGAAGGGTTCAGAATCACTGCTTGACCTTGAATGTGTTATTAGTGAGAATGAAGGGTTCACGATAGCACATGATAGGAGCTACGTGTATTGTCTGCGAGAAGGAAGGGTTCGCAGGCAATGCAATGCAATGAATGATGATGTGATTCGTGAGAAGGAAGGGTTCACGATCACTGCTTCACTTTGAATGTGCTATTAGTGAGAATGAAGGGTTCACGAAAGCACATGATAAGAGATACCAGTATTGTCTGCGAGAAGGAAGGGTTCGCAGGCAATGCTTACAGTTTTTAAGATACGATTTCTTTATTTGTGTAAACATTGTATACATATAAGAGTATGCAAGATTTTTATTTATATTTATTTATTTACACCACTCATACAACAGATGTTACATGGTTTAAGTTCAGTCATGTTTAGCCATAAGAATCGGCGTACAAATATTTCCATAACATTAAAAGAGCTAACAACAACAATAAAAATCAAAAGAAATTACATAAAATGGACATGATAAAGTTTATAAATTAGACATTATTTTAATGTTTTAATGTCAAAATACCACGTTCAAACATATTCATTATTAGTGTCAGGAGTTTGATAAAATTATTCGGTCATCAAAAACTTAAAAAAAAAATCGGAAACACTGTAATACATTTTTTTCCAAAAGAAACATTTTCAATTGATGTTTGAATGCTTAAGTATTTACCTCTTTATATTCATTTATTTAATTTTTGTCACAGGTACACACACAGATACAGTACAGATACGGATACACTTCTTATAATTAGCATTTTAGTATCAGTGTAACATACCCATGGGGTATACAATATTTGTCTGTTGGTCAATGTTATATAATTGGCTATGTTAAAAATAATTAATAATAATACAGATACTCTCTTAATAATTGCTGGTTATTATCCATTGCTTTGGCTGTTTTAGGCAACCTCATTTTACATTCGTTATTATATTTAAAGTGTTAATTTTTAGTCGCCCTCATATTACAGTTATTCATATAGATAATTATTACAGTCATGCAATTTACATCAAATAATTCAAAAAAAAAAAAATATATATATAAGTTTAACATGTCTAGTTTTAGTCAATCTCATACTATATTAATAATCTACATAGTGTAAAACAAAGGCACTTTCCTCTGTCTGTCCCTATGAATGCTTATTAGATCTTTAAAACTACGCAAGAGATTTTGATGTGGTTTTTCTTAATAGATAGTGATTCAAGAGGAAGGTTCATATGTATAATTTGCGGGCGAAGCCGCTGGCAAAAGCTAGTTAGATATAATTATTACAGTCATCTAATTTACAATAAATGAGTCAAAACAATTTTATTCAGTAATTCGGTCATTCAGAAATTCGTAAATTAAATAATACCTACGTTTTATATATGAGAAATACTTATATCGCGTTTTAGCATCATTCCAACGTTTTGGCAATAGGTTAAAAATAGTTGGCGCCATGTAGATGATACTCATGTGTGCCGTTTTTGCTGGATAGACGCGAAGAATGGTCATGTCCCGTCTGTTACGCGGTACAATTTCCTGTAGACGTGGAAACAAATTGGTGCTTGTTCTAACAAACATTGCAGTTTCGGGGATACACATACAAGGAAGAGTTAATTTCTTGTACATTTTAAAATATGGTTAACATGAATCAACCATTCTTGGCCCAAACATACATTTAATGCATCTCTTTTGGGCCTTAAATGCCAAGTCAGTGTCGGTACAATTTCCTCAAAATATGATGTCGTATCTTAGGGGAGTCGCAACTATACCATAGTAGGCCGCAATCACGGTATCTACATTTACAACTGCAGCTAGGGTGTAATGCAAATGCAGAACTACATTTTTTTATGCGAAGTTCTCGATTTGTGATTTCCAGTCAAGTCTTTTGCCAATTATTAGTCCAAGTAATGTCCATATTTTCTGTAGTCAGTCGTTGGCTAAAATGTATGATTTTAGTCTTATTTAAAAAATCTTTATTTTTTATTATTTAACCATTCTATTTGTTTATACTGGATCATGTTATTGCTATTACTAGAAATTGTCACCATGCTATCATCTGCAAATAGTCATAGGGTGTAGAATTGATTTTGGCAAATCATTAATGTTTATTGTAAAAAGTGGAGGTTCCAGTACAATACCTTGTGGCACACCAAAAGTAGTTTGACGTTCATCTGATAACTATATCTCTCAATTTTTGTGTTTATATTAATTCTATTGATTTCTGTCTTTTGCGTTCTATTATTGTCTAAATAGGATTTAATTAGATTAAGAACATTACCTCCTTTATCATATTCGTCAAGTTTTTTTATATAAAAATTTACATGGTTTACGTAGTCAAATGCTTGAGTAATATCGGTAGAAGTTAGTATATACAGGTGTTTTGTCCACTTTTATCAATACGGTATGAAAAGTTTTAGATCGCCATGTTTATATTCATATTTTCGCGAAATCTCTTTTGCTCATTACACAATATCTTTTTTTTTCGATGGAACCATTTAGTTCATTTTTAATGAATTTCTCAAATGGAAGGTAGAAGAGAACCAGAGAAATAGGTCTATAGAATTCTGTTTAGTTTATGTTTATGATGTTGGATTATTTGTTTGTGATGTTGGAAAGTGATTATTTAATGATATGTGATTCGTAAGAAATAAGGGTTTAAGCAGCAGCGTTCTCTACGCATTTTGCCACCTTACTGCGATCGCCAAACCAACCGCCAAGCGTGGCCATTATGGCTACACCCCCGAAGCCTAAGGCCGTCATTCATTCGTAATTTCTAGAGGACGTCATTCGGTTGAAATGATGATCATGATGAAAGTGCGAGCCTGGGTACCTACAATTCGTAAGTCGCCACTTTGCTACTACTGCTCACCGTACCTTCCCTCTTATGAAATTCACGTAAGCGAATGGAATTTGAACCAAATACCAAAATAAATTATTACAGGAAATTTACGCGCCCCTATGATTTACGCATCCATCGAGTAAAGCAGGCTTTACAAAGATGAATATTTCCAAAGATAAGGCACAAATCACGCGGAAAATGCTCATTTATCAACATAAATTCGATGCAATTTGTTACAGTGACTTGCGAATACCTTATTGATTTACCGCATATAAATATTACCTATTCTTACAACACATTACCGGGTTATTTACGTGATTTAGACGTTATTTTCGTACCTGAGGAAGTATTTTCCATAAATAGCTACATAATTTGCAATACGATCATTTTTTTCTACGTCACGACGATGTGGTGAAATTTTCCATGGAGGAGTTTATTTTGTAAATTGTGAAAATATTTTGTTTTCCGCTGCACTTCTACACGAATACAACAACTAAATTATCCATAACCGTCGATCCCGCGAGTTTCTCTACACAAAACAGGTAACTCTTTTTACCACTTCTGTTTTTGTTAAATTGTTTTTAATAAATAAACTCACAGAGTTAATCATTGATTTTTATGTTATGCCCTATCCCTTTACCTTTACTAATTTATAACTGATATTGTTTACGTACCTGCTATACAAGTATTCCTAAAGTAGACACCAGTCTTTTATAAACTTGTGTTTGTATGCCATTGTTTGTGAAGAGAAAATAAATG
The DNA here is from genome assembly GCA_932294355.1 of Aporophyla lueneburgensis. NCBI lineage: Eukaryota > Metazoa > Arthropoda > Insecta > Lepidoptera > Noctuidae > Aporophyla > Aporophyla lueneburgensis. The sequence continues at coordinate 26,483,186 of OW028740.1, forward strand.
ATTTGATTTTGAATAAAAAGATTTTCATCTATATATATAAAAGAAAGTCGTGTTAGTTACTTCACTTATAACTCAAGAACGGCTGAACCGATTTAGCTGAAAATTGGCAGGGAGGTAGTTTAGAGCCAGGAGAAGGACATAGGATACTTTTTATCCCGTTTTTTTTTTTTTTTTTTTTTCCCCTTTTTACGACCGCGTTCCCGTGAGACGTCACATAAAACGTCAAAGAGAATACAAGTCACTATAAAACGTGGTACTATGACAAAAACGTTGCCTTCGAAGTACCAGGTTATCATAACTTGACAGGAGCTTACCAAACAAAGGAGTGTCAGCTAGAAAACGCTTTATGCCTTCGAAGTACCAGGTCATCATAACTGGGTAGGAGCTAACCTAACATATGAGTGTCAGCTAGAAAACGCTTACCAGATCACCACCGCGTACCAGGTTGTCAAACTTGGTACGTTTATAACAACATTTATTGAATCTGAGGCGATACGAAGTTCGCTGGGTCAACTAATTATCTATACTAATATTATAAAGCTGAAGAGTTTGTTTGTTTGATTGAACGCGCTAATCTCCGAATCGAATCCGGTCCGAATTGAAAAATTCTTTTTGTGTTAGGTAGCCTATTTATCGAGGGAGGCTATAGGCTATATAACATCACGCTACACCTCAGAGGAGCGGAACAGTAATGAAAAATGTTGCAAAAACGGGGAAAATTTATTCCTTCTGAGAGTTTCCGTTGCGTGCGCTGCGTAAACGGTTAAAGTAACGCAAAAATCATGTATGACGGGATTGTTATTTTTAAAAAGTTCAAAAAAAAAGTCCCAAGAGCATATGTCTATCTTTTAAGGTTGACTCACTATAACTCAAGGAGCGAAAATGGACGAAAACTAGCAGGCAAATCGATGCGACGGGAAGGGTAAGGGGAGCAAAAATTTGACGCGGACGAAGTCGCGGGCAGAAGCTAGTTTACTATAAAAATGGAAAACTGGCTTATCTATTTAAATAAAATAACGCTTTTAAGGTTGCCAGTGTTGCGGACTCTTTGGTTTTTTATACTTTTTCTTAATTGTTTCAAATTTAAATTGTTTTCTTTTTTCCTGTCATTGAGTTATAATGTACTACGCAGTGTGATTTTCTTTCTATTAATCTATACTTAATATTATAAAGCTGAAGAGTTTGTTTGTTTGTTTGATTGAACGCGCTAATCTCAGGAACTACTGGTCTGAATTGAAAAATTCTTTTTGTGTTGAGTAGCCTATTGATCGAGGGAGGCTATAGGCTATATAACATCACGCTACAACTAAGAGGAGCGGAACAGTAATGAAAAATGTTGCGAAAACGGGGAAAATTTATTCCTTTTGAGAGTTTCCGTTGCGTGCGCTGCGTAAACGGTTAAAGTAACGCAAAAATCATGTATCACGGAATTGTTCCTTTTAAAAAGTTCTAAAAAAAAGTCCGCGAGAGCATATGTCTATCTTTTAAGGTTGACTCACTATAACTTAAAAGGAGCGAGCAGCAACGAAAAATGGACGAAAACTAGCAGGCAAATCGATGCGACGGGAAGGGTCAGCGGAGCAAAAATTTGACGCGGACGAAGTCGCGGGTCTGCCCGCGACTTTGTCCGCGTCAAATTTTAGCTAGTTAAATCCATACTAATATTATAAATGCAAAAGTAACTCTGTCTGTCTGTCTGTCTGTCTCACTTTCCTGCTAAAACTACTGAACCGATTTAAATGAAATTTGGTACACAGATAGTTTAGAGCCTGAGAAAGGACATAGGCTACTTTTTATCCCGGTAGTATGTTCCCGCGGGATAATTTCCGACCTCCACGCGGGCGAAGCCGCTGGCAAAAGCTAGTAATAAATACATTCATTTCCAAGGTAAATATTTCACTTTCGGATAACAGCCCACACACCCCCATCTTTTTCATTGGTCCTGCGATTAATTTTCAGTGCCTATTTTTCATCACAACATAGTCACCCACTTACTACTTTCATTTCTTTCCATTAGTTTTCATCCACGTAGCTAAGTATGATCACCCGTTCGAAAGGCAAAATTATGTCGGCCAATCCCGCACCCGACCCAGTTATTCCTCAGCCTCATAGCTCCGGTTTGCCGACCAAAAGCGTACGCAGTGAACACACCGCGCAAAGCCGCTCATCACATTCGTCGGCAACTGTGAGAACACAAAAAGCAGCGGCAGAAGCGCTCGTCCTACGTCGCCGCCTGGAGCGCGAGCAGGAGCTCGCCACCCACGAGCGCGACCGCGAGCAGGTACTCGCCGCGTTACAGCACCAGGTCGAGGAGTGCGAGCTGCAAGCCGAGCTGGCAGCTATCGATGCCGACGTTACAAGCGCAGGAAGCCGCGCGAGCCATCGGAGTTCTACACGGGTGAGCGTAGACAGAACTAAAAAATTGATAGAAAATCACAATCTTGACAGCTGTTTTGATAGAGACGTCACTGCAGTAGGATGTGCTCAAGGTTCTCCTGGCACACCCCCCGGTCACTCGGTACACCCACCGATGATCACGCGGACAACTGCACTCCCTATTAACCCTCTCATTAGACAAACACAACTCTTACGAAATGTCACTAAAGCATCCGAGGCGGTTGGCTGCACGCCCCCGCTCATTTCCACGGAGCTTGACCAACCTGCCACACTTTTACAAGCTGTAGCTGATACCGCGGCCGCCGCAAAGGCTCTCGCCTCTGCCTCTGGTGTAAAGAAACTGGAATTGCCTCAGTTCTACGGCAATACTTTGCATTGGCTACAGTTCAAACGTACCTACAATGTTACAAAAGGTAATTTTTCTCCGCTAGATAATATAAACCGACTTGACATTGCGCTGCGTGGGCCCGCGCCTGAGGCTGTGGCGGCGCTATTGATGTCGACGGGTGACCCAGAGGAAGTCATGCGCGCTCTCGAAGATAACTTCGCGCGCCCCGAGCTCATCGTTTACAAGGAGGTTAATTCGTTGAAAAACCTTCCACGTCTAGGTAACGATCTCAAAGAACTCGGAATCCTTTCTAATCAGGTACGAAATTCGATATCCACAATAAAGTTATTGAACCACTTAAAATATTTGAGTTCACCTGAGTTGTTTCACGCTGTTCTTGGGAAACTTAACCCCACTATGAAAATTCGGTGGACAGATTTTGCGGCACAGGACACTACAGGACGCCCGAAACTCGAAATCCTGTCCGACTTTTTAAAGCGTGAGTTATCAGTATCAACACATTCGTTTTGGTATGTCACCCGAGTTTAGTGCGACACAACTGCAACCCAATATTTCTTTCGACAAACCATTAAAACGTGAAAATGTTCACAATGCTGTTATGAAATGAAATGAATTGCACCGATCCCAGCGTGGTTTGACCAGACTCGATTAATCGAATGAACCCCAAGATATGCACTAGCCTTTGAAGCCTCATGTTTCATGGTGCTACATAGGCCATTGCATATCAAGAAGTAGACCGGGGGGCGCTGTAATGGTAGGGAAGACGTGCCCATAGGATAGGAAAGGATTACGAGCCTACCGACTATGCAGCCTTAAGTAAGCATTGGACTAGTGGAGAGAAGGGTGATATTTGTCTATAGGAGGGCATCTTTTCACGTCGTCGCCGGCATGTTGATCCAGGTCGAGCTTCACCGATGCATGTTTTGGTGGGGTTGACCGTTTGCTGGCTCTTTTCTATGTCAAGGGTTCGCTATGTTCCGTGTTGTTTTCTTGGTCGTCTTCTGCGTTTTCGCTGCTATCAGTGTCTGGTTTTTTGTAGATATCACGAGCCGCTTTCTTGATCTTATTTCTGTCTCCAGCCGTGCCCCTTCAAAACTGGAGTTCCTTTTCGAAGTATTTCATGTCCTGTTTTAGGTTGTCATTCCATGTGTAAATAGGTCATCCGACCTTCTTAGGTTTTGCCCTGTACTGCATTGCTGCTTGTAACAGGTGTGGTTCAGAGCGTCTGAAAATGTGTGCCAGGTAGCAAATCCTGTGGTTGTCCTAACGAAACGAAAGTATAAATTCTAATTAGAGACCCCCTCTCCAATTAGAATTTTCATCCTTGTTTCGTTTATTCGGAGGCTTACATTATTTAGCGAGGTTTTAATTTGGTATTGGATGCATTCTAGTCCTTCTAGCTCAACAAAGGGAGTGAAATGTTGCAGTCCCAATTGATGATTTCCATTATTTCCTTTACTGTCGGTCTATTGTGCTTCGGTTATCGGTTTTGTTGGTTATGCAAAAGTACGTTCTGCCTATTTTTGTACTGATTTTAACCTTTTGGAGTATTGTCTGGCATTCTTGTATGCGATTATGCCTATTGGGTTATCCAGTTGCCAGCTTTGGCCTTTTGTAGGTTATCGAGGGCTATTCGATGGTCCCTTGAGTAGTAATTGGCTGAAGACTCGAGAGTTTCCTGGGCAGCGGCTTCTAATACCTCCGTTATGTTGTTCCATGTTATTTCGGTGTTTTCATTCGTTGGGATGATACCTATATTTGCTACTTGTTTTTTTTATTTTTATATGCGATCTTGATATTTTATTTTGATATGTTTTCGATTGAGAGTGGTATAGTTGCATTGTTTATGATTGAAATACTTAGCATCCATTGTTGTTTCCTTCGTTTCTTTTTGTTGCTTTTGTGTTTGGTTTTTTTTTTCGTTTTTGTTTACAATTCTGTTTGATCTTATAGTCCCGTCTCGTCAACGTGGACGAGTTTTTCTGTTGCTTGTGGCATGATGATATAGTCCAATTGCGATTTTTGAGTGCCTTTTGACCAAATTATTCTAATGGATGATCAACCTTTTATCGTTTCTGTTTGAAGTTTTTCTCTGTAGGCTTTATCCTTTAACAGTTCGCCTTGTAGTTGGGAAATTTATGCTGAAAGTTTTGTTGGATCCTTTGCGTTTTCTTTTGGTTAGAGTATCTTGTCGACCAATATGGACGTTGAAGTTTCCGAGTATTATTAGCGTACTTTTTGTCTAATCAAGTTTAATAAGACTGTGAAGGGTCTGGTTGCTTTCGGGGAACAACTGTTGAAGTGGGAGTTGAATAAGTGCAGAGGAGTTGGCTAGTCTTTTCCCATGCCAATAGTTGACCTAGTATCCTTGTATTACTAACTGTAGCTAATTCACTTGTACTATTAACTAATTCAATTTGGGAATACGTTCTTAATAAAATTGCAAGATCCTGGTGCGTGTTACCTACCGGTTCGGAGAGATGCCAATCGTGGTATGTGTAGTGTAGCTGAATGTTCCTAAGTTCATCTCTGTTTCTTGTAGGTTGGCTTGAATTCCTATACGTGGCAGTGCCGCGTCAATTCGTTTTTTGTAGCTGGTTTTTCTGTGCAAGTTTACTTAATTGGGTAGACTTCGGCTTTCTCATTATTGCGTATCCCGTGTCGTCCGCGATTACGTTTGATACACGTGTAAGTAGTGTTTGTTCTTATTGTCCAACGGTGTGAATGATTTAACTAATTGGGGGTTGCTCGTTTGAGTTTAGGGTTTCATGGGTTTTGCTCTTCTCATGTGTTGTGCCTGTTACCTAATGTTTTGGTATGATGCAGTGCTTTCAATCTAGTTGAACCTTGCGTTAGGTTATTCCGGTTGTTGTTGTATTGTTTGTCGTTTGTCGGGACCCAGTTTTCATAGTGCTGGTTCATGAACAGTACGTGTTTATTAGCGGGAGCTTGTTCGCTAGTAGGTGAATGCACCTGTGTGTTTCTGTTTTGCATATGTACATGCACATTTACGACGTAGAATTCAGACGCGGCGATTATGATATATTCACCACCCCAGATTTCTTCATTATGTTGCGCGGCTTTGTATTCTGTTATCCTTTATTCCTGGGAAAGAATGCTGTTGGGGAGAAATTCCTGTATATTATTTAGAAGTGCCAATTATAACCATTATAAACGCATTGTCTGTGTGCCCACTAAAGACACGTGCAAGTTGGGGGCTGAAGCACACTTGTAGTGAGTCAATTTATGGGATGACCTTTTTTTTGGTTTCTTTTGTTTATCTGTATAGCAAAATGTGCATTTATCTTGAAACAGAGAGAGTCTGGATTGGGTACCCTTTTTTTATTCAGCTGCCGCCCATGTGTTCATTTGGAGGGGCTGTGGCCTCTTAGCAAGCTTTTAGGAATTTTAAGAATTCATTACTTTGGCTGACCTGTTAGTCTAGTGGTTAGTGACCCTGACTGCAAAAACTGAGGTCGTGGGTTCGATTCCCACCCAGGACAAATCTCTGCGTGATGAGCACAATCATTTGTTCTGTGTCTGGGTGTAATTTATCTATAATATGTATGTATTTAGAAATATTTAAGTACGTTTATCAGTTGTCTGGTTACCATAGTACAGGCTCTGCCCAGTTTGGGATCAGATAACTATGTGTTGGTTGTCCTAAGATATTTATTTATTTATTTATTACTGTGTTACAAAAATAGGATCTTTTGGTGCGGCGTCTTAATCGGTATCGTATTTTGTTCCAGAATTATAGCGCGAATAGGGTTATTCAGCCTATTGTAGTTAGTGTGAACACAATCATTCACACAACGCTTCCTGGTGTGATGTGATGACGATGATAGGTCCCCAAGCGCGGCACAACAAAGCCGCGGTCATGCGCAGTTTAGTAAATAAATCCCTGAAATGTTAGGAACGGGCTCACCAGGTTCGAGCTGCTGGGCGCACGAATGACACATTTGCTTCCTTGTTTTATACAATGTGTAACTGAATAGACGCAAGTCCACTTATTGAGCCCGAAAGAATTCAATCCTATGTCAAGGCAATAGGACTCAAATTTAAATGCACAAAACAATGCTAGTGTTCACACGATTTTCTTTATTCAATACTCTAATAAACTCAAAACTCTAATTCGGGTGTATGAGGTCTTGCGTTAATTATGTTACACGTTGTATTATGCCACCCGATTTTAAATTACGACTTAGAAGCACGCACACACAATAACACGGTTTGATTTCGAACTCAGGCGGGTCGGACCACATCTGTTGCGCGCGCGCCGACACGTCCGGCTGTGTCGATAGCTCAACTTGATCTCCATGTTCACAATGCTGTTATGAAGTCAAAAAATACTCCTAAAGCCGGGTCTACAATAAAACGAGACTGGGTATTTTGCAAAAAAGATCATAACATAAAAGAGTGTACACATTTTAAATCTTTGTCCATCGACGATAGATGGCAGTGGTTGCGTGAAGCGAAGGTTTGCTATAGGTGCTTAAGGGCTAGTTCACACGTGTGAAAAACGTGCAAAGTGAATCCGTGTGGCGTTGATGGCTGCCCTTACGGCATAACGCGCTTCTTCACCGCCAGCCATCGCCGCCGCTCGTCAATACAATTAACGAGCAAGCCACAGATACCGTTTCACACCCGATAACTGTTGAACATAATACACACCCTACGTCAAATGCTGCTGAACTGACCGGTGAAAAAGTGACTGTGTCTACAACCTCAACAGGTGTACAAAAACCGAATACTATTTTAGCTCTTCGCCCTCGTGCTTATTTAAAAATAATACCAGTTACAGTCTCGGGCCCTGCTGGAACCTGCAACGTGTACGGGCTCCTTGACGACGGGAGCACCGCGACCATCATAGATTCCAGCATCACCAAACTGATAGGGGCAACCGGGCCACAACAGACCATAACGGTAAATGGCATAGGTGGTCTCGAGCGAAATACCACAATATCATATGTAGACTTCCTCATTAAAGGTAGACACACACAGGAAACCTTTTTAGTAAAAAATGCTCGATCAATGGAGTCTTTGTGTTTGCGCCCGCAGTCGGTCAAACGTGAAACGATCGAGTCTTTTTCACATTTGTCCGATCTGGTTGACGTGCTGACATATGATGACGCAACTCCAACTATCCTCATTGGAGCTGAATACTGGCATTTGTCAATCAACCGCGAAGATCGAGTTGGTAGAAGGAACGAGCCCGTTGCCTGTTTGACAGCTTTGGGCTGGACTTTATACGGCGTTGTTTCTAGCAAAACGAAGTTGATAGAGTTCGTTAATCATACGCACATGGATACAAACAATGATGACAATTTAGAATCATTGATTAAGGAACAGTATAAACTCGACTCTATAGGTATTACTAAAACGGAAACTCTGCATAGTAAACAAGACCAGCGCGCAGTCAACATTTTGGAAGCGACTTCAAAACGATTGCCTACTGGTCGGTTTGAAGTAGGCATGCCGTGGCGCGACGATATACAGCGTGTTCCAGACAGCTACCCACAGGCGATGTCACGTTTTTTAAGTTTAGAACGACGTATGGCTAAAGAGTCCGAGTTTGCTAAAGCATACAATGCGTTCATAGACAACATGATCACGAAGGGTTATGCAGAGGAATGTGCTCCAGATACATACTACACACACTGTGGTAACAAACCTGACGGCTTACGTGAAAACAAATCTGGCAGCTTTCGTCTTTATCTACCACATTTTGGTGTGTACCACCCCCAAAAGCGAAAAGTCAGGATAGTTCATGATGCAACAGCCAGGAATGAAGGAGTCAGCCTGAATTCTTTACTGCTCTCCGGTCCTGACCTACTCCAGCCGCTTCTTAAGGTTCTATTTCGTTTCCGGGAGGGGCGCATCGGAATAACCGCGGATATCAAAGAGATGTTTCCTCAGATTCGGGTTAGAGAGCAGGACAGAGACGCTCTTCGGTATCTGTGGAGATCTGATAAATCACATGTCATAAAGGAGTTTAGGATGACATCTGTCATTTTCGGTGCTTGCTGTAGCCCCTTTATAGCACAGTTTATAAAAAACAAAAATGCTCAAGAGCACGCACATACACATCCAAGAGCCGTGGACGCTATTTTGTTCAGTCATTATATGGACGATTACATCGATTCACAAGATGGCGTTGACGAAGCAGCCCAGTTAGCGGCAGATATTGTCACCGTGCACAATGCAGCTTGCTTTGAGATGCGAGGATGGATTTCCAATGAGCCGGGGGCACTAAACCTTGTCGCTGAGGAACTCAGGGCCGCTCAGCCATTGGAAATTGATCTTGGCGAATCTAATAACAGCATCCGAGCCCTAGGTATTGCATGGAACCCTACCGCTGATGTTTCGGGTTTTCGAACAGGCTTAATTGAAACAGTCCCTAGTTCACTGACAAAACGCAAGGTCACGCTGTCACACGTTATGCGCATTTACGATCCTTCAGGTTTATTAGGACCCATAGTCGTCAAAGGACGGATACTGTTTCAACAAACCTGGAGATCTAATATAGACTGGGACACGGATCTCCCACAAACAGAAGCATCCAAGTGGTTCGAATGGTTTCAAGACTTGACAAAAGTCTCTCTGCTGAAGATACCGCGTTGGTATGCAAAGGCGAAAGGCTACGAGCCTTCCCACAGAGAACTTCACGTCTTCGCAGATGCAAGTGAGCTTGCCTACGCCTGCGTTGCCTATTGGCGTTTGATATACCCTGACGGCAGCATCAAGCTCACTCTCATCGCAAGCAAAGCCAGAGTCTCGCCCTTGAAACCAACGTCGATCCCACGTTTGGAACTTCAAGCTGCTGTAATAGCTTCTCGATTGGCACTTGTCATTAAGGAAAGTCATCGAAAAAAGTCAGTGCGTACATTCTTTTGGACTGATTCGATGACTGTCCTCCAATGGTTGCGCAGTGATGCGCGAGCATTTAGACCTTTCGTTGCCCATCGGCTAGGTGAAATTTTAGAAAATTCTTCAGTCAATGACTGGCGATGGGTACCGACAGATCTGAATGTCGCTGATGATGCAACCAGATTACGCCCAATTCATTTGGAACCTTCACACAGATGGTTTTGCGGTACATCATTTCTTTTAAAGTCCCCAGAGGACTGGCCTACGGAGCCACTTAGCGTCGCACCAGTTCGGGAAGAGCTCAAGTGTCAACGGAACGAACTGGTGGGATTGATTTCAGTAAGCACAGCCTTACCTACTCCTGTCACGGCGGATTTAGCTCGTTTCGTGCCACAGCCCGGGTACACCAAGCTGCGGCTGTTTTTGGAAATATTTTGGCCACCACTCGAAATTGGAAATCAAACAATGGGATAGCTCACCCCCGCTCCCACTCTTCACCAACGTCGACCACTCTTACACCCTTAAATGCCAACCTAATAAAAGCCGCTGAAAGGCACATATTGCAGCGAGTTCAACAAGACAGTTTTTTGCAAGAAATTCACTCCATTTTGAACAAGAAACCAATTCCTCCAAGCAGCCGCCTCATCAAACTATCGCCTTCTCTGGGAGAAGATAATCTTTTACGTTTGGCTGGAAGGATAAAGGCCGTAGAAGGCATCGATCCCGACTTTCGTTTCCCGATCCTACTTGACGGTCGCCACCCAGTCGCACGGTTATTGGTAGAATATTACCATCGCCAAGCAGGTCACGCAAATCATGAGTCCGTGATAAACGAGATAAGGCAACGATTCTGGTTGTTGAGACTTCGCGACACGGTCAGAGCTGTAGCAAACCAATGCCTCTTCTGCAGAATTCGAAAATCACAGCCGCTAAACCCAACCATTGGAGATCTTCCACCACAAAGACTAGCTCATCACCAGCGAGCGTTTACCTTCACTGGCGTAGATTATTTCGGTCCCGTCAACATAACCATTGGAAGCCGCCATGAAAAGCGCTAAGTGGCCCTTTTTACGTGCCTCACGACCAGGGCCCTCCACTTGGGACTGGCACACAGCCTATCCGCCGACTCTGCAATCATGGGTCTCATGCGTTTCTTTGCCAGACGCGGAATCCCGCAGACTATGTATTCGGATAATGGAACCGCATTCGTTGGCGCAAACAGGATCCTACGCGAATTTTACACAAATGACGTGCAAGATTTTGCCGCCACAAAGGGCATTAAGTGGAGTTTCATCCCAGCGGCAGCGCCTACTTTCGGAGGATGCTGGGAACGCCTCGTCAGGACGGTGAAAGTAGCGCTAAACGCTACACTAAACGAAAGATATCCCAAAGAGGAAACATTTTTGACTTTGTTAGCGGAAGCCGAGGCAATCGTAAATTCACACCCACTCTCGCATGTATCCGCAGATCCATATGACCCAACCACGTTGACACCGTTCGACTTTCTCATCGGGTCTTCATCGAACCAAAACCTGCCAACGACATTGGAAGACCGTGACCTGATCGGACGCTCTGAATGGAAGAAAGCATTAAAGTTATCAGATCACTTTTGGAACCGCTGGGTGCGCGAAGTGCTGCCGACTATGCAAACACGAACCCAGGTTAAGGGAGATCGTGGTCAAGACCTCCTGATAGGAGACGTGGTTATTATCGTCGACGAATCGCTACCACGAGGGACATGGCCACGACGCTGTATAGTAAAGATGTTCCCTGGAAAAAACTGCATTAATAGGGTGGTGGACGTTGTGACGGCCGGAGGTACGTTACGCCGGCCCCTCAAAAAACTTGTAAAGCTTGCCACATAAGGCTTCTTTTACCCTTGACTGTTGGTGCAGTGCTGCACGAGGGGTAGGATGTTGCGGACTCTTTGGTTTTTTATACTTTTTCTTAATTGTTTCAAATTTAAATTGTTTTTTTTTTTCCTATCATTGAGTTATAATGTACTACGCAGTGTGATTTTCTTTCTATTAATTAAATAATAAATACATTCATTTCCAAGGTAAATATTTCACTTTCGGATAACAGCCCACACCCTCATCTTTTTCAGCCAGTTCACAACAATGCCGCCCATAAATTCGAAATTCTAATTCGCACATGCCCTTTAAGATCAAAAAGAGAAAAGAAGAGAACCTGGGTGATGCAAACAGACTAAGAAGATTTAACTTAAAACGAAACACAGGTACTTAGGTTTTTCTTAAAAAAAAGTAACTTATGCACGACTTATTGAAAATACAATAGAAAATTGTTTAAATACTTAGGTAATTCATCATCATTATTTCACCCGTACGACATCCACTACTGGACCACCAATTTGGGGGGCTTTGCCATAATTGACACGTTTGGCAGGCGGGTTGGCGATCGCCGTATGGTGGTAAAATGCATAGAGAAAGCTCCTGCACATTCTCTAGTAAGTCCCATAGTCGCCTCTTACGAAGAAATGGAATGGTGCTATTCATTACGTCCGGCAGATCCGTAATTACAAGCCCGGAAAATCCAAAACGTTTAATAGCTCTGCCATTAAATGGCAGATAAAAGCACTTAGTCATTCGGGAAGCAAAGCAATAAACCTAAATACTGGCTTGACCACGTTCCTATGCAAGAAAACTTGGCCTGAAAATGGCCACTTACTTATCTTATACAGGGTTAAGAAACAATTCTCTCTTATTGTGTGTTAGGCCCCAATACTGAATCTTGACGCCACCGTTTACTTATCGAGCTAAGTACCTCTTCATTTAATTATGCTAAAAGCTTTGCTGTATTGACGGTAATTAATTCGGTACTTAAAGTACACAAATGCGTTTATAAACAATGTTGTTAACTAAACTTTATTTGGGGTTGACCTCATTTTGGTTTGAGAAAACAGTGGGTAAGAATAACTACTGAATAAAATATTTGTTTTCCAGAAATAGGTGGTTTATATGGGTACTTACAACAAATTAAAAAAGAAAATTGGGCGGAATACGACCAAAGCGGAATACGCAACCCTTATTGCGTCCTACCAGGGTCGCGAGATTTGTTCGAAAGAGATACCGTGGCCCTGGCATATGGGCAATTGAAGGAACACGGGTGGGTATTAGTCAGTAAAAGTCTGACAAGTTTGATGATTTCCCACCCACAATAAAAAAACCCTAATTGCTTAACACACTATTAATCAGAATCTGAATCATTTTGTGGTATAATGCTAATCCATGCTTTCATACCTTTGATAAAATTGTCTACTTAGCAACGTAAGCAATGCCGTATTTTGTGGAACTGTTAAAATGAAAGCGAATGCTACTGGAGCGTATTACGCAATTACACCTCTGGTCGCGGATAATAACGGTTATAGTTTTAAATTATCGTACTTTTAGTTAAGTCGCACTTTTAACTGTGTTTATTTATTTTTTACAATGATAGAATTTATTTATATTATTTCAAACCTAACAATACAAAGAACATGCACTTAAGAAGCGTTCTGAAAGTGTGTCTGGGGTACCTAATAGTGTTAAATTGGTCATTTGATTTCATCAAGTAAGCAAATCTATTTCACATCTCAAATAATAAATACTCCGTCATTCCTCGAAACCATTGAAAAAAGATTGTAAAAGAAAACCTTAGGTACTTTTTTTTTTCAAATTCCCATGTTTCACAGACGTGCATTTGTTACCCGCAACATTGTATACTAGAGCCCAAGAATTTCATTTGTGTCCGCCATGGGTATTTTTCCCATAGTACGATGCCCAAATTCCCTTTATCAGGTTTTTACACATAAATTCTGTTCCTCCAAATTTTGTCTTAGATTCGTGATTCGTGAATCATCATCTGCCTACCCTTTTCCATACCACGTTGAGGTCGGCTTCAAGTCTAACCGGATACAGAATTATTCATGGGCGACCTAGCTGACCTACACAATTCAGTTATTGGGAATACTTTGAAACTAAGGGAGCGAAATTAATGGTCGATGAGCCTGAAAAAATAACTACTAAACAATGTACAATCCCTGTAATTTACCTATATGTTAAATTTCGCATGCATGTCTTGTTCCGTTCAAATGAACGAACACTTTTTCCGTTGAGTTTGACCGACTGACCTCTGAATCCCGCAGGGAAAACAGGTCTTAATGGTAGCGAGGGTGTCTCCACGTTGTCGTCGTGGTGGGGCTTGCGTGTCTCAATGATCTTGGGGCTTTGCCGGTAGAGTTACTCATGCCGGAAAGGTCCAAGTGAGAGACCAGACCAAGAGAGACACCGGGACGGGGTCACTCCTGATCAATCGGCGCCTGTCGATCGACAGAAGATGTGACCATGCCGCCGCGGTGCAGCTGCACGAAGGCGGCACGGGTTTCTATCCTTGAAGACTCTTTGAGGAGAGAACTTTCGGCGGGTTTGCTGAGTCGGGTCGGCTGGACAGCGAACGTAGGCATGTTTTAATACCACCGCCAGGGACTTGGCTTAATTGCCTGGCCTAGAGGAAGGCTACCTCTAAGATAAAAAACCACCCAATCCAAAGCTTTGAAGCGCGGTGAGAGGATGAATGGCTGGTGGGAGTCCAGTCGCGAGCGTTTCCCCTGCAGAGCACCTGCCGCACTCTGCGGTGTGTGGGCTTGCCGGGCATCTAACCTCTGCCCGGTAATGCCTCCATACTGCGGAGTGCGAATAAGGAGCGAATCTGGGATGAGCGCATCTCTGAGCGCATACGATGAGGGCCAATTAGACAGCACCAAGCTTGGAAAGAGAGGTTCACTTCTAGTACGCTTTTGGTTATCAGATGTAATTAAGAAGGAATATCAATCGCTTTAGGGCCAGGGCAGGAGTCCTGGACGTGCGTGGCCACCCGGAGTGAAAATGAGGTGACAAGTTTGCCTGCCAGGCATGGCTTACAAACTGTGTCGAGATGTGGGGAGATAACCCCTTTTAAAAAAAAATCTGGGGACCCCACCCCATAAAAAAAGGCAAAGCTGAGTTCAGCAACCAATATGAAAGCGCATCAATCAAAACTACTACCCCAGGAGGGTACCTGCTGCTCTGCAGCAGGAGAATCCCTCACCGAGCAGAGCTCGGTCAGTCCCAATTCGTATTCTGGGGGGGACACTGATCGCTTAAAATTCCAATCGAATTTTTATCCGCCCTTTAAGGGCTTATCGAGCCAGTGTGGCTCACTTACCGGTAATGAGGAGTCGTTGGGCATTAATCCTAGCACATCCGTGGCAGTGGAACCTACAGAGCAGACTCTCGCTGACTTGCCCTCTGTTAATCAGAAAGGGTATTGCTCACACGATTTGCCCAGCTCAGAGGTGTCAAAAAATGCACCAGCGAAGAAGGCACAGAAACCAAAGAAGGTATCAGCACGTGCACAATTCGTGCGCCCTCCTACTCCGACTTCCGTCGAGGTTTTGAGTGACTCCTGCGAGTCTTCTTGCTCGCAAATGTCATACGCCTCTGAAACGTCGACAAGATCGACTCGGTCCGGTACGCGTAAGCGAACGCAGACGTCTGGGAGTTGCAAGCCGAGCACAACCAGGGAGAAGCCTGCTAAGCCGTTAAACCTTAGCATTCCACCGGCTGAGAAAGGGGAGGATGGTGGAGACTCTGAATTTGCGAGTCCACCAGCAAAGCAAGCGAAGTCTCGTGCAACTGCAAAACAGACCCTGCCAAAACCAGAGATGTTAGCCAAATCGATGCAGGCACAACCAACGGCGGAACTAAATACCTGCATCAAAGACAGTCTTAGGACAATAGAGGAGGTTGCAAACGAATCACGCAACCTCAAAGGTAGTTTTGTCCACAGCCTCAAGTTGGCGGCAGCCACAGTGCAAGCTGCGGTGGCTGAGTTAGCCACGCGATCGACCGTTGAAATCAACGTTGAAAGACTGGAGAACGAAAACGCTGAATTGAAGGCTCGGCTTATTGGTCTCTCAGCACAGGTTGAAAGGCTGACAGCGCAGGTCACCTTGCTTAATCGCCAAGGCCAAATTTTGGCGAGTCCCATAGAGGCAGGCTCTTCGATGGGTTCTAGTCAGGTCGCTGCAGTGGCCAGACCTTTTCAATCTGAAGAGTCTGAGGCCCAGCTTAGGCGTTCTATAGCTCTAGAAATAGGAGGTATGGTAGACGCCAAGCTAGCAGCCCTGGAGAAGAGGTTGCCCCCAGAGAAGCCGTTGCGTCCGCCACTCGCCGCTGATGGGAAGAAACCTTCACCAACGTTTGCTCAGGCACAGCCTATTCAAGGTCCACGCTTGGAGCCAAACCAAGCTCAGAAAACGGGGAAAGGTAAAGGAAAAAGGAAACGCAAAGTTGTCGATCCAGTGGTGGAGTTGCCCCCCGTGTCTGCGGCGTTCACGCAAGCTTCACATGCTTCGCAGGATGCGCAGGCTCCGCGGGATGCAACAATGACTGAGACGGCCTGGTCTACGGTGTTAGGGAAAAAGGCTAAGAAAGGAAAGCCTACCACGTTGGCGTCGCCCATTGCACTCGAAAGAGGGAAAAAACCGCCAGTGAAACTGCCTAGGGTTCCCGCCACGGCGGCTATTGCAGTCTCGGTAAGAGAGGGATCATCTGCCAATATCGGCGAGATTATGTACGCCGTAAGGCAGCGAATTCGTTTGGCAGATGTCGGCATTGACACTGTCGGTCAGAAAAGGGCTGTTGATGGCGGTGTGGTTATTAGCGTCGCTGGCGCCGACTCTTCTATCAAGGCGGACTGTCTCGCCAACCGAATGCGAGAGGTCCTTACCGATTTCGACGTAAATATTTCACGCCCAACCAAAAGAGCCGAGGCGAGAATCATGGATCTCGATGATGCCGTCACACCTGAGGAAGTGGCAGCTGCTATTGCCGAAGTGGGTGGCTGTTCCCCCGAAGATGTAAAAGTGGGTGAAATTCGTCGTCCACCTGCTTCCTTAGGGCACGTCTGGGTCCGTGGCCCTCTAGTGGCGATAAAGAAACTGGCGTCCGATAAGCGCATGCGCGTAGGTTGGACGATAGTAAGGGTGCAGATTTTGGAGACACGCCGTATGATGTGCTTCCGTTGCTTCGAGCCCGGGCACGTCCGCAGTCATTGCACTAGTGCAGTTGACCGGAGCACCCAGTGCTATACTTGTGGGGGAGATCACAAAGCGAGAGAGTGCACGTCGAAAACCATGCACTGTCCGCTGTGTGCAGATCATGGTCTTCCAGCGGATCATCGGTTGGGTGGTAGAAAATGCGCTCCACGCAAGAAACAGGCCTCGATTGCCCTCACTTCATCGCAAAGGTTGGCGCAAGCACCACTGGGTACAAGCCCTGCGGAGGAAATGGACACCTCGCCTTCCCAGCCCTAAAAATACTCCAGTGCAATCTGAACCACTGCCGCAACGCACAGAACCTCTTTCTGCAGACTGTTGCGGAGTGGTCGGTTGCTTTGGCGGTAGTAGCGGAGCCCTACGGCCTTCAGGATCATCCTCGCTGGTTCAGGGACACAGTGGACTCTGTTGCTATTTACTGGGCTGGTGGAAGCGGTGGGCCTCACTGCTCCTTACTATATAGAGGCCAAGGATTTGTTGCAGTGGAATGGGGACCTTTGGCCGTAGTGGGCTGCTACGTGTCTCCCAACATTTCCTTCACCGAATTCGAAAGATATCTGGACCGTGTTGCGAACTGTGTGAGGTGCAAATGCTCGCCACGTCCGGTGCTAGTATTGGGTGATTTCAATGCTCACTCCAGAGCGTGGGGAAACAACCAAGACAGACCGAGGGGACACGCAGTACAAGAGTGGGCTGTGTCCCTTGACCTTCGACTTCTGAATCAGGGGTCCGTTTCCACGTGCGTTCGGTGGCAGGGGGAGTCAATTGTAGATCTATCCTGGGCAACACCTTCGGCTGCTCGCATGGTGACGGAGTGGAGAGTAGCGGAGGAGATAGTCACACTGTCGGACCATCGCCACATAATTTTTAATGTGGCACTCCGCACTTTAGGTGGTCGCAACCATCCAAATTCTAGCCTACCAGCGCGGCGATGGGCTCTCAAGCGGCTCAATCGAGACATGCTCGTCGCAGCTGCCAACATTGCAGCATGGCCGGAAGACAATAGTTCTCAGGGGAATTCGTCCGATCCAGAGGAAGAGGCGATCTGGTTCCGGGATAGAATGGCGCTGATTTGCGACAGTTCCATGCCCCGGGTCAGGTGCGCCCAGCGTTTTAGTGCGGCTTATTGGTGGTCGGAAGATATCGCGCAGTTGCGTGTTCTGTGTCTTAGATCTCGACGCCATTATCAGCGTACCAGACGCAGACGACAGCCGAGAGCTACGGAGGAGGAAATAGCCAGATGCTATAGAGAGTACCGGGAGGCTACAATGGATCTGCAACACGCCATCGAGGCTGCCAGATCAAGATCCTGGAGGGAGCTTCTCGAGGGGCTGGACAAGGATCCATGGGGAAGACCTTATAAGTTTGTCATGGCCAAATTACGGCCATGGGTCCCCCCTATCACAGAAACCATGGATCCAGATCTACTGGATAGAGTCGTAAATACGCTTTTTCCAGTAGTTAGGGACAGTCCTTCACCACTCTTGTCTTCAGACTGGTCTGATGAGTTGGCAGTGACTGAAAGTGAGCTAGACCGAGCCGTGAGACGTATGGGGGCTCGTAACACCGCGCCAGGCCCAGATGGTATCCCTGGTCGGGCTTGGGTCTTGGCTTTGACTGCTTTGGGGGACCGTCTAAGACGGTTGTTCAACAACTGCCTTCATGCAGGCGTGTTTCCCTCTAGCTGGAAGGAAGCTAGATTGGTCTTGTTGAGGAAGGAAGGCAGAGACTCAGAGTCTCCATCTGCATACCGCCCCATTTGCCTGCTCGACGAGGTTTCCAAACTATTCGAAAGAATAGTTGCCGAAAGGCTCGTTGGGCATCTAACACGCGTTGGTCCTGACCTCGCTGATTGCCAGTATGGTTTCCGACAGCAGCGTTCTACTGTGGATGCGATCCTTCGTGTACGCTCGCTGTCGGAACAGGTGACGTCCCGGGGTGGGGTGATGCTGGCGATCAGTTTGGATATTGTCAACGCATTTAACTCTCTGCCTTGGAATGCGATTAGGAAGGCACTTGTACATCACAGAGTGCCACCTTATTTACAGTGCATTGTCGGGGCCTACCTTTGCAACCGGCGCATTCGCTATCTAGGTCGAGACGGTAGTGTTCATCGTAAGGAGATCACTTGTGGGGTTCCGCAGGGCTCAGTTCTAGGTCCTTTCTTGTGGGACCTCGCTTACGATGTTGTCCTGCGTGTTGACCTCCCCGTTGGCGTTAATATCGTTTGCTACGCAGACGACACCCTGGTGTTGGCCGGCGGGGATACCTTCGAGGAGGCCATTCAACTTGCCGAGATCGGAGTGGCAAAAGTTGTGGCGGCGATCCGCGAGCTGGGTTTAGAGATAGCGGCTCATAAAACTGAGGCACTTTGGTTCCACAAACTGCCAAGGACCAGAGAACCCCCCAGCTTGTCGGTGAGAGTGGGGAATGCGCAAGTTCAGGTAGGTAGATACATTAAGTATCTCGGCCTAACCCTGGACGGTCGGTGGGGTTTCGAAGAGCACTTTGAGCGCCTGGTTCCCCGCGTTGGGAAGGCAGCAGGCGCTTTACATAGACTGTTGCCCAATCTCGGTGGGCCTCGAGAAGAAGTTCGCCGCCTCTATGCGGGTGTCGTGCGATCGATGGTCCTTTATGGGGCGCCTGTTTGGTCAAACAGACTGTCAGGCGTCCGACGCTGCAGGACTAAAATCAACAGCCTGCAGCGGAAAATGGCTATTCGGATCGCACGAGGATACCGCACTGTATCTTTTGAGGCGGCAACTCTCCTTGCACGCTTTCCGCCGCTGGACATCTTAGCGGATATGGACGCAAGGGTCTATGACCGTATCCATGCCATCCGCCAAAGCGATAATGGCATGCCAGGTGTCGCAGTTGTTCAGCTGAGGCGGCAGGAACGGCGACACGCGCTCGAGCGGTGGCGTGAGCGGCTGCAACAGCCGCAATATTCATGTAAGCGTGTTGTTGAAGCCGTCCTACCGCACTTCGAAGCCTGGCTGAAGAGAGGGGATCGTATCTCATATAGGCTCACTCAGGTGCTGACCGGGCACGGTTGCTTCGGTGAGTACCTGAACAGAATTGGGCGAGAGGCCACGGCAAATTGCCACCATTGTGGAGGCCGCTTGGATTCTGCACAACACACGCTAGAGGAGTGCCCGGCGTGGGCTTCTGAAAGACAGATCCTGATTGCCGCGATCGGGCGAGATTTGTCTCTACCAGCAGTAGTTGGATCTATGCTGGCGAACTCGGAAAACTGGAGACACATGGTCTCCTTCTGCGAGACTGTGATGGTCCAGAAGGAGGCAGCAGAGCGGGATCGTGAGAGGGCTGATCCCGCTCGGAGAAGAAGGCGTCGGGGAAACAACCGACTCGACGCTTAAAATGCTGACACCCGCCTGCATAATTTAAGGCAGGCGGGAATTTGGGGTCACGGGTGCTCAGAGTGGGGACTCTGTCTGCCCACTAAGTGACCTCAGGGATGATGGCGCACAGTGGTTACGTGTTGCCTCGCACAACTGCTGAGTTAGGTTTCGGGGAGGCCCCGTTACAGTCTCCTCAGAGATGTGCCCTAACAGGCGTTACACAGAAGGGGTTCCGGATTGGTCTTTTGAGAGGTAACGGTACCCCTTCCATGTGTAGAAGGTGACCACCGGGGTGGTTTTAGTGAGGTAAAAATCCCACACTCCCCGGTCTTATCCCCGAAGACCGGGCGCCTTTTGAAGGTTTCCCCTCGAAAACAAAAAAAAAAAAAAAAAAGGTATGTATGTGGCTTTGGTAATTTACCTTGGAAACCGATTTTCCCGTAAATCTTGGTCAGGTATTTCACTGAAAAAGTTAGTGGGAAAGGCAGGCACGTTAGAATTTTTGAACTGAAACTTCTAATGCGACTTCCATCAAGGTTGCGTTAAACATTTAACGCTACCATGAAGGGGGTATGAAAGCACTGTTGCGCTTAATTGTGAATTGTAAGCAATGTTAATAAAGTTTGTCTTAAAGAAACAATATGATTTCACTAAAAATCAATTTTTACCCCTTCCTGTTTTCATTTCCACATTACGAAGTTTCACTTATTCCGCGCGGAGGCACGCACGCACTATTTTTTAACCTGGAAATTTTAAACAAACAGCATAGGTACTTATCCCAATTATTTTGCGTCCCACATTTATTCCCATCCTCTTTATTGATCTACATACATACATAATTTAATATATATTCACGCTGTCTGCGATCGCCAACCCGCCTGCCAAGCGTGGCGATTATGGCAAAGCCCCCCAAATTGGGGGAGGCCTAAGTCCAGCAGTGGACGTCTTACGGCTGAAATGATGATGATTCACGCTGTCTTCGAATGTGGGTAGGCAAGAACTACAGAACGCCACCTACTGCAATCCTTAGATACTTCTTTTACAACGTTTACGTTCATATATCTAGTCTAGTCAAACTCGCACGCTGGTTGCGAGTATTACGTACTTCACTTCCTGTAGAACATCACCGATATGGTCATTCTATGTTCGCCAATTTGATATATTTCTAACATTAATACAAAATTCATCGAACTTTAACCTTAATCTAAAAGCAATAAAGTAGTAACACAGTTCCCCATCTGATAAAACCGACGTCTTCACAGTTTTGCTCGAAAACTTCACAAAAATATGGAACAAGGCCAGAAACTCGATACATGCTCATATCAAAAGTTTTATCAGATCTGAACTTACGTATGTAGTTGGGTTGTTGCTAGTTGAGATAAAAACGGTCTTTGTGGGAGAGGAAAAATGTTCGGACAAAATTGTATTAAAGTTTCGGATATTTTTTCATGGAATAGTTTATATTATTTTTCGATTATCCAAGTGCCAATTCCACCAATGAAACAGAACGTGATTAGTACATTTAAACTACGTTCAGGAGCTGTCAGTGTCAAAAACCACCAAAACTATGACACTGACAGCTCTTAAACTCGGTTTAGCTGTGATCAAATCAGTTTTATTTGTGAAATCCACCTAAGTATAAGATTTTCACGTTCTTACGTGAATTTCTTTCCCGAAATAAAAGCCTTAATCTTCTTAGATTAAGGCTTTTATTTCGGGAAAGAAATTGACAGTACCTTTGCTTTGAAAGCTACTGAGTCAGACCGAATAGTCTGATCTATATTAGGTAACTTTCAAAGAATGAATGGGAAGACAGCTGTTATATTCCCATGTGAAGTTTATGGGAATAGCAGCTGTATGGGAAGTATTACGACTAATGTTATTTCTTTTAGTTGCGATGAAAAAAGTTTCATTGTGATAGTAGCGAATTGATTATTATGGATGATGTATTGAACAAGAGTGTTTAATTTTAGTAAATATAGAATTCGCGAGCGGCTTCGTCAAACAAACAAACAAACTCTTCAGCTTTATAATATTAGTATAGATTAGCGCGTTCAATCAAACAAACAAACAAACTCTTCAGCTTTATAATATTAGTATAGATTAGGCGACGAAATTACGCAAAATATTTTAAAATTTAATTTTTATAGCACATTTTATAGCAATTATTACCGCTAGGATAATTGCCTAACACACTAAAAGTAGTTATGGCTTTCATTTTGACAGTTCAACGGCAATCATTGCGTTATTTTCGTTACTGAGCAGACAAATTTTTCGAAGGAAGCATTGGATTAGCAATTTCCTTAAAATGATTCAAGTTCTAATTAAAATAGTGTTACGCCATTCGGTTGCAGATTATGCACAGAAAAAGAGGTACAAAACCAATGTTATTTCTTCAAGAACTTAATAAGATTTTATTGTATTTTTCCTTCCTTGGGAATACTCATGTTACCCGGATGAAAATGCATTTACCTACAACAACTGACCTCGATGTTCAATCAATTAAGAATGTATGCTGAACCATTTAAGATCATTTCTCTTGAGGAAGTTATTTCTTGTTCCTTGGAGGATCGTGGTTTACCGCTGTTCTTTGTTATTTTGTCGATTACCTACTTTATGCATTGACTTTTAAACGAGATTTCTTTGTTCAAATACGTGTTTCAAAGATCCTTTCGGATCGTTAGGAGTGCCGCCTGCCTTTGTATTAAAACTACATACATACATACAATCACGCCTTTTTCCCATGGGGGTAGGCAGAAACCACGGAACGCCACCTGCTACGATCTCTACACACTCCTTTTGCCTCTTTAAGGTTCATACAATTGGTCATACACACACGCCGGTTGCGAGTACTACGCACCTGACCTTTCTGAAGAACATCACCAATAAGGTCACTATATGTCCTCCTAGGGCGTCCCCTCCCGGTGTTTCCACTCACATCTGCCTTGTAAATACCTTTTGTGAGTCGTCCTTCATTCATCCTCTCAACATGACCAAACCATCTAAGCATACTTTTTTCAATTTTTGTCACTATATCTTCTTTTAAACCACACCGTTCTCTTATCACATCATTCCTCAGCCTATCATTCATAGTCACACCACACATGCTTCGCAAGGAACGCATTTCCACAGCATTTATTCTACTTTCATGCTTCTTTTGCCACACCCAACATTCACTCCCATACATAAGCGTAGGCACCAGTACACCATTGTGAACAGCCAGTCGAGCCTTATTGGACATCAGTTGGTTGGTCACAATTGCATGTAGAGCACCATTTACTTTATTTCCCGCATTCACTCTTCTTTCCACATCTTTATCAATCTTTCCATCCCTTGTAAACAAACTCCCCAAATATACGAACTCACTTACTTGCTCCACATTCTTATCATTTATTTTCACATCACACACCGATACGTTCTCTTCTCTTTCAAACACCATGACCTTCGTCTTATTCACATTTATATTCATCCCTTTCATCTTAAATGCTTCATCCATTACAGTCACCATGTCTTACAACTGTTCTGCTGACGATGCAAGTAGAACTTGATCGTCTGCGTATAGAAGGCATTTGACAGGCAACTCACTCATAGTCAATCCACACTCACCCTCTTTCAAATCTGTCAGACAACTATCCATGTACAAGTTGAATAGCCACGGTGACGCTACACAGCCCTGCCTAACACCCCTCGAGATGCAAAACCAGTTCGTGTATGCCCCATTTATCCTAACACAAGCACTGGAATCCTTGTATAAAGATTTCAGTGCCCGTACCAAGCGCCAATCCACACCGTACATGGATAGTGTTGACCACAGTTTTTCTCTGCACACACTGTCATAGGCCTTCTCCAAGTCAACGAAAGCGCAGTAGACTTTCTTGTGCTTTGCCAGATGCTTTTCGGCTATGCACCTTAGGGAGAAGATCTGATCCATACAGCCCATCCCCTCTCTAAATCCTGCCTGCACATCCCATATTTTCTCACCGGTCACTCCTATCACTCTATTTATCAAAACCTTCGCATACAGTTTGCCGACAACACTCAAAAAACTAATGCCGCGATAGTTTTTACACTCTTGCTGTGAGCCTTTTCCCTTATATAGTGGTACGATTACAGCCTTACACCAATCATCCGGTACACGGCCATATCTCCAACACATATTAAAGATCCGGCACAACAGGCTTGCTACCACCCCGTCACCGCTCTTCAGCATTTCAGCAGACACTCTGTCATATCCTGCAGCTTTCCCAACTTTCATACCTTTCAGCGCTCGTACTATCTCTTCTATTTCTATTTCATTTTCTTCATCTACTTCTAAGTTAGGGTCTCCTAAACTGGCATCTGCCCAGTTGCCCACTTCTTGCACACTGTCCTGACAACTGAATAAACTTTCAAAGTATCCCTTCCAGCGTTCCAAGACCTGCATATGTTTTTGCGTGGACAACCAGGTAACTTATCAAGCTTATAACTTTGTGATTATTAATGATACAGTTTTGAAATTTTTTTCATAGATTCTTAACATAAAAATACTAGACCCGTGTTTCGGGTTTCGCATAAACAAAAATGAATGTTGTATATTACACCCAGACACAGAACAAATAATTGTGCTCATCACACAAAGATTTATCCTGGGTGAGAAACGAACTCACGACCTCCGTCTTCGCAGTCAGGATCATTAACCAGACCAGTCTTTTGACTACCCATAACGATTGTGAGATCTACGAATAACCGATACCAACTATTTTAGCGATACTTTCATCATTTGATGGGCGATGGTCAATGCCCGTAAACAATCTACTGTTTTTGTATTTTTTAGCAGAATTTAGATATTTTTACGAATTTTCAAAAACCAGAACGTATTAAAACTATTAGAGACCTTATTACATAACTCATATACATATAAAGAATCAACCTATAACGTTCCCACTGCTGGGAAAAAGGACTTTTCTCAGTGAAAGGGAGTGGGCCATACTCGTAATCCACCATTTACATTACGCAGGTCCAAGGATGGGTAATTTAGTAGATGTCACATGTCTTCGAATTTTTGTTTGTATAATATGCCGTAAAGTTTTCTCATTATGTTTTCCTTCACGGTCATGAATGAGAGCGGCGTTGATGAAATAAATAACACAAAATAAAGCGCTTTCCTTGGTTCGAATACACGACCTGCATCTCGTAGGTCGAGACCAGGGATGTTAGGGAGCTCCGTAACCGTAACCGAAACTATCGGATATCCGATATAAAAATTTATCCGTAACCGTAACCGAATCCGATATAAAAGTTTCGGATAATATCGGATTTGTTATTACTTTTTTATTTTAGGTAGATTCATCCGTAACCAATCCGTATCCGAAATTTCATATCCATAACATCCCTAGTCGAGACCATTAACACTAGGCTACCACTACTGCAGGGTCAGATTAAATTAGCCGGCAATTCTTTTCCTACGGGTATAGATTTAAAAAACGAATGAAAAAGAATTATCTGCCCAAGTTCGTTCAAAACTCTAAATACACTGTGACAAGCATTATGGCAACCGAACGTCTGTTACGTTCTGGTTTTTGAAAATTCGTAAAAATACCTAAATTCTGCTAAAAAATACAAAAACAGTAGATTGTTTACGGGCATTGACCATCGCCCATCAAATGATGAAAGTATCGCTAATATAGTTGGTATCGGTTATTCGTAGATCTCACAATCGTTATGGGTAGTCAAAAGACTGGTCTGGTTAGTGATCCTGACTGCGAAGACGGAGGTCGTGAGTTCGTTTCTCACCCAGGATAAATCTTTGTGTGATGAGCACAATTATTTGTTCTGTGTCTGGGTGTAATATACAACATTAATTTTTGTTTATGCGAAACCCGAAACACGGGTCTAGTATTTTTATGTTAAGAATCTATGAAAAAAATTTCAAAACTGTATCATTAATAATCACAAAGTTATAAGCTTGATAAGTTACCTGGTTGTCCACGCAAAAACATATGCAGATCACCACAAACAGCTAGTGTACGTACCATCTCCGTGTAATGGACGTTTGAATACGAGAAAGATATGATAATTTTAAAATCGAAACAAAACACTAAGGCCTGCGACTTGGAAGCGTAATTAAATATTTTTGGTACAAAATATAACATGGTGTAAAAATTATTGGAATCGATTCAGTTACTGATTCTGAACAAACTATATTCAGGTTTCGCATATACTAAAAATAATCTTGTAGGTATATCTTTAATTTGTATGTATTTAAAAATATTTATATATGTTTATCAGTTGTCTGGTTGCCATAGTACAGGCTCTGCCTAGTTTGGGATCAGATAACGGTGTGTTGGTTGTCCTAAGATATTTATTTAAAAGCCTGAATGTCTGACCAGTCTTACCAGTCTAATTCAACTGGGTTTGAAGCACACTTAGAGAGTAGCTGCATATTAAATACTAGTATTCAGCTACATGCAATTAGACTGGAAGCCGACCCCCCCAACTTGGGACAACCCTCCATGTCATTCATATAAAGATAAATAATAATAATTCAGTGAATTTTCATGTCATTTAAGGTTTTAAACTGCCCCGTTAATCTCGTGGTTGCAAGTGTGACTGAACGTGGGGTCCCGGGTTCGACGGCCAGATCGGACAAAATGTTATGGGTTTTCCGTTAGGAATTTCAATACCATACAGCCCGGAATTTGGAAGTTGGCGGTGTGGTACTCCGATGCCACGGAAAGCATGTTAATCGGTTGGTCCTGCGCCTGATCTCTCTCCGGTCGTGTCGGATTGCCGTCCCATCGAATTCAGAGAGTGAAGGAAGAGTGAGTGCTCTTGTGTCTGCGCACATACTTGTGCACTATAATATCTCCCGCGCCGATGGCAACTCTCCGTGGAGATTGCCTACCATGGCCGAAATACGGTCTGAAGGACTGTATAGTTGGGAAAAGACTAGGCACATTGATTCATTAACTACCCTTAGAAAACCCTCTGTACACGTGTAACCGTTTTTACAGTTTTATCTTCTTTATCGCTTCTAGTCTTCCCTTCCGTACGTAAGTAGGTATATTCCTATATCTATTATATCACGTGTTCAAGATAAAAGCCATCTGAGGAAGCTTTAGCTTGCAATATGAGCAACTTAGCGAGCACTCTAAAGTTTCATACGAGACTTGGTATTGCATTCCGGTAGGGAAAGCAACCTCAAGGTATCATTCAGTGTATAAAATTCAGATTATTGAATGAATGAATGAATATAATTTATTTCAATCCACATCGAGATATAATTTTTACAATTTAATTACAATAAATATATTTAAAAGTAATTAATAAAATTAAAATTAATACAATTATGTTTCGGACCGTTGGATTAGTTACTCTATGCGCTTTCGGAACGCGCCATCGAACGGAATGACATCTGACTTGTCAGTTTGATTTTGACACTTGACACTTCTCTTGTTATTTGGTGGTAAAAAAGGGAACACGTCGCCGCTTGAGTCTCGCGATCTTTTTGTAAAGTAATCCCTTACCCCGGTCGTTTTGATGACAATAGGTCATGACCCAGTTGTGTGTGTTAATAACCCCTATCTTGGTGAAATAATACGGGCTGAATTTGGATATTTCTTGACATTGAAGAACTTTGGAGGTTAAGTGATTTGAAGACCGCATGCTGTGATTGCCTCCAGCCTTGTTGCAGCGGATTCTAACCTGAAGAATACTCGTAACGTCACAACACGATACATATACACTCACTTACATACATAACTCCAGGTAACCCCAGAAGCAGTGTCCTTCAACCACCAGGTAAGTTCTTTTGTTGTATTGTAGGTGAGTCATTTGTTAATTGTATTGCGTCTTCACTTGAATTGTACTTGTATTGTCTGCTCCGCGTACGGCGGACTAGTTTCGCTAGCCACTTCTTGTCTCTAGAGCCCCACGGTTAGCACGCTTCCACATAATAATTAAAACCCTTAAGGGGGTCTAGTCTGGCAGCGTACAATTAAATTAAAATTAACAATAAACTAAAATAAATTACAGTAAAATACAATAATTAATAACGCTGCCTCTGAGTCATTAAAGTTTGTCAGTACATTAATCATATAACAATGGTTAATATACTGACAGTCAAACCTATTCGCAAATACGGATATTGTGGAGTAAAAAGTAAGTTCGTAAAGATTCGTTCGTTCATGATTAAGAATCATGATGTAAAAAGTATGAAACAAGAGAATGTTCCCATCTTTTTATGAAAATTACGCGGCCGTAAGATTATTAAATGTGGTACAGTTTAAGTTTATAGGTAGAAGGAGTGCAGAAAGCTAATATTTTTAAATAATAATACATAAGAAATACATTAAGTTTTAAATGAATCAATGTTTGAATTTCAATCACTGTAAGGCTGACCCCACATTAGGCGTGCGCGATCCTCGGGCGTGTGAGAAGCAGGAGCGCCGCGCGCGCGTCGCGAGCGCGCTGCTTGAGCGTCGCGTTTAGCTGCCCTGCGGCGCGCACGCGGCGCTCGAGTCGCGTTCTTACCCCTGCGCCCGCTACTGTTTCGGTCAGTCACATGGTGGGCAGTGTTGTGTTGACACACGTTAAAAATAGAGTCACCGAGTGAAATTAATATCGAAAGCTTTATCCTAGAAATACAGAATCGTCCTGCGATATGGGACAGGACTACAAAGGAGTATAATGATCGTATTGCAAAAAAAAGATGTGGGAAGAAATCAGCAGTTTATAAAAGACTAGCTTCTGCCCGCGACTCCTTCTGCGTAAATGTCGTTTATCGCGGCGGACGCAGACAAAGTCACGAAATAAAAAGTAGCCTATGTCCTTTCTCAGGCTCTAAACTATCTGAGTACCAAATTTCATTTAAATCGGTTTAGTAGTTTTAGCAGGAAAGCGAGACAGGCAGACAGACAGACAGAGTTACTTTGCATTTATAATATTAGTGTGGATAGTGTGGATTTTGAAACGAAAATTGACTTGACTGAAGGGGGTTAAACGCCAAGGCGAGCGCCGCGTGCGCGCCGCAGGGCAGCTAAACGTGACGCTCACGCAGCGCGCTCGCGACGCGCGCGCGGCGCTCGCGCTACTCACACGCCCGAGGATCGCGCACGCCTAATGTGGGGGAGGCCTAAGTCCACTGGTCCAAATAATTGGGACAAATCTAGGATGAAAAAAAGTGAAACGGGACCTGCCCGTACCTCACGTTTCACTTTTAATTCTTCGACCAACATGGCTCACGTTTGGTCTCGTCTATTTTGTTTACCTACGTGACCTGGGCCTGGAGGCGTAAGATATTTAATTTTATAGGCACGTGAATATCATACATTATGTTTAGGGTTTTTTAAGTAGACTTCTGTGCCTTTTTGTACATATTAATAGGAGTTTGCCGCACATGTGTGACGAGACGAGTCCGTTATTAGAGGACCCAGTATATCACGAAGGGAGGTTTTGTCGTTGTCCATCTGTAGTACATTTGTAGAAATTTCCGATTTGTTTGAGATAACCAGCAGAAACAGTTAACTAGCATTACAAGGTTTTCAGTTTCATTTTTTCTAAACGCTTCTACTCTTCCCTTCCGTACCTACCTAAGTAGGTACCTATATCTATTACATGACGTGTTCAAGATAAAAGCCATCTAAGAAAGTTGTACCTTGGAATATGAGCACTGTCCGTGTGATGCCGGAGGTTAAGAATAGCATCACCCCATTTCTTCCTACGGGTGTCACAAAAGGAGACTAAGGGACAAACTAGAGAATGGGCAGCAGCGTTCTCTATGCGTTTTCACCATACTACGATCGCAAAGCCGTCCAAATTGGGGAAGGCCTATGTCAGCAGTGGACCGAGTGGACGTCTTACGGTTGAAATGGTGATGATTACTAGGTTATACCTTTCCTTATTATTTCAATAGTTGAAGAAATAAAACAATTAATAGTGGTACTTTTTAAAGTAAAAGAAAAAAGTAAGTAGAAAAAGAAAAAAAAAGTAAAGTAAGAGGTAGATTAAAGTAAGTAAGTAGTTGTGTAGTTTTGTAGTAATTTTAAAGTATCTATATTTAAAGTATATATGAATTGTTATATTTTCTCTTTAATCAAAATCAAAGTTAAAATATTACTTAAATTCACTGCCACAGCTGAAATGAATGGGTCTAGAAACATGTTATTATGCATAAGAATTTTATAAATAACGAAAGTGAGCATTGTGGAAGAATATTCAGAAATTCGTTCTCTAAGCTGGTTGAATAGGGGTTGAAAGTTTGTATAAGAGTTCGTTATTTTTGCCGGCAGGAAATCCCATCGGACACAGGTCTGTTATCAACTGCTAGATCGCTCACGTTTGTTCAGTAATATGATCATGGGGTTCCTTACGTGTCTGCCATAGCAAACATCATTGAATGACCCATCGAACTGACCTTTAGTTTATTAGTTTATGGGCTGTTTATCCTTTGGGACTTGAATCTTTTCATGCTCGTTTAGTTGGTGCGTATGAAGCGGTCTTTTCCGGAAAGAACTTAGTTCTTATGGAATTGAAAATTTATTCTTCTGTTTGATGTCAACTAATATTAAGTATACCTAATTCGTTTACACAGTATGTTTATTTTTATTCTTATAAACTTTAAATGCAGTAGATATACAACATTATTTTAAACAAACCAATAATCTATACTAATATTACAAAGCTGAAGAGTTTGTTTGTTTGTTTGATTGAACGCGCTAATCTCAGGAACTACTGGGCCGAATTGAAAAATTCTTTTTGTGTTGGGTAGCCTATTTATCGAGAAAGGGTATAGGCTATATAACATCACGCTACAATCATGAGGAGTGGAGCAGTAATGAAAAATGTTGCAAAAACGGGGAAAATCGCACGGGTAAGCGATTCGACGCGACGGGAAGGGTCGGGAGAACAAGAAATTTAACGCGGACGAAGTCGCGGGCAGAAGGTAGTAATAGATAATGCTAGTTATTGTCAATATTGGGTTTGCGCTGGTTAGACATAACATAGCATAAGGCCTTGTGTCTGCCAGATTGTTCGAAAGAGATGCCGTGACCCTGGCACATGGGCAACTGAAGGAACACGGGTGGGTTTTAGTCAGTAAAAGTCTGACATACCCTCCCGCTCCGCCCAGAGCAGGAGAAGTCATTTGATGATTTCCCATCCAAAAAAAAAGGCCTTGTGTCCCCAAATGGTTGGGCGGGGGTTAGTCACATTTTGCCAGTTATGTTCAGGTCCCATGCAATAGGGGGCGAGCCAATTGCCTCCAACCGGGCTCAAATAAAAACTCCGGGCTAATACTGAGAAATTTCAGAAGGAATACCGAACAACACTTTGCCCGACCCGAGAGGCCTGAGAAGCCTGAGCTTATGCTCAGCTGTAGCGTTTACGACCACTACCTACACCAAAGAAGCAGTCAAGCGGGTTAGTTGCACAGAACAAAAACTGGCCAACCGTCAGCCATCAGATAATCTCTAACCTATGGCATGTATCATGTTACATGCTGTTGAAAATTCCTTAAGTAAGAAGGTAGCACAGCACGATCCCGAACAATTCCTGTCCAAATGATATCCAATTTTTCTTTCCCCTGTACGTCTATTGTATCTTGTTCTACTTTAATATTAACAGTGAAAACATATAACTTTCCTGTCTTCTCTATAATAAAATCATTATAAAGAAGAAAGGTCAGTTATAAGTTCTCACGACTATCTGTGTACCTACTAGCTGTTAGTATTCAAAAAACAAAAGTCGTTTCTAATAAAACCACAAAGTATAGCGGGCTCTGGTCACGTTGCTATATAAATAATTCTGGGAGTAGAGGGCAATTAGTGGGAAGTTAGTAGCCCCATAAAAGTGAATAGCTTACTAATATTTCACTAGGGAATACATTAACAACCTTTAGCGATATGTTAATTTGGATAACGTTTTTCCTGATTGCAAATCGGGATTACAGAGAATAAATGAGCAAGGTAGTCCAGCGGCGAGATGGGCGGACTGCATTTTTACTTTAGCGGGTTGAATCTGCATGATGCCAGCACCGTGGGGGTTGGCACAAAAGAAGAGAGGCCTCTGATCAGCAGTGGGGAAGTCGGGCATAGGATGGTGATGATGAATTAATGTGTTGTCAATGTTGTCATGTAAAAGTGTCTTTTAAGACCTACTTACAGAAATAAACATTTCGTTGCTTTTCACTTCATTTCATTAGCACGGAAAGAGCCTCCACAAGTGTCAGTAGCTACTAAGCGTGTGTTGAGGCCTCCTTGACAGTCCGTTGCTTTAACATCATGTGCCCATATCTCATGTTAGTTGGGGTCGGCGATCTATTTCCATTTTCCTCTGTCTACTTTTCTCTGTCACTTTTCCTTCAACAATAAGACAATGACGCGTGTAGCATCTTTTTTAACATCGTGAGCTTATGATTTTGTATCGTTTAATTCATGTCGACACGACAGAAAACGGAGGTTTTCGTTCACCATTAGTCATAGTTCTTACAATTTTGGTAACGGCCATCTAGGGCATGATTATATGTGGACTACTCACTCGGGATTCTATTTGAGCATGTCTTACCCGCTTCGACCAACCAAAGGCCGAAGTCCGCGTAAAAATAATACATTTCTAGTACGAAAATCTCTTATACCTACATAATTTTGTCATTCACCTAAATCTAACCTCCGCACTTACATCCCGCTTAACGTAATACGAGACCATAAACCCCATTATGATTGTTCATTTTCCATGTATCGCCTACTTTGTATCGAGGTCGAACACATTTCGACCCCCATTAGGCTCGGGAGCGATTTCTGTTGGCAGTCGATGGGTTTGGACGGTCATGGCGGCAAAAACTTCTTCGGTTCCGATATTAGTTTTTGAGGGAATGAGATTGGCGATGTGTGAGAGAAGAAACGGGTTGTTATTTTTAATGTAGATACCTAGTAGCTGTTTATTTCATAAGGTGGTGAGGTGGTTTAGAATTGAATTAAGTGACCCAAAGATTGCAGTTGAAATCACTAGGTAGTGGTAGGTGTAGGTTCAGGTAGTTTGCCAAAGTCGACCTTATGTTAAACAGGCTGGCAATAAAAAAACTGTTTATTGTATTCGAAGAAATGGAATGGAAGAAAGAACACAATAGGCCTGAGCTTTAGTTGACAAGCGAAGGGAATAATGAAAATTTTTTTAGGAATAATTATCAAAGTTGCACAATAATTGTTTTTTATTACTCGATCTTGTACGGAGAGCCCCAAAGGCTACTACAGTACCTACAGGATAACCGTTTTGAGTATCCTGGTAAGGTGGATGTCTATGTATGGAGAGTTGCCGAAAAGGTCCGTGCTATAAAACATTATTGGATAACCACGATCATTAATAATCTGCAGTAAACATTCTCAAAAGCTTTTGGTGGTAACAATTCATCAGAAAATAAAAAACTTTTTATATTTGCTTAGTAACAAAAAGCACTTAGTAAAATAATTTATACCGTACAAAGTTTCACCGTTGACATAATATAATTACTTACTTTAAAAGACACACTTTCCAAGTATCGATATTGAACTTCACAAAAACATTTTAAAGTACACGAAAACTCGCTTCACCCACAATCAACTTATACTAAGGAGAAAATCGTGTTTTAATTTACCTATGCCCCCTCTTTTATGCCAGTTGTTGCTACGTGACACGTCCTCTGACAAAGAATAATAAAATCGTAAAGAAGCGACACTCATGTCCTTTCGCGATGTTAATTTTTTTGTTGTCCGTTCATGCTGCTGAAGTAATCAACTAGTTAGTGCTTCCCGCCATTATCTTACGTTCACTGCATAACCATCACTAAAACGAGCGCTAGGAACTGGAGGGCACTGTTTCCCATAGGGCCGTAGCATTATGCTGAGTGAGCATAATGTTATGGGAAATATGTAGAACGATTGCCGTTTTGCGTGGATGTGACGCATATTTTCGACAGACTTGTAATTTTTTGTTTACCGCACATAAATTAATTTTCTTTTCTATCTTGTTTTCGTTCAGACCTGGGTACAGGCCTTATAAGTCTATCCTCAACTACTCTCTTCCAGCTGCTACCAGTTACCATGCGAAGATCTTCGCTACTCGAAAGCCGTCGTCGCTGAAGGCCGCTGTAAACGTGTTTTATAGCAGGAGTTCCGCTTCTGTACATTTCTAGTCTATGCCTCTAACAAAGGGAGTATGTTTTTATAGACTTCCCTCATGTATGTGTGTGTTAAGGGTTTTTATGAGCGTCTCCCGTGACGGTATGAGCTTGAGCGGAGTTTGTAATGAAATAAATTCGTCTAAGGATATAAAGGAAAGTTGTTGTCCGTACATAATGAACCACGGTAGCCTTATTTTAACGTTCATTGAACCATTTTTTTCTTTTTTATGTCTATTTGTTGGGTGAGCTTACGTGAGTCCTTGATCTCAGATATTAGATACAGATAAAGTACCTACTGAATTAATAAGAATGTCTTTGTGCCACATAGGTGCGTACTTATTATTTGTTTTCTTTCATCGTAGTCGTTAGAAGGATAAACAGTCCTTTCGCCCAATGTATTGGACATTACTGTTGTTCACCACGGTACAATCCAAGATAATTCTAGTAGTGCAGTAAATATGTTTGTGTTCTCTACTCAAAGATATCGATGATTTGGATAATTTTCCATTAACAATCTGCATAGCCTTTTCTCAACTATGTTAAGGTCAATATTTAGTCTATGCAGCCGAATACCAGAATTTTACATGGAGTGACTGCTTATCTATCCTCCACTAAACCAGTTATTGGGTAACACGTGCCCCTTGGTAAGATTGGATGTCAGACTGGGTTTCAGAGTACCCGTAATGACTGTCAAATATCTAAGAATGACAGTTGGGACCAACGGCTTAAGGTGATTTTCGAAGCTCGGAGGGGCCTTTATATAAATGATTTTATTTCTGTAAGTAGGTTTGTACAAACACTTTTACACGTCAATTAACCTAACTGACTACTCTGAGAAGAAAGGTCGAAACTATATGTATTGGATGGTCACCTATACACAAAACGATCGCCGAAAGCGGTCGACCCGTGCGACTGTTGTGGTTTACCCACGGTCCCCTCACACAATCTAACATCAACACTCATAGCTCCTTATATAAAAAAGGCCAAAAGAGTCCCTTGAAGATTAGTAAGAGGCCTAATCAAATATGGCGGGATCCCGCAAATGATCCCGCATTTACATATTCACTTAACTTTTTACATGGGAGCAAGGAGGTTCCGCAGTGTCGTTTGCAAGGACAAAACCTTGGTTTTTTTATAGGAATATCTTCAAAGAGGTTAGGTTGCTAATTAAAAAACTCATTGTTGGCAAAACAGTAGCAGTGTTTTTGGGGACTTTGACGAGCTTAAACACTAGAAATTGGTGATGGGTTGGAGATTTAGGAGACATTTCTAGTAATAAGTGGCTTCTGCCCATGGCTTAGCTCGCGTGGATGTCGGAAATGATCACATGGGAATGTGATACTGGTCAAACAGTCTATGTTAATCCTTATAACTTCAGCTATCTGCCAGTGAAATTCCCAAACAATCGGTCCACCCGTTCGGGTGATTAGCTAGAACTAACACAGTTTTTTAAATTGCATTTTTGTAAAAAACCTGTTATTTTGACATAGTAGCAGTGGCGAAGGCACCATATAACACGATTCCTACCGGCTTGCCTTCGGGGATTCGCATTGGTAACTCTATCACTATTAAAAATACAATAGTATGTAAATAGTTGCTACTATTGTCAATAAATATAGTTACACTACGGGTATTTAATTCACCATAACATTCAAACAACAAAAAAGGTTATTTATAGCTTTGTATTACAACAAAAGAGAAATGTTCTAAATTAACCCGGCGCCAAAACGTCATAATCGGGAACTAAAAATTCATACAACAGCGATTCCGTAATGATGTCACTTTAGGTCACGTGGCACCGCTTCATATGTACGAGAGCAAGCCGCTGTACAACGGGTTATGACAGAGACAGGTATATAAAAATGCGTCAGCGAGAACGAGATAGAGGAATATTGCATATTTTATTCGGTTTTCAGCTGTTCAATTTAATTCATTACATTCCTATATTAATTTTAGAATGATAGTAAGTATTCTTATTGATGAGTCAGTAAGTTAAAGCCGACTTCGCATCGGCTTCTCTTTTAGAAAAAATTACACCTCGCCGCTGCATAGTAGGTACCATCCTATCTCTTGCCGTGGGCTTCGTAAATTCGGTTAAAATCACGCTTTTTAAAGCATATTGCCAATCATTTTACACCTGCAGCCTGTGGGTCAGTTATTCGCAGCAGGCATACAGCGACCTGCGTGTCCAATATAATAATGCACTCAGGGTACTGTTGGGGTTGCCATGGAGGTGCAGTGCGTCAGGGATGTTTGCTGAGGCGCGGGTTGATGGCTTTGCGGCTATCATTAGAAAAAGATGCGCCTCCCTACTCACTCGCGTTCGTGGCAGTACCAATACTGAACTGGGTGTTTTTACTGATCGGTGGGAGTCCCCCATGCTGCAAAGGTGGGTGCGACTTCATGTCGACATTTAATTTTGTTACCCAATACTAACATTAGTTTTTAAGAATATTGTTACTATGGACTTTGTCTGAAAATAAATGTTTATAATAATAAAAGGCGACTAACGGATTTACTAGA
This sequence comes from Aporophyla lueneburgensis, assembly GCA_932294355.1. NCBI lineage: Eukaryota > Metazoa > Arthropoda > Insecta > Lepidoptera > Noctuidae > Aporophyla > Aporophyla lueneburgensis. The sequence continues at coordinate 26,519,914 of OW028740.1, forward strand.
GAATGGGTAGCAGCGTTCTGTTTGTATTTTACCACCATACTGCGATCGCAAACCCACCTGCTAAGCGTGGCGATTATGGCCAACCTTTCCAAACTGGGGGAGGCTTATGTCTAGCAGGGAACGTCTTTTTGCTGAATGATGATGAAAATTAGTTGTTAAGCCGATTTCCCTCGGCACTTCTTTACCTATACTTACTATTACATAATACAAACTTTACCACAATAGCCGATTGATTAGTTTGCCTACATTATAATGAGGCCAGACAGTACTTTCAGTATGCAGCTTCAGATGTGCACCATGTGTTTGTTATTCGATATTGACTATTCCTCGCGTATCTCTGTTAGTAAGAGCAGTGGTGGCCCAGTGGTAAAGACTGCGACTTACGAGTAGTAGGTCGTGAGTTCAAACCCAAGCAGGCGCTTTACTTTGTGTAAATTATTTCATCACCACTGCTCTCAAATCGGTGAAGGAAAACATCGTGAGGAAACGGGCATGTCTTTTTTTTTAATTTTTTTTTTTTCTGGATGGGAAATCATCAAATGACTTCTCCCGCTCTGGGCGGAGCGGGAGGGCGTGTCAGACTTTTACTGACTAAAACCCACCCGTGTTCCATCAGTTGCCCATGTGCCAGGGTCATGGTATCTCTTTCGAACAATCACCCGGCAGGAACGGGCATGTCTTAGAACCAAAAATTCGAAGACATGTGACCTCTACCAACCCGCACTGGGCCCGCGTGGTGGATTATGGCCCGCTCCCTCTCGCCGAGAGGAGGCCTGTGTCCCAGCAGTGGGAACAATATAGGCTGGTTATGATATGATGATCTCTGTTAGTTGGGTCGGTCCACAAATTCAAGGTCACTTAGCGCATTATGGAGCGGGCTTTGCTCGGAGTTTCTTTGAAGTATAAAATCAGAAATGAAATTATCCGGAAAATAACCAGAGTTACCAACGTAGCTCGCAGAGTAGCAAGCTGAAGTGGCAGTGGGCTGTCTGTTGAAGGAGCAATGGCCGATGGAGCAGACGAATCTTGGAGTGGAGACAGCGTATCTGCAAGCATAGTGTAGCACGCCACCAACGACTTAAATGAAAGTGGCTGGAACAGACTATATGCGGAAGGCGGAAGACAGGATGTTGTGGTGCAACATGGGAGAGACCTGTGCCCAGCAGTGGACTACGATACACTGAGTTGAGTGATTGATTTACCCCAATTAGCCATACAAAACAGCTACTGGTATAATATATCTGGCTTGCCGTTTTCCAACTATGTTGGGGTCACCTTCCTGTCAAAATGGATGCGGCTAAATACCAGTCCTGTCCAATATATATAAGGTGTATCTATTCATACACGAAATATTTTAAGGGGTACACCTGTAGGTGGTAAAGAAGCTATAGAAGCAAAAATATTTTTTTTTTATCTAAGCGTTTTTGAATTTTCGTAATTATTATAATTTTAAAACTACTTGAGACGTTTTGCATAAAACCTTTACTCCAAATTCTATGAATGGCCCACCTGACGCTGCGAGGGCGATGACCAGACGGCACAAGCATGGCCGCGGTGTCTCGGGCCGTAAAAAATAAGAAGGAGCCGGTATTTCTTATGTGCGTCAAATAATTCATAAATATTAAATTTAAAAAAAAACCCTTCAAAATTTTTTTTTTTCTTTTCTATAGGTTTTTTACCACCTACAGGTGTACCTCTTAAAATATTTCGTGTATGAATAGATACACCTTATATATGGTAACTACGGCTTCAATACCCTCCTCGCATGTATTGCCAACGCCTTTCATTATTTCCTGCCTTTCTTCTTCGTACCTAATTAAACTTTAGCAGCACGTGGAAATGCTGCCAGCCTTTTCGGTACTTTTCTTGTGCTCTGTGATTGTTTCCCTTCATTTTTATTTAAGTACTTGTACATATTATTAATTTAAGGCTGTTTAACAATATTACCTTGGAAATTGAAATAAAACATTTTGTTCGAAACTTTTGCAGAAACTTCTTTACACATTCGTATTATAGTGTTTTTCTTAGGATATTAAACTAAAGCCCAACTAGTAAAATAAATAAATAATATCACTTTTATTCCAATGCAATAAAACTTGAACCATGTAAATTCAAAATACTTGGGAGAGCAAACAACACAAATTAACCATTTCAAAGCGAACAAAAAAGCAAATCAAATTCTCATGCCAGAGTAGAATCAGCGAGTACAACCAAAGCTAATTAATGAGAACGGCATGAACCTCCTTTGACCATAGTCGCCACTTTGCTATGATACAGACATAAAAACAAGCAAATGTCCTCTCTTGAACCGATAAGATGGACGAACTTGGACGGTTATTGCACTATACTCCTGGCAGAATATACATGCATCTATATGTTAAGTTAGGTAAACATTGAATATCTATTCATGATTTTGTATAGGTTCCTAACGTTAGTCGCTGTTTGAGCAAATTAACATCAGCTTAACAAAACGCTTCATCGTATAACATCAAGCCTTGTTTGCCAGAAGGGTTGGGCTCTACTAACTTCGCAAGTTTATTTTTAAGTTCCGTGTCCCAGGGCGAGCCTATTGCCATCAACCGGGCAGAAATCCAGAATCCGGGCTCCTACTGAGAAATTTCAAATAGAAACGCCAAATAAAGTCTCGTGCAGACTAGTATGACGCGACGGTCGCGCGTTATTTGGCGATTTATATCCGTAGAACAATTTCTATGACCTTGGCGCGGCGCGACAGGTCACCCCTGTATGAAGTGTCGCGCGCGTTTTCATAGAAATTGTTCTACGGATATAAATCACCGAATCACGCGCGACCGTCGCGTCGCGCTAGTCTGCACGAGCCTTAAGACGTTGTCCCACCTAGGAATCGAACCCAGAACCTAATCATAATTTATTCAACATACAACCTGACACTGAACTGCCAATTGCAAAAAACGTAAGAACTTTTTCATACTGCTTTACTAAAGTGTATATTTTCGTATCGTTATGGAAATGTTGATCAGTTATCTCTCAGCCTTTGAAGTGTAACGTGCTCCAAGTTATCATCTTCTGCCTAGGCTTTTCCTAAGTATGTTGTAGACGGCTTCCAGTCTTATCGGAAGCAGGTGAATACCAGTATTTTACATGGGGCGACTGCTTATCTGACCTCCACAACCCACTAAAATGTAAAATGATACCCCTTGGTAAGACTGGTTGTCAGACTTCAGGGCTTCCGCAACCTGTAACAACTGACAAAGCTCCACGAATGACGTTCAAGACCAACAGCTTAACATGCTTTCCGAGGCACGGAGGGATCTTGATATGTTGGGTACCCATCTATGGACTAACCGTGGCAAGCGTAGCTTAACCTAATCAATCAACCAGTGCGTCTGTGATTCCTTAGCCCCAAGCCCGTCTAAAGTTGGGCACACCACAATTGCGGCGGTAAGGCCCCTCTTTGAGGAGTGGATAGAGAGGCGCCACGGCGTCCTCACCTTCCACCTGAAGCAGGTTCTCACCGAGCATGGGTGCTCGGTCGTCCCAATTTATCCTGAACAGGAACCCACCGAGGTTCCTGTTCAGTATAAAGCGGGAGGAAACGCCCGGGTGTTTCCATTGCGAGGATCGTCTGGACCTGCCGGGGTCGCGTGATTGTTCGAAAAAGATACCGTGACCCTGGCACATGGGCAACTGAAGGAACACGGGTGGGTTTTAGTCAGTAAAAGTCTGACACGCCCTCCCGCTCCGCCCAGAGCGGGAGAAGTCATTTGATGATTTCCCATCCAAAAAAAGCCCGTCTAAAGTGCTCCAAGTAGAAGTACTTATATATTTGACTAGCTTCTGCCCGCGGCTTCGCCCGCTTGGATGTTGAAAAATATCCCACAGGAGCGTACTACCGGGATTAAAAGTACCCTATGTGTTAATCCAGGTACACAATGTCTTATCGCAATGCTTGCTTTGTCTTATCCGACCCAGAGAATAAAAACTTTCACAGAAAATTCAACCGCTCCTTTCATCCTCTTAGGGATGAAATTTCAAAAAACCCTTTACGCCAGCCGCGGCACACGCGCACGCCTCCTACGAGTACGTGGCCTGGGCTGCGCACATCCTCGGCGCGGGAGTCGGGATACCGCTCGCCTTCATTGTATTCACTGGTGAGTTTTGATTTTATGGATCTACTCTTCACAATTCACATCCTCCAAATGTCATGTGTCTAAAACCAGCGGTTTAAGCTGTGCGTCGATATATCTGTCAGTCACTCAGGACTTTGAATTTTATATAAAGAAATAGATTTATTATACCTACATTGAGTGTTTTTATTTGAAACATCCAACATTATTTAGTATAAGTTGAGTATGTAGTATTCAGTATTCCGGAATCCGATACAAGACAAATCCGTTTAAGATTTCTACAGTGAAATATAACGCGCCCAATGTGACGTCATTAATCCAACCAAATCCAGCCCAATCCAAGATAATAATCCTTCGCTATCACGGCGTAAAGTAGATAGGACACCCACGACGACTTCACCCAGATTTGTTTTAAAATCTATATATACAAAAGAAAGTCGTGTTAGTTATACTATTTATAACTCAAGAACGGCTGAACCGATTTGGCTGAAAATTGGTGGAGAGGTAGCTTAGAACCAGGAGACGGACATAGAATACTATATAGTATACAATTTTTTTTTATACCGTTTGTCGGCGTTCCCGTGTGACGTGACATAAAACGTCAAAGAGAATACAAGTCACTATAAGACGTGGTATGACCAAGTGACAAAAACGTTGCCTTCGAAGTACCAGGTGGTCATAACTTGGTATGAGCTTATTTATCAAACAGCAGTGTCAGCCAGAAAACGTTTTATGCCTTCGAAGTACCAGGCTATCATAAATGGGTAGGAGCTAACCAAACATATGAGTGTCAGCTAAAAAACGCTTACCAGATCACCACCGCGTATCAGATTGTCAAACTTGGTACGTTTATTATAACATTTATTGAATCTGAGGCATTTATTGAAGTTCGCTGGGTCTGGTGATGTATAAAAGTTATTTTAATATATTATTGTCCTACTAATATTATAAATGCGAAAGTTTGTATGTATGGATGTGTGGATGTTTGTTACTCTTTCACGCAAAAACTACAAAACAGATTTGGATGAAATTTGGAATACAGTTAGTTTATAACCTGGATTAACACATAGGCTACTTTTTTATCCCGGTAGTACGTTCCCGCGGGATTTTTTCCGACCTCCACGCGGGCGAAGCCGCTGGCAAAAGCTAGTATACAATAAAACTATACAACATTAATTTTTGTTTATGCGAAACTCGAAACACCGGTCTAGTATTTTTATGTAAAGAATCTATGAAAAAAATTTCAAAACTGTATCATTAATAATCACAAAGTTATAAGCTTGTTAAGTTACCTGGTTTTCCACGCAAAAACATATGCATCTAGCGGAGGGCGCGCCGCCATCGCCGTCCCGCTGTGCGCCCACGCCGCCTAGAAAGCTATGAACTGTCGTGACCTGTGTGCAAACATATGATTGCGGATACCAACTTTTAAGCGTAATTAAATATTTTTGGGACAAAATATAACATGGTGTAAAAATTATTGGAATCGATTCAGTTACTGATTCTGAACAAACTATATTCAGGTTTCGCATATACTAAAACTTTTTAACAAAAAATTAAACCGCCGAAAAACTGAAAAGCATAAAATAATACTTAAACCTTAAAATTATGAGTCGGCGCTTTGAGTGATCCTTGTTCATTGATTTTTCAGCGCCGACTCAAAATTTTAAGGTTTAAGTATTATTTTATGCTTTTCAGTTTTTCGGCGGAATTTTGAATTTTTTGTTAAAAAGTTTTTATTTTATATTTTTTTGTGGTTTTAATGTACTAATAATACTTGGCAAGGTATACTCTATCCAACACAAAAAGAATTATCAAAATCGGACTACTCTGTATAAAGTTATGCGTGTTTATACATTACAATCAGTGAGTGAACAATCAATCATCCCCTGTTTTCCGACCCTTAGCGTTCGATTTTGTTTTACAAATTGATATGGGATCACCCTGGGAGTATACCCTTTGCTATAGAAGAAGAATTGTCACAATCGGACCACTATGTAAAAAGTTATGCGTGGTCATACATAAAAAAAAAAAAAATATACGCGTCGAATTGATAACCTCCTCCGTTTTTTTTCGTCGGTTGAAAAATAATCTTGTATATAGTTTAGTGTTTACTAACAATAACTCATTTTTTCGTGTTATTTTTGCCATCAACACGCTAAGAAGATGTATAAAACAAAGTCGGTTCATGCGTTTGTCCGCTAAGATCTTTTAAATTGCGCAACGGATTTTAATGCGGTTTTCATCAATAGACAGAGTGATTCAAGAGGAAGGTTTACATGTTACATTTAATTTAATTAAAAGGTAAACTATTTTATGTTTAGATTCCGTAATTTTTCTCAAACTTTTATTAAGTACCAACAAACACAATCCACCATCTATACAAATAAATAAAGTATAACTAAAGTATAAACTATTTTTACTATGTATTATTTCTGTAAAGATGAAGAGTTGGTTAGTTTGTTTGATTGAACAATCTCATGAACTACTGATTTGAGCTGAAAATACGTTTAGTGTTAGATATCCCAATTTATCGAGAATGGCTTTAGACTACAACATCACGTTAGGACCCTGTTTTTTTTTTCATGTTGAGAAATCATCAAATGACTTCTCCCGCTCTGGGCGGAGCGGGAGGGCGTGTCAGACTTTTACTGACTAAAACCCACCCGTGTTCCATCAGTTGCCCATGTGCCAGGGTCACGGTATCTCTTTCGAACAATCACGCGACCCCGGCAGGCATCGGTCCTAGTAGACCCCTACACTGCTACTGACACCTCTTTGAGGCGCGCGTGAAACACTACGCGCCGTCGACCCGAGCTTGGTCCTTACCGGGCGGCGAGCTACCCATTGCTCGCCACCCGCAAGCTCGCGCCTGCGGTGGCCGGGAGTCCGCAATCGACTCCCGACGCCCGGGGTGTCTCCTCCACGCTAGGACCCTTAGGAGCCGATCAAAAGGAAACAAAGCTGAAATCTGTTTGTTCAGGCTAACCTCCGAAACGGTTGAACCAAATCATCATCATCATCGTCATCATCATCATTTCAGCCGTAAGACGTCCACTGCTGGACTTAGGCCTGAACCAAATAATTTTATGAAATTTGGTATGGAAGCTTTGGAAATTTTGAACGCTTGGAAAGGACATGGCTACTTTTTATATCGACATACTAAGCGGGCGAAGCCGCGGATGGAAGCTTTTTAGGTATAATATCGAAACATGCACTTAGTAGTATGCACGATTAGGTATAATCGAATCTTTCCGCAATTCGATACAAGACAAATCCGTTGAAGATTTCTTCACTGAAACCGCCCAATGACGTCATCCGAGATATAATTTTACCACAATCTTCAAAATATTTCCCGGTTGTTTTTTAAAACAGACGCTCGTAAAGCTATTGTGAGTGTTTATGTTTTATGTTGTGTAATGTATTGAAAATAGATATTTCAGGAAACGTGGGTGTAGTACGTATGATTATCGTGCATAAATAAATCTTCACGATTTTTTGAAGTTTTATTTATGTGTCCGTTGTCTTAGATGGGCGTTCGTAGACTTATAGACTGGTGAACAGAAATTAAGAATTTTGCCACATTCATAATATCGGCCAATAATGTTCCAATATGCCTCCTCTCAGTTAGAGGGACTGGGTGCCGGCTGTCACTGAGAACCAGCGCTGGTGCTCCATCTTGTATAGGTTCATAGTATTATGCTGAGCGAAAGCTGCTTTGCGTAGATGTGACGCATATTTTATGCTTAGGTACTTGCTTTTTTTGTGTTTTTTCTCTGATAGATAGCTAAGGGGAAGCCTATATCTAACAATGGAAGTCATTTGGCTGAAATGATAAAGATGATGTTCTCTTTCTCTGCGTCATGTTCTTATCAAAAATAAATGTAGTGTCTTTCTTTCTTATTTCCAAATAATGCTGCTGGTATCGGCATTGTTGGCATGTTGGTAGTACCTAGGTACGTTTGCAAAGTGAATGTAGAATGTGGAAAGATATGCTGCCTGCTATAGCTACTAATTAAAATACACACAGTTAGAAATCGCGGAGGTAGTCCATTTTCAAACCTGTAACCACAAGACAGGACCAAATAATGCTTCAATTAATCAACCTAGACTTTTTCCAACTATGCTGCTTCCATTCTAACTGGAAACATCTGTATACCAGTATTTTATATGAAGCGACTATCTGCACCCTAATTGCGAACATACTATCTATCAGAATCTGAATCGGATTGAAGATTATTTCTAAACCATTGCGTCATTTGTACCAATAAATTGTCGGCTCAGCAACGTAAATAACGCAATGAATGTTGTTTAACTATCAATATGAAACCAATTCCTACTGATAGCAAGTTACGCAATTACTCCTCTGTTCTCTACAATACAGTTACTGGGTAACGTAACGTAAGTACACCTTTGGTTAGATTGATTACCAGACTTAAAACGCTTTTGACTACCCGTAACGTGCGATGCGTAACTTGCAATTGTCTGCGAATGACAGCGGGGTCCAACGGCTTGACGTGTGTTTTGGGGCATGTGAGCGCTCGATATATGCATGGTCATCCATCTATGAACCGAACCCGTCGACCCTTGCTCGTGCCAGACCACGCCGCTAAGCTTTAAATTCATCTCTAAATAATAATCGCTCCAATTCCGGATTCTTGCTTAGACCCTAGCTAAAGGCCTTTATTTATTAAGGTAGCCGCAAGTCCGGGCAATCAGTCAATGACTTCGGTTGACCAGCAAGTTGTCATTGCTAAAAAAAAACCAAAGGCTGCAAGTGTAGCTTAATCTCCTTCTTATGATGTAAATAAAACCACGAGTTCCTCGAGACTAATGAATGCTTATACTTTCCCATGGAATTATGTTATGCCTATCAATACTTTATCAATCACGCCATTGATGTGTGTGATGTGTTTCGAGAAACAAAAACCTATTAACCGTTTATTTCAGACACGTGCTTTATCTCGCAAATATTCCTTTATGTTTCGTCTATGGCGTGCTTAGAATTCCACGGGTAGCTCTAGTACTCGAGATTCTAAAATAAAACGCACTCACAGCAGTTTAGAATAATCTGATTGAAAAGGAATGTTGGTAACAACATAGTATATCGCTCATACCTACCTAATAATACAGGCTAACAATCGATAGGAAAAATTACATCATGAATTAATTCAGCACATGATTCTGAACTCTCTACCGTTGGATTTTTTCGTCGGATGTCAAGTGTTTCATAGAAAAGTTCAATCCCCACGCGATCAAAATGTATGGAGCACCGATTTTTTTTGTAACTGACAAAAAATTTGAACGCGTGTCAGAATGATGTACTTTTATGGTAACAGGATATCCCTGTTCCCTGTCTGTATAAATGGAAGTTAAAAGATAAATGTGGGAAAGCCAAAATGTAGTTGAGCAGAGGGACTGCTTGGTAGGTACCATACTGTAGAACAAATAAAGGTTACTGTCTGTGTTTGTCCAACGTCCTAAAACCGATTTGGACTCTTTGATCAGTAACAGCATCTATGATATTAACTTGTAGGTACTGAGGCAATAAGACGACAACAGAAATAATAACAAGTATGCGGACATTGATTTTGAGAAAGAAGCGGTTGAAACTCTCGCTCTATGAGTGTGGATTTCGGAAATTACGACGGAAACGTGCATATAATGTAGATAAGATACATCTTATAGCATCAGCTATCTGCCAGTGAAAGTCCCGTCAAAATCGGTCCAACTGTTTCGGATATTAGCTGGAACAAACAGACAGATAAACAAAAATGTAAAAAAAAAAAACAAAATAATATGTTATTAAATTGTACCTTACGTGAGTCACACTGAAAGTTTTTAGAAAATGAAAAATGAAGTAATCTAGAAGCCTGTTAATATTTTTATTGCTTTTTGAGGTAGTCTCCGTTCCTTTCTAAGCTTAGTCGACATGCAATGGGATGGGACCATTAACTAAAGCAGTAGGGCCACTCTTTTTTAGGGATTTCTTCCACGCTTGTTTCAAACGCAGCCACAGGGTTCATAAAACGAACTCCTTTAAGTTTATCTTTTATTTTCGGAAATAAATAAAAGTCACAAGGTGCCAGATCGGGAGTGTCGGGACTGTAAGGAGGATAACTCACTAAATCCAAATCGTCAATAGACAAAACAATATTCTGTCTATTGACATGTCACAGTCTGGCGCAGTGAGCTAAGCTTTGTCATGGTGGAGGAGAATCCCTGATTCATGGACGCTGCTGCCTAAAATCTAAGACAACTGAGGAACAAGACTGATACGGATCAATCTCCAAAACGGGCGTATTCGTGTGATCACTCTGGTGCTTTTCAGATATTGATATTTAATGGTAATTATGTATCTCATTAAAAAGAATGATATTCAAATAGTACATTTTTACTATTGGCCTTCAATTTACACAAACGGTTATGGAAATATTTAAGTTCAAAAAATTTCGCGACCAGAGCAATCATAATTGGTGCCAGAGCGATCATAAATGGTGAAATCAGTGAAACAAAATAATGAATATTGATAAAATATTATTTATTCAGCCGTTTTCAGTCATCTTCAGTGTACATGTCAAATGTATTATTTTAGAAAAAGGTCAAGGCATATTATCTGTCATACCTCCATATAAAAAATACGGAATATTTTGTAGAAAATAATTGTTTAAATAACAAATTAACATAATTATAAAAATCAAGTTTTGGTTTAGTTTCATTTATTTGGACTTAATTAAATCCCTTCTAGGTAAATGGGACAAAACTAAAAACCTTTTGAAATCAACCCTTGATACCTACAGTCTTTTATAGTTATAAAATGACTTAGACTCTTTCAATATTAGTTTTTTAAAAGTAATTAAAGAAAACGTAACGTTCTTAAAGAACAAGATAAAATTCTTAAAAATAAACAATTTATAAACGTAGCTATTTGTAATCATAATGCTTAATAGGACTTAGAATCATGACTAAAATAACAGTCTTTTCAAGATTATCCCAGAGATTTGTAATAATCACATTTTCCTTAACTATATCTTTAGTGGAAAATAAAGAATTAAAAGGAACAACACAAAGTAAGATGCAATTCAAATGATCAGACCAGATTAAAATATTGTTTGCAAATTATAATGATACAAATTTTAATACCAAGTAAAAAAAAAAAAAAACAATTTCTATAAGGCTTATTTGATCAACAAACTAAGAAAATAAGGTTTATTTGAAGCTCAGAAAATTGAATAGTCATCAGAGTCGGAGTCGGGTAAATATTTTGCTGCAGCAACCTTTCTCAAGGTGTTATCGTTTTGCAACGAAGATAAAACCACATCGGAAATACTTGGAGTAATTAAATTTTCATAGTCAATAGATGGGACTTCATCCCAAAAACTGTCCGGCAGGTCCGAATTGTGTAATGATTGTTGACTTTGATTTGCAGTTATAGACTGTCTACTATTTAGCATTTGTGGGAGCTGAATTTGCTTCTCCTGGTTGCATTTTTTTGAACACTTAACCAGCGAAGGTCGGCTTGTCTTCCTTGATGCCCGTGACATGTTTGTCTTTGAGGTGTTTTGGTTCGAGCCGCTATTAATTTGGTAAAAGCCTAAGTGTTTGCCGTGCGGACATTGTACAGCCTCTTGCGAACAGTTGTCTAAATCGCAGCTTAGTCGCCTCATAGCCAAAACGTTTTTAGTATTTGCTGACCAAATTACCTGGTGTACCTTCATAGTACCCTGAAATTCTTTTATTTCTTGCGGTATTAACATTTCTTTTTCTAATATGGCAGATTCTGCAACTTCTTCCAGGATAATTCCTGACACATTTGTTTTGAGATAAGATATAAACGTTTTCGTATCAGGTATATCTAATCCATGAGCCACCATTTTATCGGCAGTCCTCTTAAGCGTTCCTCCAATACCATCAGGAGCACCTTTACCGTGACCCTTTTCCGAATAGTTCCATATAACTTTACGTAGACTAGGGTATTGCCAGTGTAGTTTTGATATAATATGAAACAATTTCTTGTTCCGGTATTGACCCGAAGGTGAGTCAGACAAGAAGTGCAAAGACGTTACTCTAGGCAATATGTTTCCTATATAAAGGAGGACTGGCACCAAATGTTCCCAAAAAGCTACAGCGTCATGTCTCAAGCTCTCACTAATCGTACAGAAGCACTGTGACTGGAGTAAATCATCTTTTTTGTAATAAATTACTACGGTATGCAAGGTCACTTGTTGGCGCGACCCACCAAAGTGAAATGATTGAATTTCAGTCGCGTATTTTGTGTTATAATTTTCACTGAAGTCACAGTGGATTAAACACTCATCGTAATTTAAATTAGCTTTAAGTTTTTTAATGTAGCTATTCTGGGCTATAATATTAGCGCAGTGATACATGTATGAGGTGCATATATTTTCAAAATAATCAATAACATCCTTGGGATTAGCTTCGACTTTTTGCTTTAAGGTTTGTGTAGTTTTCATTTCTTTTCCATTTTTCTTGTAAGTCTTCTTGATTTTGGCCCACTTTAAATATTCAATTTGCTTACTGTTATCAAACTCTTTATATTCCAGGTGTTTATCTTTACACATAATGCAACATCTTGTAAGGCAGTCTATACTTCTAGAATTACACGTTAAGGAGGTTAAGATTTCCGTTGATGATTTTTCTTTAATAATACAGTTTTTTTTCAATGATAGAGTCACCAAATCCATGTTTTCATGCTCTACACACAAACATGTATCACGGCTTTTTGCATCTGGGAAAACGGCCCAAAAGGCAAACGTAGATCGTAGCTTACAAAAGAAACTGTAACTTATATTATGCTGCGGAAATCTTAATGTAAATTTTTGGTGCAAATTGTGTAAGTTATCATTTAAATAGCGCTTTTGTTTTTTTATTTTATTTCTAGTTATAAACTCCTTTTTACCAGACGTCATGCGGCTAACATCGTCGTCTTCAAAAAACAGTTTTATATCTTTTATTAACTGTTGTTTTATTTCTTGTACTATATCTTTGTTTGGAGTTAAAACCAACATTTTTCTTTCTAAACGTTTACCTTCTTTACTTTGATTTTTTAACCTGTTCAACTGCCTTCTAATACGTTCTTTACTTATTTTCAACTCTTGAATTTTTTGATCCTTTAGTTTTAATTCCCTATTAGCTCTATATTTAATCTTTCTTAATAAGGCTTTCCATGGAGAGGTTTTTTTGGTAACTAACGATATTTTATGTTTAGGGAATATATCTAGACTTTTTTGAGACGTATGTGATATGTTGCTATTTGAGCTTTGTGGACTATCGGGACAGATGTTGGAGGAAGCACTGCCAATGCATGTTAGTTCGTTCGTTCGTTCAGTATCTTGCGATAGCCGCTGAGATCTTGTTATTCTTCTTAGTCTACTAACCGGTGACGCGGGTGAATCAAAATAAGACAAATTGTCGTATTCTTTAAATGTCTCTGGAAAATAAGAACTTGTCTGAGAATGAACTTTTACACGATTAATAATGTTAAACTCATTTTCAACATCTTGTGTTATAGTTTGCAGTATCTCTCTATGTTTTGTTACATTGTTGGTGCTTAAGGTTGGAGATGATTGAGGAACATTTGAAAGCGGATCACGGTTCTCAGATATATAGATAGGTTCTTCATTTATTGGGAGCTCATCAGTTCCTGGTAACTTATCCAATTTTTTCTTTAAATAATATCGTCGAGAACTCTGCCTACTTTTCTTCCTACGAACTTTTTGCTGGCTTGGAGTCAAAGCACTCATCGGTAGTACTGTGCCCCGAGCTTTTTTCCTTTGGTAACTCTCTCTTGACTTTACAAGCCATTGTGCGTATAGATCTGGATCATTTTTTATCTTGGCCATTCTACGACGCTCAGCTAATTTCTTCCTGAGACGTTTTTCTTCAATAGATAATTTATTTTGAGGCATGATTTCAATCTGCAACAATAGTTGCCATTCAATTTTAGAGAAGAAAGGGTTACAGTTGTGTTTAGCTAAATGCCAATATAATAATATCATCAAGGTAAAATGCGTCAAATCTGTTTATGGGTTTAGGTTACCCAAAGAAACCCAGGAAAGGTTATAAATTAAAGGTTATATGCATAGTTCATCGTTTGTCATTGTTACAGTCCGGTGCTATGAATTAAAATAGATTTATAACGTACAATTAATGCAAAATATCATCGCTCTGGTCTTTTTGGACAGAGCAATCACAGCCATAGCGATCAGAAAAAGTCACAAAATCATAAATATAGCCGAATTTAGAAGCAGTAGAAAGTTGTGATAACATCACATAAAAAACATCATAACGATCACTTAATTCACACAACAAACACATTCACAAGCTTACTATTTAATTTAAATAACGTGCCATAGCAATCATAAAATTCGAGAACCAAATCCAGAGCAATCATAAACTTACCTTCGTAATGTTGGAGCGCGGGAACGTAGCACACAGGTATCCTCCTCGGCGATTAGACCACTACTGGCGTTGCCCCGCGGGAGGGGAACAGAGTGTCTATAACGCGTAACTAGGGATGAGCGCGATGTTTTACCTCGGCGCAGAGCGATGAGATAAAATGCCCGGTCACGATTTTAAATTCAAATTGTGGCAAAAGTATTGTTAATATAACTAAAAATATTTTATAACTATGAAGATAAACTATTTGTTATGTAATCCAAATAAGTTGTTTCATATGAACCTTCTCATTACAAAGTTAAGAAATATTTTTTTCATTCAATCGGGTGTTGGGTCAACCCAGAGCGATCAGGATTTCAGAGTTTAAGATTTTTTTTTAAATATTTAAAATAAACTTATTCATAATCTTAGTCTTGTATCACATAGATTAGACACCGAACTGTATATAAAAAAATATTTTGAAAACGTTTTTCGATTTTAAAATGGGTTTATCCAGCCCGACACGAAAAAAAATGCCTCTGGAGAATGACCCATACCAATCTGCAGCAAATCCATATCGACGCGCGACTGACACTTTTTATATTGCCGCCATTTTGTAAAAACAAATGAGAAATGACATAATAATAGTTATGATTTTTTTACACATAATATTCGCAAAGCGTTCCTAATTTGAAATTAAAATAATTAATTAATTAAAATAATTATCCATACTAATATTATAAATGAGAAAGTGTGTGTGTCTGTTTGTCCGTCTTTCGCGGCAAAACGGAGCGACGAATTGACGTAATTTTTTAAGTGGAGATAGTTGAAGGGATGGAGAGTGACATAGGCTACTTTTTTCCATTTCTAGGTGGCTGGTTGAACTTAGAAAAGCCGTGCTTTTCCCATGGACAATTGCTTGTAGCATGTTCGCGTGTGTCCAGTGCCCAGAATCTTTACATTCTATTCCCAAATGGAAAGACATATAATATCGTCTACAGTAGCGTATTAAAATAACATTCTGTTCCGAGTTCTCTTCAGTGTTCTAAATAAGCAAAGGGAAACCGTGTTACCCCAAATTTAACGCAAGCGAAACCGCGGGCAAAACCTAGTTTCATATAATTTCGGCTTGTTTTTATTACTGGCCTAGTATTGGCCATATGCAATTAGTAAAATGCTCTTATTTTGACATTAAATAAATATACACAAATAAACACTTCAGTTTTATTTATTTGTGTAGATGTACAAATAATTATTAATTAGACTACAATAAAAGAGCCACCAACATTTAGCAACATCTTTAAAAGATGTAAGTACTTTCATAGTACGTTATACGTATCATGCCGAAACAAACTTGTCCATAGAATGTGAAGACACAAAACTCCTTTACAACTTTCGAGACTGTATTAAACTTGTCTCGTTTATTAGTTTTTCTAAGGCCGTTGGCAATGTTATGTGGCCAGTGTTATGTTGTTTATCAGTGAATTAGGCCATGTAATCAACAGTTTTGGTCCAAAATTCATTATAAAAGATGATATTGTCAATAAAGGGCACTCACGTTTTATAAGAACGGGTTCCATTAAAAGATATGAGACTATATCATGTCATTATTTAGAGGCAGGCTTATATACGTCTGAATAGAGAATTTAATACTTAATTCTATATGACATAGCTGAATATTTTTGATAAAGGTCTATATTTTTCTGAAACCTAATTATGTTTATCTAGACTGAAAAAGACTTTGGTGAAGGCGGTTACAAAATTGTTGCTGACAGGTCCAACACGGCAAAAAAGTGTGACTAACATAGAATGATAAAGCTAGAAAACTCGAAATTATTTATAAGAATCTCTATTTTTTTCTTCAAGACAAGTGAGAGAGAATGTAAAAGAAAAAACCAGACAAGCACCTGTCGGATCCCGCACAATGGAGTGTAACGTCGTAGGGATGAATTTTATGCCAAGAAAAACTTGAGACTGTAGTTGAAAAACACGTACTCTCATACATCAATTTATGTTTCTAACTGTAAATTTAAATTTATAATTGCATTCATTTTTGCTTGATAGAACTACAAATGAACAATTTTCAAACTTTTCTTTTACTTGTACTTTGAGACTTTCCTTCTTGGTAAATTTTAAGATTCTAGATCAACGGGAAGTACCATGTACGTTTTGATTTACTTGCGAGTGAGTAAAGTACAACGACATTAATGACCATATTTTAACCTTAGAACCACATATTTGATACTTAATTCAACATGATATTTCCACGCGTTCCTAAGAAAAAACCGGCCAAGTGCGAGTTGGACTCGCGCACCGAGGGTTCCGCACAAACCTGTAGGTATCCTCGGTTTATGCATAAGGTTTATGTTTATGAAATTAAATGGTTTTTTTTTTAATTTTTATATTTAAGTTGATTGAATGAAAGGTAAATTGCGGTTTACGATTTATGACGTATTAAAAAAAAAAATTACTGGATCTCGTTCAAATGTACATTATATATATTTTTTTAGTTTTATCATTCTCTTATTTTAGAAGTTATGGCGGGGGGGGGGGGGGAGGACACACATTTTACCACTTTGGAAGTCTCTCTCGCGCAAACCATTCAGTTTAGAGAAAAATGATATTAGAAACCTCATTACCATTTTTGAAGACCTATTCATAGATACCCCACACGTATGGGTTTGATGAAAAAATGTTTTTTGAATTTCAGTTCTAAGTATGGGATTGGGGAACCCCAAAATTTATTGTTTTTTTCTATTTTAGTGTAAAAATCTTAATGCAGTTCACGCAATACATCTACTTACCAAGTTTCAACAGCATAGCTCTTATAGTTTCGGAGAAAAGTGGCTGTGACATACGGATGGACAGACAGACAGACAGACATGACGAATCTATAAGGGTTCCGTTTTTGCCATTTGGCAACGAACCCTAAAAAAGGTCTTGACAGGCGGGTTCTGTTTTTTCCTTTTCAAGTACGGAACCCTAAAAAACAAATATAATCTTGTAAAAGCTCTCAGCACATAAAGAAACATTGTCCACACTTAAAGAAGTCAAGAACGGTCATACGTTCATTTTAGTTCCACAGTTGAACACTAGATGTCCTCATTCAAACTCACAAAAGTTCTGAGTCAGTGAGTCTGAATCGACGAAGAATCTTGCAACTGTTTGAGTTATTTGTAAGATTACAGTATTTCATGACGAGTTATTCTGTGGTTTAAGGAATCTCGTATGAAATGTATTTTATGGTAGAGTTCGTATTTTTCATTCGTTTATGTTTAGAACTCAATTTTATTGGCTTCCAAAGATTGATCGGACATTTATCTTTCAGGAGGTATTTTTAGTTTAAGTGATTTAGGGATAAATTTATTGTATGTTTCCAAATGGTAAGATAGTTAACTTTAAACAATCGAGGATATTGACAATACGAGGTTTTTTGTTGAGATTTCCATCTTCCCACTGCTGGGCCACGGGCCCAGTGCGTTTTGGTAGATGTCAAATGTCTTCGCTTTTTTGGTTCTAGGACTTCCCAGTATAACACGATGTTTTCCTTCACCGTTTTGAGAGCAGTAGTGATGCAATAATATATATAAAGTCAGCGCCTGTCTGGGTTCAAATCTATGAACTACAATTCGTAAGTAATGGTTTTTACCTTTGGGCCACTACAACTCTCTACATCTTCATAAATAATGAATATTTTTGTCTATAGGTCACGATGACAGATTTAACTTCAATGATTTTTTAAATTTATGCCAAGCAGATCACAATAACAATAACATTATTTCTTTACGTAGTCTGTCTCAAAGTTTCTTAATTCATTTATTGTGTTTAAAGTTTGGTATATTAATTAGAAATTCTCATAAATTTGAATAAATACATCGAAACATAAATATTGAACACTGATCAAGATCTGAGTAGTAAAGTAGTGTATATTCGTGATTTTCTAGAACCAATGTTATTAGTGTAAGTATTCTGGTAATATCTAGAGGAAAATTCAAAAGAATTCACTTTTCATTGGAACTTTCGATCTAGTCGACTCATTTTATCCGCTATAAGTTGTGATTCATAGTGTTTCTTATCATTTCTTTTTATTTCGTTTTCCTGGATCTACCCGCAAGTCAAAAGAAAAAAGAAATATTTACAAACACAAACCATGTAGGTAAGTACCTACTTATTTCCCGGAAGACATAAGTTGTACCGACGTTTATAAATGTACTAAACAAGTTTTTTTTACTTCTTTTCAAGGTTAACACAATAATATCTCATACAGCGTTCTAATAGAAAGCAATCGTCTTAATGTAATAATGTGTGTGTGTTTTTTTTAAGAAGGTACATATTTTTAACGCAAGTTTTTCTGTATCAAATAAAATATTTTTTTTAAACTGTACTTAATTCATGATTTTCCTATCATAAATGTCAACAATTATTTTAATTTTATCGCGCCACTCGAACGTTTCAGACAACCTATAAACGAAATGCATTCCCGATACAGATTAAAACTCTGAAATATTTATTAAACGTCGAGAATTTACTGATATTCGACTTGTTCTAAACTGTTTTATACTCGGCTTGAGATCATATATCAGCGTCCCCCTCAAATAGATGCTCACATTTAGTAGTAGATAGAAATAATGTAGTTGAATCACGTACCTACCCGTATAGTAAGACTGATAAATTACTAAGATTACCGTAAAAATGATGCCCACATATACTTTTATTTTTCTCTTTCTATACTTCCTACGTGGCTACGTATGCCTATATATGTGTGCAGGGATATTTTGGCAGAAATGGATATGATTCAACTGCCTCGATGGTCTTGTGGTCACAAGCACTACTGTTGAGCTATCCTGGGTTCGATTCCTAGGTCGGGCAAAGATCCTTTTGGGCTTTTACATCAGAAATTTCTCAGTAGCAGCCCGGAGTCTGGATTTGTGCCCAGTTGATGGCAATAGGTTCGCCCCCTATTACATGGGACTTAAACATATCTGGCGAAATGTGGGTGTACCGTGGGCTCGCCGTACCAATTACATGGGACTTAAACATAACTGAAACAGAAATAGTGCACTGTTTGGTACCTACACTTCTACCTAATCCATTAGGGATTTTAGGCGTAATGTTATACATATTATGGTTAAAATGTTTTCCTGTATAGAAATAATGTAGAAAAAACATATATATAAGGTAAAATATGAATGTACCGTCAAGTCCAGCAAACATTTTTGCAATCCGTAACAGTTGTCCCTTATTATACGACTTGATCAAATTATTGTTTTATATTTTGAACCCAGTTTCGGGCGTTTTTGCCACATCAGAAGAAATGATTCACCCACATGCCCTCAGTAACAATCCTAATGAGGTTTAGTAATCTCATTAGTATTGTTTACTAGACCAAATGATTGAACGTAAACGAAGTAAAAGGTTATGGTTATACATTCTGTATGGATCGTAGCAGAAAGCGTCCTGTATTGTCTACCTACCCCCATGAAAAGAAAGCGTGAATTTATGTATGTATGTGTCGACTAAGCAAAATTTGCCTTGTCTAAAAACAGAACACGTAATTTGTTCTGCAGGCACAATATTTTACACATCTGTTGAAGACACTCAACATCAATTCTAAATATGACTTGTTTTCTCCATTCACCCAATAATCTATAGTTTGCTTTCAACAACCGAATGCTGTTTGCATTCGATTTTTGAAAGCAAACGATTTTCGAGACCCGCCAGTAACATTCCCACGATATATCATAAGATCTGCCTGATTCATATCTACACATTTTATTTTGTGTCTGGCTGTATAACCGCCTCATTCTTCTAAATTCCGCCGCAGATTTTGATGCGGTTTTCACCATCATTGTGTTAAGAAATCAGTCGTACATGTAAAATACTGGTAGTCAGCTGCATCCGGTTAGACTGGAAGCTGACCTGATCCCAAAATAGCTGGGAAAAAGCTAGGCTTTTTAAAGAGCTTTATCTCTCAGCGATAACGTGGCTTTATATAATCAGGACAATCAACTGAACCAACAAACAGTTAACACTTACTTTAAAACAAAAAAAAATGCCAGTGTCCTAGCTTGTTCCGATACAGGACAAGCCAGGATAGCATTACACTCTCCGACATCGTACTTATTTCTTGAACCAAGTAACTTAAATTCCGCAGACACTCCATCAAAACATGTTCTACATTTTCGACTACTCCACGGTCTTCACAGTTGGGTGACGAAACCTTTTCAACAGAACACCATCTTTTATGGAATGTGACCGGATCGAAGTCTTGTGCAATAAGTCAATAAGTCACTTCTGTTAAGCAGATTTTGATCAGTCCAATTATACACTGGAAGCTATAAGAATAGTCCAGTACTAAATTCATTTTTCTGTTGAGGAGTCTTTAAACATACGTCAATGGGGTATGATATTGAAATGCTGAAAAATATTTTGTGAAGTCGTAAATGCCGTGCGAAGCAGGGGTGACTAGCTAGTATTCATAT
The DNA here is from genome assembly GCA_932294355.1 of Aporophyla lueneburgensis. Lineage (NCBI taxonomy): Eukaryota > Metazoa > Arthropoda > Insecta > Lepidoptera > Noctuidae > Aporophyla > Aporophyla lueneburgensis. The sequence goes on from OW028740.1 coordinate 26,540,900, forward strand.
AAACAATAAAATACCCGTTTCTTTGTTTGTTTATATCATAAATTTTACATCAGTAAGTACTTACTTGGTACTGAATCATACCAAGCCGTTTCTGATTTACACTTTCGTTTCAGTGGTTCAGTTATTTATTGCTCGCATCATGAAAATAGCTTTCAGATATGTAAGTGTGGCTGCATTTGCTGAGTCAACGTGTCATGTTGGATGCACTTTGGCGCATAATTGAACCTCCTTTGTGAATGAGATTGGATGGCGATTTATCACCTACAGTCTTCCAACAATTGAAAAATTGATGACAACTTCTGTCATGCCATTTCGTTATATGGGTGATTGAAAGAGTTCGCTGTTATTTTGGTTGTAATGAGCCATGATTAGGAGATTAGTATTAAATAGAAATAAAAATAAATACAGGCCGACGTTATTAATGTACGAGTACATACGTGCAAGTTTGCCTTTCGCAATCTGTCGGTTTTCCGTAGTCACAATACTTACGTCTGCTACTAAACAGCATGTTGTTCAGGTTTGTAGCGACTTGATAGCCTCATTTTCCGCAATTTTCCGGCCGACCGCAAATATTATTCGATCACATCCGAATCCGATCACATACACATCCGTAGTTCGTAAATTAAAACCACAATTGTATACCAAAATAAAATATACAGTTAAAAAGCTGAAATAAATGAGATTTTTTTTTAAATTAATTTTGAGGGTAGATGTTAGTTATGTTCGTTCTGGGTACTACAGTACCCCTTGGCGCTCTACAGGGTAGGGCTCCCGTAGAATGTCTCGTATCAACCAAAAAAATAAATAAAATAGAAACATATGTTTATTTGGAAATTTACGCTCCAAAAAGACATAACATGATACATAACACCATATTCATATTACGAGTGGGTGTAAGATAGAGTTGTATACTAAATTTTTAGCGTGTGTTCGAAAATCAAATCTCTAACGCCGCCATATTGCTTTAAAAACCGCGAAATAATTTCAAAGTCATTTCCCTGTCAAATTAATAAAGCGCGAAAAGATACTTATCGCACTATTCACATAAAAAAAAAGAAAAAAAAATACACGCTCTAACTCCAGAGCCTAGGAACCTCGGAAAAGTATGTAGAAAGATTGGATTGGAAAATCCGTCATGTTCTATGACAGATTTTATTTGATTCTGAAAAATCCTTCAGTGAATGGAAACTAACTTTAGAAATTGTGACGACATGTCTTAACTTTGCGAATCCAGTCCAGTGTTTTTGAATCCTATAAGATTAAAAATAATTGGAATGGAATAGGAGACTAGAAATTTCACAATTAAAGAACTGCTTTCTAAATGTCAATGTTCTCGTTAAAGTTTTGTCCGACAGAAATAGTAATCAAAACTTTATAACGAGTAGTTTATAGAAGTAAAATTATTTGTTAATTTTTAAGACGTAGCTCAATCTGCCTAGCCTTTACCTAGCTATGTTGGGGTCATCTTCCAGTCTGATCTGCATGCAGCTTAATACAAATATATTACAAAGGAGCGAATGCCTCTCTGACATCCACGACCCAATAACTAGGAGGTAATAAAATATCCTTTTGAAAGGACTAGAGGGCAGACTTTCGGACTTCTGACGACCGGTAACGACTGTTAAAAAAGGACCAGCGGCTTCTCGTGTTTTCCAAAGCATGGACGGGAATTGGTATTAAGAGTTGGTAGATTGAACTGATGGATCGACTCATGCGGCTATTATTACTTAGCCCTCCTCATATTTTTAAGCGATACCATCTCTGAATGAACAGCTCCGATCAACAAAAAAAAAATCCACAAGCAGAATGATAGGTTGTTTTTGCATTGATGAATGCCATAAGATATGTTTCTTCAATTATTACTTTGAATATAATATAATTAGGTACGTTTGGCCTTAAATAGTAAGTGCATTAGCATTAAGATTAGGTTTTAAATATATTTTCACACGAGTATTTTTAAATTATACTTTATCTATATATGTAAAATTCAAAGTCCTGAGTGACTAACTGACTGATATATCAACGCACAGCCTGAACCGCTGATCCTACAGACATAACATTTCGAAGGGGTGTTTTTTTGTAAAGAGTATGAATCCACTAAGAAAGGGTTTTTTGAAATTCCATTCTTAAAAGGGTTAAATGGGGGGTTGAAATGGTGAATTTTTGCGACATCCACTCGGGCGAAGCTAGTAATACGTATATGATCCAGCACTTTTCGTAATGTGTGGGAGGATACTTCATTTTGATTGAAACTGAATAGCGATGATGACTAATATTAGAACTGTTCGAAAAAAATATGTAGGTAATCTCAAAGAAGGTAATGAGATAATCGAAGAATCGGTATAATCGATGTAAATATGGAGAAGCTACAAAGTTTATGGAAGGGACTAATTCCCGTACTTGTATCACGCTACGAACAATATGTGACGGTAGCTATGAAGTTATTCGTGACAGTGCCGTGCCGTCTTTGTCTAAATCGTTTATAACTTGGCATTCAAGCATTTACACTTTTTGCATTGTTTGCACTATTGACCATCGAATATTTTGTAGAGTTTATAAACAAACAATAAAATGTCATCATCCGTACTAAGGAACAATTCTATTTTAAACATTAGGTACTAAAGTGCATGTATATACTCAGCACGCAACGAAAAGGATAATCTCCGGAATGGATTTTCAAATGCAAGATACGGTCAGAAGTATAAGTCAGTAAAACCTGAATAGCGATTCTCAATTTACACTTTTAGCAAGGCGTGTTCTTCATCGCCGTTCGTCTCCTACGTCTAATCTATTTTATAAAGAGAAAGATTTGATTGTTTGTTACAATTGTTTGTAATAGATAAACTCGAAAACTGCTGCAAGAATTTTAAACATTCTTGCACCTATGGAAAGCTACATTCATCATCATCATTTCAGCCGTAAGACGTCCACTGCTGGACTTAGGCCTCCCCCAATTTGGAGGGCTTTGCCATAATCGCCACGCTTGGCGGGCGGGTTGGCGATCGCAGTATGGTGGTAAAATGCATAGAGAACGCTGCTGCCCATTCTCTAGTAAGTCCCTTAGTCACCTTTTACGACACCCACGGGAAGAAATGGGGTGGTGTTATTCTTTAAGTCCGGCACCACACGGTGCGAAAGCTACATTACTCCGAAGTAATATTGTAAATTTTACGTGGGCGAACTCGCGGGTGAAGTGCTAGTTGCTTAATAAATGGACACTTTAATGGCTCTCGGAGTCTCGGCACTTGTAGAACTATTTCTGTGTAAACTTCATGGAAATTATTGTTCTACAAGATTCACGTCGCGCCTGTCTGAAGAAGCTTTAAGATGGAAATCAAATTTTCTTACTATTTTGCAATTTACACGTCAGTGTCAGGCTGTATGTAGAACAAAACATGACTGGCGACCGTTACAACGTTCCCAATGCTGGGACACATCTCGGTGAGAGGGAGTGGGCCATAATCCACCACGCGTGCCCAGTGCGGGTTGGTAGATATCACATATCTTCGGATTTTTGGTTCTAAGACATGCCGGTTTCCTCACGATATTTTCTTTTACCGTTTTGAGAACAGTGGTGATGAAATAATTAACACAAAGTAAATTTCGAACTCAAGCCGAACTCACGACTACTACTCGCGGCCGTCACTAGGCGACCACTGCTCTCACACGTTACAAATATGGCTTGACACAATTATTATCTATATATTAATACGTGAAGCGAAAACTTTGGATCCCTTTTTACGAAAATTGGGCGGACGGAGGAGTATGAAATTTCGCACACTTATAGTTTATACAGAGAAGAAGTGACGAATGCTAATATTTTTTTTTAAATTATGCGTAAAAATATATTATTTTCAATAAATAACACGTTACACACACTACTATTCATTACCGTGTATGTCATACACACATGCGTAGATATTCTTTTGTTATGGTCCAATTGACAATATCTGTCGTTATTTTGTGTCTATAGTCTTATAGTTAGGGAGCTGGCAAGCATTTCGGTATATGATTTGCACACGTTTCACGTCGAGGTGGATTGCAGTTTAAATCATTACGAATCGATTTGGTCCAATCAATTAAGGTCCTATGTCGCTGCGTTTTCGCGTTACAGCGGATTGAAGTTGCTTAAAAAATCGGGGTATTAAATCATTTGCACATGTATGCCTCTAGAGTTCCTGGTCACAATCATCTTGGAAACAAAGAAAATCGAAGAGGCAGACATTCAGGACTCTGCATTATTATGGGACGGAGTTGCAAAATGTTAAAAAAAAGCTCTACTAAGTCATTTGCACGTGGTTCTCATTGCGCCCATTCGATTCACTATGACTCTGTGGATTCGAAAAAATATGTCGCAGACTCTTTGCTCACTGATTTTCAGCTGTATAACTCTTTAAAATTCACGGAATCAAGGGACAGCGGGTATTGCATGGGATTATTGTTATTATTTATAGTTTTATTCTTATAATTATATTTAATATTATCCTCTAAACTCACGGTAACGATTAAACTTCAGGAGCTGAAATCTATGCAACCATTTTTTTTCTCAATGCCAACCAGAAACGAAATGCGCTTGGAACTTTAACTAGAAAGTATTTTTTTTTAAATTGCATGCTTGATTGTAATCTGAATAGGATTAGGATCTGGATAGGAACAGTCTTTAACTTTTTTAAATAACGTTTTATTTGTGTTAAATACGTAGATTTTGAGAGGAAAAGCGTGCAAAATAAAAGGGGAGGCTGTATATAGATATACGCTCTATACATTTAGTTTCACAATACGAAAAAGGTCGGAATTGAGTTATACCGTTCTCACTCATATTCCCAAATAAAAAAGAGACACCACGAAAGGAACTATGGGGATATTTTATACCTGCTTGGTTTGGCGCGAGCGTCGGGTTGAAAAAAAAAAACAAATGGTCTGCCTTTGGAATATCAGAGGCCTGAACGTCTGCCTCATCGATTTTCTTGGTTTTCATAAGGAATTCAAACATCAGTCCAAGAGGTAGACGTGTGCGCATAATATAGCACACCTTTTTTTACATTTTTGGAGCACTGTCAATAGACAATGCAGAGGCAACATGTTGGCAGACTATTTTTCCTTGGTTTTCTCATTGTTTTTAATCGAACAATTCAAATCTGCGAAATGTGCACTTCATATAGAGTTTTTTTTATCATAAAAATAAATGTAAAAATGAATCTAGAAAAATCAGAGCCCTGGATGTCTGCCTTTTCGATTCCTTGACGTGTGCGCATATTATAGCACCTTTTTTTAAACATTTTTGAAACGTTGTACAGCACCACCATGGTGGCAGACGAGGTCCGAGGTCCTTGATGTTTCTTAGGGTATAATTATCACTATTAATAACGTCTGCCTTGTGTGCTGATCATATCGAAATTTTGCTCGCCAGCTCCCTAACTATTACTGAATGTCAATTGATTTTATTGTATATATAACCTATTTACTTTTTAAAATCTATGATCATATCGAGAATATTTGTTTTTAATATTATTTGTCTATAGTGTTACTGAATATCAAATATAGCCATTTTTTTTTAAATATTTTTTATTATAATTATATGTTTTTTTCATTTAATAATGTATTTCTGTTCAAATGAAGTACGGTCGAATTTCGACCAATGGGCGATCACTAGTAATAATTAAAATCATCAACACAACCGTCCAGTTTCTATCTTTCTATCTAATCTCATTGAATGACTTTATAATGAAATAGTCATCAGTAGGTACTTTTTATGAAAATTAGAATGTCGCGGGCTTTTTTCCTTTACCCATATTTTTTGGGTTCCGTTGCCAAATGGCAAAAAACGGAACCCTTATAGATTCGTCATGTCTGTCTGTCTGTCTGTCTGTCTGTCTGTCTGTCTGTCCGTCCGTATGTCACAGCCATTTTATTCCGAAACTATAAGAGCTATGCTGTTGAAACTTGGTAAATAGGTGTATTCTGTGAACCGCATTAAGATTTTCACACTAAAATAGAAAAAAAAACAATAAATTTTGGGGTTCCCCATACATAGAACTGAAACTCAAAAATGTTTTTTTTCATCAAACCCATACGTGTGGGGTATCTATGAATAGGTCTTCAAAAATGGTAATGAGGTTTCTATTATCATTTTTTTCTAAACTGAATAGTTTGCGCGAGAGACACTTCCAAAGTGGTAAAATGTGTCCCCCCCCCCGTAACTTCTAAAATAAGAGAATGACAAAACTAAAAAAAATATATGATGTACATTACCATATAAACTACCAACGAAAATTGGTTTGAACGAGATCGAGTGAGTAGTTTTTTTTTAAAACGTCATAAATCGTAAACCGCAATTTACCTTACATTCAATCGACTGAAATATAAAAATTTAAAAAAATATATATTTTTAAACCGAAAATACCTACAGGTTTGTACGGAACCCTCGGTGCGCGAGTCCGACTCGCACTTGGCCGGTTTTTGTATTAGTACACGTCAATCGCACAACAACCGAATACTTCCGAAAATAAAGTTCATTCTTGTATATTATTTTTTTTTGGAGTCAAGAACCAATTTCTCTCTGTTACGTTACGTTATGCGTTATTTTATATTTACTCATTTATATATACATATTATAATCGTTCTTAAGGAGTAAACTCTAGTCGTGCGTCGGAGCTGACACACAATTTTTCATTTGGAAGACTGTTGCTTTCCGTTGTAATTAAAAAAAAAAACAATTAAAATAATTGTTTATTATTTTGTTCTGGTCGCCCCTGCTACCCATAATATATAATGTGTTTGATTTTCTAGCTTCTTGATCGTTTGTCTGCCACGGGTTTGATTTACACACGGGTTGCAATTACGTCATCGTCTTTGCTAGCCACACAAATATCTTGTACCTTACAATACGCGTTTATTATTTTCGTTGCTTTATTGAGTTTCTCCAACGTCCAATGGCAATGTGGCAGACCCGGGCGTAGATGGCGGGACGAGCTTGATGCTTTACGGTGGGTTTGGTTCACGTTGGCGTAGTGATGGGCAGTGGATAAATACTCCGAGGATAAATACTCGAGTTTTTATCCGAAACGGATAAATACTCGTTTTTACTCATTTTTATCGGATAAATACTCAAAATGATGGATAAATATCTTTTTTGCGCATCGGATGATTATTTTAAAATGTTAATGACTTTTATTGTTATTTAGGCTTTTCAAAATACTACGTTATTACATTATTTAGTTCTAATGTCAATTGCCAGGGCTGTAATTGTGTCAGAAGCCCAAACGTCTCTAATAGAGCATGCTCTTTAGATACAAATTTAGAATCTTTCTTTGTTGAGAGTGTAGAGAATAGCCACATAATTGATTATCTCTGTGCAGAGCTTCTAAAAGTCAAGAAAAATGTGGCGGAGACATGTTTGTTGTTGTTGTTTGCCAACGCTATAAACATGCAAAGGGCTTTTCAATTAGTTAAAGGTGTTGAGCCTTTAAACTGCGCAGCACACGCTAGTAATTTGCTGGCTCATGGTGCACTGAAATGCGGTAGTTTCAAAAATGTACAAACTATGTAGATATGATAAAATCTTTAATAAAAAACAATTGGTTGTCTGTAAAGTCGGTATACGGACGATAATTTTACGTGATAATGAATGTCTAAGTCTCTTTTACTTGGAAGTATTGGCCGATGGAGTGGAAGAGAGATAGATTTCACAAGTCGAACGCTAAGGCCGATCGTGCCTCTCTATCGCTTGTTTCGCGCTCTCGCTTACACGCTCGGTTCAGGCGGAACGTGACAATGAGTCATGCTTTTCCGTGCGTGCAGACAGTGTTCATCGATTTATAAGACAGTCAAAAAATCACAAGAACTAAACCCAAAAACCACGATCGAAGCTACAACAAGTTGTAAAACAAAAAGTAACGGGAGAAAAGTTAAACCTGCCATGCTACACAAGATAGGGCAGCTATCTACGGTCACTTGATCACACACATACACACACGAGCATGAAAAATAGAAAAGCCGCTCTCTCAGCGTACGCAAAAGAAAAATATATCGTCAAGTCAAATGCTACAAGCAGCTTTGCTTGATGATAACTTTTGGGATTAGGTATATCAATGCATATATGTTATTGAACCCATAAAATAACCTGTCTTTCAACAAGAGTCCAACAAATGCAATGCCCTTCTAGTGTTTATAATATTTAAGGATATGAAATCAACACAAAATGGGTTATATTTACACACAGATACTGATAATGAGTCATTGGATTTGAGAAAATCTAAAAGCAGGTTTCAGTAAATATAACCACTGTGTAGATCGCCTGGAAAATACGGTGGAGCATAGAGTGGAGGTTTGCCCTGCTTGGGTGGAGCAACGCCGTATCCTCGTAGAGGCGATTGGCGGCGGCGATCCCTCGCGTCCGGCCCTGGTGCAGGCCATGGTATGGAGCAAGAGGGCATAAGAAGCTGTCACCTACTTCTGCGAAGAAGTAAGGCTCGCGAAGGAGGAGGTGGAGTGCGTTAGGGAGAGGCAATCTGTGCGCCCTCATGTCCCTAGCCACCGTAGGAGGAGACGCTCCGGGCGTCGGGAGTTCATTGTAAACTCTCGGCTAACGTGGGCACGGGTTTGCGGGCGGCAAGCCACCCATTGCTCGCCACGGTAAAGAACAGGCCCGTGTCAACGGCGCATTGTGTTCCACGCACCCCTCTAAGAGATGTCATTACATATTGAAGGGGTCCGCGAGGACCGATGCCTGCCAGGGTTGCGGATCTGTTTAAAAGAGGTACCCTGGCACAGGCAACTAAAGGAACACAGGTGGGTTTTAGTCAGTAAAAGTCTAACATGCCTTTCATATTGGCGATAGCAGTGGTGGCCCGGTGGTATCAGCCCCGACTTACAACTTGTAGGTCGTGAGTACGCACTCAGGCAGGCGCTGTACTTGTGGTAAATAATAACATCACCACTGGTCTCAAAACTGCACATTGCTCGCTGAATCCACATCCTACAATGTCGACAACCTCGCGAGCCAAGTCAAGATATTTGATTTGTTAATCTTTCTCGACTTTCACGAGGTAGTTTTTTTTTATTATTACAATGATTTAAGCGTTACTTAAATAGTTTCTGCCTACCCCCATGGGAGAAAGGCATGAGTTCATGTATGTATGTGAAAAACCAATTAACAAATGTATAATTTTATCTAACTTTGACAGTGATTGACTAACTGTATTCATAATTGAATGAAATTATTGTCAATATCAGCGTTTTGTAATTGTTAAAATGATTAATAAGGTACGATACCAATCAGCATAGTCTATTTTTCATTAATTTTAATCCCTTTGTTAGTAAAATAACGAAACTTACGTTACAAAAACATAAAATAGTATTTATCCGCTGTTTTGGATAAATACTCAGTAAAAACGGATATTTATCGAGTATTTATCCATTTTGAGTATTTATCCGGATAAAATCCCAACACTACATTGGCGCCGAATCCTGTAGAGTGGAATAAGGAAAGGGTTGCCCTTGCCTTCCAGTAGGACAACACAGGTTAATTTATTTATTCGATTTGTAAAGGGTCCTGTCTTTCAATAAACACCGAAATCTTCCTTTCAGGACGCCATTGCAACGCTATATTGTAACTAGTGATTTTTCTAATGCTTCGCTAAATCCAGCAGCAGTTGCTCTTCTCTTCCTGGAAAATCGATGTCAGATACCAGGACTGTGTTCATAACCACAAAACCTAAAATAAAATGAGAAAATTATTGTAGGATATGAGTGAAAACGCGAGCAACATCAACTTTTTGCGTACATTTTACTGTTCAATAACTAACCGAATATTGGATAATAGTCTACATCCATCTATGTATATAGAAATTAAAGTGGAAATACCATAGTAATATGTTGGTGGTAGTGTTTGTAGCCTACTCTGTGCACGTTCTCCAGCAAAGGAAATATTCCAGATATAGCTGTCTTATGTGCTTCCCAGAAACAAAGCGTTGATATTCAAAATTGTTAAGTTTGAATTAACTACATATCTGCAAATTAGAGAAAAGCAAAATATTTGTCACCGACAATACAATGATTATTATTACTGAAGTAGATATTATTCAGAGCTATGCTGAAAGTCCTAACTATCATCATCATTATTTCAGCCGAAAAACGTCCACTGCTGGACTTAAGCCTCAACAAATTGTGGGCAGTTTATCATAATCGCCACGTTTGCCAGACGGGTTGGTGATCGAAGTGTGTTGGTAAAATGCACAGAGAACACTGCTGCCAAGAAAAGTTGAAAGTTGAATTTGTAATTCCTATATAATATTAATTAAGCTATTCTAACAATTATACATTCAAGAAAGTATACATAACTGTGTGTTAATAGAATGATGTTTTGCCGGTTTACGTAGTTAATTAAAGACGTTTGACGTTGGTACGGCGGCAGACATGACGTCATGTAAGTGTCAGTCGGTCCTAATCACGCATGTCGTATGTAAACTAAAGCCTGATTTACAGATTTTTTGTCTGTGCCTGTAAGCATCATTTAATTGTCTGTGGCATATTATAAGTTGCAGGAGAGAGAGAGAGAGAGAGAGATAGGGCTTGTAGCTGAGTAATAGCAGCCGCATGGGTCGTTCATTCAGGTAAAGCTTCGCTTAACACGGATGATCCGTGGATGGGACCATCTTTACGTACCAAAATCCCTCCGTGCCTTGGGAAGCACATTAAGTCGCTGGTCCCGGCATACGTGGATCTTTGAAATTAGTTACGGGTCATCAGAAGCCAGTTACTCTAGCAACCAGTCTTACGAAGAGGTATCGTAACAGTGGTGTTGTAACTGAGTTTTGGAGGATATAGTGACTCCATGTAAAATACTGGTATTGAGATGCGTCCGGTTAGACTAGAAACCGATACCCAACATAGTTGTGAAAATGCTGGGCTTGATTGATACCATTTATGTTAGAGCAAAAATAAAAATTGCACCGTCTGAAAAGTGTTTACGAGTACAGGAAACAAGTCATCTGTTGCTTCAATTTTATTTATTTTTTGACTGGCCTGTTAGTCTAGTGGTATAGTGACCTGACTCCTAAGACTGAGGTCGTGGGTTCGATTCCCACCCAGGACAAATCTTTGTGAGATGAGCACGATCATTTGTTCTGTGTCTGGGTGTAATTTATCTGTAATATGTACGTATTTAGAAATATATAAGTATATTTATCAGTTGTCTGGTTGCCATAGTACAGGCTCTGCCTAGTTTGGGATCAGATAACGTTGTGTTGGTTGTCCTAAGATATTTAAATTTTATTTATTTATTTATTTAGGGCACAGGCAAAACTCTTCCTTCGTGTAAATGGGGATGACACTAACATAGCTCTCTTTTCTATCGAACTTACTAACATAGAATGGATCTCTGTTGTCTAAGGAAATAAACAATGTAATTTAATTGAATCGCGTGGTTTCCGTCAAGAAATGCTGGAATTTACATGCCGGGAATAGCATAACTTGAGTTTCACGAAAACACTTGTCTTTGTAAATTCAAGCATTTTTTGCACGAAAATTCGCCTTCCTGGACAATGATATTAAAATTGAGCGGTATCAAACAAATCAACCGAAGAATAAATAAGTGTTAATTATGTTTGGAACAGCGTTAACAGAGGTTAATAGAAAATGCCTACTACTAAAGAAGGCCACACAATATGTTCCCTACGTAAATTTACCGGCCCGCGGTTGTTATGCGTTAGACAGGAACTATTGGGTCTGTTCAGGCATAGTATATAATACCTCTGCTATAAACGGTGGCTTTGAAGCTAAGCGATTCATATCGTATCGTATCATATAGAAGCGTGAACCTTCTGAACTTCATTATTCTACGGTTTCATCCGTGCAAGGCGAGGCGCCATGCCAGCACGTGTAGGAAATCATACCAAAGACTAGTTTGTTTAAGCCCTTACAGCGTAAAATTACTAGACGTCGGTGAGTCATTGCATTGAGATATAGTTTTGATTTTGATTTAGATGTATCAGTGTGAGAATTGTAAGCGTGGAAAACTTTTGATGCAGATTTTTATTTTTAACCGACTTCAAAAAGGAGGAGGCTATCAATTCGGATGTTTATATTTTTTTTGTGTATGTTCGGCCATAACTCCGTCATATGTAAACGGATTTGAAAAATACTTTTTTTGTTCGATAGGGGTTTATTCTGAAATGGTCCCATATAAATTTCATATAAATCTGATGATGAGTTTTGGAGACATACACCGGAACTCTTTAAAAAATGACAGCAAATGAACCGCGATTTCTGCTATCGCATAAATATGCATTGTTTGTTTGGAATTAGGGGGGGGGGGGGGGTTGATACCATAACTAAAAATTTAAAAAGAAAAAATTTTTACAAAAAAAAAAAAACAACCGACTTAAAAACACTACAAAGTGAAAAATAACTTTAATTTCGGAAGTCGGTGGCAAAAACCTTAAATACAAATCCTAAGATACCGACTTCCGAAATTAAAGTTATTTTTCACTTTGTTGTGTTTTTAAGGAAGTCAGTTGTTTTTTTTTAGTAAAAAAGTTTTTAGGGTCAAATGTCGTAATTACCTACAATAGTTTTTGGAACAAAGTTCTTAAATGTCGCTTGAGGTAGGAGTAAAATTGTAGAAATTGACACTCTTTCAGTATGTGATGATTTTTTAGGATTCTGAAGCCGATAGTAAGGTTTAACTTAAAATTCAAGATGGCGGTTGGGTTTTTTTTTGTCATATGCAAAAGCTGATAGTGACGTCTAAATAAAGTTTGAGTATAGGTATGAAAGATAGAGTAAACAAAATTACATTCAGAGTTAAAGAAAAAGCGTTTATGGAACGTCCCTGACAGGGGCCCCCGATACCACGCGTTTTATTTTTATTCTTAAAACATTCTACGTAGGACAGCTTTTCTTTATACAGTGTCAACCATACGTTGATTTGACTTCTTTATACTGTTTAAGCTCACCCGCAGGTGACCACTGCGCTCACCCATAATTGCATGAGAGCTTTTTTCATAGAATGTTTTAAAATGAGATTTTGTCTTACAATATGTTTCTTTGATGGTGTCCGCACGAATTGTTTGAACCCAAAAATTCTTGAGTTGTGGTGAAAATGCAATTAAAGAGGCTGGTCAAAGCAGGTCAGGTCACCACATAATTAAGTATCGTAAATCTCGGAAGAGCCTCCACGATTTACGCATTTAATAATGCGGTCCAAGTGCCTGTAATGTCCAAGCGTCAATAGTGTTTGGAGTGATTTCCACCATAATATTTCACGTCAACGCCCTGTAGGTGCACAAATCGATTTCAGTTGTTTGACAAATAATTGCGACGATGATGTTAAACGAAACGTTTGCTGTAGCCTGCTGTTTTCCAGGTAGACAAATCTACAACAGCGATAAGAAACACTGTATGTTAGTTATCGCTTTGTGTAATATGTGTAAAAGTAACCTAGTTATTTCAACAACGCTATAAAGTTTGGTTTGAGTAGCAGTGGCTCAGAGTCGTAGGTTCGAAGTAGTTCGAACCAAGACAGGCGTTTTACTTTGTGTAAATTATTTCATCTTTACTCTCAAAACGGTGAAGGAAAACATTAAGAGGAAACCGGCATCTCCTAGACCCAAAAATTCGAAGACATGTGACATCTACAAGCCCGGACTATCCTGCTGCCTGGCTGTAATCTACCACACGGTTTGGCCTTGTGGTAGATTACAGGCCTCTCACAGAGTGAGGGCTTTGTCCCAGTAGTGGAAACATTAAATGCTGATTATGTACGTTTAAAAGTGTTTGCCTTTTTACACGCTTTATATTAGCTTCACGTGTATGTTTGTTTGTAACCGACTCCTTATAGCGCGATTTTGACCCACTTTTAACGACCAGATTTCATTCAAACTTTGCACACCTGTCAAAGACTGATGATAATGCAATAATTTCATAAATTTGTGCCATTATCCTTGCCAGAGTTACCAGGACAGCAAAAAACTGTCTTCGAAAACTACGCTGACATACGTCACAAACTACGCTGACATACGACTCACAATTCGAAACACCCTAAAAATAGAAAATAAATAATAGTTTAAAAACCAAAAAACACGCTTCCATAGAAAACCAAACTAAAAAGTAGAAAATAATGGAAAAAAAAGCGTGGGGTGCCTGATATCAATAAAAAAATACCTTAAAAAGCACCCAACGCTTTTTTTCCATTATTTTCTACTTTTTAGTTTGGTTTTCTATGGAAGCGTGTTTTTTAGTTTTTTAAATTAAATATAAGTGAAATTCTTGTGCGAGTTTCAATAAGTCAATTTTCTTTCTCTTTAATTTTGTGCAAATTTTTTTGTTGCTTATTCAAAAGTGGAACTAGCACCGCAATCTTGTTTTGTCAATATAATATCTGTGGCAATTTCACAAATGCTTACCAACAACACTCCCCTGTTAAAGTCATTCAGGCGCCAAAAGATCCTTGTAGCACTGTACCTATGTATAGGAAAACGTCATCTCAAGGCCCTTTCCATCTAAAAAAGCTGTTTAAAAGTCAACAAGAAAAACCTTTAATGCATCACATTGTTTTATAAGAAGGCGCTAAACAATAGTCCCAAAAAGCACTTTGAGTTTCAAAGTACTTCCATTTTCTTGTTAAAAGGAACCTTCCCACGCTGCGTACCCCATGAGCGTTAAGTATTATGGTGTCCCTTAGTAATGGCGTTGAGGCCTATTACAGCCCACTCATTTTAATATTAGGACTATTGTACTACATTCCGGGTCCATAGAATGGGATAGGTATTAAGATCTTAGACTTGCTGTCGCCTTGTTGTGGCTTTAAATCGGTTTATTTTGTCTGGCCTGTTAGTCTAGTGGTTAGTGACCCTGACTGCTAAGACTGAGGTCGTGGGTTTGATTCCCACCCAGGACAAATCTTTGTGTGATGAGCACAATCATTTGTTCTGGGTCTGGGTGTAATTTATATATATTATGTATGTATTCAGAAATATGTAAGTATGTTTATCAGTTGTCTGGTTGCCATAGTACAGGCTCTGCCTAGTTTGGGATCAGATAACGTTGTGTTGGTTGTCCCAAGATATTATTATTTCATTTTTCTTACCTTAGTGGACGGTTTTCTGACCGATCAATATTAATTAGTGGACAATACATACACATAACATATAATGACGCCTGTAATCTCCGAAAGGCTAGCCAGAGCTATATCCGTAGTAACACCCACATTTCACCAATTATGGGTCAGTTCCATGTTACAGAGGGCGAGCTTATTGCCATCAACCGGGCACAAATCTACACTACGGGCTTTTACTAAGGAATTCCTGATAAAAAAACCTTAGAACACTTTGTAAGAATCCGGAATCGAACCTAGGAAGCCTAGTTCTTAGTAGTAGCGCTTGTGAACAATATGGGGTTATAATACCCTTGTCAGGAGTCAAGTACACTCACATTACGACATATCAAGCGAGATGCATTTAAATATAGTAAATTATGATTCAAGTGTGCTTTGTTGGTCATTACACTCGAGGCGGTATAATTCGGCGATAAGGAATCCGAGTGTGCGTGTCAATGCACCCGCATTTCATACGAAGTTTTTCAACATACTTGTGAGGCAAAAAAAAACCTTTATTCTTATTTGCTCTTCATCCCCACATGAAGTCGACATTATTGATAATAATTTAACGAGAACGTTACAAATATTTATGGGAAATGGCGTGGGCAAAACCACTAAACAGTCTGTATAAAAATCTTTGTAATAGAAAAAGAAAATGCAGGGTTAAATACACTCCTTTGGAACTGTAAAGTAAAATACGAGTATATAATAAGGCGTGTGTGACCTAAACGAGGCAAAAGTATGTAAGGATCGAAGTAGGTTGCGTTCCGTAGTTTCTGCCTATCCCCATGGGAAAAAGGCGTCATTTTATATATGTTTGTATAATTATCTAAACTGTGAAAAAAAAAAACGCGTTGCCATAAGAGTCACTCTATAAGCAAGTGTATTGAAAATATATTTTATGAAATGATAATGTGATGAAGGATTCGTATTATGCATGATCATTGTATTAAATTCATGAGTGAATTATTCATATTTACAAGCAAATTATTCACAATGTATACTTAAATTATGTACAAGAGTATACTGATTGTATCATAACCATCCACACTATCCATATCCATACTAATATTATAAATGCAAAAGTAACTCTGTCTGTCTGTCTGTCTCGCTTTCCTGCTAAAACTACTGAACCGATTTAAATGAAATTTGGTACACAGATAGTTTAGAGCCTGAGAAAGGACATAGGCTACTTTTTATCCCGGTAGTATATTCCTGCGGGATAATTTCCGAACTCTACGCGGGCGAAGCCGCTGGCAAAAGCTAGTAAATCTATAAAGACAATACAAATTCCGATTACCAGCAAAACAGTACTTCAACAATAAGTATTTAGTGAGTAAATCACTCCCTGAGTAGTAAGTTACATTATGACTTACCTCTTTGCTTACAATAAAGGCAAGCAAATAATTTATTAAGTCAGATAATAAGTATAATGGAGGTACTCCATCACTTTCAAAATGAATAAAAGCTCGGTTTAATATTACAAAGTACAATCTGTCTCGGTTTTACAATTTCTTATTCAAACCGTGGTCGTTTTGTTTTGTTTAACTTCTTTGACTCGTGGTCTTTCAGTTTAGTTTAGAGTTTTAAACTGTAAAGATATGACACTGTTTAAAAATGGCTTTGTCTTGCTGGTCTCCCTTAGGTATCACGACTTATTTTAATTTCTGAATTGTTATTTTATTTTTGTTTTAATTGCGGACGCATTTAACGTGCACGTATAATAACATCGTTCTCACTTAGATAATTCCAACATAAATGATGTTACAACTTTTGTAAGAACAACAATAACTTTTTGATTGAAAAGAGTACCCATGGAGTTTCGTGCCATTTCTTCTCCACAGGTACCTACTACGTTTTGGAATGGGTAACTAGCTTCATTATTCTGACTCACCGCCACTTTTTTTTTTTTTTTCTTTTTTTTTTTTCTCTCGCTCCGTACCATGGCTCGCACCAGGGCCGGACGCGAGAGGTCGCCGCCGCCGATCGCCTCCACGAGGACACGGCGGTGCTCCGCCCAGGCAGGGCACACCTCCACCGTATGCTCCACCGTGTCCTCCAGACGATCCTCGCAATGGAAACACCCGGACGTATCCTCCCGCTTTATCCTGAACAGGAACCCACCGAAGCACCCATGCCCGGTGAGAACCTGCGTCAGGCGGAAGGTGAGGACGCCGTGACGCCTCTCTATCCACTCCTCAAAGAGGGGACTTACCGCCGCAATTGTGGCGTGCCCAACTCACCGCCACTTGACAATTCAATAGTGCCTGTAATTGGTTTATTCGAAATAAAGGCTTTGAGTTTGAGTCATTGATGTACAAATCAATAAGATATCACCTTAAATTTCATTTAATTGTTTAAGTAAAATAAATATGTGGTTTTTCGAAAGTGCTATGAGCCCATGACCTCTTGTTATATACACATGTAAACTATTCAAAATCAATTTATTTTATTTCACATAAACCTACATGCACACATATGAATTATCAGAGGCGTGTCAGATTTTTTCTGTAAAAAACCCACCCCTTGTTCCTTTAGTTGGTCTGTCTGTCCGTTTGCTCGGAATCTCCGAAACGACAGGACTGATTTGACGGGACTTACACTGGGCAATAGCTGATGTTATAAGGTACACACAGGTTATTTTCCCGATAGCAAGTTCCCGTAGGATAATTTCTGACCTCCACGCAGGTAAAGCCGCGGGCAAAAGCTAGATGATAATCTAATTTGAACCATACCCTCATGAAACTAAAGTAGAATCCTTTCACCGATAAATGTAGATGTAGATATTCCTTTATCTTCAGAGGTCAGTGAACACAGGATACATTACCATCATTCACAAAATGTTAAACTACTATTGCAGAATATTATTGCGTAGAATGCTTTTAGCCCTGTTGTAATCCACTTGGAGCAGGTATGAAAATTTCACCGGAACTATTTTCTAATCTTTATTAGTACTGCAACACGATGCATCCAATTTATGAGCTATTTTTAGAACGCAGAGCCAACGAAGTGCAGACTTGAGTAAAACAGGATAGAGAGAAGTGCAGGTGTAAACAAATTGTGAATGGAATTTAATATTAAGAAATAATACAGCATGTATCATTCGTCAAAGTAAGTGTTACTAGCTTTTGCCAGCGGCTTTGCCCGCGTGGAGGTCGGAAATTATACCACGGGAACGTACTCCCGGGTTAAAAATTATCCTAGGTTATAAAATATCTGTATGCCAAATTTCAAAGAAATCCTTTCACGTGATGAACAAACATACAAACTTTTACATTTGTAATATTATTAGGATGTTAATTGTCAATAATTAATTGGCTGTCTCATACAAAGGACAATGCCCACATACTAGAACAACCCTGGCCCACAGTGAACACTTACAAATAGTATAAGGAATGATAGTATAAGGTGTTATGAGCACCTTCTAGTACTTTTCAGTTCAGAAAATAAGTCGCCATTTGGAAATAAAACAGTTTTTAATTTTTTATAATTTTTAATTTTTTCACAAGCACTGACTTATTTTATACACTTACAATGACTTTTGAATGGTATTAACACAGTCATTGTTCATTTCAAAGTTACTTACTCATTTTAACCTTTTGAATAATAGTCACCTTAGTTTAAACAGTCTGGGGGAGTACACACAAAACCCATATATTAAACCTAGAAAGATCCCAGCGAGCAGTTCTCAAAGTAATGCACAAAAAGAACTTTCAGTATCCAACGGAGCAGCTATATAAGGATTGTATGGTATTAACGGTTCGACAACTTTATATCAGGAGAGTTCTGCTTATAAGCCACAAAGGCTCAACGTATGACCCGGTAAGACTGAAAAACAAACGCAGAAACGACCTAGTATTTGACCTGAAACCATGTAAAACAGAATTCTTCAGAAGACAACCGTGCTATATGGGGCCATATCTATATAACAAAATAAGTAAAAATACTCAGCTACATCACTTACCAATAAATAAACTAAAACTTACCATAAATGACTTCCTTCTCTCTCAAAATTATGGAAATACTGAAAAACTTCTAGAAAGTATAAAATATTAAAATAAAGTCACACAACCCCATTCATACACCCGAACACATACATACACATACACACAAATACACCACAACCCACACTACACATACATCACACACAAGAATTAAGTAGCTATTAAGTAATTAATTAAATTATTATATTATTACATTATTAAATTATTACATTATTAAACGATTAAATATTAAATTAAATATACATATATATCGTTTTGTAATGTTTACCTTTACAAATATTTACTTTTGCACCGCACCATATATTTTATTTATTAATCAATCAATACTTATCATTTGTCCCAAACAACATCCCCCCCCCCCAACAATACAAAAGCTAGGTAATGAAATAATGCTGATGTCACGTCATTACATATACGAGTATATGACCATCTTTACAAACCAAGACCCTTCCGTGCCTCAGAAAGCATGTTAAGCCGTTGGTCCCGGCTGTCTTTTGTAGATCTTAGACAGTCGTTACGGGTCGTCAGAACCCCGAAAGTCTGTCAGACTTTCATTCAGATCAGTCTTATCAAGAGGTATTGTATTACCTAGTAACTGGGTTGTGGAGGTCAGATAGGCAGTCACTCCATGTAAAATACTGGTATTCAGCTGCACTCGGTTAGACTGGAAGCCGACCCCAACATAGTTGGGAAAAGGCTAGGCAGATGATGATGAGCTGTAAGATTTGGTTACTTTCTCAATAAAGTAAAAGTATTTAGGTATTTAAAAATATATTTTTTTACTTATTTAATACTAGCTTTTGCCAGCAGCTTCACCCGCCTATTATACGTATAAAACTTCCTCTTGAATCACTGTCTATTAAAAAAAACTGCATTAAAATTCGTTGCGTAGTTTTAAAGATCTAAACATAGGGACAGACAGAGGGGCTTTGTTTTATATTGTGTAGTGAAGTTAAAGCACTATAAGCTTGCATTAGTACTGGCTATTGTTATTATCATAGTTTTCTAAAGGTA
The DNA here is from genome assembly GCA_932294355.1 of Aporophyla lueneburgensis. NCBI lineage: Eukaryota > Metazoa > Arthropoda > Insecta > Lepidoptera > Noctuidae > Aporophyla > Aporophyla lueneburgensis. Next base: position 26,561,015 of record OW028740.1, read on the forward strand.
TTGTTTAATGTAGGTGAGTAATATAATACTTACCTGTTGTGGAAGAACCCATTGCTGTATGGTATATATTTATGAGTTGATGAGAGCGTAAGTGCCTCATATCCATTATTCAATTCGCACAGCGAACCTTGCTTGCGCCGGTTAATCCACGCGACGTGTTCGGGACAGCATAGTTACTCAGGTCCGAATTCGCGCCGAATTAATCATTAGTAAAAGCGGGACTCCCGCAGTCCAAATGCATGCGAGGGTCGTCATATATGTAGCCAGCAGTTTTCACATTCACACTAGGGTCATCATTCAAAGTGGAGCCACGATCCAAGTTCGTGCAAGGATTGTCATTCTGGTGATATTGTTCGGAGTCCATTGTCATAAAAAAGCTCACAAAAGAACACAAACTATATTTTATATCTTTAACTATTTGTTAACTGGGTGTCAAATGTCAACTTCATCATCTGTCATAGAATAATGCTGCCATATTTTGAAATATAATCGATTACGTGCATCGATTATTGGTCTTGAACAATTTAATTTTATCTAATTACGGCAAAGCCGTAATTAGATAAAATTAAACAATACAATGATATTACCATCCATGTTTATGTATGTTTGGACTATAAAATATCTGGTTTGAGATGTTTATGAACATAATTGTTTTGTCTTAAACTGGAGTTATTTAGTTACGTTCACAGAAACTAAAATGGCCGTCATGATTATGACGGCGTGCCGTGTGATTACAATGCACGCCTTTGAGCACACGGATTGATTTTTATAATTATTAATTAATCCGTAATCGATTAGACGTATTCAATATACGACTCGAAATTAAATTGACAATATACTAGCAACCCTAAACTTTGCCTGACAGTCAAACTCTCAGTGATAATAATACGTTAAATTACTTATTTATTGCTTATAATGACGGCGACTTAGTTAGAGATAGAAGTTAAACGGATAATTCCTGTTTTAAAAAGATATATTTTTTAATTATCCTGCGAAACTTGTTCGGGTTGGGCCATGAATAGGCATTGACCTTTGGACAGAGTATGTACTGAAGTTTGCGGGAGGGCCATGAGGGAGACATATGTCCAGCAGTAGACGTTTTCGTTTGAAATTATGTTGATGTACTGAAATTTTGTATAGGACAGTAAATTATTTACTGATTACGATGGTAGTCCCTAGGAGAATGTTATTTAGTTAGATATTCAGTACCATACCATGAATTATGACCACGAGTTTCTGAAACATACTGTATATTATAAACAAATTATGAACGGAAGTTATTAAGGAATGATGTTGTTAATTATACGATATGACTTATTTATTATGTTTATGTTTCAGATTGGAGAATGTTTATCTTATGGCTATTGGGAAGCGGAGTTAATTTTCAATGGTGAAGGTTAATTTTCAAGGAAAACCTTTGTATGGTGAGTTAGTCAGAACTGAGATTTTGAATTCGAATAGGTACTTATGCAGATAGAAGTAAGCAGTGGTAACCCAGTGATGAGGACCTCGACTTACGGCGCTTTGTGTGAATTGTTTCATCACTACATCTCTTCAAACGATGAACGGAAACATCGTAAGGAAACCGGCATGACCTGGAAAAGATAAAACATGTGACATCTACCAACCCGCACAGGGCACGCATACTGGATTAGGGCCCAATCTCTCTCACAGAGGAGGCCTGTGTCCAAGCAGTGGGAAAATTATTTGCTGCTTATGGTATGGAGGGGTCTACGGAGAGGTAACCATCTTTACATGTCAAGACCCCTCGTCTTGACATGTAAAGATGGTTACCTCTCCAATGACCAATTGCGGTAGACGTAGCTTAACATGTTTTTTTTTTTCTGGATGGGAATTCATCAAATGACTTCTCCCGCTGTGGGCGGAGCGGGAGGGCGTGTCAGACTTTTACTGACTAAAACCCACCCGTGTTCCTTCAGTTGCCCATGTGCCAGGGTCACGGTATCTCTTTCGAACAATCACGCGACACCGGCAGGTAGTTTAACATGCTCAATTGATTTCACGTAGACTCAAATTTTTAATAGTCAGTTATACTTTTGTCTCACCTACACAGTATTTTGATGTGGCAGCTACAAGTGCGATGCGATTGATGCAAATATTGCCTTCCAGCGATGTGCGATACAAATAATCCATTCTGAAAACTAGGTTTATTTTGTACCAGTGACACACGGCCTGTTATTTGATGTTTTTAATAGAAGCAGTGCTATGGAAGTTTGAAAGGGAAAATTTAATTTAATTCTACGAAACAGCCTTCGGGCAATATAGTTATGTTTACGAAAACGAAAATGAGAATTTGTCTAGCTCTAGACAAATTATAGGACTCTAGACCAATTGTAGGACTGGGGAGGGCTTGTACGATTATTTATCTACTGAATACAATAATTATATTCGCTTTGCAAAACAGAAAATGAATTGCACTTATTCAGTTGTCATGGCTACGAGCTTGCAAATGTATTGTACTTACAATAATAAAAACAAGTAACAGAGCATCGAAAATCTCGATTTATAAATAATAAAAACGATGTCCAAATGTATCGTTAAATTCGAACATCAGCAAGCTCCTTGGGAAATCCGACATTTCTAAGCTTTTATAATTGAGTGAATAGACGAACTTACGTAGGTATATGTGAATCTATAATAATCGATTCGCTGAAGTGACTAATAGTTAGGGAGGTGCCGAGCATTTCGGTATATGATTTGCACACGTTTGACGTCGAGGTGGATTGCAGTTTTAATCATTACGAATCGATTTGGTCTAATCAATTAAGGTTCTATTTTGCTGCGTTTTCGCGTTACAGCGGATTGAAGTTGCTTAAAAAAATCGGGGTATTAAATCATTTGCACATGTATGCCTCTGGAGGACATGGTCACAATCATCTTGGAAACGAAGAAAATCGAAGAGGCAGTCATTCAGGACTCTGCATTATCATGCAACGGAGTTGTAAAAATGTCAAAAAAAAAGCTCTACTAAGTCATTTGCACGCGGTTTTCATTGCACCCATTCGATTCACTATGACTCTGTGGATTCGAAAAAACATGTGGCAGACACTTTGCTCACTGATTTTCAGCTGTATAACTGTTTGAAATTCACAGAATCAAGGGACAGCGAGTATTGCATGGGATTATTGTTATTGTTTATAGTTTTATTCTTATAATTTTGTTTAATATTATCCTCTAAACTCACGGTAACGATTAAACTTCTGGAGCTGAAATCTATGCAATCATAATATTTTTTCTCAATGCCAAGCAGAAACGAAATGCACTTGGAACTCTAATTAGAAAGTTTTTTTTTTTAAATTGCATGCTTGAATGTAATCTGAATAGGATTAGGATCTGGATAGAAACAGTCTTTAACTTTTTAAATCACGTTTTATTTGTGTAAAATACGTACATAGATATAGATATAAGCTGTATATAGATATACGCTCTATACATTTAGTTTCACAATACGGAAAGGTCGGAACTGAGTTATACCGTTCTCACACATATTCCCAAAGAAAAGAGAGACACCACGAAAGGATCTATGGGGATATTTTATACCTGCTTGGTTTGGCGCGAGCGTCGGGTTGAAAAAAGTACATCAAATGGTCTGCCTTTGGAATATCAGAGGCCTGAACGACTGCCTCAACGGTTTTCTTGGTTTTCATAAGTAATTCAAACATCTGTCCAAGAGGCAGACGTGTGCGCATAATATAGCATACCTTCTTTTTTTTATTTTTGGAGCACTGTCAATAGACAACGCAGAGGCAACATATTGGCAGACTATTTTTCCGTGGTTCTTCTCATTGTTTTTAATCGAACAATTCAAATCTGCCAAGTGTGCACTTTATATACAGTTTTTTAAATCATAAAAATAAACTAAAAAATTGAATACTACAAAAGTCAGAGCCCTGTATGTCTGCCTTTTCGATTCTTTGTGTTTCCAGGATGACTGTGATCATCAGCCCCAGCGGCAGACGTGTGCGCATAATATAGCACACCTTTTTTTTTTAAACATTTTTGAAACGCTGTAAATTGACAACGCAGCGTCACTATGGTGGCAGACGAGGTCCTTGATGTTTCTTAGGGTATAATTATCACTATTAATAACGTCTGCCTTGTGTGCTGATCATATCGTAATTTTGCTCGCCACCTCCCTAACTAGAGACTGCTTCCTTTTGAGCAACGAAAAAACAACACAATTATGTTTTGTGCACAGTAAATGCGGAGAAATGATGCTCTGTGGGCGGAGTAGTAAAAGTGATTGAAGTATTGATGGCAATCTGACGACAAGAAAAAGGCATTCTATTAAAAATAACATTTAAGTAGATTAAACTAAGTAATATCTTAGGACAACCAACACACGGTTATCTGATCTCAAACTAGGCAGAGCCTGTACTATGGCAACCAGACAACTGATAAACATAGTTATATATTTCTAAATACATACATATTATAGATAAATCACACCCAGACACAGAACAAATGATTGTGCTCGTCACACAAAGATTTGTCCTGGGTGAGAATCGAACCCACGACCTCAGTCTTAGCAGTCAGGATCACTAACCACTAGACTAACAGGTCAGTGCAAATGTAAACTGAAATACTAAAGAAAGAGAAAACAGAATGTAAATACGTTCATTTTCGGTAAACATGACGCATGACGCAAAGAAAGAACACAAACACAAAAAGGAATAAGTTGCGGGAAAATATGAGTCACATCCACGTAAAACAGCCATCGCTCAGCATAATGCTATGAACCTACAAGAAACAGAGCCCCAGCGCTGGTTTTCACTGACATCCAGCATTGACTTAATGATATCAACCGGTACTGCATACGATATGATTATAAATAACAAAACAAGAAACAATTCAAATACAAAATTAGTTCTAAATGCTGCACTAATCTCTCCGGACAAGACTAGACTATAACGTCTGAATAATTGAGCTTGATTTTCAGTGAAGTCAAAGAACTAAAACGCAAATAAACAAAATGTGTCACTAAAAATATCAAGTGGAATACCAAAACGAGTTAGTATTTGCCAGAATGAAATGGGCTTTATGTACCTACATCATAGACAGAGGAGCGGAAATAGAAAGCGGAAAGCGACGTCGCACTGCAAACTACAGACGCACAGTGTTTTATGAACACCATTTTTCGGACATTGCTTTTTTATATAAAAAACTGATAGTTTAAGTTATTTAAATGCAATATTTCGTATCCCCATTTCACTAGTATGTTTAGTTTTTGAGATATAATTTTTTGAAAATCGTCTTTTTTTCAACCGGGTATTTAGAAAAAAACTCATATCTCTGAAACTAAATATGATACGCAATCGTGACCTTAGAAGCATCGACGGCGTTTTTTATCCTGCATATTTTAAAGTACAAATAAATCTCAGAACTTCATTAGATTCAGAATTATACGAGGTTTTTCGTTTTTATTTTTTTTCTCGGTAATTCCATCGTATTTGGAAAAGTTATTTATACTAAAATTATGCCCTTTATCTTCCCTACATACCACAAAAATAACACATCCTAATTGCGTGGAATCTAGAAGTTATTCCAAATTAACTGTTTTTGCTAGGGTTGTCACTTTCGAATCTGAACTTTGATGACTCAATTTTTATTTAATGGGACGTATTGGTTATTACAATTTCGACTATTCACCTAGGAACTTTGTTATATCCAGACTTATAAAAGGTTTTTAGTTTTTATTAATTTTGCTCTCGATAATTCCGTATTATTGGGATAAGTTATTTATACTGAAACTAGCACTTTGCCAGCAACTTCGTTCGCGTTTGTTTTTATAAAAACTTTAACACCCTTTAAAACTGTATTTTGACGGTAGTTTTGAAAAACGAATAACGGGCCGATTGTGTTGTCACAAAAAACTAAACTAAAAATCACTTAAATTTGGTTTATCCCTGTCCACCGACGATTTCCTATTCTGAAATAAACTAAAGTGACACAACTTAACTATATTTTAGTTTGACAGCACTAAGATTGCACTGAATTATTAGTTTAGCGAAAATGTCAATTTTGCTATTCTGAGTTTGCTGGTTTTCACCAACAATTTTTACTATCATAATTTATTTTAATTAAATCTGACTATTTTTAATCTCGATTAAAAAGGTGTGGAATAAAACTAGTGATCATGAACTAAAATTCACACTAACGCCTCGCCTTCACGTGCAAAGACAGTACTGTATTTTTTGTTTTCCTTTTCTTTTGCTTATGTCTCGAAAATGGCGTGTCCTATCGCAAAAATAATGACATTTTCGACCCCCTATGTGACCCCCCCTGCACATATAAATCTCAACACGGGGGTAATATATTTTTCAAACAAAACGTGAAAAATTCCATATAGATCACGTCCAGGCTGCCCTCTTGCGCGCGCATTCGTCTCTCAAAAAATTCATTGCGTAGCGCACACAAGTAATATGTTGCGAAGCCAAAAGAAAAAAAAAATACCACGTTAAGTCACGATTGTCAACTTCGATTTTAGTCGTGTCAAAATAATTTTTAAATTTAGAGATTTTTTCTTCCAGAATAGCGTTACAATTCTCATAGCCAAAAGTAAGGAATTTTAGAGATAGTTTAGTTAGTTTAGTTCGGTGTACAACAGAATCGGCACCAATGACAATCTTTATTTTGATAAGAATTTGTGCTAACAATAAGTTTTAAGTTTTTTAACCTAAGAAATAAGATTCCTCCATACAATCTTTAAAAACCCCTAAATTGTTCTATTGGAGGTAGTTCTGAAAATCAAAAATTACATTAAACTGTAAATGTGCCCTGCCCACTGACTGTTAAGTTTGGCGATTCTTCTGATTGTGTGGATAACTTTGGTTTAAATATAGAGATAACTTCAGATCCGGATATGAACTAATATAATACGATCGCGTGACAGGGTCTAACGACGTAGAATACGGATCAAACTTAAACATGTTGTGGTTTCTAGATTCCACGCAATTATGATGTGTTATTTTTATGGTATATAGGGAAGATAAAGGGCATAATTTTAATATAAATAACTTTTCCAAATACGACGGAATTACCGAGAAAAAAAATAAAAACGAAAAACTAAAAACCTCGTATAAGTCTGAATCTAACGAAGGTCCGAGGTTTATTTGTACTCTGAAATATGCAGCATAGAAAACGACGTCGATGATTCTAAAGTCACGATTGCGTATCATATTTAGTTTCAGAGATATGTTTTTTTTTTCTAAATGGTTGGTTGAAAAAAAGATTTAAAAAAAATTCTATCTCAAAAACTAAACATACTAGAGAAATGGGGATACGAAATATTGCATTAAAATGACTTAAATTACCAGTTTTTTTATATAAAAAAGCAACGTCCGAAAAATCGTCTTCATAAAACACTGTGAGACGCAAAAAATAACAGAAACTGGAATCGAAGAATTCTTGGCGGGTTTATTATTTTGTTAATGGACAAAGAAAATGAGAAATTATTAAATTAAATGGAATAACAATAGTTTTCATAGACTGTAAGCAGTTTATTTTGATCATATACGTAATAATTAATCGTATAAAAATTTTGATCATGACTACTTTGAATTTGGTCAAAGCTTTGCGTTAAATACTGCGTTGAAAGAGCTTATAAAGGAAATTTTGAACAAACATTTAAACTGATGATGATCACCATCATTTCAGCCAAAAGAAGTTCAAACATCGCCACATTGGGTTCTATGTTTTTTGCATCTAACTGATTCCTGCGGCCTTCACCTGGTTATCAGTCCACCTTGTATGAGGCCGTCTAGAGACATCTGGTCGTACGACGTTGCCACAGCAGAATTTTTTGGCCCCATCGGCTATTTGTTCTGCGAGCAATATGCCAAGTGCCACTTAAGTTTGTCAAATAATCAGGCTTTGTCAATTACCTTGGTACTTCTGCAGATCTCTTAATTTCAGATTCGATTACGATGTGAAACTCCAGGCATAATCCTCTCCATTGATAACTTTCAGCATTCTTCTGAGCCTTTTAACTCTTTTGACAAAATGTTTATAAAATTAATCTGACAAAAAGTAACGACATCAAATAAAAAATGCAGCTTTATACTCCAAGCATTTTCTAACGTTCTGATTTCCGCTACCTCTTCCATCTATGTGTGTAGCCTTAGACATAATAACCTCCAATCTGTTATGTACGGAACTTTCCTTATTCCTTTATAGTTTATCAACGGCAGTCTAAACTTTACCTGGAAAAAACACGGCTATCCATCCAAAGTTTTTCACAGCCATTTTTTCGACCAACTTTTGTGTTGATACAATGTTCTGAATATGTATGGAGTTCTGTTTGTTCACATAGCATGGGTATGTTATGTTAACCTAGAAAATCTATGGGCGGCACAGATATTTTTTTACTTGTTTTCATACAGTTTTTACCTTACAGGATTGAGAAGGAAATCGGCTAGGAAAACGGTCATTTAGGAAGCTATTTTCTTGGTTTATTTTCGACCTGGATAAAAATGGACATAGGTAACTTATTAGCTTCTTATTTTTGTGCTATCTCAAACATTGTAACAATAACACTTCCTTGCTCTAGGTACTTCAATTAAGCTACGATCAAGCTTCTAAGGCAACGCAAAAAAAAAATGGCCATTTTTGTTCTACGTACTTCCCGTTGAACTAGAATTTGCCTTTCTACTACCGGAGTACTAGACCTACTACAGAATATCGTCCACACTGGTTGATATCCTCGCTTTTCCTCCACATTTATTATACGCACAGCCAGAGCGTGGAACTCTCTGTCAGCGTTTGTGTTCCACTCCAAATACAACCCTTCTGCATTCAGAGCAAGAGTGAACAGGCATATCCTGGGCACGTTGGTTCCATCAAACACCTCATCTATCAATTTCCATCAGGTGTCTTTGAGGTCAAGTACAGGCTTAAATATGCAAAAAGTCCGAAAGTCGCTATTTTGTGGTTTTATCACATAAAATATATTTTTTTTCGATTAAAAACTTACATTTGACCGTAACGAATATCGTTGTATCGGAGAATATATTTTTGAATAACAATGTTAAGTTTGTTCTGATATAAATTCATTCCAACGAAGGGTTCCGTACCCTTTGTTGGGCGTGGGCCAACACGCAGCTGGCCGTTTTTCATTAATTTGTGCAAACCTACATTATATCATTGCTTTACAAAAGTATTTAGGATACTAAATACTCCTTGAATGTACATATGCTATTATATATAAGGTGTATCTATTCATACACGAAATATTTTAAGAGGTACACCTGTAGGTGGTAAAGAAGCTACAGCAACGAAAAATTTTTTTTTCTAAATGTATTTTTTTTCAAAATTTAAAATTTATAAATTATTTGACGCACATAAGAAATACTGGCGCCGTATTATTTTAACGGCCCGAAACACCGCGGCCATGCTCGTGCCGTCCGGTCGCCGCCCTTGCAGCGTCAGGCGGGTCATTCATAGAATTTGGAGTAAAGGTATTTATTTATGCAAGACGTCTCAAGCCGTTTTAAAATTATAATAATTACGAAAATTCAAAAACGCTTAGATAAAAATTTTCTTTTTGCTTCTATAGCTTCTTTACCACCACTGTATGAATAGATACACCTTATATATATATATAGTAAGCCTATAATGTTCCCACTACTGGAACACAGGCCTCCTCTTGGGGAGAGGGCCATAATCCACCACGCGGGCCCAGTGCGTGTTGGTATGTCACATGTCTTCGAATTTTTGGTTCTAAGACATCGCGATGTTTTCCTTCACAGTTTTGATAGCAGTGGTGATGAAATAATTTACACAAAGTAAAGCACCTGCTTGGGTTCGAACTCACGACCTACTACTCGTAAGTCGCGGTCGTTACCACTGGTCCACCCCTGCTCCATATGCTATTGATGTTCATTAATTAATTAAATATATTATGCACATAGCCGAAGATTGAAACTCACTGCCAGTATTTGTGTTCCCTTCCACATAATATAAGCAGTCTACCTTCAAAGCAAGAGTGAAAAGGCAGCTTTAGAGTAAGCTGTTTCCATCGTGGATATCGTTCGTCGCCATAGAGCAACACGGACCAGAGGGGAGTAGCCATACGCAGGCGTTCCTCTCTGTCAAAGTACAAGTCCACGCGGTCCTATGCGTATAATAAAACTAGTTGCAGCCGCACTGCTCGGTAGACTAAATCTAGTTGCGCGACTAAATTGATGTCCTATAAAAATGACGAATTGTTCTGTATTTTGCTGCAAAAAGAGATCTGTTACGTCAAATTTACAATAAGATGGCGTTACCTTTCTTATGTAACTAATAATTAATCACATTATTCCCATTTACTTCCATAAAACTTAAAAATTACAATATTATCGGTCGTGTTGTTTCGGATTTGTTTACCAACACAGGCCGTTCATCAGTCGCTCGACCGATCCGCATATTGTATGAGGGCTCATACAATATGCGGATCGGTCGAGCGACTGATCCGAGTTTGTTTCCGAGTAGACGCTGTCACCGAGCGATAGTGTTGTTACTGGTTTGTTAGTAGATAGTTATCGATAAATTTGGCAAAGGAGTGTAAAGAAATTTGGCCTCAATAAACAAAAATGAAATAATTAGGATTTTCAAGGGGTGATATTAGTCTATAGCCCTGTGTGATTAGTTTTTCGAAATAACAAGGGATATGAAAATTAAAAAAAGAAACTTTATATCAGACCGTAGTCAATAAATCCCATTATCATTTGTTCCCGCTCTTTTATTAGGTTATGAGTTTTAGTGATTTTGAAGGACAATAGGTATTTCTGGAAGAACGGAGTCCAAGAACGAAATAGGTGTCAAAAAGGCAGCTACAATTGTCCAAAAACACAGCAAGGGTCGGTAATGTAGCACTCAAAATAAACATATAACGCAAGTCAAGCGTTATGACGCTATCCGGAAATCTGTTGTTGACAACCGATTGATTGACGAGTGACAGCCGTATCGAATGTTGCAGTTCACAAAAATGAAAATCGATTTTTCTATAAAATCATTAAAATAACATAACGACAGTAAAAAATACTTAATCTTTAATCATTGTTTCGCAATAAACGAATCGAACATTGTAATACAAATATTTTAACGGGAAAAACATTTTTATTTAAAAATAGCATAATATGGCAACATCAGACAACTGCAACGAGAGGAATACATCAATTGACTTTTTTTATTTTTTTTATTCCTTTTTCCTACGTTTTTTTAGGAAATGATAAATTAAAGTAGGGTTTATAACTATTTAAATATTTTTTCGAATTGTCTAATACTTTGTCTATCGGGGCCAGGAATCGCCGATCTCCTTTAAGGGATACATGGAAGAATTTTGTAATAATAGACTAACCTGGATTCCCACAAGAAATAGTGTCATTTGCTCAAATCATTTCAAGACCTCTGACTTTCATGTGTTGGCGAACAAAGGAGGAGATTAGTCGAGGGCACCAAATCCAACTCTAACGCTACACTGTATTTGTCCCGGTAGTTTTTTATATCACGGCAAAGGTAAAACAGCGTACAGTCTACCTGATGTACTACACATTAGTCATAGTGGCCAAATGAAGCTTAGATTTCTCAACTTGAAAAATTAACAGTTTTAAACCTAATTTTCCCGAGTCATCAAAAAATCATTCACTCTACCAAATGACAGACTATCATCTATGATGCCATTAGTGCCACTCTCACTATTCCTGATTCGTTGACATCTCCGTGTACTTCGTCAATCAAGTCAAAAAGCAGACCCACAAAAATGTATTCAAATTTATACAAAACTAATCCACTTTAAAAACCAGTGATAGATACAATTATAACTAGTTTTTAAAATGACGTAAACCTTAATTTTAAATGATAATTATTGTAGTACATAATAAATAAAGTCAATCTTTATTATAATATCTATCTTTGTATCACTTTTTAAGCGTAATATTCCGAACCGAGTTCTTGAATTTATCGATAATGCGTATCGACAGTAGTTCCAACCACGGCTGTAAGCAACTTGTCAGTGTAGTTGCGTCATCTCATTGTACTGTAGCGACACATAATGTATCTATGTGTGTGTGAAATTGTTAGTGTATGCTTAAATTTTTTTGTGTGAGTTTCGTAGTAACAGACGATTATTTTTGTGTGAGAATTTGAGAAAGTGTGGGTAGAGCAGATTTCCCCCCGCAAAAAATGACAGACAGTTTTGTATCGGGAAAAATCGCTATGGCGTCTCCCCTCCGGTCCGCCGCCGGTGGTCCGTGTTGCTCTATGTTCGTCGCTATCCTTCGGGCACGAGAAAAACGAGATCAACAGGGGACCCTATTCGCAATGTAAAAAAAATACCAAATAGGTACCTAACACTATAATTTCCCTAGGTGCAGAATGTTGTAAAGCAAACACAAGTTTCCTTCAACTTGGTAGATTGATTAATCAAGTAGTTATTCACTTGCCAGTGCAAGCTCGTAGAAATAACAATTTAACTTAAAGCGATTAGAGGGGTTTCGTAACAGTTTCTGACACTTAAATCAGTAAAATATTTGTAAAGGGAAGCTTTGCTGGACATCTGCCACCCTCCGAATATCATTAACCAATGTCCTATTAACTCCAAAGTTCTGACAAAGTTGGACATAATCTAAACTTAATTCTGTCTCAGTCATCTTCAAACGATTGATAGAAACGTACGTGCATACGTAGCATGACCACCGTAGAAATGGGTTTTGTCGACGGAAGAATAGACAAAATTGCAGATTGTGGAAAGGTTAAAGACAGATTAAAGATATTCTGCGCTTTTCGCATTCATTGGATTCCTGCGGCCTTCAAGATCGATCCAGATTGTGGGAGGCCTGCCAACGCTACGTCTTCAAATACGCGGTCACCACTCCAGGACCTTTCGACTCCATTGGCCATCTGTTCTGCAAGTAATATGCCCTGCTCACTGCAACGTCAGTTTGGTAATTCTTCAAGCTATGTTGGTCACCTTGGTTCTCCTACGCATCTCTTCATTAATGATTCGTTCGCGTAAGGAATTACTCTCCATTGCCTTTTGGGTGACTTTCAGTCTTCTTATGAGGCCGTTTTGAACAACTACGTTTCAGTGCCATAGGTCATCTAGCAACACGAACTGGTCTTCTGTCTTGAGACACCGCGGTATGTCAGATGAGAAGATATTGCGTAAAAAAATATTGCATATAAATCGCTGCTTTAAATGGTAACGATTAACTAATTGGAAACTTTGAAAACTGTTGAAAAATAAAAGTGTTATTATTAAAATCAAGCAGCTGTATTACTCATCATTAAACAGTTTTATCAACTTTTAATTAACCACGTTATCTCCACATGTTGTTTTAGATATAATTACAGCACTTATAACTCAATTTGGTCCAACATGTATCATAATATTAACATTTTATGTACAACGTAATACGTCGTAAAAATGACCCAGATGTTGTAAAACTTCGCAGACCGATTAGCTCTCACCAGACTTGCAATTAGACTGATGTAAGTACGACAACTCATGTGCACGGACTTAAGGGTAAATTTTTTACAAATATTATAAATACGAAAGTTTATATATTTGGATGTTTGTTACTCAATCTCTAAAATAGCTATACAGATAGTTGATGATGGAAACCTGGATTAACAAATAGGATAATTTTTACCCCCGGGTAGGCGAACTGACACATACTTCGCTCTTTGATTTGAAATAAATATTAATTAATTTATTTAAACTCCGCGCACACAAAAAGATACAAAGGCGGATTTAATGCCTTGTACCTTCATCATCATCATTTCAACCGAAAGACGTCCACTGCTGGACATAGGCCTCCCCCAAAAGACGGGGAGGGGGGGGGTTGCCATAATCGCCACGCTTGGCAGGCGGGTTGGCGATCGCAGTATGATAGTCTTGCAATGCATAGAGAACGCTGCTGCCCATTCTCTAGTATATCACTTAGTCGCCTCTTACAACACCCACGGGAAGAAATGGGGTGCTGCTATTCTTTAGTCCGACGCCACACGGTACCTTATACCTTATCTTAATGTAACATTTTGGGGTTTTTTCTTCTGAAATAGAAGAGCACGGTTTCTGCTTATCTCCTATGATAATTATGTGTATATTGAAATTTTGAGATATCAACCGTACAGTTTTTACATTTATTATCTCATAAAGTTTATCTTCTTCTTTCTTCTTAACAAAGTTTAGGTATTTATACAATTCACTCATCTGCCATGCCTTTTCCCCACTACATTTTTTTTTGTGGGTGCAAATCATCAAATGGCGTCTCCCACTCTGGGTGGAGCGGAAGGGCGTGGCAGACTTTTACTGACTAAAAATTAAACCGCCGAAAAAACTGAAAAGCATAAAATAATAAACCTTAAAATTATGAGTCGGCGCTTTGAGTGATCTTTGTTCATTGATTTTTCAGCGCCGACTCAAAATTTTAAGGTTTATTATTTTATGCTTTTCAGTTTTTTCGGTGGTTTAATATTTGTTAAAAAGTTTTTATTTTATATTTTGTTGTGACTTTAATATACTAATAATACTTGGCAAGGTATACCCTATCCAATAAAAAAAAGAATTATCAAAATCGCACTACTCTGTATAAAGTTATGCGTGGTTATACATTACAATCAGTGAGTGAACAATCAATATCCCCTGTTTTCCGACCCTTAGGGTTCGATTTTGTTTTCCAAATTTATATGGGACCACTTTGGGAGTATACCCTTTCCAATATAAGAAGAATTGTCACAATCGGATCACTATGTAAAAAGTTATGCGTGGTCATATATAAAATAAAAATATACGCGTTGAATTGAGAACCTCATCCGTATTTTTTCGTCGGTTGAAAACTCACCCGTGTTCCTTCAGCTGCCTATGCTCGGGCCACGGTAAATCTTTTGAACAATTCCGCGACCCTGGCAGGTCCCCACTATACTGTCGATTTTCAGTCGGTTGCTCAGCTGAATACTTGTATTTTAAATGGAGCATCTGCCTATCTTACGTTAACAACCCAGTTACTGGGTAACAGAATATTCCTGGTAAGACAGGTTGTCGTGACTTGAAAAATATGATAAATAACATCAATTTTCGGTTTTTAGACGAACTTTAAGTTTTCTTTATTTTTGGTCTTTGTTCCGAAAATACAAAACCAAGGACACCGAGTTTCATAATGTTAAAAGTATTAGTTTCCACTTTTTAGTTGCTATTAAAAAAAAAACATAACTAGCAAAATAAGGATTGACTGTACACATCTGTTTACCCCCTAAAACCGTACAGGCGTGATGTTGTTATGGAATGGTATAAAAATACATAGACATATAATCGCAGCAATTGCGGGACATTAGCTGTTAGTTATTGAAGAGTGTCACTGTCTATCTCCAAAGATCTTCACCAGATCCTAACATATGATATATGTATTTAAGCCTTTCCTGAAAAATATACAAGTAAACTAGCTGACCGTACAGACGTTGTCCTGTTTCCTAGAACTCGATAGCAGCGCCACATACCAATAGTGAATCTAAACCATCCAGGGTGCCACCCAAACGCATACAAAAAAATTCATTCAAATCGGTCCAGCCGTATAGGAGGAGTTCAGTGACATACACACGTACAGTAGAATTATATACATATATAAAGATAGTGAAAACCCTACTCAAAACGGATCGATCGAACGGTCGTTTTAAGAAAATTACAGACTTATATACATTCATACATTTGTCACGAAATGTGAATCTCCTTTTTTAGAAGTCGGCTTCAATAGCCTAGAATATAATGAACTTACACGAGTACTTTTGCCAGTGACTGTTGCTAGCTACATGCTGAGCACGTGCAATTTAGGGTTCATGTTTGAAATTAAGACAAGAACTAGAACTAACATTTACTATAACCTGAAGATGTTTATTTAGGACAGAATTTGCGGTAGGTACCGAGAACTTGAAAACTGCTTGATTATGTTATATACCTTACCCACGCGTTTGTTCTGCGTATAACTCACCACCGGCTGCGTGGGACCAGCTTTAGTTTTGACATTTCAAAAACAGTCATAGCGATATTTATGTGGCTGCGCAGTTAAATTTTTCAAACATGTGAAGCAATGTATCAGCAATGTCCTTCGAAGTGATTCAGATTTAGATTGATAGTGTGTTACGTAACTGCGATGCAGATGTAATAACGTTAACAAAGTAAGGAGTACTAATGAATGTAAGTAGAATGTAAGGATCGTAGCAACCAACAACAACAAATTTTCTTCTAATCTTATATCTTTAAACGATCAATTTTTGTATATAAGGTGTATCTATTCATACACGAAATATTTTAAGAGGTACACCTGTAGGTGGTAACGAGGCAACAGCAACGAAAAAAAAAAAATTTCTAAATGACTTTTTTCAAAATTTAATATTTATAAATTACTAGCTTTTGCCAGCGGCTTCGCCCGCGTGGAGGTCGGAAATTATCCCGCGGGAACATACTATCGGGATAAAAAGCAGCCTATGTCCTTTATCAGGCTCTAAACTATCTGTGTACCAAATTTCATTTAAATCGGTTCAGTAGTTTTCGCAGGAAAGCGAGACAGACAGACAGACAGACAGAAAGACAGACAGACAGTGTTACTTTTGCATTTATAATATTAGTATGGATATGGATTTGACACACATAAGAAGTACTGGCTCCTTCTTATTTTTTACGGCCCGAGACACCGCGGCCATGCTCGTGCTGTCCGGTCGCCGCCCTCGCAGCGTCAGGCGGACCATTCATAGAATTTGGAGTAAAGGTTTTATGCAAAACGTCTCAAGCATATATATATATATATATATATATATATATATATTCTGAATCTCGGAAACGACTCCAACGATTTTCATGAAATTTAGTATACAAGGGGTTTCGGGGGCGATAAATCGATCTAGCTAGGATTCATTTTTAGAAAATGTAATTTATTTGTGTTTTCAATAATCTACTTTATCGATAATCAACTTTAACATAAACTTATGTTTTTTTTATTGGAAGAAAAATAACAAAATATAATTTATATTTAAATATAATTTTTAAAACACACAATTTACCAAAAACAAAATACCGAGCAAAGCTCGGGCATCCAGGTACTCTATCTATTAAGTTTGACTAGTACTCACCGAACTGTTGAAATAATTACCATATTCACCATGTTTCGCTTTCCAGGTCGGGCAAAGTGTTATTGGGTCTTCTATTCGGAATTTCTCAGTAGCAGCCCGGATTCTAGATTTGTATCCGGTTGATAGCAATAGGTTGGCTTCCTATTACATGGGACCTAAACTTAGCTTGCTAAATGTGGGTGTACTATAGGTATACCTCTTCATCACCCTTCGGGGAAACAAGGTGTGATGTTATGTCATGTTACTCATCATATTTGTCAAATCGATTGATGCTATCAATTGTGGGCTATAGCCAATCGTGGGAACCACTGAAGTCAGTTCTTTTTTTGTCGTCATAAAGGGTCTAAGAAAACGCTCTACGCTTCGAGAGTCACTTATATCGAAATTTGTTCGAAAGAGATACCGTCGCCCAGGCATATTTATTTATTTATTTATCTTTAGATCAGGCACATAACCCATAATTTTGTTAGTATTACTTAAACTATGTTAGTATAATTAATTAATAAAAAGGTACAACAAATCAGAAACAATAAATTACACTATAGTATTCCTCAAGTTACATTGTTTTCAAAGCAACTTAAGGAACACCATATCTATCACGCCATCTTCTAGACACACCCGGCAACAACACATGCACTCCGCACAGGTGCCCTATCATACGGCCCTCAGTTTTGCTAGCAACAATGCTCAGAAGACTGCTGTCGCTGTCCTGCATCCGACGCAGTAATGATGCGGATCTTTTACGTAAGAAGTCATTCGTACGCGCTGCTGCGAACTGAAGAAAAACACGGGTAGGTTTTAGTCACTAAAAGTCTGACACGCCCTTCCGCCCCACCCAGAGCGGGAAACATCATTTGATGATTTCCCACCCTGAAAAAAAAAAAGAGTCACTTATATGTCTCATTATTGTCACTTTTTTGAGTAAGTAGGTTTATTTTGGGTAAGAAGGCCATTCTAGAGTTATTGAAAATAAAAGTTGCAAAATCAAATTTCCACCAAAACGAGTTAAATGCACCCATTTACGCACAGTGTGTGCAGTTAAGAGCAGTGGTATCGCAGTGGTAACGACAGTGACTTACGAGTAGTAGGTCGTGAGTTCGAACCCAAGCAGGCGCTTTACTTTGTGTAAATTATTTCATCATTACTGCTCTCAAAAAGGTGAAGGAAAACATCGTGAGGAAACCGGCATGTCCTAGAACCAAATTCGAAAAAATGTGACATCTACCAACCTGCACTGGGTCCGCGTGGTGAATTATGGCCCACTCCCTCTGACCGAGAGGAGGCCTGTGTCCCAGCATTTGGAAAATTATGGGCTGCTGGTTTCATCACCAGCAATGTTTTGCGTGCGTTACTTTGTGCACACTACCATAAACGGCGAATTTACAGACTAAAAATAATCGTTTTCCAGCAATTATTTTTGCAGGAAGTTACTTCGTTTGATGTGCTTATTACGTAAATATCGGTTTCGTGAAGGATTTTTTTACATCTTGTATTATGATATAAGGTGTAAACGGTACAATAGTATTTATTCGTGCAGTCTGATCGTTTTTACCTACAAAGGTAGAGCTGGGTGTTATGCCCAGGAAACAACACTGAAAGAGGTGGCACGCAGTGTTCTCTGCGCGCCTTAATGGGAGGATGGGAGGGTTTGGATCGGAACACTTGGTAATGAGGTGCGCTAGGAATTCCGGGCTGATACTTATCAGGGGTACCGCTAATGTACAACTATCTCCCTGGCCTCCGACTCATAGTGGTAAAAGGAACAGTGGGGTTTTGGCGGTAGGAGTTCAAACATAAGCCTCCTTTCTCCCCAGACGGAGAGTATCCATGAGGATTTTTCCACGGAAATGAAGGAATAAACTGTGATTAATTCAAGTTAAGGAAGGAAGGAAGCAAACAGTCAGATTAACTGGGACACAATCATATGATTATAAAAGTATCAATGTCGAATCGCAAGGCCACTGCTTTTGATAAAAACTTTTTAAAGATAATTAAATGACAAATACGCCCGCATGCTGTTATCTTACACGACTCGCGTAAATTGTATGCGGAATATCCTCGTGGATAAAAATAATTTCAATTCATTCATAAAATAAAGCGCAATGTCCGTTTTCCTGCACATTACTCGGAAATTGATGAACACTTGTTCAGGAATGTTTGGTGTGGCCTACTTTTCATTCTGGATGTAAATGTTTTATGATAAATCAACACAATTTGTTCTTGTTTAAAATAGAAAACATCGATACTAATTATATAAATGTGACAATACGCCGTAGGATGTTTTTATTGTACGTTCCCGCGTGAGAATTTGCGACAGTTACGTGGGCCACGGCACGAGTAAAATCTAGTTTTCGATAAATCATCGTGGCACGCAAAGACGTAAATAGCGGGATTAGCTGGACTCTATCAATAAGAACTGGCCCTTAGTAGCTTTAAACGGAGAGAAATGGAAAAAGGGTCTGGGGCCTTTGTCCTGTAATTTTTGTCAAAAACCGTTTTCAATATCTAAACTTATGGTACTATATAAAATGATATATGTAGCTAAGTAATAACAGCCGCACGGGATGACGGATCAAGTTAAGCTACGCTTACCGCGATTGGTCCGTGAATGAATGACCGTCTTTACATACCAAACTCCCTCCATGCCTCGGAAAGCACGTTAAGCCGCTGGTACCGAGTTCCAGCTGTTATCCGTAGATAGCCGGAAAAACGAAGAAAGAATTTCGAACGTCTGACAACCAGACTTACCAAGGGGTATCGTTATTACCCAGTAACTGCTGTGGACTTTAAATTCAGCTGCATCCGCTTTGACTGGGAGTCGAGTGTCGACCCTAACATAGTTAGGAAAAGGTTAGGTAGATAATGATTATTAAATTATCAGTAATAATTGAACAGTAATATTGAACAATAGTTCATACAACTCAAGAAAGCTCGAAGAGAGAACAGAGAGAGAGAGAAAAAGTTTAGCTTTTTGATCCCTCCTCGAGCTTTGCTGAGCTACTGCAGCAATCATGACGCCAATCTAAATCTACTCGTATATTCTCTAGACAGTTTTCATCAACAGCCTACTGTAATTAATCCACTAGATTTCCAGCGACTATATGCCATTCAGCTCGATTCTCGGCAACTCTCATCCAGCTGTTACCAGCCACCTTTCGAAGATCGTCGGTCCACCAAGCCTGAGGGCGTCCTGCCGTACCGTTTGCCGATTCACGATCTCCACTCAAGAATACAACTACCCTCAACGGTTATCGGTTCTGCGACTAAAATGACCCATTGTAATTTCAGCTTGATTATTCTGTGAGCTATGTCGACAACTTTGTTTCTCTGTCGAATTACCTCATTCCGAATTCTATACCTCTGATGTCAGAGAGACTGCAAGCAAGGCTTGTTCCATAGCTCACTGAGTGACCTTGAATTTATGACAGGCCTGTTGGTCTAGTGGTTAGTGACCCTGACTGCTATGCCGGAGGTCGTGGGTTCGATTCCCACCCAGGACAAATGTTTGTGTGATGAGCACGATCATTTGTTCTGTGTCTGGGTGTAATTTATCTATAATATGTATGTATTTAGAAATATATAAGTATGTTTATCAGTTGTCTAGTACCCATAACACAAGCTCTGCTTAGCTTGGGACTAGATGGCGTTGTGTGATAGTTGTGGAATATTATTATTATTATTATTATTTCCTTTATTATATTTAAATACATATTAATTACATTTTTAAATATTAAAATATATAAAAAAATATAAGAAAACATTTAAAAATATAAAAAATAGTAGCCCACCGGTATCGGGAACAGGGTCCAAGCTACCGGTGGTCAGGGCTGCTGAGAAAGGAACCTCCTAACAATACGCGCCGTGTCCAGGATGACTGCTTTCTGGATCAGGCCCTTGATCCAGCTGCCTAACGAGAGCCTCCTGAGATGTTGATTGAGGCTCTTGCCGATTATGTCATTGGCCGTAACGACTATCGGCACAATGACTGCTGTATCCACATCCCACATCTCGACAACCTCGCGAGCCAAGTCAAGATACTTCATCTGCTTATCTTGTTCAGCTTTCACGAGGTTCTCGTCATGCGGGACTGCTATATCAACAATCATTGTGCGACGCTCTAATCGATCTATCACCACTATATCCGGCTTATTGGCAACAATAGTCCTATCAGTGACGATAGATCGATCCCAATACAACGTGATATTACCATATTCGAGAACTGGGTCGGGCACATACCTATAGTATGGTACTTCTGATTCCACAAGGCCGTATTTCAGAGCAAGTTGCTGGTGGATAATCCTGGCTACAAGGTTGTGTCTATGCAAGTAGTCTCCGTTAGCCAGACGAGAACAGCCAGAAATAATGTGTCGGATTGATTCACCCGGACGGTGGCATGCCCGACAGATGTCAACCGTGCCATCCTTCACAATATATTTCCGGTAGTTGTTCGTCATCATAACTTCGTCCATAATCGCAAAGACAAAACCTTCGGTTTCTCCAAATAGGTTTCCGAATCGTAACCAGGATACGGACGCTAAGAAGTCTACATCGGGTCCATGTAGGACCCGGTAAAAGCGTCCGTGAAGCTCCTTGCTTTGCCATACCTCCCTGCGGTCATTAGTATCTAATACTTTAGGTTTGCGCCAGTTCTCAGTAGCCAAGGAGAGCGGGGTGAGGCTCTTGTCCACTGAGACCACATCTCGGTGCATCCCCACGTCGGCTTCTAGGAAGTATTCCCTGAGACTGCATACCTCACGGTTGTGCAGGGTCTTAGCATTTAAAAAACCTCGACCTCCGCACTTCCGCGGGATATACAGTCTCATCACCGATGACCGTGGGTGATGCATTCGATATGCAGTCAGCAGCGTACGGACCCTCCTATCCAGGGCGTCAAGTTCCGTTTGAGTCCATTTGAGTATGCCGAAAGAGTACATCAAAACCGGCATGACCCAACCGTTGAAGGCGCGCACCTTGTTTGCGCCTGATAAAAGACTTTTTAATACTTTATTCAAGCGGCCAAAGAAGCGCTCCCTCAACGATTGTTTCATGTCAGCAGTGTTGATGCCTAACGCTTCCGACATACCCAAATACTTGTATGTGTCGATTGAGGAAAGGGATCTTAGATGTATGGAATCCGAGAGTTGGGTTCCCACGGATTCCACAATCTCCCCTCGCTTTACATGCATGACCGCACATTTGTCGACACCAAATTCCATCCTGATGGCGCTACTGAAGGTTTCAGTTACTTTCAGTAGCTCCATCAGTTGCAAATTGCTGGGGGCAAAGAGTTTTAGGTCATCCATGTAGAGGAGGTGAGATATAACTTGACCACCTCTCCTCAATCGATAGCCTATACCTGAATCCTCCAGCAGTGTGCTAAGAGGATTCATGGCTAGGCAGAACCAAAGTGGACTCAAACTATCGCCCTGGAATATACCTCGCTCGATCCTTATCGGTTCGCTGTTCCTCTGGATATTTCGACATCCTGGATAGCGAAGGACTGTCCTCCACTGCCCCATACATGATATCAAGAAGGTGCGCAGCGTTGTATCTACTTTGTACAATTCCAGCACCCTCTTGAGCCAGGTATGTGGCACCGAGTCATAGACCTTCTTATAGTCTATCCAGCATGTCGACAGATCCCTTCGGGAACGACGAACCTGTTGGCTAATGGTCATATCGATTAGGAGCAGCTCCTTAGTACCGCGGGACCCGTTCCTACATCCATTTTGAGAGACAGACAAGATCGAGTTTGTGTCAATATGATTGTAAATTTTAGCTCTCAAAATGGATGTAAGTACTTTATAGACCGTCGGTAGACAAGTGATAGGTCTATAATTTTTGGGTTCTGCGGTGCTACCTGATTTATGGAGTAGGTGGGTTATCCCTGTTGTTAAGAACTGGGGCAACGACCCTGACTCTAAGGCTGACTGGAACTGAGATGCCAAGCGAGCGTGCGACTTTTGGATCCATTTGATCCAAAAGTTGTGAAGTCCGTCCGGCCCTGGAGATTTCCAGTTAGGCAACGGACGGACTGCACAAGCGACATCTTGGGGGCTGATGGTAATTGCCCCCATTTCTGTTATTTGAACGCACGCTCGCTCGATCTCCCTAGTCCAATCACCTTCGGTGTGATTGACAGGCACCGACCAGATGTTTCGCCAGAACGAAGACATGGCGACATCATCCGGAAGGGGCGTGTCAGCCACACCTTGGTCCGGTCGCTCCCAAGCTCGGTAAACCCACCTTTCATCACTTTGGAATGTGTGATTCTGGGTGTACCGCTCCACCCTCCGCCGGTACCGACGAATACGGTTTGCCCATGCACAGATCTTCTGCTTCAGGAAGTCGATGCGCTCTGTGACGCGGGGCAAATAATCTCGAGGACTAACATCCGTCCCGGAGAACGCCCGCTTCACAAAGCGCATCACTCGAGGGCGAGTATTGCCCTCCCTGAAGCAGATTAGCTTACCGATGAGTGCTCTAGCCTCACCGATACGACGCTCAATCCTGCACTGCCAAGCTGGTACGGCTGGTTTTGGTCGTGTAGCTCTGTCACTATTAGGAAACTTAACACGAGCTACACGACAAGCCGCTACAGCTGCACAGTACAAGATCGAGTGGGTATCGGCCAGGTCTTTGCTGCCGTCAAAATATGTTGACAGTTGTGAGTCTAGAGCACACACCAGCGCCTTGTTTTTCTTATGCATGGGCAAACGAGGTAAACGTGGTCTAAGTTCAGGAGGAGTAGAGCGATACTCCCGGAAAGCATCATCCAAAGCGCTCCTCAATCGTGCATTGCATTGGGTACTCACGGATATAGCCCCGTCATCATCCTCTTCACCAGCGCAGTTGGGTCGCGGTGAAACACTGGGTAAATTTTGCAGTTGTACCGCGACCAGTGGCGAAGCAGGCGTAACATGGCTATTCCGTGATTCGAGACAAAGTCGATCAAGCACGGTGGCATCCAGCATATGGTTACGCTGGATGACCCGTACCTGATCCGACAGTCGTTGCGATGATACGTTGACAGCGGGCTCAAGCACCTGGAACAGAGAGAGCATCCGACCACGGTACGCAGTCAAGTTAGTTCCCCCCTCTGTAGCCCTATAGTATGCGCGCATGACATTTTCATTCACAGCTTGTGTCCACTTCATGCGCCGCACACTTCCACCGGGAGCGGGGACCCTGTCAGAGGCCGGTGGGCCTCGGAGTCCCAAGCTGGCCGGTGGTCGGCCTCTTCCACGCCGACGTACTGGTGGTGGTGTCGTCGGCGGCGAGAAGTATTCGTCGCTCGAGCTCGACGCAACTGCAGCAGCCGGTGTCACTGGACTCACGTCTGGAGCAGGATCCGGCAACTGCGAGGCGGAGCTGAGCGACGAACCCGAAGATGTTGGTTGTGTGGTTTTAGTAAGTCGGGCCCGACTTCGCGTCAGCATCGTACTTTCAGTCGGTTTCTAGTCATAATATTCGCATGATTCTTTAGCATATTGTTGTTATATGTTGCCATTTTTGTTTTTCAATGATATTATGGTGGTATATTTATCAAAACATTGTTAAATCATTTACGTTTAAAATTTCTAGAAAATAAAAGCACGGACAAAAAAATTTTTTTGACCGTCAGCTTGACAGTCGGGCCACAGATTATTATTATTATTATTATGAACCAGCCGTACCCTGAGTGTCCACGTTCCTGTGGAATACGCAACGAGAAGACTCCACGAAGCTTTCCTAACGATGCCTCTAGTCAGCTTTAAAACCAGCCTTTATTTACCTTAAATTGAAACTCTATAATAACTTGAATATTATTGCTAAATCTACACATGAATATTATAATTTAACCTTATTATTACACGAAGTTTTGTTAGTATTATAATATGAATATTATGCCATGATTTCATGATGGATCGCTGAAATGGAGTCCCGGGCGGTATATAAACCGTTCTTAAGATGGATTGAACGTTAAAAGAGGAATTACAAACTGACCATCTGGGCGAAAAATAATGAAGAAGCAACCTTGAGCATTTGGCCCAGGGTGCTTATTCTTGATTTTAATTCCGATCGACTGACATTGAAATTTTGACGTTTCGTGTTCTTGAGTTCGACGCTAGCGCCAAAATGTGTTTGAATTGGGTGTCCATTTTGGAGAACTAAGTGGAATCGAGATCGGGCGTTGTTGTTGTTCCAATGTTGACACTACAGTTTTGAAGAGTACCAAATCACGTGTATGCAAAGTTAACATTGGAATCGTATTGGCTTTAGATTGGAATTAAAATTAGGTTGAAGAGTAATGCCATATAAATAACTTATCAAGATGTATAACCTATAAGCCGTTTTTTAGTGTCTATTTGATTCCAAAGAGCTATTTGACTTTTCTATTCTTCTCCTCAGCGTGTTGATGGCATCAACAAGGAGTCAACCCAGAATTTGGCTACGAGTTTTGCACCTTCAGTAGCGTCCAGCAGCTCCTGTAGCGTACCAATGCATGGTAGGACTCGATGTACACGATAAAAGAGCCCCATTTTTTGTGGGACAGCATCTTATTTTTCCAGGGCGGAGTCATTAGTTTTCTAGAGTCGAGAAGAAAATTTTTCAGGTTTTCAAACTGACTTATTATCAGTTTTTATGAATAACCTCAGGGACATAAGAATATCGCTACAATATTCACCTCTACTTATCTAGGGATACAATCCCGGTCGTATGTCCAATTTGCCTCAACAAACAATGCGTAGGGTCCCCCTAAATAAAAACCTCCATCTTTCACGCTTGAAATATCTCTTTGAATAGAAGTGTTTTTTTAAGGTATCTATGACATGCGTCACATTTCAAAGGTCTTATTCTCCCATATCTATACATAGTATAGAACAAACTCACTTTACGTGTGACCGCTTAGATGTTTTAAGCTCAACAATGGATGTCAATGCAGTTTTCATATACTCTAGAAAGTTTATGTGTGTGTTTGTGTTTCAAAATTAGGCAGCACAGAAATATCGATGTTTCGCCAAGTCGTAAAGCCCTCGTTGGCTAGTTATTGGAATAAAAGGACTTATTTCACAAGAATAAAATTATACAAGGTATATGGCAACACTGGCAACTTATAATGAGAAGGTCGGATTGTGAACTCGAACCTTATTGGCTTTATCGTCCGAACGCAATTCTTTATTCAAACAATTCTCTTTGATCTGTCCTTTTTGTTAAAGTAATACAATAAAAGCTCTTTCGTGTAGCTGTGTTCGTTAAGTATCTATAGAGATTGGTTGGAGAAAGTAATTCTTATGGTAATTGAGTTTCAGATGAACTTCGATTGTTGCAGTTAATGGGGTGAGTATTATACAAATGTATTGAGGCTAGCACACATTTAGGCCGCAACTTATTGCGAAAATCTATACATTGCATAGTATATATGTTTTTTTTTTTGAGTGGGAAATCATCAAAAGACGTCTCCCACTCTAGGGTGGAGCGGAAGGGCGTGTCAGACTTTTACTGACTAAAACCCACCCGTGTTCCTTCAGTTGCCCATATGCCAGGGCCACAGTAACTCTTTCGAACGAATCTCGCGACCCTGGCAGGCATCGGTCCTAGCAGACCCCTTCAGTATTGCTGACATCTCTTTAAGGCGCGCGTGGAACACTACGCACCGTCGACCTTAGCCTGGTTCTTAACCGGAAGCTCGCGCCTACGGTGGCCGGGAGTCCGCTATCGACTCCCGACGCCCGGGGCGTCTCTTCCTGCGGCGGCCAGGGACATGCGGGCGCAGAGACTGCCACTCCCTCACGCGCCCCGCCTCCTGGTTCGCGAGCATTACTGCTTCGCAGAAGGAGGTGACGGCTTCCCATGACCTCTCGCTCCGTACCATGGCTCGCACCAGGGCCGGACGCGAGAGGTCACCGCCACCGATCGCCTCCACGAGGACACGGTGGTGCTCCGCCCAGGCAGGGCACACCTCCACCGTATGCTCCACCGTGTCCTCCAGACGATACTCG
Organism: Aporophyla lueneburgensis; assembly: GCA_932294355.1. NCBI lineage: Eukaryota > Metazoa > Arthropoda > Insecta > Lepidoptera > Noctuidae > Aporophyla > Aporophyla lueneburgensis. The sequence continues at coordinate 26,588,122 of OW028740.1, forward strand.
CAATGGAAACACCCGGGCGTTTCCTCCCGCTTTATCCTGAACAGGAACCCACCAAAAGGCCCATGCGCGGTGAGGACCTGCGTCAGGCAAAAGGTGAGGATGCCGTGGCGCCTCTCTATCCACTCCTCAAAGAGGGAACTTACCGCCGCAATTGTGGCGTGCCCAGCGCTGGGTTGCGACAATCGTACCCTGCATAGTACAAAGAGGCTGTGTTATGCACTAGCGTTCAGTTAGTTACTTTTTAAGAGTCCTGCCGTATTTTAATCAGCTTTTATGTCATTTAAGTGATATAGGGTAGCACGAACTGCGACGAGCAGTCTTTTGCCATGGATTCTCTATATGATGCATTCTAATTTTCCATTTCTTCTTCTTTGCGTTTTTGACCATGTAGTTATAAGCAGTTACCTATGAAATAAAATATATATAGTTATAGTTTTGTATATCGATGACCCTGCCCTCTGTAAAGATGTTATTTATACGGTGTCTTATGCTAAGGCATACAGCTAAATATAAAATATAAACTTGAATCCTAAAAGCTTAGCAAATCCTTGTAACCTTGTTACAGTTACTGTTATCTTAACTTAGTTAAGATAATAGTATCAACTATTGTACAACAAATAAGTATCTAGCCTAAATAGAGACTTTGCTTAGAAATTAGTAGAGATCTCAGCGAAAGAGCTTGACGGTGGAAGAACTTCCATGATTGTCTGCATGAAATGTAATTGTTTACTCTGAAAATAGGATATCGGAATCAATTTTATAGGTCATATTAAAAGAAAAAGATGGATAGACCCCACGAAACTTGCCTTCCCAGTAAAGTTTCAGGGTCAATGTCTCAATGTCAAAGTCAAGTTTTTCTTTTAAAGTCCAGACGTAATTTTGTTTAGAATAAGTGAAGACTATTTAGATTATATAGTGTCTGAAATTATCTTTTGAGGAAAGAACACTTAGATTTTAGTGGGCCTGTTTAGTCAGAGCACACAATTGTCGGTTATCGTGCAGCTCAACTCAGAGCTTAAGGAGTTCATCGACTCGACGCCAACACCAAAGGCAAGACATTTGGGTAAGCCGCATAAAGTAATCGAACTGCCAGACCATCATTAATACCAGCTGAGAAAGATATCTGCATATCACTTTGTTTATGATATTCATCGATGTCAATGGTTTGCGCAGCTTAACAGAATTGATATGTCAGTGTTTTTGAGATTACCAACGTATTTCCGTGGATGGTACTATAGCCTTTCGTACGGAATAAGCAAGGCGAGAGACGGTACGAAGGGATTTGGCAGACTTTGCTAGGTAGGTGGACGCCCTACTGAAGGTCTCGGAGAAGATCTGAATGAGACTCCCACACACCAGAGGAGTATCGCAAAAAAGGGAGGAACGTTACTCAGAAGTGTGTGGAATAAGGCTACTAAAGATAATGATGATGATCGCTTTTGATTCGTCGCCATTTTAATTAGGTTTCAATAATATGTGATTAAGTTTTGCTCGAGACTTCGCCGTCGTCGTCGTTTGGCAGTCGGAGGATATCCTAGTAGAAAATACTGCCGTAGTAAAAAGTATTGTGTAGCCTAACCCAGGTCTATCAGCGTGCTACATTTTTATGTAAATCCGTTCTACCATTTGTGTGCGATTGAGTGACAAAAATCAAAGTGTATTAGGGTAGACGTTTTTCCAACATCTGAATAGTTTTTATTTTTTGAGCGAAGACTTGAGCTCAACTAAGAAGTCTGAAATTGAACGTCTTGGACACCTTCAAGTACACTTTACAAAGTGAAGTGTTGCCAAAAAGCTAAGTATTAGTAGCCCTTCCAATAATACGGGGTTTTGTAAAAGATAACTATTTCAAGTTTACTCTCTGAGGGATAAAGCTATCCTAGGTTTTTTATTCAACAAAAATAACATCTTCTAACGATTCCATTCGTCTTCTGCAGTATTCCTTAGAGATTGAGGGCACTAAACTCGTGATAAAAGCGTAGTTTGATGTTTAACTTTGCAAAGAAACTGAGCTTAGCTATGTAGACCTTTGACGCGATCAAATAACGAAACGATTTAGAAATTAATACGAAAGGGGTAATGTCTCGGCGTAGGTACTTACTGAAATACTAGGTGTATTTCAGTAAGTACCTACGCCGAGACATGGCCTATGGTGGACAAATTCAAGTTTTCTGTTTTTTTTTTTAATTTAAATTTTGCAGGCTGTATGTTAAACAAACCCCAAATCGCAGGAGGCCTATGCGCGGCATTTTTTTTTTTGGATGGCATATCATCTAATGACGTCTCCCGCTCTTGGGTGGAGCGCGAGGGCATGTCAGACTTTTACTGACTACTGACCGGGTGGGTTTTGGTGTTCGGAGAGTCGCAGAATTGTTCGAGAGAGTTATTGTAGCCCTGGCATGGGCAACTGAAGGAACACTGGTAAGTTTTAGACAGTAGAAGTCTGACACACCCTTCCGCTTCACCAAGAGCGGGAGACAACAATTGATGATTTCCCATCCACAAAAAAACACGTATGTATTTACATTGAATGACTATTTCTAGAAAAAAAAAAAACGATGGGATTAAATGAACTTAGCGGGTTGCATTGGTGATTTGAATTATTATGATTCTGTAAAGCCATATTTGTTACGGTTGTGATTCTTATTTAAATTAACAAACAACCTGGCACTGACATGCAAATGGCAAAAAATGGAAAGAAATAATGGAATCTAGTTGTTACCTCAGCGCATGCGTCTTAAACGGTATTAACCTATTTAGTATTTTGGGCTACAATTAGGTGTTAATTTGATTTAGGAAATCAACTGCTATATGAGACTATAAGGGAAGAGTTGCTCCGGATAACAATGAAAACTACAAAGATTTTTTTTTTTTAAGTAAACAATTCCTACTATTTTCGGCGACCGCCTACAACTAACACAAGTTCTAAAAGCTAGACAAAAAAAATAAAAAAAGTAGTCAAGAAGAAGGTTTTGAACAACGCCAATACAAGTTAGTATGATAGATGTTTTCGACTTTTCTTTGTAAGACTTATCAGAACTTGAATATGTGAGTAAGTGTAGGAGACTTTAACATTATAAGTTTTCTACAAACAAAATCCAATAAAGCTTTTATAGCGAATAAAATGTAGGGAAGCGCTAAATTGTCGGGTCAACCCATAAGTGTTATCCTAAGTTTTGCATAGACACGCATATTTTTATGTGTTACAGTAAAGATAAGGAGAAAAGTAGTAAAATGGTAAGAAAAGCTTATTACGTAAATAGCCCTGAAATCGAAGATTTGACACTAACTCGTGTCGTAGTACATAAAATTTGGGACTTAACAGTTAGCTTAATGTTTATTTCTTTTCAGATAAATGAAACACTCTAGGATATTTAAAAGTTTACTCTAGCTTTGCCTCTACCATAAAATATACTACAATCTATCATAATTAGAGTATACTTTAATCTTGGTGAATTTTTAAGCCAGTTGTTAAACCACCACCACTGCCACTTGTCACTTATCTTTAGCAATGTTATATTATATGAGCCAACCAACAAGAAGTCATTTTAATTTTGCTTTTTGGTCTCGAGTGGAATCTCCTCACAGATATCCTCCGCCCTGTGGCGGGTGGAGGGATCTGTCACTCTTATTGACTAAAACCCGCCCGATGTTCCTTTTCCACGCTTACACCAGGGATCATGGGAACTTATCCGCCTTTCACGATTTCCGGCTACCCCAACGTAGAAAACGGGTACGCAAATGGCGATAAAGTCCACCTCATAATAAAGTATTAAAAGGCAGTTATATACGTTGTGATTCTGGAAAATGCTGCTTCAGGCAAATCTGAGGCAAAGTACGTGACATATCATTTACTTTCGATTATTTGGTGCCTTTAAAATAACCTTGTATATTATTATGTACGAAGGCAATCTTTTTCAATTCAATACAAGATTTATTCCGTAGACTTTTTACGATCTTCGATTCAGACTTATTATTTACGAGTTTACTACTCTCCTATTATATTCACGCCACAGAAACAAGACCAAATATCGTAAACTTTACGACCTAGGCACAAAGGTAAGGATTGCAGTTTCTATTTATTTCTATTTTATGACTGTGTAGTTCCACTAATTGACGATCAAAACAATGGAAACGTAGGTAGCCGACAAGTCTGAAATTCAATCATTTATTTGAAAACAGAGGTGTTAGAAATATTTCCAACATCCCAAATTCAATATAACGAAGGAATCTTATTTGTAGTCAGTGTGGGAAGGGTTGCCTGAAATAAAACATTGTGTCTTATAAAATTGGGTAGGATAAATACATTACTTGAGAAGAATTACTTTATATTAAAGTTTCTTTAAAAGCAAAATGTTTTAAAAAGATTGTTTCATTCCACGCTCGACCTCCGCAGCGAACGGACGTGTTGTTACCGCGCTCGCCGCTCCGCCGCCCGCGCCCCCCACCACTCCGCCGCTGTGAAAGTGCTCGTTCAGTGTTGTGTCTGCTGCGCAACGCTCCGCATCGTAGTCGCTCCGGCTACCCAATTGGCGATCGAAAATTTATTTTCGATCGTGAATTGTCACAAACTGTCTTTTTCAAGACAAATTGTTTCTTTATTCGGATACGTCTAAAACGTAGTGGCCCCTTCTGGGCAAATCCACAGTTTCGTGGTCCTCGGTGGAAACCTCACGATGTCAACGAAACCGAGTGGGTGCTGACCCAACGCACCCGCCTATCCCCTTCAGGGCTAGGCGAAAGTTTGGACGGGTCCCGGATCGCTGGCCTTGGGGGCTTCCCTCGTCAGTCCCGGTGACAGTTTTGCTTCCACAGCCGCGTACTAGTGCCGCGGGTATTTCTATACCCCCCGCACTAGACTGGTCAGGGTATCTCTATACCCATCCGCACTGACCGGTTAGGGCCCCGTCGCACAATAAGATTGGCGACGGTACACACAGATTAGGGCTCACGCAGTAGGTCACACCTCCCTGTCTATACCCGACAGGGAGTGCTACTCACCCCCGGGCACACCCACCCGGGGTTTAGGGCTTGTTAGGTTGTTAGGCGCTCCGATGAGCGAATACGGTCCCCTCTTTTCCCAACCATGTTGGGCTCGAAGGTCTCCGAATGGAGCTCAAAAGAGCGAGAAAGTTTTTTCTCGCTCTGCGAGCTTTTCATGGACGACCCCGAGTTCAAGGGGTTGTTCAAGCGCTTGTCTAAGCGCGCTCTGGTTACCCAAGCGCAGACCATCGCCGCTGACGCTACTCCCGAGACTAGCGTCGCTACATTTAGCGACGCCCTAGAGTCTCCCCCCGTGCCCAGCTCTCAGGTGCCCATATCGATGGACACCGAAGAGGTCTCCTCTGGCGAGGAGGAAAACCGAGCAGCAGACTCGGTCTCCTCCCCCTCGTCTGAAAAGGAACATTTCACGCTCGTTTCCCATGGCAAGGGAAACAAGCGTAAAAAGACAAATTCTAGCGCCGCCCCGGCCGCTAAGTTCGCCGCGATCGAGGAGTCATCCCCTCCCTCGCGTGCCCCCACCCCGCAGGCTAACGCCGCGTCCATCCCCACCCCTAAAGCGTCAACCTCCGCAAAGGTTGTCGCTCCCCGCGACATTGCCCCCACCCCTCCGGTCAACAAGACCGCTAAAAAGATCCCTCCCCCGCCCCCTGTATTCATACAGGACAAGGCGAAGTGGACCGAGATCTCAAAGTGGTGTGTTGACCAGAGGGTCAACTTCACTAATGCCCGCTCAACCCAGCAGGGCATTAAAGTCCAGACCCCAACGTCACGAGATTTTCGTGACCTGACAAAGCTCCTCAGTGCACGTAATGTGTCGTACCACACATACGCCCTGCCTGAGGAGCGTCAAATCCGGGTGGTGATCCGACGGATCCCCGTTGAGATCGCCACGGATGATATCAAGGCCGACCTCGAGGCACAAAACGTGCCCGTAGATGAGGTCCATCGAATGCACCGGGCCAGAAATGGCCCAGCATACGACTTGGTTTTAGTAGTGTGCCCTCCCACTGAGGGTCATCACCCTATATTCCGCATCAAGGCTGTCTGCAGCCTCACGGGCATTCGTATTGAGAAGCCCCGTAAAACTGGCAACATTGGTCAATGCCATAGGTGCCAGCTTTACGGGCACTCTCAGCACCACTGCTTTGCAACCCCCAGGTGCGTCAAGTGCTTGGGGAACCACGGAACAGTGGATTGCCCGCGTCCCAAAGACCGAGCCCTCTGCACAGAGCCACCCAGCTGTGTTCTCTGTGGAGAGGCCGGCCACCCCGCCAACTACCGGGGCTGCCCCAAGGCCCCGAAGTCTTCCTCCTCGAAGCTGGCGAAGCGCGCCAACGCTCGCCAGCTAAGAGAAGCCCCCTCCTCCAAACTTCCAGAGAGGTTGAGTCCCCAGAGACCCAGCCCCTGGAATCACTGGAACCAAGGGAACCACATGCAGGCTTTCCCTGCATTAGGTCCTCCCAAGCCCTCCCCCGCTGGAATCCCCGCGTTAACGGACCCGCGTCCTAACGCCCCAGCCCGCCCCCCTGCGCCCCCCGCAAAGCCCGTTAAGCCCATGGCCGCTCCCGCCGCCAAACCGGCACCCCCTGCTCCCCGTCCCGTAGCACCCCCATCTGGAGCAAAGGTGAACCCCCTAGATGCTTTTAACATCATCTCGGGTACGTTCACAACGTTCTTTTCCCCCAGAGCCCAACGTATGGCCCAGGAGCTAGTCGACGCAGCACGCGCCGGCAACCTGCTCCAAATCCAGGCCATCTATAACGCGTATCCGGAGATTACGCAGGCCCTTGTCTCCCTCTCTACTCAAGCCCCCCATTATGGATAGTCGAGTACTAGCGAGAACCAAACCCCGATCCCTAAAGTTAGGTTTTTTCAATGCCAACGGCATACTCAACCAACGTGATGAGATCGCCACTTTCCTCCGCGACCATCAATTAGACATTCTACTCATCCAAGAGTCCTTCCTTAAACCGAATCATCGCGACCCGAAAATTGCCAACTATCGCTTAGTTCGCAATGACAGGACGCGCTGCCACAAAGGCGGCACCCTCATTTACTATAGGAAGTCCCTGTACTGCATCCCCATGGACCCTCCCCCCCTCTCCCGGTTAGAAGTTTCGATCTGTCATTTAGGAATGACAGGTCATCAGCCGATCACCTTGGTATCGGCCTATCTTGCCCCTCAGTCCTCGACGGAGAACTATCAACTCCTCACGGACGATCTCGATCTACTTCTTGGCTTGAGCGAGTCCGTTATAATAGCGGGCGATCTCAACGCCAAACACCCAGCCTGGAACAGTTCCAGGACCTCGACCAGAGGACGACACCTGTTCAACCTCTGTTCCACCCTCCACTTTGACGTCATCGCCCCGATGACCCCTACCCATTTCCCCCATGATCCCACCCACGTCGCAGACGTCCTCGATATAGCTCTTCTTAAGAATATCAGCCTTAGGCTGGATTCTATAGAAGCTATACCCGAGCTCGACTCCGACCATAGGCCGGTAGTCATGCACCTGGCCTCCCGCTTAGGTTCCCACGATCCCACCCAACCCCCCGCTACTAAAGTGATCACGGACTGGAGGAAAGTCAGCGAAAAGCTGAAAGCCACCACGTCCCCTCACTTAGATTCCATCCCGGATCACTTCGATTCGATCGCTGACACAACGGCCGCGATCGACTCATTCACAGAGCACGTACAATCGGTCTTGAACGAATGTTCAAGGGAAGTTCCAGAGTTGGGAGACCAACGCTGGAAACTTCCGGACGATGTACGGGCTCTGCTGAATGAGAAGAACGCGGCCGTTCGTGCCTACAGCAACTTTCCCTGCGACGCGAACAGGGCTCACTTGCGTCACTTACAGCGTGCTGTAAGGACACGTATTGAGGAGCTACGTTCCGCCGGTTGGGAAAAGATGCTGGGCGATTTAGAACCGACCCACCAGGCATTCTGGGAGCTTCAGAGGAAACTCAAATCCAAAGAAGTCACCACAATGCCCCCCCTGATCCGCCCCGATGCGACACTTGCATTCGAGGATGCCGACAAGGCCGAGTGCCTAGCCGACAGCCTCGAGGCACAATGCTCGCCTAGCTCACTGCCAGTAGACCCAGATCACCTCGCTGAGGTCGACGCTGAGGTCGAGCGCAGAGCCTCACTCTCGCCCGTTGAGGACCCAGATGAGCCCCTGCCCCCCGTCACACCTGACGAGGTGCACGAGCTCATCAAAGGTCTCAAACCCCGCAAGGCCCCCGGATCAGACGGTATCACCAATAGGGTGTTCCAGCTGTTCCCCGCGCACTTGATCATGCTCATGTGTACCATCTTCAATGGTGCCCTGAGCAATAACATTTTCCCACAGGCTTGGAAGGAAGCCACAGTCATTGGCATCCCAAAGCCCGGCAAACCGAAGGCGGAGCCCTCGAGCTACCGTCCCATCAGTTTGCTCAATGTACTCGGCAAGATCTATGAGAGGCTTATTTATAAGCGTCTCAGAGATTACGCCGAGACAAAGGGCCTCATCCCCAACGAGCAGTTTGGTTTTCGAACCCAACACTCGTGTGTCCATCAAGTGCACCGTATCGTCGAACATATCAGCGTTGGTTTTCAACGCGGTATGTTCACGGGTGCAGTTTTCTTCGACATAGCGAAAGCGTTCGACAAGGTCTGGCACAACGGCTTGCTATACAAGCTGTACCAACTCGGAGTGCCAGACCGTCTCGTGCTCATCCTACGAGACTTTCTATCGAACCGCACCTTTCGCTATCGCATCGAAGGGGCACTGTCCTCCCCCCATCCTATCCGAGCAGGAGTCCCTCAGGGCTCTGTCTTGTCCCCTCTCATTTTTACGCTATTTACTAGCGATATCCCCAGAAGTTTAAAGGCTCAGTTGGCTCTGTTCGCAGATGACACGGCCATTTACTTCACGGGGCGCAGTCAAGACGCCTTGATTCGCTACCTCCAGGCCGCAGTCGACGACCTCGCCGACTGGTTCAGGAAATGGCGAATCGAGGTCAACCCCGACAAGAGTCAGGCGGTTCTCTTTACGAAACCGCGACTCAAACCCCGCCCCCCGACCCCCCTATCCATGTTCGGCAAGCAGATCCCTTGGGAGAAGCGAGCCAAATATCTAGGCGTGATCTTAGATCAGCATCTCTCCTTCTCTGAGCACATAAAGAAGGTCCGCTCGCGGGCCGCTTTCGCTCTCGGTAGGTTACACCCCGTTCTCAATCCAAAGAGCAAAATGTCACTTCGGTGCAAAAAGCTCATATATACCGCGTGCATAAGGCCAATCATGACCTATGCTTGTGCAGTCTTTGCACACGCGAAACCCCACCACGTCCATAGGATGCAGACCCTCCAAAACCGTTTTCTCCGCAACGCCACAGGTTCGCCTTGGTACGTTCGGAATGCTAATCTCCATCTCGACCTTAAACTCCCGACTATCCACCAATTCATGAAACGCATCTCCAAGCGTTTCTTCGATAGGGCCGCAACCCACCGCAACCCTCTGGTTGTCGCGGCAGCCAACTACATCCCCTCCCGCATTAGCAAGACCCGCCGTCCGCGGCATATTTTAACCGACCCTGATGACCCCATTACCCTCCTCCAGGAGAGCAATAGGGCCACCAGCACCTTACTTAGACCGAAACGTCCGTCATACCGACCTCGCCGCCGAGGTCCGTCGTCGCGACACTCTCGACTAGCTAATAGTCCCCCCCGACCCTTGCATGAGCCAGCCCGCGTCGCTGAGCCTCTAGTTAACGACCCCCCCGATCCAGCCAATCCCTTGCTGATCCCCCCCACCAGTGACTCCCTAAGCCGAGGTCCGAACCCCACAGGGGGTGCCCTTAGGTCTTAGTCGCTTAGTTTGTAGTTTTTCCCTTAGTTTGTAAGCCCCTGGCTGGAGGCCTTAGATTCGCGTCTAGAGTCATCCGCAGGGAAAGCCCGTTTAAGTAGTGAAAGCCTTCGGGCTAACTACGAGATGTCAGTGCCAAAAAAAAAAAAAAAAAAAAGATTGTTATTAGTGTGCAGTGTTTAGGAGTACTTACCAGTTGTAGGTCGCGGGTTCGAACAGAGCTAAGCGTTTTACTTTTAACGGCGAACGGAAATATCGTGCTAAAATGTCCTAGAAAATGTCCTAGAACCAAAAATCCGAACACATGTGACCCGCACTGCCTCCGGAATCCTGAAAGCACGTTAAGCCGTTGGTCCCGGATGTCTTTCTTAGATCTTTGACAGTCGTCACGGGTCGTCAGAAGCCCGAAAGTCTGACAACCAGTCTTACCAATGGGTATCGTATTACCCAGTAACTGGTTTGTGGAGGTCAGATAGGCAGTCGCTCCATGTAAAATCATAAAAAAAAACATATAAATAAAATCATAAAAAGGCTAGACAAATGATGATGATGATAATGTGACCCGCACTGGGCCCGCGTGGTTTGTTCCCATCTGTGGGAAATTTATAGGCTGATAATTCTTATGATCATTGATGGTACAAAGAAATCAAGTTAGTTTAAGTAAGTACCTATAATGTGCGGAAGCATATGTACCTAATATTTGAAAAAGAACACGCAAATATTGTTTAAGGAAAATTAAGGAAAACGTAGGCTTTCAGAAACCGTTTTAATCCAATTTTTCACGTGACAAACTTATACAGAGCGGTTAGGGAAGACGAAAATGTTTCCATTTTCCACCTGAACGATTAATAAATCAAACTGTTTGATTTACAATCGGGAAACTTCGTAAATCCCGATCTCCTGTCAGCTTCCCTAGGAGTTTTATAGGAAAAAGTCAAATGTAGTTTTCTGTGATTATGTAAAGTATGTTATAATTTATTGGATTTCTTTGAGTGCTTCTCCGTAGCCGTGAAAACTTGAGTATTTTTTGCAAAAAGTTTATGGCATGTAATTTATTTAGAAATCTAGCATCTTTGCTGTCAGCAAAGTTGCTGGAATTTTATAATAAATTCTTTTTTTTAAATCATTCTAATTTTTAAATAAAATCTTTTCATTCAGTCAGTTTTGTTCAATATGTTTGTTATTTCACAATGGCGAGACATATTACTCATACTTTGGCACAGTAATGACTTTTTCTACAAAAGGCCATTCTAGACATGGCCCTGCATTGTTAGACTCACATATAATCCTAATAATGTAATGACCAGGCTTAAAAAGAGACCATGATCTCTTATTTTCAGGGATCAGTTAGCCAGGCAAAGCCAGCGCCATCTAATTTTAAAATACTGTCCAACAAAATGTTGACGTGTAAAAGTCCTAAGATCTCATCATTATTTTTTTACGCTTTTCCTAATTTTTTGGGGTCAGTGCAACATGCATTTTTTTCAAAACTTCTCTATTAGTCGTCATCTCGGTAGTCACCCACTTTCTATCCTTATCGTCATTCGCACAGTCCATCCATCGTTTCTTTGGTTTCCCCCTACTCTTATAGCCATCAACATACATGCTCAAAACTGTCCTCATTTTGGTTTTACTGATTGTCCAACCAACATTCTCCAGAGTCGGTTGCCACTACTCCAATCATCTGCTCTACATCTCAGATACGTCTGCACCGATAAGAACAATGTCATCGGCAAACAGCAATAAAAAACCTTAAAAAAGTATCTAATTCACTTATTTCCAAATTATAAGTACATCACTAAACAAACTATTCACAACACAACACACGTCAACACTCATCTGTCATCAGGGCATTGACCTCCAAAACAGTTTCTTTAACAAAATAGTGAGAACATGAATAGACCACTAATGAATGTTACTCATCAACTTGATAACGCTCTCGGCAAATACCTACGATTACTTACCTATGTACTTATAATCAACACAGAATCGGTCAAGTGTAGGTTGAATCGTAGGCACATGGATTTGTACCATGTAAAACCCTTACAAAATAAAACTGACTTAAAAAAACACTACATAGTGAAATATTACTTCAATTCCGGAAGTCGGTTCAAAAAACTATTAAAGTACAGATTTCGAGAGATTTCCGAAATTAAAGTTTTTTTTTAGTTTTCCAAACCCCTGACCAAATCAAAAACCTCTAAAAAGAAACAAAATATATACGTACTGGCCCCCTTTTAGTTTAATAAAAAGTTGTATGAAATATTTTGATCAAAGAATCGTCGACTCAAAATGTCTGAACTGATTCTGATAAATATGTGCATGTCTACGAACTACCACTAGAATCGGTAACCCGTTTAAGAGCTACGGTGCCACAGACAGATATTTTTTATTTTTATTTGTAGGTCATCTCGTAGTTAACCTGAAAAGATTTTTACTACTAAAACGGATGGTGCCACAGACAGACATATAACAGTCAAACTTATAATACCCCTGCCAGGGTCGCGAGACATGCCAGGGTCGCGAGTTTTGTTCGAAAGAGATACCGGCATATGGGCAACTAAAGGAACACGGGTGGGTTTTAGTCGGTAAAAGTCTGACACGCCCTTCAGCGGGTCCACCCTTTATGGCAGAATTTTTTTCGTCATAATATTATTTTGCATAACAGCGGATGGCATAAACTTCATTTCGCAGAAAATCGTTTGGCATACACTCATTTATCATACATTCACAACGCATAATTTTATAAGTCAGAATCATCTTTAGGCATAAATTTTATTCCATAATAATTAAAAAGTAGAACCATCATATCGCAGAAAGTTCGCAGTCAGAATCGTCTTTTGGCATAATTTCATATCGATAGTTATTAAAAGGCAGAACTATCATATCTCAGAAACTTTAAACTTAGAATCATCTTTTGGCATACATTTCATATCGAAGAAGCATGCAGCATGCAAACAAGCATGCAGCATGCAAGCAAGCATACAGCATGCAAACAACTAAGCATACAGCATGCAAGCAACCAAGCATGCAGCTTGCAAGCAAGCATGCAGCAAGCAAGCATGCAAGCAAGCATGCAGCATACAAGCAAGCTTACAGCATGCAGGCGAGCATGCAACATGCAGCATGCATGGTTTCTGTCACGGCTTCGGCGCTGCGGGGCTCCGGCGGTCCCACGCGACCTCATCGTCGCAGATGGTTTTACGCTCACCACCGCGGTTTCGGCTTGCTGGCCGGCTCCGCCGGCCAGCCACTGCCGCGGCGGCGACCGTCAAAACCACCTGCTCCTCAGCTCGCGGGCCGCCTCGCCACTCCGCGCCTACGCGGGCTTAAATTACACTCTAGGGGTAGGGCAGACAAGACTACGTGGAGTCGGTTCTGCAGCGATTCGTTTCTGTCAATAATTTTTGTAGCACAACATATACTGACTTTTTGAGACACTATTTCATTTTATTTAAGGTTTAAATGCAATTTAATAGAAATGAAAATATGCCTAACAAAATTATTCTAAATGAAATTCTGCTATCTTCATAGTATGCCAAGTGAAATTATACCAAATAATCATTGCTCTAAATAAATGTTATGCTAAACGAAATTATGCGGAATTTTAAGTCTGCCAAAGGTAATTATTAGAAATAAAATTCTGCCATCCTAAAAGTATGCCAGCGTAAAGTCGAGCATATAAACATTCGGCCAAACAATGATTATGCTAAACATTTTTTTTGCCTTACAAATATTCGTTTAGATAAGATTATGCAAAGTGTGTTATGCCAAATAAAATTCGGAGCATCAAGTTTCTGCCAGATAGAGGGAACCCCGCTTCAGCTCAACCCTAGAGCGGGAAAAGTAATTTGATGATTTCTCACCCACAAAAAAAAACTTATAATACCCTTCTTTTTGCGCCGGGGGTTAAAAAGCGAATCGAGGTTTTTGCTTCACGTATTAATAATAATATATAGATACTTTGCGGAACTCTATTTATAAGTAAACTGTTGTGTACCGATTGACATACAGCTGTCTACTAATGTGATTATTGACCTGTGGTTTAACGTGCCCTCAGGCGTTACTTTTTGTCTTCAAGTAGTTCCGAAATGTTTTTTATTGATGGAAAATCTGGTAAGTGCTAACGGCCTACTAGTATAAAATAGTATTATAGGCTAACAGATTGTTGGTGGAATTATATCATTTTCAAGTAAGATGTATTTAAACGGGTTTATTTATAAAAATATTTATTTATATAAACTTTACTGTAGCCACCTGTAGTGTACACCAGATAATACATAAAAAAGAAAATACCTTTACAACTCCAAAATATACAATGGGCGGCCTTATCAAAATACCATAAACAAATGGTAACCTATGATACATTCATCTTTCATTTTTATTATATCCTACTACTACCTGTACTACATATAATGCGAAGACACTGCGTGAAACTGATGGAATAATAGTGAGGACGATCAATATAAGGCTCTAGAAAGACGGACTGCATGCGGTCCATCTGTCTAGAGCCTTACATAGTGATAGCCTAATTTACCCTAAAGAGACAGTTCTGCTTTATTCTACCTCTTACTAAAGATCAGGATTTGCCACAGGAATACCACACTTCACGATGTTTTCTTTGACCGTTTTGAGAGAAGTGATGATGAAATAATTAACACCAAGTAAAGCGCCTGCTTGGGTTTCAACCTACGATCGACGCTGCTAGCACTGACGACGGCTTTCTAAAATAAAAGGATCCTTATAAAAGATTAATTGAATCAATTTCGACAGCTAAACAGGAGCGTTCATCAACCCCGAAGCTCCAATCAGCCAATGTTCTTTAGCGCTACATGACGAAGTATTGGGAACAAAGCAAACGTTTTAACCAAGTAAGTGAATACCGACAAGTGGTTGGCAAATATGTGTTATCACCGTTCTGGCTAGCTCATGGGTTAATTCGATAGGCGCCTACGTACATGCTGATAAGATAATTGTGTCAGTTGCACTGTCAAATCTATATTGAGGTGTCATGGCGAATTCCATACGTGTTTAGCGTTAAAAGCTTGTGGTGCCGGGCGTTACAATTTCTAGATCCAACACTTATTTGTGAGTTTAAAGGAATTGGAAATTATTTACTACTAGCTTTTGCCAGCACCTTCACCCGCGTATTATACATGTAAACCTTCCCCTTCAATCACTCTATCTATTGACGAAAACCGCATTAAAATCTGTAGCGTACTATAAAATATATAAGCGTACAAACACCAAATGCGACTTTGTTTTATACTATGTATAGAAGATAAAAGAAGTGTTCAAACTGAATCAAATACATACATATAACTACTTTTTATTTATTTTTATACTTAGTAAATATAATTTAAAAAACACATGTAAAATAAGAAATAAGCAAGAAAAGAAAAAAGAGAGGAGAAAAGAGGAAGGAAAGAACCAGAGATTAAGAAAAAAGGGAAGCGGCATGGGTGGGAAGAGAGTAAGTGAAATATATAGGAATATCTCCTACTTATTTCACTTACTCTTACTTACTACGATCGAACCAGAAACTAATACTTATGTGGTTAGCCGAGTGATGATCGATAACCGAGGACGTCGGTAAGATTTAAAAAATAATCTGCATTGCACTTCGATGACCCCAAAGAAAAACGCAGACTTGCTTTGTACCTACGTTAATGTGAATAAAGAAGCTATAATTTATTTCAGACTCTTTCAGTTTACTCATGAAATTACGCGGCCGCCGCCGTCGTCCATGAAAAACACATACTCGTTTACAAACCCTAGAATTAACATTTCGGTAACCAAAATGTAAAATGAAAACCTTCAACAGTTTCTTTGGGAAATAGAAAATTAGATGCGGTTACACGATCGTGTAGAAATCGAAAACTGCAAAATAAACTGTTACACGTATACCCATGAAGGGGTCTTCTAGGACCGATGCCTGCCAAGGCCGCGAGATTAGTTCGAAAGAGGTACCGTGGTCCTGGCATATGGGTAACTGAAGGTACACGGGTGGGTTTTAGTCAGTAAAAGTCTGACACGCCGTTCCGCTCCACCCAGAGCGGGAGAAAAAAACACGTATACCCAAGGGATAGATAAAATTGGTGTCTATTGTTGTCTTACGGGGTAGATAAATAGTATTTATCATTTACTATCTTTTGCCAGCGGCTTTGCTCGAGTATTATTCATATAAACCTTCTTCTTGCATCGATGTGTCTACTGATGAAAACCGCAATAAAATCCGTTGCGAAGTTAAGACCAGAAGATATTGAAGGGACTTTGTTTTATACTAAGTATAGAGATACAGGAAAAAAATGTTGCGTAACGTATAGCATAATAATTCTAGTTAGTTAAAAACAAATATGACAAGTTTTCAGTTATAATTTGTTCCCTTTGTTTATTTTTTTCAATTTTTTTACCTTCTTCACGTAAATAAATGAAAATGTTTACTTCCCTTGGTAAGAGACTTGACCCTACAACCACAGAATATATATTAGTACCTTACGGTACAGAAGTTTCACTCCCGAGTTTAGGTATGATAAACGCAAGCGTCCGGCCACCGTACTAGTCTCAATAGGCTTGCACTCGCTCGACTTGTCGCACACGCAGCGCACGCACCCGCGGATCAAAAGTAAACTGTTAATACCGTAAAGTAGTAGGTACTTTATTGTATATTCTGTGCTGTTAATATGTTGGAAATCTAATCAGTTCTGTGTCGTGAGTGATGGAGGCGCCAGAAAAAACAAAAAGACAAAAAGATATAAAGTAGTACCTCTCTGACTGCCCTAGCAGATTGAAGCGAGACGGCAGACAGTTATTGTACTTTGAACGCTTATACGCAATGCAAGAGGTTGAAATTAGGTTGTTTTCCAGAATAATAGGTAAATATCTCGGGGATTTTGTGCCGCTTGTATGGAAGTGAGACAGGCCTGCTACAACACAAAATCTAGCAGCTAGGCCTCCTTTAATACCGAGATTTTTCTGAACTGAACAAAGATTATATTTAATTTTACGTAATAACCTTTTGTAAGGAGAAATATATTTGTACGCCTATGCAATATGAAGCGGGCTGGTGTATTTAGGAATATTTATCTTTATTACTAATAAAAATCCTTTCATCTTTATGTATGGGCATCCATCTTGTTAGGCTTTTATCGCCTCGCCTAACATATTATTAAACTTATAAGTTTCACCAACTTTACGACTTCGTGTAACTTGTAGGTACTCAAACTTAACTCATCTTTTGAATGCACTTTACGCGTCTCATATCAACGGAATGGACTATAAAAATATGAAATTATATAAACGTGCAATGATGGTTTGTAAAATGGTGCAGATAAAAGTCGAGATGAAAAGCTTTTGTTTATTTGAACGTGGAGTAGGTGCGGTGCAAACTGAAACTTTTTCGTTTACTGGATGTAATTCGGAAGGCCTAACAATAAAGTTGTCACGTTTTGTTAACTTCCAGTACATTTGTCTGGTTTCCTGAGTCGTTAAGCAATATGTTGTAGGGGCATTCAAGGATATTATGTGTAACGACTTAACGGAGATGGAAAACATAATATTTTTTCCTTGAAGATACATAATTTCTACATTGTTTTTCGCTTCAGGTTTGTTTTTCTGATCTAAGAGTAAATTCGAGTATGACGTAGATAATCTAATTCATATTTTCGTTTTTTTTTTTTTAATAATTTTGTTATGTGACCCCTGTATATTTCTTTGCTTTGTTCAATACTAAAAGTTTAAGTGTGCCAATTTAAGATTATTCACCTAGTAGGTAATAATGAGAAAATTCTACATTTTCCTTTGATTGTTTGTTACTTTTAATTCCTTATTTCTTGAGGTTTCCTGTAATTTCTGTAGATATACAAACATTACTAAATGTAAATATAAAAAAAAATTAACAGAAAATATTTGACTTAAGGATTTTACCTAACACCTTGACGATTTGTTGTATGTTATCTGTATAATAGGTGGGTATAGTCCACCTCACAATTACTTCATCACAATAGGTTTTAATGTTTATTGCGCGTCATTTGGTAACAAGGTCTATTTGTCTATAAGACTGGTAGATAGTCTGAACCTTCGTGAAATTTCATCTGTCTCTGTTTCTAAGATCTTTTGGCACTTGTTTATCGTTGTAAACATTTGTGCAATTGTTTCTTTCATTGTTACTTGAAATGTTTTTGGACAGGTGTTGGAACTAGTCAGCTCAAAGCAGCAATGACTCTTTCTTTAAAAGGCCCTTTTTTGCATGGGGAATCATCAATTGACTCTCGGAGCATGTCCAGACTTTTACTGACTAAAACCCACCCGTGTTCCTTCAGTTGCCCATGTGCCAGGGTCACGGTGTCTCTTTCGAACAATCTCGCGACCCTGGCAAGCTTAAAAGGCCCTTACAGACTGCACTGTTAGACTCACAAAAAATTCTAGTTATACCAAGTTTGGACTTTAAAAAGAGACTACAGCCTCTGAGTTTGTTCAGGCATTTCTTCTCTGACATCAGTCAGTTAGGATATGCCTGCTCATGCAATCGTAACTGAAATGTTTATTTATGAAACTAGATATTTTAAGACACGTAAATATTTTGTTGGTCAATATTTTAAAACTAGATGTTTTAAAATGTTTATTTATGAAACTAGATATTTTAAGACACGTAAATATTTTGTTGGTCAATATTTTAAAACTAGATGTTTTAAAATGTTTATCTATGAAACTAGATATTTTAAGACACGTAAATATTTTGTTGGTCAATATTTTAAAACTAGATGTTTTAAAATGTTTATTTATGAAACTAGATATTTTAAGACACGTAAATATTTTTTTTTTGGTCAATATTTTAAAACTAGATGTTTTAAAATGTTTATTTATGAAACTAGATATTTTAAGACACGTAAATATTTTGTTGGTCAATATTTTAAAACTAGATGTTTTAAAATGTTTATTTATGAAACTAGATATTTTAAGACACGTAAATATTTTGTTGGTCAATATTTTAAAACTAGATGTTTTAAAATGTTTATTTATGAAACTAGATATTTTAAGACACGTAAATATTTTGTTGGTCAATATTTTAAAACTAGATGTTTTAAATAAACATTTCAGTTACGATTGCATGTACAGGGAATTGTTGTCAAAAGTGATAAAGTATTTTTGAGATAGACAATGCTTTGCAGACATCTGGAACATGAACATTCTAAATCAAATACGATATAACATTCTGCGACGAATGTCTCTTTTAGCGCTAGTTATTTCATCTTGAGTGCTACGCAAATGTGCTTCGTGCATCGGTCATAAAATTTCATGCGTCGCTTCATTTATAATCATCACAATTTGAACCCACAAATTAGGAAATTGAAGATTATATTAAACTTATTATATAAGCGGTTGAAGTTACTGTAGTTAATCATATTAATAAAGTAAACTTCTTAAAACTTGTTTAATCGTACAAGCTTTCGTAACCGCGAATCAGATTATAAAGACGAGCATTTTCGCAATTTCTTTCAGTATCTTCAAAATTTGTTCCAGATTGACGAATTATCAAAATGAAAGGAATTGCAGCCGTTCGTGTGTTACTTAATTACTCCTTTGTATTTGCTCCTGTAATAAAGGTTAAGTAGATTAATCGCTCAATATGATAACCTATCTGTATGTGATTTGGTAAGACGGTTTAAATCTCTTTGTTTGACACAATGTCGGTTCACATCTGACGGAAGATGCGTCGAGCGTATCATCGGTCGCGTCTATTCGGTCTAATAGTATGTTTTCATATCTGACGGAAGATGCGTCGGGCGTAATTTTGTACTTCCGTGATAAATCGTTCTGTATCAAACATTTTCAATGCAAAAACACTTCGAATGGTCTGTATACAAACGATCTCCGCTGATGTTACGCCTAGTCTGAATGCATCAGTAAAAATACACGTGGCGGTACGTTGCCACTCTTTACGTCGGCCGACAAAGCGTTGACGGAAACGGAACAGACGCTGTACGCTCGACGCAATAACGCATCATCGGTTAAGTGTGAAAGGATGAATGTTTTCTCATATAATTGTCTGTTCTGGCGTTACGCGACCGATGATACGCAACGCATCTTCCGTCAGATGTGAACCGACCCCAAATTTTAAGGCAGGTATATGAAACTGCACGTTGGCAGTATCATATACCTGCCTTAAAAAAAAGTGTAATATTCCTTCTCCGGTCAAAACACATTCAGCCTGATAAGGATTTATTTAACCAGCGTCTTAAATTACCTCGAATTTTTTGAAATTAAGAAGTTTTGTGTGTGACATACACAACTAATATTTTCTTACAAGTGTTGTCATTACAGAAAAAAAAGAAATGATGCTGAATGAGTCGATCTAATCTTCTACGATAGATTAAATTAATCGCAGGATAAATCTTAGTTCCTACCTGCTTCTGTTCCATCACGGTCATTTAGCAATATGATAAAACTTATTTTTCTAGAAAACTTTCTATTTCAAATAACGGAGATGTTCTCGAAGGTGCAATTAAATGGATTTATCGAGTCGCTGAACTTTTTCAGACCAATTTAGAACTTTCACGTATCCTGGAAAAGATTTATTGGGTCTCTACCTACTCGTTAAACGATAGATGAACTCCGTGAGGTTATTAGTGAGTCTTATTGCCCGACAACGGCGATTCAAAAAACAAAGGGTTATATTTTTGACCGGTGTGTATGTATGCATGTTCATCTGTTCGAGAAGTTACGAGAACTTCTGATCCTCTTATCATTATTTGACAAATGAAGTGTTGAATGAAGCATCTTGATTGGCTGCTGGTCATAGGCTTTCCGTTACATTAAATTGAATACAGCGCCCTCTTGAGGACATAATGTCATGTTTTTTGTTTTTATTATTTTTATTGATGCCGTGTTGGTTATTCAATAAATGGGTTAAATAGCTTATTTTAAAAATAGACATATTGTTAGCAAACCCCAAAATAATTAAATTAAAGTCAGTTAAAAAAAATCTGATTGTTGAAAAATCACGCTTTAAAAAGTATGAAACAAGAAAATATTCTAAACTGAAAGCCGTATCTTACCCGTAGCCGGTTGTATGCCACATTGCCCTTAAGCTTATGATCACTTATTACTGTTATTATGTATTATTTTGTTAGTGTAGGTGGCATTTGACGACGGCTTTCAAATTGGAATACAGAGGTGACGGAGAGCGTCATTATAAAAAATATGAGCGAACTGATGTGATTGAAATATCACCGAGTTCAACACTAAATGAGGCTTTTATTAAATGACCCTGTAATAGCTCTCTATTTTGAATCTATTTTAGCCAAAAGCGGCTAATTAAACATCTCCTTTATGGACTTAGCGAGGTACGTAACGTATCTCGACCCACGCAATTCTCTTCCAGACAGGTCTGAATGAATATGACGTCACAGCAGCACGTCATAATTTACCTGAACGGTTTTAACTAATTAAAGGACCCTTAGCCTACGCATTTATAGCCACAGTCCACCTTAGCTGCATAGAACCTTTAAATTAAATCCAACAACCTGGAAAACCCACGCAGTTTTTGGATGCTGTTATTTTTGTAGTTGCATGCAAACGCGTGGGCCACAGTGTATTTATTTTTAAACTTTGACGATACCTTTTAAGGGACGTAATAAAAATGTGGTGGGATTTTTTCAGCCAGTGGATCGGAAACACCCTGCTTAGTGCCGAGAATTGATAATGGCACACTGATTTTTTGACGCGCTGAGCCTAACTCGCGCTGCACTCTGTTGGATTCTCAATTTTCAATTCAACACAGAGAGTTGAAATTCCAGTGCGCAATAAAAACCCGCTGCCATTTTGTTACGTCCGTGTGCATGTTGACTAAAGCGTATTTAAGCTACAGGGGCTGAGTAATTGGCCATCAGTATAGCCACTGTGCAACTGAATTTTCGTGCATAACGCATGTTGCCTTTTTTTTTTTTTGATGGGGTAGGTATCATCCAATGACTTCTCCCGCTCTGATATTGTATGTGCTTTTTTCAGTTCGGAGACTTTTTTATAGAGTGGTCACCAAGCTCACATAACATTTTTGAGCTTCGTGTACGCTGCACATCAAACTATGGAATTCCAGTATATACTGATCTCACATTGTATGGGATTTCCGTATATTGAGAGTTCAGCTTAAACTGGAAATTCATAGCTTTTGTGCATACAGCGTCATACGTCAACGGCAGAGGCCTGCAGCCGTCGACAACGTGCTGCTCGTGTATTTTTTTTGTTTTATCTTGATATCGTAGTTGACCGTGAGAGGTTGTAACTACTTAACCGGACTATTCTGTGGCTGCCTTAAGCGAACTCAAAGCCTCCAACCAGGGGGAAATTTCTTAAATTACTAAGTGACTGCATGCTGAGGATACCCATAGTGAGATACGAACGTCGGCTTAGGGCGCCCGTTGGGCGGAGTACAGCAAGATGCGACAGGCCGGATCTGATCTGGGCTGCTCGTGTAATTGAGTACGGTATTCAAATAAGCCAGTGACATGATGTCAACGGCTGCAGTTGCCTCTGCGATTACCGCGTGTTGCTCGTATGTATGAACACTTAAAAATGTAGAATAAGAATCAAAGAAGCTTGATTGAAATTTCACGGCTTTGTTACAAAACAAAGTTCATCTTTACACCGTAATTCAAACAATCGAATCATTTTTAATTTCGAACTTTATTCCGATAAAGTTAAAATTCGAATTACAAAAGCTGACGCTAGAAGTCTAAGTTGTTTTTGTTTAAAGAACTTTATGAATGTAGAAATACAGTTTACAATTGAATAACTGGGTCAAAGGTTTAGCCTTTTTTTTTTTTTTTTCAGGATGGGAAATCATCAAATGACTTCTCCCGCTCTGGGCGGAGCGGGAGGGCGTGTCAGACTTTTACTGACTAAAACCCACCCGTGTTCCATCAGTTGCCCATGTGCCAGGGTCACGGTATCTCTTTCGAACAATCACGCGACCCCGGCAGGCATCGGTCCTAGTAGACCCCTACACTGCTGCTGATATCTCTTTGAGGTGCGCGTGGAACACTGCGCGCCGTCGACCCGAGCCTGGTCCTTACCGGGCGGCGAGCTACCCATTGCTCGCCACCCGCAAGCTCGCGCCTACGGTGGCCGGGAGTCCGCAATCGACTCCCGACGCCCGGGGGGTCTCCTCCTGCGGCGGCTAGGGGCGTGAGGGCGCAGAGACTGCCACTCCCTCACGCGCTCCGCCTCCTCCTTCGCGAGCATTACTGCTTCGCAGAAGGAGGTGACGGCTTCCCATTTCCTCTCGCTCCGTACCATGGCTCGCACCAGGGCCGGACGCGAGAGGTCGCCGCCGCCGATCGCCTCCACGAGGACACGGCGGTGCCCCGCCCAGGCAGGGCACACCTCCACCGTATGCTCCACCGTGTCCTCCAGACGATCCTCGCAATGGAAACACCCGGACGTATCCTCCCGCTTTATCCTGAACAGGAACCCACCGAAGCACCCATGCCCGGTGAGAACCTGCGTCAGGCGGAAGGTGAGGACGCCGTGGCGCCTCTCTATCCACTCCTCAAAGAGGGGACTTACCGCCGCAATTGTGGCGTGCCCAGCACTGGGTTGCGACAATCGTACCCGCCATGTCGCCATGAGATCACACCGGAGCTCTGTCCGCCGTGCCGCGATTTGTCGCGGCAGCGGAGTTTCGCCCCGGCGTTTCGCCTCCTCGCGTCACTCCCACAAGTGCGCGAGGACCTTTGCCTCCAGATCCCATGGCGGCACTCCGGGGCAAGGAGGGCTCGCCGCCTCGCACGAGACCGAAGGTTTAGGCTTGGATTAAAGATAACTCGTTTTGTAATGACAAGGTCATGGTTTAGAACCTTTACGAGTGATGAATGTGAGGATACGTCGGTAAGTCGAGGTCCGTACCCCTTATTGTGTAGTCGTCATAGGTCTTATGCCTTGGCTAGAGGCCTTAATTTAATTAAGTACACATCACGAATCTACAGAATACCCGCTACTACGCTGACCTACCATATGCCATACTGAAAATTAAAATTTATACGCGTCGTAGTAGAACCTTTGCTGGCTTATTTGTCGAAGAAAAACTCGCCCGAATCACCCCCTTTAACTTATATAATATTTTTTACTATGAATTTACTATCAGTAGTGAAGTACTGAAACTACTATTCCAGAAATTCGTATTAGGCAGTTGGTACGTTTTATATACAATTTTAAGGAAACAACGAAAAGTTAAGAAAAAGTTAACAACCTTTATTATAATAAACCTTTCAGTCATTTTGATTCGGCGCTTTGAGTGATCTTTGTTCATTGATTCTTTGGCGTCGAATCAAAATGACTGAAAGGTTTATTATTTTTTGCTTTTCTGTTTTTTCGGCGGTTTAATTTTTTGTTAAAAAGTTTTTATTTTATAATTTTTTGTGGCTATAATTAGCTTACTACATGCTTGCAAAATCGGACTATTCTGTAAAAAGTTATGCGTAACAATCAATAAGTGAACAATCGATCATCCCCTGTTTTCTACCATTAGGGTTGGAATTTTCTATCCATATTTACATGGGATCATTTTCTCAATATATCCTTTCCAATAAAAAAAGAATGATCAAAATTGGTCCACTCGGTAAAAAATTGTGCGTGGTCATACATAAAAAAAACAACAAAAAAAAAATTATATAAGAGTCGAATTGATAACCTCCTCCGTTATTTTCGTCGGTCAATAAAATACAAAACGTGCAGATTGCCTAGTACGAATTTAAGAGTTTCGGGCTTGTGATGACACTCTAACGACTGTTACAGATGACGACGAAGACGCATTACCATCGGGACCAACGGCATAACGTGCTTTTCGAGGCACGGCGAGGACTTGGTAAAGAAAAATCGTCAGTTCACTTATCAACGGACCAACCACGGCAAACAGGAAAACTAGATCTATCGACCTGCTCTTATTACTTAGCCACAAGCCCTGCATAGGACTTAAAACATAATTGACGAAAGAAAGAAAGAATTCCGTTTATTTGACACAGTTCGTAAAACACAAAATAAAATAAAATGAAAAATTTATTTAAAAAAAAGAACAACATGTGTGTGCCCTCACGGCTGCGCCAAACAGGTTCATTTCAGCATTAATGCCAGACAGATGCTGTCTGACGCTGGTTTTTTAATGAACCTATTGGGACAAGTGTCGAGGAGTACAAAACAGTTTCAACATATATTATTTAATACTTATAATTAAATAACCTAGCTATTAATCATACAAATTTACTCACAAACACAAGACAAAACGAAACGAAGACAACAGAACTAAGGCAAAACCTTCTCCCACGCGCGCTGCACTCACACACATAGCACCTTAGCGGATGGCACGGCAGCGTCTTTCAGTCGAGGACAATTGAGGCAGTAAATGATTAAAACCGGGTGGCACAACAGGAATTATGTTTAAAGTACTAAGCATTTCATTTCATATAAGTGAAACGTTTAAGGCGACCATATCAATGACGAAATGTGGGTGTACTATAAAACCACCTTTGCCGAACCCTTTTGAGAGGACAGGCGTGACGTCATGTATACATGGCCGTAATCTTTCGTTCTATTCTCACCGACTTACTGTCAGCCCGATGATAATCGGCCGTCAGCCTGCACGCCCACACGTCGTCCAAAAGATTTCAAAAGGTTATAAAGGTCATCACATAATGTTTTCGCACACATTTGTCTGCCAGATAATCTTTTCCGAAAGATTTATCTTCTTTACTTCCTGGTTAACTATCTTATAGCTACTGAGTAGTGAGATACAACGTTCATGAGATTAATGAATTTCGGAGTTCATAGGACTCAGTTTTTGTACGCTGATTCCGTAAATTAGAGGGGTTTTGATCGTGCGGGTTTGTTATCTCTTTATCTATCTACTCTAGCGTTTGTTCATGGTCAGTAAAGTCCCATTGACATGACGTAAATTTCTTGTCTATGGAATGGCACCGTGTAAAAAAATTGTGTTCAAGTGAAATTCGTTTCTAATCCTTGAGAGCAGAATGTTTTAATAAACTATTTAGTGATCATGATTTTTTTAAATTTTTTGTGGATTGGAAATTATCAAATGACGTCTCCCGCTCTGGGTGGAGCGGAAAGGCGTGTCAGACTTTTACTGACTAAAACCCACCCGTGTTCCTTCAGTTGCCCATATGCCAGGACCACAGTACCTCTTTCGAACAGATCTTGCGACCCTGGCAGGAGTGATCATGATTTGGATATAATTAATACCATTTTTTCTCGGTCGAAACATTTCTTGGTTAATTCCATGAAGGTAGGTAGAAATTACTGACCTCCTGCTGCGATCCTAACACACTGATTTTACCTTGTTTACGTCCAAACATCACACGCTGGTTGCGAGTCCGACACACCTGCCCTAAATATTTTTTCTTAATCAGGATATTCGGCTCTAATTTTATGCCTACAATAAAATATCATATTAAAGTAGAGCCAAGTTTATACTACAGAAACAGATCTTCAACCGTTGAGAATCCAACTATATGTATTTTCGTTCCGTTGCACGCTCAATGCTTGTATCATCACAGAGTTAAAAATCGCGATAACTTACCGTTGTGAAGTTGATATATCCCTGCGGACGTAGACTGATAGTCTTGACACGCAATTCTGCTGCATCTCTTAAATTTTTAATCAGTTTGTTATAATCCATTAAAATAATGAAAAAAATATATGAATAATAAAATGAATTGAGCAGTTTTTTCTTGATTGAAGGCAAATCACAGAAGATTTCTGTGATTTGCCTAGATATGCTTGCTAGATATGGTTTTTTTTTCTGGGTGAGAAATCCGCAAATGACGTTTCCCGCTCTAGGGTAGAGCGGAAGGGCGTGTCAGACTTTTACTGACTAAAACCCACCCGTGTTCCTTCAATTGCCCGTATGCCACGGCCACGGTTGCTAACTGACCCTGACGTTCAAATTAAATTCACAAATTCTTTAGATGTGAATAATCTTTTTTCTCTTATACATTTTAAATCCTGGGATACCAATAAAATAATGAGCCTCTTTAGGGCCGTTTGGGGAAACATTAATTCAAAAAGAGAGAAATATATCTACCTAACTTTTAAATTCACGCTAAAAAAATACAAAAAAAAAAGATTAATATGAAAGTACCTTTTGACAGAAACAAGTTACGCACTAAAAAGTTTATAGCGCTACTGTATCAGTAAGGTTATGGGCAATAAAGTAATAAACTACAGATTTTTAATCAACTCAAAATTTCTTGGTAAAGATATAACGATTATTATGAAGATATGAATGAATATACTCATTGGATTTCTGTTGTTGAGACATATATTATGTATTTTTATTATCATTTGGAAAATTATGACGTGTTCGTGAATGTTGTTGATATATTATACTATTATATCTATTTGTCTGTTTTTGTCTTTATAAGTGTGTAACTAACATAGTTTGTAAGAGCATTGTCACTAACACTATGAGTCTTGTTCCTCGAATTAAATGATTAATTAAATAAAATATACAAAAGGAGATACAGACTGATTGACATATATCAGCGCACAGACGAAACTACTACGATATGGAACGTGAAATTTTACACACGGCTTCGGATCCTTTTATAATGTAGGAGAGACTCTTATGAGGTTTTTGGATATTCGACCGTTGAATGGTGATTTCATTTGTACGAAAAATCATATTCCTTGAGTTAGTGAACTTGAAACTTGGCAAGAATACTAATTTAAGTTAATCATAAAATCAGTATATTTAGTATTCTTTTAAACTACCCCGTAGGAGGGATTAGGGGTGTTTTAATTTGTAGGGGAAAAACGACCTCTACGCAGATAAAGTCAAGGGCGAAGTGCTAGTTATCTATAAATGCAAATGTACTCTGCCTGTACCTACTCAAAATTCGATAATATTAGGCACACAGATAGACATGGCCTGAGCAACGACATAGGATACTTTTATCCCGGCAACGTTCTAGTAGGATAATCGGGAAGGCAAAGCCGCAGGCAGAAGCGAGTTTTGATATAAATTGATATTGGTGTTGTTGATGCGATGTGCGTTTGTTAGAAAAATGTGAGACGGGTCAGTGGTTTGTCGGTTTGTGTTAGTCGGGTCAATATTTATGAGGAAATTGATTTCGCGGTCAACGCATTCGTGGGTACATTTGAGTAAAAGTTGAACTATGTTTTGGCTCAGATGATAATAGAATCATAGTATCGGAGAGTACGGAATCACCGCAGCGGCTAACAAAATATGTGGCAAATGCCGACATCTGGTACATTTATGCGCGGAACGCCACATATCTCAACGTGAAAATTAGCTGGTATGCTGGTTCGCTGGTTTGCTTGCTGTGGCAAAGAGGTTAAAATAACATTGTGCCAGACCTTCTACACAAGCAGTCTGTGGGCCAGCTACACGCGGAAAACATTGGACGCGCTGAGGGTTCAATAAAGCTTTTGCTTCTGATATTATAGCTTTGAGTATGTATGTACCTACTGTGGTATTGATCACCATAAATGTTATTCTGAAAAAGTATTCGTCATCTATTAGTCTTATTCGGTAAGTTTAGTAATAGGACAAATAGTAGTCTTATTCGTAAACTTAAGTGATGTAACTTCAGTAAGTATATAAAATTATATTGAATATAATATTCCGTTCGCTTCAGTTAAGTTTTCACGGTGAGTATTTTATTACAGAATAGATCAGCATGGCCTAATAATATTTGTGCCAGCGCAATTAACGCCGAGCGTAAATTTGGCTGTCAAAGTAAATATCTACTTTCACATGCATTTAGTGATAATTCTACTGTTAGAGTTGTCACGAGCCGTCAGTATTAATGAGTAAACGGTAACGTTTACTGACACACTTGAATTGTATTGACAGTGTTGGGTATACAGTATCTACCAGGGGCCGCCATAGCTTCGCCAAACTAGGAGACTGTCTTATATAAAACTAGCTTCTGCCCGCGATTTCGTCCGCGTCAAATTTTTGCTCCCCTGACCCTTCCCGTCGCGTCGAATTTCCTGCAAGTTTTCTTCCATTTTTCATTGCTGCTCCACTCCTTTCTATTACAGTGAAATGTTATAGAACTTAAAGCCTTCCTCAAAAAAAAAAAAAAAAAAATATACGCGTCGAATTGAGAACCTCCTCCGTTTTTTTCGTCGGTTGATAAATAGGCTACATTAAAAATATTTTTTCCATTCGAACCAGTAGTTCCTAAGATTACCGCGTTCAACCAAATAAACAAACTCTTCAGGTTTATAATATTAGTATAGATAATCAGTCTCCTGATCTTCTCCCAGTTTATTTAAGATCGGCGCAACATTTGATTTTCTTCCACACTTCTCTGTTTGTTGTCACCTCGGTAGTCACCCCCTTTCTAACCATATCATAATTACACAGTCTATTCAGCGTTCCTTGGGGGAAGTCAAAGTCAAAGCATTTATTTCAAATAGGGACAAAAAAGGCTCTTTTGAACGTCAACATTTAAATTAAAATAGAATTGAGGAGGCCTTACTCATTTCTTATTCTATCCATTCGTGTAACATGACACATCCTTCTTAACATTCTTATCTCTGCTTTTTTATTTAAAACAAAGATTCTAAATCCTGACAAATAAATGGAGTGATCTGCTGGTTAGTTGGAAAGTGTACCTATTCTATCTAGAATAAGAGAAAAAATAGGTACTTGTCTATCGCAATTAATAAATGCTTTATTTTATGCGTAGGAATGATTATCTCGAGGCAATTTCTATGAATTTTAAATTTATGTCTAATCCTTTCTCAGCAACAAATAATGCCAAAAATGTATGAAAATTCAAGGTATTTTTGACAGAATAAAATGTGAACATTCTTTAAAATACAGGAATAGCTCCTCAGGGACCATTTTGTTAGAAAATATCCACAGGTGGCTCTAAGTACCTATTAATTAATCTGGGCTAAATAAACTTACTCCTGCTAATGTAATTTATACCTACGACATGGTAACTATGTAGTTAGCTGGTTGCGAGGTTTAAATATAATTACATAGGTACCAAACTACTTGTAACAATAACTTTACTAACAAGATATAATTACAAACACTTATCATTATGGCTTAGCTGTCAATAACTATTAAGATTAATAGCCCAACCTTAGAATTTTACACATACGCTTTAATTAATCTTAGGTTACATATAGTTGGTGGCCTGGGGCAGTTATTTTGCCTGATAAAAATAATGTCACTAAGTAAATATAAATCAGCGAAAGTGTTAATCTACTGACTAGACCCGGACTTAGAAACCCCCAGGGTCCCTAGGAACTAGGCATTTGCGCTCCCCGCAACCGAAAGCCATTTGGGAAATTTACCAAATGCAATAGTGCAGAAAACAAAATGATTGAATGGCTTTAATTACTGTAAAAACCACCAGAAATAATGCAGTATATTCAATATACATATGTCACCATAAATACATCAATGCCACAATGGTCGACATTATTCGACATTTCTTATTTTCCTCGTTTTTCTTAAAACTGAAGTTACCTACTTGAACCAATTTACTTTCTTCAAACGATACTGCACCTCGGATAGGCCAAGTTTCATTCGAATATTCATAAATAATTAAGAGTAACTAAGATCCAACAGGTTGGTTTGAGGTGGCGCGGGACAAGAGTTCCTGGAAGAAATTGGGGGAGGCCTTTGCCCAGCAGTGGGACAGTATAGGATAAACAAAAAAAAAAAAAAAAAGATCCAACAGAATGTGGAGCGAGCTTCACAGTTTTTAGCACCCCGTCTCGGAAAGGTATTTTCTTTTTAACTATTCATAGATAATATTCCATGGGACCTACGGGTGGAGTAGATATCATGGTAGCGTCGGGCCTGCAGCATTTGCCACACTAGCTATGAGATTAATCCGGCCCTGTCCGATTGCCGAGCTACCTGGTCGCGGTACCTGGGTGGGTGAGGGCCCTTAACATGCTGGGCCCTAGGTTTTAAACCCGTAATTCGGGACTGCTACTGACAGTTAACAAGTCAACGGTGTAATTAGGGTAGTCAGCAAGAATCAGCCTCAATAAGAATTTAACTGTCTACAATCTTTGTTCCATAATATTGTTTAACGTGTAGACATAAAATTAACACATTGGGTAGTCATATAATTTTACTAGATACAGTATTATTGAACACAAACTGTAGACAATCAAATTAAATCTTGTCGGAGATACAATTTTTAGAGGTTTTGTACCTCTAAAAGATTCGGTTTCTCATGGTAGCTATTTCAGCTTCGTTGTCACACGACGATAAATGTCTAGTGATGTCAGCATGGTTAGCAATATGAACGACGCGGGACTCGTTTGAAGGATATTTTCGTCTACATTCACGTCAACCGTGGAATGGCCATTTAAAGGGACGTCTCGCGATATTGCGACATAAGTTGTCGGACATTTGTCGCTCAGCGGAACGAGGCTTTATAAAAAAACATTATTTAACTAGCCTTTTCGCAACTATATTCGGCTTTCACTAACCGGATTCAGCTGAATACCAGTATTTTATATGAAGTGCCTGCGTATTTTTCTCCACAACCTATATAAGTAATACGATACTCCTTGGTAAGACTGGTTGTCAGACTTTCGGGCTTCTGACGACCCGTAACGACTGTCAAAGATCCACAAATGACAGCCGGGACCAACGGCTTAACGTGCTTTCCAAGGCACGGAGGGGTCTTGGTATATAAAGATGGTCACCCATCCACTAACGAAACCGCGGCATGTAGAGCTTAACCTCATCGATTGATCCGGGCGGCTGTTAATACTTAGCCACAAGCCCCTCCCTTAGGCTTTATAAAAATATAATCCTTTATTTGCTGTCGTTAGTTGGTAAAAGACATGTAGGTATGTTTTTGCAATCAGTCCAAAGTTTTATAATTAATTAATACCAAGAAATGACATCCGGCTCGCCCCCATCACATGGGATTTAATTTCGTCACCGGTTAACTGTGTAGCGCTACCAACAATTTTTAATATGTCCTTCGGGGCATGTCAAACATGACAGCAATTGTTTTTTGTTGTTGTGACCCGATGCCCCGTTTCACACTGCCTGCCTCGGTTAGCCTACGATGGATACCCGGTAGCGAATGTATGGATAACCCGGGTGAAAACTGCTAAAAGGTTTAAGGTGTGAAAGCTTTTACAATTATCCATACACTGATACACTACAATACGGCTGAAATAATTAGGATAAGTGTAGCAACGTACCATAATCAGCTTATAATGTTCCCACTGCTGGTATAAAAGCCTCCTCTCTGTTACTAAGGGGGCTGTAATCTACCACTCGGCCGCAGAGCGTGTTGTTGGATGACATCTGTCTTCGAATTGTTGGTTCTAGTACATGCTGGCTTTCTTACGAGGCTTTTTCCATCTTTATGAGAGCAGTGGTGATGAAATTAGTTTCATAAAGCAAAGTGTTTGCCTGGGTTCGAACCTACGATCTACAACTCGTAAGTTCTCGGCCTTTTCCAGTGGGTCACCTTTGGGAAAACTTCATATAGTTAATTAACTACAAATAATTCAATAGTAAGAAATGTTCCGTTGGGATATTTTAGAAAGTAGAAGAAAAAGAACATTCGTTTATTATCGACAGGTGTGTGGCGCTACACTAGAGGGGCCAAAGTGTCCTGTAATCGTTGGCCTGAACTTAATATTATACAGGTTGATTTTATAAATCAATCACTATATAAGGTGTATCTATTCCTACACGAAATATTTTAAGAGGTACACCTGTAGGTGGTAAAGAAGCTATAGAAGCAAAAAGAAAATTTTTATTTAAGCGTTTTTGAATTTTCGTAATTATTATAATTTTAAAACTACTTGAGACGTTTTGCATAAAACCTTTACTCCAAGTTCTATGAATGGCTCTCCTAACGCTGCGAGGGTGACGACCGGACGGCACGAGCATGGCCGCGGTGTCACGGGCCGTAAAAAATAAGAAGGAGCCAATATTTCTTATGTGCGTCAAATCCATACTTCCGTACTTCCGTACTTATATTATAAATGCAAAAGTAACTCTGTCTGTCTGTCTGTCTGTCTCGCTTTCCTGCTAAAACTACTGAACCGATTTAAATGAAATTTGGTAGACAGATAGTTTAGAGCCTGAGAAAGAACATAGGCTACTTTTTATCCCGGTAGTATGTTCCCGCGGGATAATTTCCGACCTCCACGCGGGCGAAGCCGCTGGCAAAAGCTAGTAATTTATAAATATTAAATTAAAAAAAAAAAACCCTTAGAAACATTTTTTTTTCGTTGCTATAGCTTCTTTACCACCTACAGGTGTACCTCTTAAAATATTTCGTGTATGAATACATAGGTACACCTTATATACCTAACGTTGTTGTTAGTCTATAATCACAGTCGAAATTATTGCAACTCAAAGGATGTTAACCAGTTTGATAGGATATTGCTAGTTACACCAATAATAAATAGATTGATTATCTTTTACTAGTTTCGGAAGTCGGCAACAACAAAACTTTTAGCAAAACACATCAAATCAAAGGCACTTCCGATACTGTTTGACCCGTTTATTTTAATTCGATAGTTGCTATTTTTTAAATGATTTATTGCGAATGTTCCTGTTTTTGACCTCGAACACCCGTGATAGTGAGCAATGAATGATGTCTATGATGGAACCTGCGTACCCAGTAGATACCTGTTAACTTTTGCTTGGAAGACAGACGGGATTAATGTGGAAGGAAACTCAGACACTGGTACAGAGTTCCACACTTTGAAGGAGAAGCACTGGTCAGGATATCAACCAAGTGTGGATTTAGCAAAATTTGGATTGAATGTACTTCTACACGAATATGAAAAGAAAAGTCAAGCCCAAATGACTTCGGATTTGATGACAAAAACCCTGTAACATTACCCGACTTGAGGAAAGAACTGAGAACCATCGCGCCTCTTTGATCAAAGTTTGGAGTTCAAGTTTATACAGCTATTATTAGGTTGGTAACTTTATTTACTTTACTCATACAGACTCTCTAAGCATCTATTTCAATTAAGTAAACCACTTTTTCCGCGTGGTGCCGGACGTAAATAATAGCACCATGCCATTTCTTCATGTTTGTCGTAAAAGGCAACTAAAGGACATACTAGAGAATGTAGAGGCAGTAACGTTCTCCATGGTTTTTACCAACAAACTGCAATCGCCAAACCTTGATTAACAAAACATAGGTCGATCGATCAGGGAAACCTACGCTTGCCACGGTTGGTCTCTGGATGGGGGACCGGACCATCTTAACATAACAAGAACCTTCTATGCCTCGAAAATGACGTCTCTGCTGTTATTTGTGGGTCTTTCATAGTCTTTACGGGTCGACTGAAGCCCGAAAGTCTGGCAACCCTACCAAGACGTATCGTATTAACCAGTACCCACCAGCTGTAGAGATCAGATAG
The DNA here is from genome assembly GCA_932294355.1 of Aporophyla lueneburgensis. Lineage (NCBI taxonomy): Eukaryota > Metazoa > Arthropoda > Insecta > Lepidoptera > Noctuidae > Aporophyla > Aporophyla lueneburgensis. The sequence goes on from OW028740.1 coordinate 26,622,408, forward strand.
GCAGTCGCTCCATATAAAATACTGCTATTTAGCAGCATCCAGTTAGACTGGATGCTGACCTGACAAAGTTGGGAAAAGGCCTGGCAGATGATGAATTACAGGCATTTTTAAATTGTCTTTTGAGATGAAGGCACGCCCATCCCAGAGCATAGTATGTTCCTGTGGAGAATGGCTAAGAAACTTCACACACACACCATCACATAGGCAGGTAACTGTACTCTTTATTGACATCAGGATGTTAATAAAATACTCTCAATAAAATTATAACGCAAGCGGTATTTACGGATAATTCAGGAAGTTCTCAATTTGTTAGTAATTACGTTGTATGTAACTAGCAACACTCCATGTTGTTTGTTTAATATCTCTCTTTCTATATAATCAAGTCTCTAGGCTATACCTAAACATTATTTTAAAAAAAACGAAGCCAGTAAGCTAGTGGGCCAGTACCGAATTAAGTTTCAACAATTTTGTTATCATTCTTCAAATTTTAATTCAAGTAAGTATTAATTATTGTATTTTTATTTGTAGAACATAGATAAAAAAGAGTGTATATGTCATTGTACATTTATAAAAATTATTGCCTTATGCCGTCAACGCCGCACAACAAATATTCTGCATAATTTTTGTTATTTAATTCGTAATGAACACAAAAACATTCAAAATTAATCAATCGAACTAAATGATAACAAACAAAAATCGATAAACCATAATTTATCGTCTACCGTTATCGAAAACTAATGAAACAAAAAAAAAATCTGCATTATAACTTTTTTCAACTTTAAATGACACTGTGACGTGAACATTAAGACAACCAAAGGGCTGTTATGTTATGGTTTTTGGAAATTAGTAGAAAATATATAAGTTCTAAGAAAATTAACAGAAACAGCTCACCAAAATTATGTTTATTTTATTTTATTTGTTCCGTTAGTTTACGATATCGATAACCGAACACGTGGCTCAAGTACGATTGCCAGCTATTTCAGTTTGACTCTGTATGATAATATCCCTTTCTAGACGAACACGAACCTTCCAAAACTAAATTAACACCGACGAAGGGTTCCAGACCCAACTAATACAGACAGCATTATTAAAAAGGTGAATAAGATAAGCCCTACCTAACCTCACTAAGACAACTTGTAGTTTCCACAAAAGTGAGAAGGGTCTGTAGAAGTTTAGACCAACCATACACATTTAAGTTGAATAATATCACTTCACTGGCTCACCACCACATCAAGCACTACGGTGCAGACTTGCTTTACCGTCTCTGTTTCCCGCCATATTGCTCCTGACTGACTGATGATATTAGTGACAACAGCTGCCTTCGTTTGAGACAGTGTTTACATGCGAGGCATTAATAAAATATATAGGTACATAAAATATTAAATTAAATATTGAATACAGACATTCAAGTAAAGAATATAAAAATATGAATACTTAAATAATTTTCATAATTTATTAAAATAAATGTATATGGTATATATACTTATAATAATATAATGAATCTAGTTGAGTACATAATAAAAGCGAAACTTGTAAGAATTTAATAGTAATAATGTAATCTCGTGCAAATATATATAATAACAAATGATATGCTATTATACCTATCTACACAAACATAATAATAATATGTACCAACTCTACGCACCTTCCTAGAGTCGTGCATGGGGCAATGGAGGACAGTCCTTCGCTATCCAGGATGTCCACAGATCCAGCGAAATGATGAGCCTGTATGGATTAAGCGGGGAATATTTCAGGGCGACAGTCTGAGTCCACTTTGGTTTTGCTTAGCCCTGAATCCTCTAAGCACACTGCTGGAGGATTCAGGTCTAGGCTATCGGCTGAGGAGAGGTGGTCAGGTTATATCTCACCTCCTCTACATGGATGACCTAAAACTCTTTGCCCCCAACAAACTGCAACTGATGGAGCTACTGAAGGTAACTGAAACTTTTAGTAGCGCCATCAGGATGGAGTTTGGTGTGGACAAATGTGCAGTCATGCATGTAAAGCGAGGTGAGGTTATGGAATCCGAGGGAATCCAACTTTCGGATTCCGTATACCTCAGATCCCTTTCCTCATCCGAAAGCTACAAGTATTTGGGTATGTCGGAAGTGTTAGGCATCAACGACGCTGACATGAAACAATCGTTGAAGGAGCGCTTTTTTGGTCGCCTGAAGAAGGTATTAATTAGTCTTCTCTCAGGCGGAAACAAGGTGCGCGCCTTCAACGGTTGGGTCATGCCAGTTTTGATGTACTCTTTCGGCATACTTAAATGGACTCAGACAGAACTCGACGCCCTGGATAGGAGGGTCCGTACAATGCTGACCGCAAACCGAATGCATCACCCACGATCATCGGTGATGAGACTGTACATCCCGCGGAAGTACGGGGGTCGAGGCTTTTTAAATGCAAAGACCCTCCACAACCGCGAGGTGTGCAGTCTCAGGGAGTATTTCTTAAAAGCCGAAGTGGGTATGCACCGTGATGTGGTCGCAGTGGACAAGGGGCTCACCCCGCTCTCCATGGCTAAAGAGAACTGGCGCAAACCTGTAGTACTTACTACCGATGACCGCAAGGAAGTATGGCGAAACAAGGAGCTTCACGGGCGCTTTTACCGGGCTCTTCATGAGCCCAGTGTAGATTTCTTAGCGTCCGTATCCTGGCTACGTTTTGGTAACCTATTCGGGGAAACAGAAGGTTTCGTCTGTGCAATTATGGACGAAGTTATCTTGACGAATAACTACCGGAGACATATTATGAAGGACGGGACGGTGGACGTGTGTCGGGCATGTCACCATCCGGGTGAGTCCATCAGGCATATTGTCTCTGGTTGTTCTCGTCTGGCTAACGGTGAATACTTGCACAGGCATAACCAAGTAGCCAGGATTATTCATCAGCAACTTGCTTTGCAGTACAAACTAGTGGATTCTGAGGTACCGTATTACAAGTATGTGCCCGACCCAGTTCTCGAAAATGACCATGTCACATTGTACTGGGATCGGTCTATCATTACTGACAGGACTATTGTCGCCAATAAGCCTGATATAGTGGTGATAGACCGGTTAGCGCGCCCAGAGATGTGCAAAATAGGTTATAAAATGTATTCAAATGCAAAATGCAAATACTTTTTGTGTTTTGCTATTTCAAATACAAAATACAAAATAGTTTTTCATTTTATATTTAAAATACTAAATGCAAAATACGTATTTACAAAATGCTTTATTAAAATAAAATACTTTTAGTTTTCAGGCCTGTTGGTCTAGTGGTTAGTGACCCTGACTGCTATGCCGGAGGTCGTGGGTTCGATTCCCACCCAGGACTAGATGGCGTTGTGTGATAGTTGTGGAATATTATTATTATTAAAGTATGTACCTTTATTTTGTCAAAAAAAAATATTTATTTCAGCCAACTAACAGGCTGGTAAAGAAGGTGGGTAAAGTTTAGAACATTTTTCGCCTATCATAGTCATGAAAATTCAAAGTATTTATTGACGTCATGTTATTATGCTTATGTGAAGTTTAGGTATCGACCTTTACATCTATTCTAAAATAGTAAGAAAAAAATAGCTAGTCAAATAAAAAAAAATCATCAGACTTGGCAAATTCGTTGAAGTTTTATTATTTTAAGCACATTTTTTAAAATTCAGTACAAAATAAACTGTTATGCGCTTTATGCACCAAAATATTTTTTAAGTCTCTCAAATACTACAGTAAATAGGCTTTTTAATTAGCATTAACTTGTTTTTTAACTTGTTAAATGTGCGATGGCACATAAATTTTGGTGGGTTTTGTAGTTTTTCAGCACCTTCAATTAGAGTCCTAAATGATTTATTTTTGACAATAGATATTGGTGACATTGTATCGTATCATATCATTGTAGCCAAATGCGTTGAACCGAACGACCGATTGATCTCTTTTTACAATTTTAATAAAGTTATCTTGCTTTCCAATAAAATAATAACGAAACCAAAAAAAGTGAACCAAATAATTAATGAACTGTTTCAAGTTTGTGTGCAAGTTGATCATAAATTCGGTTAACCGATGACCTAACCTACTTATGCTACTAAATAAATTACTTGGTAGCCATCTTTTATTACAGTGAGTTAATGACAAGAAAGCAGTTCAATTCAGTGTTGCCATAGTGAGAAAAAAAAACCGTTTCTCATCACATTAATTATTAATTCTTTGATGTTTATAAAACTTTGTAAAAAGTATTTTGCATTTTGCAAATACAAAATATGTCCTAAAAAGTATTTCAAATAAAATATAAAAGGCTTTTCTAAAAAAAGTATTTAAATACAAAATGGAAATAGGTATTTTGTATTTTCTATTTTGCATTTCAAATACAGTTATTTTTAAAATGTCACATCTCTGAGCGCGCCGCACAATGATAGTCGATGTTACCATTCCGCATGACGGCAACCTCGTGAAAGCTGAGAAAGAGAAACAGATGAAATATCTCGACTTAGCACACGAGGTTGTTGACATGTGGAATGTTGATTCAGCTGTCATTGTGCCGATTGTCGTATCAGCCAATGGGCTGATGGCCGATACCCTCGACCAACACCTGTCGAGGCTATCGTTAGGCGGTTGGATCAAGAGCCTGATTCAGAAGGCAGTACTCCTTGACACGGCTCGCATTGTGAGGAGGTTTCTGTCTCTGGAGCCCTAACTACCGGTAGCTTGGATCCTGCTCCCGCTACCGATGGACTGCTATTTTTTTATATTTTTAAATGTTTTTGTATAGGTATTTACTTTGTAAAAATATTTAAAAATGTAACGAAATATGTATGAAAATAAATAAAAGAATAATATGTATACAATTAATTATATACCAAATGAAAGACAGTAAATGAGAATATTGATTTAATTAAATTGTAACTCAGCCCTCTTCCTCTCTCCTAATTTTTGCGTGCCCGACAGGGTCCATATTTGATCTTGTACCATTTTTATTTTTTACCATCTATGTAAAATATGGAATGCAATAAAGAATTGAGTATTCAGGCAAAATGAGCATGTAGAGATCGTAGCAGGTGGCGTTCCGTGGTTTCTGCCTACCCCCATGGGAAAAAGGCGTAAGTTTATGTATTTGTAGATATGTGTGCGTGTTAATAGATACACTGCAGTTATGTATGTAGAAGTTTAAACCAATCAAACTTGACAAATTCCACGGGTAACGTAAAGTTGTTCTTTTTATGTCACCCAGCCTTTAGTTAAGTAATTAAAACTAACAAACACAACGCTTATATTCCCCGTAGCAGTATGCAGATCCAGCCAGGGTCACGGAATTGTTGAAAAGAGTTACCGTAGCCTTGACATAGCCAACTGAAGGAACACGGGTGGGTTTTAGTCAGTAAAAGTCTGCCACGCCCTGCCGCTCCACCCAGAGCGAGTAGACGTCATTTGATGATTTCCCACCCACAAAAAAAGGGGTATGCAGATATGTACCTATTACACACTCATATTTCGACATCATCATCATCATTATCAGCAACCTATAACGTTCCCACTGCTGGGACACAAGATTTCTCTCGGTGAGAGGGAGTGGGCCATAATCCATCACGCGGCAATGCGGGTTAATAGATGACACATGTCTTCGAATTTTTGGTTAAAAGACATGCCGGTTCCCTTACGATGTTTTCCTTCACCGTTTTGAAAGCAGTGGTGGTGAAAAATTTTCACAAAGTAAAGTGATTGTTTGGGTTCGAACCCACGACCTACAACTCGTATGTCGCGGCCATTATCACTGGGCTATCACTATTCGTCATAATTTTCACGTCGTTTCATTTCGTTAGTTATGTTTAATTCCCACATAATAGGGGGCGAGTATATTGCCATCAACCGAGGACAAATCTAGACTCCCGGCTGTTAATGAGAAACTCCAGATACAATGAAATACCCAATAACACTTTAAACGACCCGGGAGTCGAAACCTCGTTCTCGTGCTTAATTTAAACTATTTAATTACGTACTAAGGTAGCCGACGCACCTGCCAGGGTCGCGAGATTTGTTCGAAAGAGATACCATGGCATTAGTATATGTGCAATTGAAGCAACACGGGTCGGTTTTAGTCAGTAAAAGTCTGACACGCCCTTCCACTCCACCACACGTCTGTTATTTGACGATTTCCCACCCACAAAAAAAAGGTAGCCCGCGCAATTGCAATTTTAAACATGATTCACGACCATAGGAAATAATTATGGATTTACAGAATTATAATCATTAAAATCATCAATGCTCGTACCTTATAAGTTCATTAATCCAATTGAATGTCTTCATGAAAGTCATTTAATGGGATTAAATGAACTTATGAAACTAAATGAACGCGAATCATAACCAACATACAACCCGACACCGACCTAAAAATTGCTAAAGATATACGCAAATTTTAATTTCACTGCCTATCCTTGAGAAAAGACTAAGCTCACGATAAAAATATCTTATGATTGGCGAACTCAGTGTTTCCAAACTACAAGAAACATTATTTATATAAAGTATTTTAACAAGAACTTCCCAGAACATTCAACGAAAGTAATCGTTTCCGAAACTTAATAAATGTAGCGTGAACACTATAATGAATTTCTAAAACAGTACAATGAAACAAATACACTTCCAAAGTAACAATAACAAGCAATATTTTACGATCAAAACGAAGTTCAACAAACAGAGATCAAGAACATTGAATTAAAAGCATACAGGTGGAATGCCATGAATTCTATTAGAATAAATGAATGAAAATAAACAACGTCTTAAAACCACCTCTGTTTAATTAAATCCTGCAGAGAATTTCCACTTTTGTAGCTTTGTGTGCAAGCGAAAATAAACCCAAAAGAAACCATTGCGGTAGGTAAAGGAAATGCAATCTTATTTATGAAAGCATGTTGACGCTCACTTAACCTGGATATGCCTAATGCCACGAGACAACTAAAGGAATCGAAATTTTAAAAATGATGGTACGACCGTTAGGGTACTGATTTTAAAACGGTCACTCAATATAAGTGTAATCTTCCTAATTGACTGACACGCAACGGTTGCAAAAAGATGGGATAGCGTTTGATAGAGTGACGAACCGGGAGCGTTCGTCGTTCATTTCACTTGTCGACTAACTGCGGTTGCGAGCGAACGCGCCCGTAGCCCTCGCAGATTCCCGCGCTCGGAAACTTTAAAAAATATTTTCAAAGAAAAGAAAAATGTTCCAAAACGACGTGACTTAAAATTACCAAAGACTATGACTGTTTTATCTTATTTTATACTTGATTATATTTTTTTTTGCGAAATAGTGAAGTTTTAAAATAGTTTTTTTTGTTTGTTTATTTGTGAGTTTGAACTGAAAATGTTGTTTGAGCAGTGAATAAAACAGATTCGAAGTCAAGGCGGCTAAGTGTAAGTAATTATAATTAAGTATTTAATTTACTAAGAACGCTGCAGTTTAAACCTTTATGATCAGTTTTATATTACCTGAATTCCTTGAGTTATAAAGTTGTTGTTTTATTATGAGGTAATTTTAAAATGCACTTAGTAAAGTAGAATATACAATTAAAATATTGTCCTTTAAAAGTAATTATAACATCAAAAAGTTTTTAATTCGTTTTGTAACAAATTGTTTTTTTTTTAATGGTTACGACTTCACATAAAAATATTCCGAATGTTTTTGTAAATCAACTTTAAAAATAAAACCAAACCACAAAATAATTTACATTGTTTGAATGAAATAAACATCAAAAGAGCTTTCATTTAAAAATAAACACGTCGTATTGAGCGCACATAAAATCACTTTGATATTTACGGGTTAATAAGTGTGTTAGTGTCTTTTATTTATGTTTATTTCATTTAATTCTTATTTATTCACTTTTTGATGCTTAGTTATGGGTCTCTCGAAGTTTAAGGACGAAGTTTCACTAAGTAGGTAATAACTTAATTTTCTCTTTGGCATATTCCTGTTACAGTTCGGAAAACTTTCGACGTAATTGTAATTATTAGAATTGTTAGTTATGAAGACACTTTGTTACATTGTTGGGTTTATTGATATAATCAATGGGTATATTAATTAATGTAGGAAAGTTTTTCTCAACATAAGTGTTGGATCTATTTAAATTATTAGAATGCACGTTTAGTGGTAAAAAGGTATAATGATTATTGTAAAACGGTTTAGAGCATAAACAGGTAAATAGGAAAAATGTTAATTATTTTTCAATTCTTAAATAAATTGAAAAATCTTGTTTTTATGATTTTTGGCGTTATAATTTAACTAAAGTGCATCAAAAACACTACCGAGAATAATATTTTTTATGAACTTTAATTAAATTAATTCAAGTTTTATTTTCCCTGTCCACTTTTATTAATTTACAGAATGTAACATTTACAGACGAAAATTATAAAGTAAAATACTTTGGATAGGCTTAGTATTTAATACATTTCAATTTTAATATGAGAAAAAAAACTTTACCTAGAAAAAAAAAATGTTTTACAAACGAAAGCTAATATTTATATTTGGAGCACTGACTTCTGTGCCACGTACGATTTGCCTTTTTTACACTTTATTTAAATGTTGCAGCAAACAGTTTTCAGATGTAATTAAATCTTATAATTAATCTAAAAACAATTGTTAGTCCCAGAGATTTCTTAATATTTAGTTGGTCCCTAAACGATACTTGAATTTCGAATAAAGCATTCCATATTCGAAATTAAAGCTGCTTGAAATTCGAATAAAGCGTTCCATATTCGAAATTCAAGCTGTTTGAATTTCGAATATAGATACACTCTACTCGAAACTCAAGCAGAGGTTTAATATCATCTTGCTGAAGAGTAGTAGAGAACAGTATCTTTAGCTGAAGAGACAACTACAGATTGCACAAATGGAACATTAATACTAGCTACAAAGACGATGATCCGTGAATAGTTACTACGTGGTACTTACTTAATTATGCAGTTCATGTTTCTATTATATGATGAGTTTCTTGATTAAAGATATGCAACTGTAGTGATGCAGTGTGATATAGAGCCAGTTCTAAGTTGCTATGACTGGTAAACACATTGACAATAAAAACTAAACTACAAAGATGAAAAGTTGTTAATTATTGGTAATGAAATAAATACTTAAAATTTGAGCTCTTTTTAATATCATTTCCTGTGATATAAGCATTTTCAGGAAAAAAGCCTGACATTTTTTTAAATCTCTCACGCAATTTTTGTACAGCAAAATTTCGGTTTCAAGTTGGTCTAGCTATTGAAATATTCAGGCTCTGCTTTTTGTCTGCATGGAACCCACCTTAAATCATATGAAAATGATATAGCTGGCATTTTGAAGTCTCTAATCAAATAATATATTAGTTTATGTTTGTGGGTCTAGTTAAATAATAGGAATATCTCTCAAGACGATCCGTGTTTACGTGCCGGATTTCCAAATGTAAGTAAACAAGGAATTTAAGTGTTTATGTCGCTATTTATATTTTATTTGGTTTAGTCTGTCTGTGTAGTATTTTTGGACGCAAAAATTTACGTGCTCACAGTTTAATATATTATTCTAAAAGCTATGGAAGATAAATGTATCGTGATCGATGTTTCGTACAAAGTGCATTTTTAGGGTTCCGTTAGCAAATGGCAAAAAACGGAACCCTTATAGATTCGTCATGTCTGTCTGTCTGTCTGTCTGTTTGTCTGTCCGTGTATGTCACAGCCATTTTTTTCCGAAACTATAAGAGCTATGTTGTTGAAACTTGGTAAGTAGATGTATTCTGTAAACCGCATTAAGATTTTTACACAAAAATAGAAAAAAAACAATAAATTTTGGGGTTCCCCATACATAGAACTGAAACTCAAAAAAAATTTTTTCATCGTTCCCATACGTGTGGGGTATCTATGGATAGGTCTTTAAAAATGATATTGAGGTTTCTAATATCATTTTTTTCTAAACTGTATAGTTTGCGCGAGAGACACTCCCAAAGTGGTAAAATGTGTGTCCCCCCCCCTGTAACTTCTAAAATAAGAGAATGATAAAACTAAAAAAAAATTTATGATGTACATTGCTATATAAACTTCCAACGAAAATTGGTTTGAACAAGATCTAGTAAGTAGTTTTTTTTTTATACGTCATAAATCGTAAACCGCAATTTACCTTTCATTCAATCAACTCAAATATAAAAATTAAAAAAATAGGATTTAATTTCATAAACACAAGCCTTATGCATAAACCGTGAATACCTACAGGTTTGTACGGAACCCTCGGTGCGCGAGTCCGACTCGCACTTGGCCGGTTTTTTCAATTGGATTTCACTAAAAGATTGAGTATTTAAATATGGTGGATGCTTTTATACGTAGCAGCCGCAGCTGGGATTTGCTTAAAAACATTAGTTTTCAATATAATATTCATGTGAGAAATTGATAATGATGAAAACTAAGGTATAACACTTTCCCAGCAGTGGACGTCTGCCGGTTGAAATTATGATGATACTAATGATGAGTTTCTCAAGTAAAGAGATCCACCAGGCATCGGCACTTGCCCTGATTGCCTTCTTGCATCCAGCGGATTCCTGCGATTATGAGAAATTACTTGAAATGAGATCAGCCATATACAGCCCAAAATCCCATAGCTGAAATAATGGTTGTAGAAATTCAGCGCCATACAAAAGAAAAGAAGGGAGGACTTTGCTGACCAGGGTAACATATATTTTTTCGCTTTGGGTTTCGAGTCCAACTTTGTATTGCTAAGTGACTGGTCTGATTGACGAATTTTAAGATGAGATTATGAAAACGCTGTTTGCTACTAAAATAATTGTTACATATCCAGAATATACAATAGACAACAGTTTTGTGATAGGGCGTCCTCCACCCATTAATTTTGTTAATTAAAGTGTGTACCTATGTCATATGTTTTCCGAAGATTAAACGAAGAATACGATGCACAAGGAACAATGGAAAGCCATGGAGCAATGGAAGCCCATAAGGTTGAAAAAATAATAAGTGTATCATTTCAGTACACGAATACAGAGATATTTCATTAAAATAGTTCATTCATGTGTTTGATAATCTGATTAAAAAAAATATTCTGAATGTAAAAAGTGGAAAACGATTTTCATATTGCCAATGTCTCGTATCGCTATGGTGACCGTACCTATGTACGGCTATGTATGGTCACCAAAACGTCAAAAGAGATATACAATAACCAGGGTCGTTGGAAGTTTAGTCAAACCGATGGATGTATTCGAAAAAAAATAGACAACAAACAGTTCATTTGTGGATGTGTAATGTCAATATGGCTTAACTGTTTTTTTATTGACTTAAATACGGGGATTTTGGCTACGTTGCATTTTATGTATATTTTTTTATCTTGTAATGTGCGTTTTGTTTGTGGAGGATAAACAATTTTTCTTTCCTTCTTTATCAAATTAGATTTCCGAAATCATCCATCGATTTCTTACTAAACATCAACTATATCCAATAACCCTGATTATTTATTTTTTTGGTGACTGTACAGTGCAGACAGCATCTTCAGTACAATAAAACAAGCGTAATTTTTGCGTCTTCATCAAATAACTGAGAAAAAAGAAACTCTCAACCGAATAATGGATTCATTCGTTAGTTTGACAATAGTTAATTGTGAGAGTACTGCCTACGCTGATTAGGACCCTTGTGGAGTCAGCGTTTATTTTGAAAATTTCATCGATGTAGGTATTTATGTCACTGATATTTTTATTTTTAAAAGTACATGTTTCTGTGAGAAATACTGTTTTAATATTTCAATTAAATATGTATGTATTTTTCTTTCTTTCTATGTTTAAATAGCTGTTCGTCTACGAATCTTGATGAAAATAAGCCTATCTTCTATTCAAGTTATGATCTATCTGTGTGCCAAATTTCATCCAAATCCGTTCAGCCATTTCAGTGTGAAAGCGTCACAATAAAAAAAAAACTTATTTTCGCTATTAATAATTTTTAAAATACGTTTTAGCTTAAAGTGAGCTAACTTTAGCGTACAGAATAACTTTAAAAAAATTACCGAGTAATTTATAACAGTATCGTAGAATAATGGCGTTAAATGGTGTAATAAGAGTTATTAAAATCAAATTAAGTGAGAATAAATTGTAACCTATGAGTGATAAATAGCGTGCATGAAAAAGATGTGGTCTTTTAAATGTCAACTGTTCCAAACAAAACTTGAATACCACATCACAATGTTCCCACTGCTGGTTGTTCAAACCCTTATAGTTGACCACACTTTTCTCATACATGCTGTATATTATAAGATATTTTCCTCCTCTAATAAAATGGACACTAGCACAGGAGCTAGGAAATTCACAAAAATATTTGTATAAAATGTTAATAAAGAATATTATCAATTGTCAATTTTGCAATGTAAGATATTTATATTTTTTATACGCTTTTATTAGCTCGGTATGTAACAAAATTTTCACCCACGTCAAAACGTCGGATTAATTTGAAATTTTGCACGCTTATCAAGGACAGGTCGGTCGTAGCAGGTGGCGTTCCGTGGTTTCTGCCTACCCCCATGGGAAAAAGCGTGATTGTATGTATGTGTCTGTGTTATCAAGGACGATGACAATACAGTAATTTCATAAAGTACCATTATCTTGGCCAAGATCACCAGAAAATAAATAATAGTTTGAAAAACACGCTTTTATTGAAAACCAAACTTAAAAGTAGAAAATAATAGAAAAAAATGTAGCGTTCGTATCGGTACTCACAAAATCTTTAAACAAGCGATTATATTTAATTGTGACTTGTGACTTCAGAAAATGATAAACGACTGGTATTTTGTAATTTATGTAATAAATCGATAACGTCGGTCGTGATGATAATGAGCTATTATTAGTTTTTTTTTTATGTTTGGTGTCACGCTATCAATGTACTTATGTTCATTCATAATATTGTTGCAATTGAGGGGTCATTCAGTAAAATGTTTCTGTAGAAGTTTGTCGTTTGGAATTGACACATGATATAACGTTGTCGCTGCCACCACCATGTTTAAATTCTTTATTCCACTATAAACACGTACAGACGCCACCAGGTCAAGCTACCAGAAATTGACAATTTTTCCCAATGAACCTTGAACCTAATGCTCTAGAAATAAAGTCGAAAATCCATCAAAGAAATCTGACAGATTGTAGTAGCTTGATGTGTTGGCGTCTGTACATAACAACAAGCCATCGAGCGGGCATAAATCCAGACTCATCATCATCATCATCATCATCATCATTTCAGCCAAAAGCTGTCCACTGCTGGACATAGGCCTCACCCAATTAGGGGGGCTTTGTCATAATTGCCACGCTTGGCAACCGGGATAGTGATCGGTATGGACAGTATGGTGGTAAAATGCATAGAGAACGCTGCTGCCCATTCTCTAGCATCATAAGTCTCTTAGTCGTCTTTTACGGCACCCACGGGAAGAAATGGGGTGGTGCTATTCTTTACGTCCGGTACCAAACGAAACAGTTGCCATAGAAAGGGCACAAATCCAGACTCTGGGCTGCTAATCAGAAATTCCAGATCGAAACACCCAATAACACTTTTCCCGACCCGGGAATCGAACTCAGGACCTCATGCTCAGCAGTACCGTTTGCGACCACTAGAACAACGAACAATGTACGAGACGAACGAAGGGCTTGTGGCTAAGTTACAACAGCCCCACGGGTAGATCGTGCAGGTTAAGCTACGCTTGCCGCGGTTGGTCCGTGGATGGGTAACCATCCTTACATACCAAGACACTTCCGTGCCTCGGAAAGCACGTTAAGCGGTTGGTCCCGGCTGCCTTTCGTACATCTTAGACAGTCGTTACGGGTCATCAGAAGCCCGAAAGTCTGACAACCAGTCTCAAAGGGTATCGTATTACCCAGTAACATGTTTGTGGAGGTCAGATAGGCAGTCGCTCCATTTAAAATACAGGTATTCAGCTGCATCCGGTTAGACTGCAAGCCGACCCCAACGTAGTTGGGAAAAAGGCGAGGCAGATGAGATGCAACGAATTCTGCGTACGTCTCGAACATTCACATCATTTGAGACGTATGCAGAATTCGTTGCGAGATTCTTTAAGGAATCTTTTAACAAAGGTCACAACCGTAACTTACAAAAACAAATACATAATTGGGAATTTGAAAAAACAAAATGTTTTTTTTTCATGTACCTATTTAAAAACTTTATTATTAATAATATTGATATTAAATGCAAAAAACTTAAACAAAAATCATTTAGTTATAAACAATTTAAAATTTCAAAAAATATCACGTGACTATAAACGCGCTACGGACAACTATGGTGCGCAATGACGGCGCACCATAGTTGTCCGTCATAATGTTTAGTTACTTCATCGGGCAGCTAAACATTATGACGTCACACGTGCTCGTGTTTATTCGGGTGTTTTCGGTACTGGATTCAAAAAAAAAAATATTTTGAAATAACTTTTGAACTATTGCGAATTATATTAAAAATAATATAATTGTTTTGCTATGAAATTTATATATTATCTTTCCATTTATAACAAAAAAAAAAAAAAATTGATCAAAGTCCTAATTATAGGTATGTTACTTTGCATAATTTATTCATTAGGTATATGAATGATCATGACAAACGATAATGTATTTCGATTGTTTGTTGTTATTGGTTACATGGCGAGCATGACGATCGGCCAAACCTATTTTTAGTTTTATAATTTATGTATTATCATCTGATAATTGTTTCGAGCAAATAAAATCAAGTATCTACCGCTGATGGGACTTAATGGTTCTGGAGTGTCGACTGCATACCGTAAGACGTAGCGTTGGAAGGCCTCAATGTAGACCTGTGAGCTTATGAAGGCCACAGGAATTCGATGGGACATTCTGTATGGGACACGCATGGCCTATGGCCAACAGTAGAATTATTTCGGCTGAAATGATAATTATGACGATGAGGTACAACAATAATATGTCTTCTACCTTGACACAGCAGATTTTTTTTAGACTAATGTATCTAGTAGCAAATTATTTTTTAACTAGTGCCTGGATGACCGAGCTTTGCTCGGTATTTTATTTTTTGGTAAATTGTGTTTTTTTAGAAATTATGTTTAAATACAAATTACATTTTGTAATTTTCCTTCCAATAAAAAAAAAAAAACGTAAGTTTATGTTTAAGTTGATAAACGATAAAGTTGATTATTGAAAACACGAATAAAACGAAATTTTCTAAAAATGAATCCTAGCTAGATCGATTTATCGCCCCCGAAACCCCTTATATACTACCTAGCTTCTGCCCGCGACTTCGTCTGCGTTAAATTTCTTGTTCCCCCGACCCTCCCCGTCGCGTCGGATCGCCTACCTGTGCGATTTTCCCCGTTTTTGCAACATTTTTCATTACTGCTCCGCTCCTCTTAGTTGTAGCGTGATGTTATATAAGCTATAGCCTTCCTCGATAAATAAGCTGGGTAGCTTATTTATCGAGGAAGGCTATAGCTATAGCTACACAAAAAGAATTTTTCAATTCAGACCAGATTTGAGATTAGCGCGTTCAATCAAACAAACAAATTCTTCAGCTTTATTATATTAGTATATAGATTGCATGAAAATCGTTGGAGCCGTTTCCGAGATTCAGATTATATATATGTGTACATATATACAAGAATTGCTCGTTTAAAGATATAAGATAACCGATGAAATATTTCAACTCAGGGGAATCATGTACTGAATCTGTGATTATAGGTTACATCGTAAAGTTTCCACGTTATTCTATAAACCCCAGGCAAAATATACCTGCTTTTGTCCTATTTTTCTTCCTGAAGGGACAACTATTTTTAAGACAGGGAAATTAATCATTATTCGATATTTGTATTCACATAATCAGTCTTTAATGTTCCCACTGCTGGGATAGAGGCTTTCTTTCCGTGAAGAGCAGTGCGGGTTGGTAGATGCCACAATGCCTTCGAGAATTTTTGATAATAGGACATGCCGGTTTCCTTACGGTATTTTCTTCAACGTTTTGAGAACAGTGGTGATGAAATTATTAACATAAATTAAAGCGTTTTTTTTTTCTGGATGGGAAATCTTCAAATGACTTCTCCCGCTCTGGGTGGAGTGGGAGGGCGTGTCAGACTTTTACTGACTAAACCCACCCGTGTTCCTTCAGTTGCCCATGTGCCGGGGCCACGGTATCTCTTTCGAACAATCACGCGACCCCGGCAGAATTAAAGCGTTTGTCTAGGTTCGAATATATGACTGACAAATCGTAAATCGCGACCGTTACTCCTGGGCTACCACTACTCTCAAATTGCTAGAATGGCTTTGGAACGGAAAAGTTGATGTATGGTATCAATTTGCTTATTAATAAATTTCTTCAGCGTCAAAAATGTCGGGACAATCATTCTGACAAGAACTTTATCAAATTAAGATAAAGTTAAATTTTCTTAGTTATTGAGATAATTTTGAGAGGTCTGTTTGTCCCGATATTTATGACGCTGATTTTTTTGAGGTACTTAGTAAAAACAATTGCAAAAAAATATGAAAATGGAAAGTAATTAACAATATTTATAACAACAACAATGTCGCTTTGGCTCCATTATGTTGATAATGTTGCGGTCTCACTACATTAGGTAACGTGGTCAGGGTGAGGTGGACGCGAAATTTTCCTTATTCTTCATAATTATTGTTCATAAACCTTGTCCACTTTGAGATTGTTTTGTTTGGAAGCACCGCCTTGATGTGATTGCGTGGACCAGTTCAAATCTAGATGTTTGCGACATTTAGGCGGATAAGCTAAGTAAGACAGCCCGTGACATGTTTGTATATTTTCTACCGGTTTCTAGAATTTGTAGGTCAATGCCAGGCTGTATGTTTCTGCCAGGGTCGCGAGATTTGTTCGAAAGAATTACCGTGACCCTGGCATATGGGCAACTGAAGGAACACGGGTGGGTTTTAGTCAGTAAAAGTCTGACATGCCCTCCCGCTCCACCCAGAGCGGAAGACGTCATTGATGATTTCTCACCCACAAAAAAAGGCTGTATATTGATTAAAATACGACGTAAAGAATAGCACCACCCCATTTCTTCCCGTGGGTGTCGTAAGAGGCGACTAAGGGACTTACTAGAGAATGGGCAGCAGCGTTCTCTATGCATTTTGCCACCATACTGCGATCGTCAACCCGCCTGCCAAGCGTGGCGATTATGGTAAATCCCCCCAAAAATTGTACCAGTCAAATTGGCGGTGCATGGGGGAGACCCATGTCCAGCAGTGGACGTCTGTCGGCTGAAATGATGATCATTTCAGCCGACAGACGTCCAGCAGTGGATATAGGTCTGCTCCAATTTGGAGGGTTTGCTATAATCGCTACGCTTGCCAGGCGGGTTGGCGATCGCAGTATCGTAGAAATTGCATAGACGGGTTGGTAATCGCAGTATGATGGAAAATGCATAAAGGACGCTGATGCCCATTCTCTAGTAAGTCCCTTAGTCGCATTCTACGACACCCACGGGAAGAAATGGGATGGTGCTATTCTTTACGTTCTGCACCACACAGAACCCCAATAAAACCCTCCAAGTTATTTTAATTCCATTGAATAACTATTAAATAAAAAACATTGATTGGGATTAAATTAACTTAGAGGGTTGTAGTGATCCTGCCGGGGTCGCGAGATTGTTCAAGCGAGATACCGTGACCCCGGCACACGGGCAACTGATGGAACACGGGTGGGTTTTAGTCAGTAAAAGTCTGACACGCCCTCCCGCTCCGCCCAGAGCGGGAGAAGTCATTTGATGATTTTATAATATTACTAGCTTTTGCCCGCGACTTCGTCCGCGTGTCAATCGACCCAGAGAATAAAACGTTTCACAGAAAATTCCAACCCCATCTCACTCTCTTAGTGATAGAATTTCAAAAAACCCTTTTGTAGTGGATACTTTCTCTTCACAAAGAATACACCCTCCAAATTTCACGTTTCTAGGACCAGCGGTTTAGGCTGTGCGTAGATATATCAGTCAGTCAGTCACTCAGGACTTTGAATTTTATGTAGATAGAAGATTCATTAGGTGTTATGGTACGGTTTAGGTCAAAATCACAGATTAAAACGTTATCTAACCTTCTCATTACAAAACCACTTCATACTTTAGTTCAAGCCCATACCTTCAAATAAAGTATTGCATTTTAACTGTATTCCGACAAACACAAAGTTTTTATTACAAAAACAGATTTTAGAACATAGTCTATATTGCTTTTTGTATATTAAAAAAAAAAAAAATTCGTCGAAACAAGGTACGAGATGCAAAAACTAGATCGATTGTCTAAATCTCGTCTAAAGACTAATCTTGTTTTGCAATAAAATGGTAGATGATATAGTTGGGATAGCAGGTTAAATAATTTCTAATTGTAGATTTCGTCTAGTCTGCAAAGGTATTGCGCCATAGGTAGGTACATAGGGGCTACACTAGGTTGTCTATTAACGTGTATAAGATACATTTTATTTGATTAATTAATACATCTGTAGGACCAGCGCCAAATTTACATAATACAACATGACTCAGACATGGATGTTCTCAAATATCACGTACATTTACTCACGCCCTCTAATGTGGGTAGGCAGAAACTTAGAGCACCAATTGTTACGATCCTTACATAGGTACTCCTTTTGCTTACGAGTACGGTCATACATCTGGTCAAACACCAGCACGCCAGTTGCTACACAAAGAAAATTCATAACTCAAAAAAACAGCCAAGTGCGAGTCGGATTCGCGCACCGAGGGTTCCGCACAAACCTGTAGGTACCCTCGGTTTATGCATAAGGTTTATGTTTATGAAATTAAATGTTTCTTTTTTAATTTTTATATTTAAGTGGATTGAATGAAAGGTAAATTGCGGTTTACAATTTATGACGTATAAAAAAAAAACTACTTACTGGATCTCGTTCAAACCAATTTTCGGTGGCTACGGGGGGGGGGGGGGGACACATTTTACCACTTTGGAAGTGTCTCTCGCACAAACTATTTAGTTTAGAGAAAAATAATATTAGAAACCTCAATACCATTTTTGAAGACCTATTCATAGATACCCCAAACGTATGGGTTTGATGAAAAAATGTTTTTTGAGTTTTAGTTCTAAGTATGGGGAACCCCAAAATTTATTGTTTTTTTTTCTATTTTAGTGTGAAAATGTTAATGCGGTTCACACAATAAATCTACTTACCAAGTTTCAACAGCATAGCTCTTATAGTTTCGGAGAAAAGTGGCTGTGACATACGGACGGACAGACAGACAGACAGTCAGACAGATATGACGAATCTATATGGGTTCCGTTTTTTGCCATTTGGCAACGGAACCCTAAAAACATGATACTCTTTCAAAAATATAAATGTAGATATCAATAAATATTCCATCGAAGAATTGATACTTCAGAAGAGACATAAACCACTGTAAATGCAACACAATAGCAGAAAAAATAATGAATCTCCTATTTTATAACCAATTATCAAGGTGCTAGTAGTAATTTACAAGCTTCTGTAGGTGTGGAAAACAATAAACAAGATAAGGCTGATAGCTCCACTTGATAACAGACAAACACCGAAAGTGCAGCCATTGATTTATCAAATTCATGGAAAAAACAATTGAGTTTAACAGCTTAGATTACTGTTAAAGTGCTTCGGTGTATTGCAAAGGATAAAACCAGTAGTTATACTAAACAGGTGACCTGTTCAAGATAAAACGAACCATCATCGTTTGCTAACTATGTTAACCTTAACATAGTTACCATCCAATCTAACCGGATGCAGCTGATGACAAGTATTTTACATTAAGCGAAAGAAAGAGAAGAAGAAAAAATGAACATATTACAATACAAGTGGAATGAACTATGTGGTCGGTAATACTCTGGAAGTTATTTTGGCAGTGCAGCCAAACGAACTAAACACTAAAATCTCCAATACTATCAGTCAGTTTGCGCAATAAGAAGACTGACGTTTAACATCGAGGGAAAAATATGAATTTTACATTGAGCGACTACTTATCTGATCTCTATACCAGAGTGACCGGGTTATATGATACCCCTTGGTTTGACCCGTAACGACTGTCAACGATCCACAAATGACAGCTAGAACCAATGGCATAACGAGCTTTGTCTCTGCACGGGCCCTTCCGTGCAGAGACACGGTATGTGAAGATAGTCACCCATCCACGAACCAACCGCGGAAAGCGTAGCTTAACCAATCGATCGACTTATACAGCTGAGCATAATGTAAAAGATAAAACGTACCAAAGAGAGAAAATATATTCTTAATGTGAAGAATATGTTTTCTCTCTTTGGTACGATTTCACTTGTGTACTGAACACGGATTTAAAATAAGAATTAAAAGAAGAAACAAAATAACGTACGACAGTAAAAGGAGAATGAAATACATCATTGCTAACATTTTGGCAGTTATTTTGGTAGTATGCACTGAACATAGATTTAAAATAAGAATTAAAAGAAGAAAAAATTAACATACAACAACAGAAATTTTGTGAAATACATCGCTGCTAATACTGGCAGTTATTTTGGCAGTGTAGCCAAACGAACAAAACACTAAAATATCCAATATTGTCAGTCAATCTGCTGTAAGAACTCTGACGTTTAACACTGACAGTCTTATGTCCGATGATAGTAATGACTCCTCGGTAAAAGATATCACTAATAATATTACACCTTTAAAAAGCGTGCCGACATCTTAAAACCCCAATAACGCTGTCTTTAATAACCCAATCTGGAGAGAAGTCAGTCTCGATAATAAACAAGACAATTTGGCACGAACACGTATAAAGAAATCACAAATTGCATTAGCATAAACCTGCGAGTATCTGTGTATAATTAATTTTGGTAAAAATTTATATGCAATACCGTTCGTATTACCATCCGTGATATCGAAGGAATGTGATTCAATCAGAGGTGAAACGCGTCGCCGATGTTCCATTTGATACTTTTGTATTCAATCTTGGTTTCTTTTTTAGGGTTCCGTTGCCAAATGGCAAAAAACGGAACCCTTATAGATTCGTCATGTCTGTCTGTCTGTCTGTCTGTCCGTCCGTATGTCACAGCCACTTTTCTCCAAAACTACAAGAGCTATGCTGTTGAAACTTGGTAAGTAGATGTATTCTGTAAACCGCATTAAGATTTTCATACAAAAATAGAAAAAAAACAATAAATCGTGGGGTTCCCCATACATAGAACTGAAACTCAAAAATGGTTTTTTTCATCTAACCCATACGTGTGGGGTATCTATGAATAGGTCTTCAAAAATGGTATTGAGGTTTCTAATATCATTTTTTTCTAAACTGAATAGTTTGCGCGAGAGACACTTCCAAAGTGGTTAAATGTGTGTGTCCCCCCCCCGTAACTTCTAAAATAAGAGAATGATGAAACTAAAAAAAATGTATGATGTACATTACCATGTAAACTACCACCGAAAATTGGTTTGAACGAAATCGAGTAAGTCGTTTTTTTTAAACGTCATAAATCGTAAACCGCCTTTACCTTTCATTTAATCAACAGAAATATAAAAATTAAAAAAAAAACATTTATTTTCATAAACATGAACCTTCTGCATAAACCGAGAATACCTACAGGTTTGTACGGAACCCTTCGTGCGCGAGTCCGACTCGCACTTGGCTGGTTTTTATTATCTTGATCATGTTGTTTGTCATTGACTTTTGGGAATACTATGCCTATGCAGAAACGTGAAACACGGAATGCAGGAAGTGACCTAGTGAACTATTTCCATTATCAGCCTTTATCAATGATTACTAGACATGATCTACGCTTCCTGTAGTTGGTCCGTGGATGGGCGATCATCTCATATACCAAGATCGCTCCGTACCTCGGAAAGCATGTTAAGGCGTTGGTTCCAGCTGTCATTCATAGATCTTAGAGGTCAGAAAGGCAGTCACTCAATGCGAAATACGGGTACTCAGCTGCATCAAGATAGACTGGAAGCCGCCGCCAGTATAGCTGAGAAAAAGCTAGGCAGAGAATCACTAGACATGATGTTGAAAACTAATTGACTGTCGTGCCATCGATAGGACTAAGAAAAAAACCGGCGAAGTGCGAGTCGGAATCGCGCACCGAGGGTTCCGTACAAACCTGTAGGTATTCTCGGTTTAAAAATAAATGTTTTTTTTTAATTTTTTTATTTCAGTTGATTGAATGTAAGGTAAATTGCGGTTTACGATTTATGACGTTTTAAAAAAAAACTACTCACTCGATCTCGTTCAAACCAATTTTCGGTGGTAGTTTACATGGTAATGTACATCATATATTTTTTTAAGTTTTATTATTCTCTTATTTTAGAAGTTACGGGGGGGGGGGACACACATTTTACCACTTTGGAAGTGTCTCTCGCGCAAACTATTCAGTTTAGAAAAAAATGATGTTAGAAACCTCATTACCATTTTTGAAGACCTATTCATAGATACCCCACACGTATGGGTTTGATGAAAAAAAACATTTTTGAGTTTCAGTTCTATGTATGGGGAACCCTAAAATTTATTGTTTTTTTTTTCTATTTTAGTGTGAAAATCTTAATGCGGTTCACAGAATACATCTACTTACCAAGTTTCAACAGCATAGCTCTTATAGTTTCGGAAAAAAGTGGCTGTGACATACGGACGGACGGACAGACAGACAGACAGACAGACAGACATGACGAATCTATAAGGGTTCCGTTTTTTGCCATTTGGCAACGGAACCCTAAAAACATCGTTAGACAGAATATTTGGGTCGTGGGGCTTTCGGGACCGGGACCGCAGTCCCGGCTTCCACCTAAAAAACAATAATTATTTTCCAGTTCTATTTTGGGACCACAAGAAAATTGAAGTTAAAGTACAGTTACCAAAAAAAAAATTACGAGAGGAAAAGATATTAATTAATGTTCTCATACATTTTGTGTGTCAGCTACAAAACGGACTATGCCTTTGAAGTACCAGGTTGTCATAACTTAGTAGGATCTTAGGTAATAGGTAGAAGGGGCTAGTGTCCGCAACTCCACGTCTTTGCGCGTATTTTGCGTACGGTTGAAGGAACTTACCAAACTTAGGAGTGTCAGCTAGAAATCGCTTTATGCCTTCGAAGTACCAGGTGATCATAACGCGGTAGGAGCCTAATAAGTCAACACATCACTTATTGACTCTGAGGCGGTAAAAATTTCGCTGGGTCAGCTAGTATATTATGATAGCATTTTTTTTAATGTCAGTTGATTATATTTAATTTACAAAAATAGTAATGATCTTCAGTAATTTAATGATAATCATTAAATTACTGAATATCATTACTATTTTGCCGCTGCTGCCGTGTCTAATAAAGATAGTGAAGTTTTTTAAAGGTTTATTTTTACGTTTCGGTTGGTGATGAGGGGGACGATAGGTGATTTAAACAATCAAGACTATTAAAAAAAAAATAGTTTGTATTCGTTTTAGGGTTCCGTTGCCAAATGGCAAAAAACGGAACCCTTATAGATTCGTCATGTCTGTCTGTCTGTCTGTCTGTCTGTCTGTCTGTCCGTCCGTATGTCACAGCCATTTTATTCCGAAACTATAAGAGCTATGCTGTTGAAACTTGGTAAGTAGGTGTATTCTGTGAACCGCATTAAGATTTTCACACTAAAATAGAAAAAAACAATAAATTTTGGGGTTCCCCATACATAGAACTGAAACTCAAAAATGTTTTTTTTCATCAAACCCATACGTGTGGGGTATCTATGAATAGGTCTTCAAAAATGGTAATGAGGTTTCTATTATCATTTTTTTCTAAACTGAATAGTTTGCGCGAGAGACACTTCCAAAGTGGTAAAAAGTGTGTCCCCCCCCCCCCCCCGTAACTTCTAAAATAAGAGAATGACAAAACTAAAAAAAATATATGATGTACATTACCATGTAAACTACCAACGAAAATTGGTTTGAACGAGATCGAGTGAGTAGTTTTTTTTTAAAACGTCATAAATCGTAAACCGTAATTTACCTTACATTCAATCAACTGAAATATAAAAATTAAAAAATATATATATTTTTAAACCGAAAATACCTACAGGTTTGTACGGAACCCTCGGTGCGCGAGTCCGACTCGCACTTGGCCGGTTTTTTAGGTTTAGTTCTTATAGATGGCTGCCATTGTTGAAAAAACTAAATATTAAATCGTTTTATAAAAATAATTTTATTTGTATACATTCTATTTTTTGCCTGACTGTACTTTTCCAAGATATAGCTTTGTTTATTTTACTTGTGCTCCCAAAGTACTACTAAAAATATTTCTGTTATTAATAAGTGGATTCTAAGACCGCGGTCCGGGTCCCGAAAGCCCCACGACCCGAATATTTTGGGTTAAATCATTAGGTTGATTGTCTACCCTTTAGCAAAATAAAGGCGTAATTGTTACGCAAAGCTAATTCTCGACTGCCAGTATAGGCAAAAGTTAATTAGCCATAAGACTGCGAGTGACATTTGAAAAATATAATCAAAGAATTTCGTTAAAGGTCACTCTTGAATTTGGAATTCCGATTAACCGCTTCAACGATCATAAGGACCTGCCATAATCATTTAACATGGCTTGCACTTTAGCTGATAATATCTTATCTGATAATATCTTATCTGATATTTTTTTTTCGAAGGACAGGGATTTTCTAGAGGATATTGATGAACACATGAAGCTGGTAGTGACGGATCGTTTTTGGTGCAATGGACAAGAACGAGTCACGGACGCTTACCCTTTGCACGTCAATTGCTTGTCAGAAAATATACATTTATAATTGAAATGACCTCCTCGTTTTTAATAAATTTGTTAATAAATGAAGAATAAATAGATGAGAGAATGTAGTCGATAGATGCTCGTATCTATACTTATCTATACTTAATATTATAAAGCTGAAGGTTTGTTTGTTTCTTTGTTTGATTGAACGCGCTAATCTCAATAACTACTAGTCCGAATTGAAAAATTCTTTTTGTGTTGAGTAGCCTATTTATTGAGGAAGGCTTTAAGTTATGTAACATTACGCTACAACCAAGAGGAGTGGAGCAGTAATGTAAAATGTTGCAAAAACGGGGAAAATCGCACGGGTATGCGATTCGACGCGACGGCAAGGGTCGGGGGAACAAGAAATTGAACGCGGACGAAGTCGCGGGCAGAAGCTAGTGTATGGATAATGATATTCGGTGCCACATCTTCGTCTAGTCCATGCCATGTCTTTTAAGTGATTATCTGCCCAGCCTTTTCCCAACTATGTAAGAGTCGCCTTCCAGTCTTACCGGTTGCAAATACATAACAGTATTTTACTTGGAGCGACTATTATTGACCTCCACAACCAAGTTGCTGGGTAACACGTACACCATTGTACTGATTGCCACACTTTGTTTTATTCTAACATACGCAACCACTGTCAAAGATCTACAAATGACAGCCGAAACCATCGGCTTAACTTGTAAAAACACGTTAAGCCGATCGTTTCGGCTATCAATTCGTCAAACGAGCATTTTGTCAAACACCCCCTCCATGTTTGCTAAAATGCTCGTTTGACGAATTGTTCGTCTCAATCTCGGAGGGGTCGGTGGGTCGGTATGAAATAGGCGACCGCCGACCCATCCACATACTGACCTCTGTAACCGTAACGTAACCTGATTGATCGATCCGTGCGAATGTTATTACTTAGCCACGAGTGTTATCTATAAATATACGTCCTTATAAACATTGCCTAAAGTTACAAGAAAAATACGCGCTCAGACGTGGAGTTGCGGACACCAGGTCGTTCTACCTATTACTAGATGAAGTGAGAAATTGATATCGTGATTCTTGCCTATCCATGTATGTCCGTGGCTACATGCAATTTGATCCGAGCTGTTATCCCATCATATTATCTTTAGTATCTCACACGACTCAAAATTGTTTTAGATTTGTTTAAATTGATCGTAAAGTTGTTTCTATGAAGAACGAGGAAGTTCGCTCAATGAATCGTAATTGACGCTTGAGACAGGCTGGTTGTAAATCATAGAAAAGTATCTCTCTGTCGTGTGGTGTTATAAATGTAGTTTTCTTTGTTTTGTTTTAAAGAAGGAAGCTGTTGTCTGATTACTATTCGATGTTTTCTGTAATTACGTGGAGATGTCACAAGTAATAAAACTGATTATGAGCTGACACATACTATTAACATGAATATGTTAATATGTTGTTGTGTTATTAATATGTTGTTATCTTGGTGTTGAGTTTCTTGATTTTCAGCAATTAGTTAATAGAACCACTAAAATGTTGAATTTGGTTTGAGGCCAAGTACTTCTAAAACGCTAAATATTATAGCAAAAACGAAGTTAACACGATTTCTGAGTTGAAATTACTTATTCCCACATGGTACCTATTGATTTAGTCATTCACATCTATCGGTATTACTAATTGTGTTAGTCGCGAAAAAGACCAAAATTGCAATCGATAGTTTTACTTCCCAATTTAAAAATCATAAGAATCCGTGCGTTCGCTAGGTCCTCTGAACAAACTTCTATAGATACTGTAGAACATTTTGCCAGTCTTTGCTTTCATTTGGCAACGTGATTGGCTGTACTATTAAGTAAGTAGGTATCCTAGCCCTGTACTTTCTAAGACTTGTATTTTAAAACAAGGTCAGGTTCAGTAATGAATCTTGATTTAAGCTAGATTTAATCCAAGATAAGTATCAAATCTGCCAGATTTATCGGGATCCATGAGCTCAAAAATGGAGTCCTTGATTTGCAACTTATTGCTTGGCTTGATGTTGTTGTTTTAATTTCAAACGATTTTGACATCTGAGGCGTAATTGCCTAATACACTAACAGTAGGAATGGCTTTCATTTTGACTGCTCAACAATTTTTGTGCCGTTGTTTACGTTGTAAGATACTGGTATTCAGAGGAAAGCAGTTAGAATAGAAGCCGACCCCAGTATAGTTGGTGTAGTGTATCTATTTAATTTAAATTACGCGCCACGTTGTTTGTCCGGACTCCTAAACTACTTAGTCGATTTTAATAAAATTTGCACACGGTGTGCACATTCAACTTAAAAGATAGGATAGTTTTTATGTAAATTACTGATCTCAATATTTGCAAATTAAATGTTTTTTATAGGACAATGTGTGTGTTCATTAGTTAGTTCTATGAATTCCTAATAGATGGCGTGAGTTTCAATTTCTAGATAATCTTCTTTACATGCTTTAGATCTTTTAAACTACGCAAAGGATTTATCACGGTTCTCACCATAGACAAGGTGAATCAAGAGGGAGGTTTGTGAGAATAATACGCGGGTGAAGCCGCTGGAAAAAGCTAGTAGATATATTTAAACACTGTCTCATTCACACAAGCGGAGGCAGCTGCTGTCACTAATGTCATCTGTCACTCAGGAGTAATGGCGGGAAACAAAGACGGTGAAGCAGGACTGCATAGTAGTGGTTGATGTGGTGGTGAGTCACTGAAGTGATAACAACTTACATTTGGAAAAAAACAGGATTCTACGGTTGGAAAAAGGATAGGCAGATGATGATGGTGATAATCTTCGTTGTTGAGGAGACAAATTATCGAACATATCCTATAAAATAATTCAGATTCTTATTGATAGTGTGTAGCTCAAATAGGGTACAGCTTATCTTTATCCTACTAATATTATAAATGTAAAAGTTTGTGAGTATGGATGTTTGTTACGCTTTCACGCCAAAACGACTGATCGGCTTTAGATGAAATTTGGCACACAGATAGTTTATAACTTTGAATAAACATAGGGTAACTTTTATCTCGGTACTACGTTCCCGCGGGATAATTACTAAACTCCTCGCGGGAAAGTCGTACTTTATATACTTTATAATATTATAAATGCGAAAGTAACTCTGTCTGTTACGCTATCTCGACTAAACCACTGAACGGATTTTGATGTAATTTGTTATGGGTTAAGTTTGAATCCCAAGAAAGGATATAAGCTTTTTATTCCGCGACTTCGTCCGCGTCCGCGATAACCGACATTTACGCGGACAAAATCGCGGGCAAGATTTACCTAGTCTTTAAATATTTACTGCAGTAAATTGCGACTTAATTGAAGTAGACTATACAAAACTTTCGTACTAAGTAAGTCACAGCAAGCTGTTGACTTTCCTTCTTAAACTTAAATATAACAACTTATTCAGCTTGACTGTCGGAATAATTCAAAAACTTATGTCCTCAAGTATAAGTTAGGCCATAATTCAAGATGGTGTCGCGATGACAAATCAAGTATGAAAACCATTTTTTACACATGATTCTTGTATTTTTTATTGACCCATCTCTATAGGGTTGGGTTCTTAAAATATTCATTATTTGATTTATATCAAAACCAAAACGTGAACGGGAAGTTTATTTCTTATAATATTTTGATATGAGATTTGATGAATTCACAAATGTTTGGTAGCATGTGTTATAAACAGTGATCGGATATTCAGGTGCATATTTACCTAATGTTACTATTTAGCTGTGAAAGCACGGAAGCGGCTTCGTATTTTTTATTAAACACATACCACCCTACACACATATGTGTGTAGGGTGGTATGTGTCAGTGGCAGGGTGTAATTTTTTCGAAAAGAGAAGCCGATGCGAAGTCGACTTTAACTTACTGACTCATCAATAAAGAATACTTACTATCATTCTAAAATTAATATACGAATATAATAAATTAAATACAATTAAATTGAACAGCTGAAAACCGAATAAAATATGCAATATTCCTCTATCTCGTTCTCGCTGACGCATTTTTCTATACCTGTCTCTGTCATAACCCGTTGTACAGCGGCTTGCTCTCGTACATATCAAGCGGTGCCACGTGACCTAAAGTGACATCATTACGGGATCGCTGTTGTATGAATTTTTAGTTCCCGATTATGACGTTTTGGCGCCGGGTTAATTTAGAACATTTCTCTTTTGTTGTAATACAAAGCTATAAATAACCTTTTTTGTTGTTTGAATGTTATGGTGAATTAAATACCCGTAGTGTAACTATATTTATTGACAATAGTAGCCACTATTTACATACTATTGTATTTTTAATAGTGATAGAGTTACCAATGCGAATTCCCGAAGGCAAGCCGGTAGGAATCGTGTTATATGGTGCTTTCGCCACTGGTATGTGTTAGTTAAAACAACACACAAAACACGGTAAAAACGCGCCAACTTTAGGTGAATATGCATTTGAATATCCGAGCTCTAGTTATAAATGATACTGAATGTGAAAGAATTATTAGATAGTAACAAAGGTTGCAGTCATTCGATACTTATTAGAATTTGATATCTTAAGATAAATTGTAGAAATCGCAATTACTTATGTAAGTAGCAATCATCTAACTATCATCTGCCCAGTTTTTCCCAACTATGAAGGGGTCGGCTTCCAGTCTAACCGGATGCACCTGAGTACCAGTATTTTACATGGAGTGACTGCCTATCTGACCTCCACAACCCATTTTTTGAGTAGGTAATACGATGACAGCTAGTCTTAACTGGTTGTCAGACTTTTGGTAATGTTTTTTTTCTGAATCTGTTTATGATATTTTCTGACTTAAATACAATACACAAACTAACAATAAAATAAATATATTATGTATAATTAAATAAAGGTGAAAAAAAGGGGAAGAGCTTACTGGGCATCAAAGAATTCGTCCGCATCGCTGTCGGTGGGAAAAGTGCCCAGAAGGCTGGTAGCGTTGCCATGTTGGATAGCAATGCTGCTTCTTTGATCTAAAATAGGCCAGCCTTCTGGTCCAGGCCTATGTTTTTTTATCCATTTATTTTTGATATTGATATCCAACACGTTAGTAAAGTATTGCAATATACAATTTCCTGCGTACCTGGCTAGCTTCTGTTGAGATTGGTCACTGTGACCGAAATCGGTCAGAATTATTATATTACTAGTTTTGCCAGCGGCTTCGCCCGCGTGGAGATCGGAAATTATCCCGCGGGAACATACTACTGGGATAAAAAGTAGCCTATGTCCTTTCTCAGGCTCTAAATTATCTGTGTACCAAATTTCATTTAAATCGGTTCAGTAGTTTTAGTAGGCAAGCGAGACAGACAGACAGACAGAGTTACTTTTGCATTTATAATATTAGTGTGGAAGTGTGGATAGTGTGGATGAACACCGAACACAAGTTGTAAAGACTAGCTGTAAAAAAGCTTTTATAAAAGTTGTCAAAAATGACAAGAAGGTAAACAAAATAGTTGAAGTAACAACGTCAATACATGTAAGACACATACTATCCTACTAATATTAATAATGTAAAAGTTTGTATGTATGGATGTTTGTTCCTCTTTCACGCAAAAACTCCTGACCCGATTTAGATGGGCACACAGATAGTTTATAACCTGAAGTAACACATGGAGTACTTTTTATCCCGGTAGTATGTTCCCGCGGGATATTTTCCGACCTTCACGCGGGCGAAGCCGCTGGCACAAGCTAGTGCTTTATAAATGGAATGTTTTAGTCCTTTAGCAGACTTTTCTATAACAAGTATCACAATTTGATTATGGTCGTAAACACTGAGAAAGAATTCTTTAACCGTTAAATTTACAGGAAATCCCTCCGGAAAATTTAACTTATGTGTGACTAGCGAACCGCACCGGTTTTATTTCGATGTTACACGTTACACACAATTCATCGGTATTTCATGATTTTATGTAAGTTTAATATTAAGGTTAACGTTTCGGAATAAATTGTGTAATTCTGAAAACCGCATATAAAATCGTGAGCTAGTTTGTGAGAACAACAGTGTCACATAAACAGACACGAAAAGCAACTTCAATCTATATCTATACAGATGAATAAAATTAGAAGTTTCTGTTTGTAATGTCAAATAATAGCATATTTATTACTATTTAAGTAAACACCAATAATAATAGCAATAATAACACCAATAGTAATTTCGTTTCATAAAATATATTGCGTGCGATGTAGAATATCAAAAATAACTACTTACAAAGAGTTACAAATAGTGTAACCTGACAATCCCGACATAGATCATACAAGACATCAATCTAGAAGGAAAGAATTCATAAAATAATGTTGGAAGAGCTTATCTAACAATTACTATTTACATATGAAAGTATATAAACATTTTTTTCTCTTTCTAGCCTATATATTGTATGCCTTTTAGTCTGTGCTAAATAAATGTATTTTCTTTCTTTCTTTTTTTTATTTTATTTAAACAACCAAAAAAATGTTTCTCAGTCAGTTTGTTTGCTCCGGCTAATCTCCAAAACTGCTGGCCCGATTTTGATTAAATTTGGTATAGGGATACTGTAAAGCCTGGAAAAGAACACAGGCCTTTTATCGATATACCACACGGGTTAAATCACGGGCGGTAGCTAGTTTATAACATGTACATATGTATAAAATCCGCTAACATGCGATAGCAACAACATTTCTATCCAAATAAAACTAGGGTACTGTAACTTTGCTAATATCAAAATAATTAGTGTATCTTTCAATAATTACCCGAGACTAAAATAATCCGCTATGTTCAAGCCAACTTATAATTACTTAGTTTAAATCCAACTTTCGTGGTTTCGAGGTATTTAATCATCATGAAATTTTGATTAAACTGTTGTTCGTACTTTGGCTTAGTACAATAAATGTTGCTATGCGCGCAGCCACTACCATCGAAGAGGTATACAGAGATGTTACCTTACAATTCTGTTATGTTTCATTAATGAAATGTGAGAGCAGGTGTCCCAATTGGAACAACCGCGACTTACGAGTTGTAGGTCGAAAGTTCGAACTCAGGCAGATGTTTTACTTTGTGCTAATTATTTCATCACCCTTGTTCTCAAAACGGTGAAGGAAAACATCTTTGGAAAACCGGTCGGGAGGAGGCCTGTATCTCAGCAGTGGGTTATTTCGAACATTATTGGCTGATCATGTGGAAAATTTTAAAATTTTGATTTTACTAAGGGACCAGCGTATTAGAATTAACCGGGCACAAAACCGAGCTCCAGGTCCCTTCTGAGAATTTCCTGATGGAAAAACCAAACCATATTTTTTCCGACTCGAGAATACAACTCTCTCAAGGCCAGTAGTTGCTTTTGCGACCACCAGTCCAACGATTCAGTCAATTTAATTTTCCACAAATACAACAGTACAAATCTGAGATCAAGACACTTCTGCCAAACGATTGTTATCTAGGAGTTCATTGTTTTTGTTTCGCAATTTATCTGATCATGTGAACTCGTTCCAATAAGATTAGCTATTACTTGTTCTTGGCAATACTTGTACAATTATTTTGGTAAAATCTTCCACATTGTTCCGGGATTTGGTTGGATAACGCAGTCGAGGATCTGATGCAGAGTACCTAATCTAGGATTTGTAGGGATTGAAAATTTTCGTATTCAATAAGCTGCCGCAGCTAGTGATGGGCGATGCTAAAAGTACTAAGCCTTTAGCCAAATTCTGGGCTGAAAATATTTAGAGTGCTAAGAAGAAGAAGCTAAAGATCTTTTTTCTTTGATAAATTGGCCTGCCCTTGATCTCGATCACGCCTGTTTGTTGAGTTCTATGCTGTAACGAGCATGCCCAAAAGATGCCTGTTCACACTTGCTTTGAAGGCAGATGGGTGAAATGTGGAAGGGAACATCAGGAAGAAAAGAAAGAAAGAAAAGAAAAATAGGATTATTTGTCACAAAAACCCGTTCATTTTAGAATATGAGATTAAATTTAAAAAAAAATTAAAACAACACAGATTCACATTAAATTCATTTAATTTATTATTTGATCTACATTTTCCCAAGAATCTAAGACAAGAATGAATGGGATACTTTCCTTTGAAATATCCTAATAGCTTACAAATGTTGTAGTCTTGCTACACAATAGTGCTCCTTCCCAAGTGTGCACCTTCAACCGCCTGAGACTCTTTGATATGGAAAAATTGGAAAGATCTAACGTGGATTTAAAATGTACAAAATATCCCAAAATACTCATGTAATTTGCCCTTACCAGCTATGAAAATACTAGTATAAACCATTTACTAACCTCTAGTTTCGAAGCCCAGGCAATTTTGATTTATGTCAAATTAGCGTGTTATGAGCATGTTTATCTACCAAATGCTTACACACCAGTGATTCAGTTGCCACTTTTCTAAATTCGTTTATAATGATATATTTTTGTTAAAATAAAGGTCAACCGTAAGTGTGTTGATACATCGTTCAAGTTATTAAAAATTATTCGAAATATAAATACTTACAGCAAGTTAAAGTTTTTTGAATTAAATGTTTGTGTCATTATACTAAATATTAAGATAACACTTAATTTTTTAAGCAGGGTGATTATTAATAAGTGAAATAAGCAATTAAAATAATCTTAGCATTTAAAATTATTTGGATATGTCAAGTGGGTTTCATAAGAATGTCTGCTAGTCTCTTCAGCTTAGAATGCTTAGATCGTCAGAGTGCATCATCATTTCAGCCGTAAGACGTCCACTGCTGGACTTAGGCCTCCCCCAATTTGGGGGGCTTTGCCGTAATCGCCACGCTTGGCAGGCGGGTTGGCGATCGCAGTATGGTGGTAAAATGCATAGAGAACGCTGCTGCCCATTCTCTAGTAAGTCCCTTAGTCGCCTTTTACGACACCCACGGGAAGAAATGGGGTGGTGTTATTCTTTACGTCCGGCACCACATGGTACAATACACGCTATGTCAGAGTGTATACGATATCTTTTTCCCAGCTAATGCGCTAGAAAATGGTGGAAGGCGCGAGTTTTGGCGGTGGCTAAATGGCTTTTGATTTTGATAGCATTTCTGGATTAACACAAAACAACAGCATTTTTATTTCTTTTTGAGTACCTACAGTTTTCAGTGCTTTTGTATACTGGCGTGTGTTAGCTGACTTAACTAAAATTAGCTGTACCATACCTGTTGACCACGTAGGTATTTCACTTTTCAATGAAAGAACATTGTTTTTCGGCGAATGTGAAACGCTTCAAATCGTTTAGTACAACCATGGTAAAAGATTCCGCGTTGACGTCCTGCCGCCCTATATATGCATAGATTATCCCTTTGCTGCTTTATAAATTACGTCAATTTTCACAAATACAAAACATTTTTAACTACATTTACACTAAAAAACAAAGTTTTTACTACTACTAAGCTTAAGAGGCTTAACTTTCTGAAAAATAGTGCTACAAAATCTTTATTGCCTCAAAATAAAATCCATTAAAAGTAGGTAAAAACAAGTAACTTGCGTAGGTAAAGTCATCTTTATTGTGATAGACTAGCTTCTCCCGCGACTTGTTCTGCTTGAATTTTTCTTTTGCACCCGACGCAGTCTGTCATGTCGCATCGCCTACCCACGTTTTACATCGTTTTTGAACAAAAATAAAGCAAGTTAGAGGAGAACTAATTCTCCTCTAACTTGCTTTATTTTTGTTCAGCTCCTACCGGATTCTAGAGTAATGTTAAAAAGCCTTTCTAAAGAACTGGGTTATCAAACGCATTTTTTTTTTCAAATCTGCCGATAGTTCCAGAGATGCATAGCGTGTTCAAACAAACAAACAAAATGTTTTCAGCTTCATTGGACCTTTAGCAAATTTATAAATATAAGCTTTACTATTAATATTATGAATGATAAAGTTTGTACGTTTATTACTGTCACGTAAAAACGGCTGAACGGATTTGGATGATTAGCATGCAGTCAGTATATGACCCGGATTAACACATGTATTACCTTAATCCCGGTAATACGTTTCCGAGGAATAATTTCCGACCTCCACGCGGGTGCAGAAACAAGATGTATTTAGATGTAAACTGCTGTCCTGGCGCAGATAAATTAAAGTGCCAAGCACTATAACAGACATTCCATTCAGTTTTTCCGTAGGTTCTCTGTGAGAAGATGTGAGTGTTGTCCGTTTTCAATTTAACGGAATAAGTTCTATCGAGTTTGGAGCAGAGCGGAACTGTAGCGCAATTCTAACAATGCTCGCACAATGCTCTGTCGTTTCCATTTGTTACACAACATATAACGCTGTGGTTTGCGTTACCGTAGACATTCGTGTCGTTGTAGAGCAAGCATTTATTTTTGCCCCTACTTAGTTTATTTATTTAGTTAAGTGTTGATAGGAGCTGGATTTTTCATGGTTAAATATTTTACGGGGCGCAGAAATGTGTTGCGGGTAAGAAAAAAAACTTTGAAGATGATAATCGATTTATAGGTTATATTTGAACTTACCAAACGAAACGATGGAGAGTTTCTAGACACTTTGTTGCCCGCTCGATGTCAGATGGTCAAAAGAGCACCACGACGCTGTGGTGCTCTCTTCGACTCGCACGAACGTCAGGCTGGAATCTGTCGAAGCGCACCAACTTCACACTTGGGTTTCGTTTCAATTAATATCCCCTATTCTTGAATCTTCCAATATATGTTAAATTAGTTATTAAAGATGAACCATTATATTTCGAACTTTACTGTCTTCTATAGCGCCGACGCCGAATGAATTGGGCAGGCAAAGGCAGAATAATTATGAGTTTCTTTTATAACAATGGACAATTTCAGGTTCCAAAACTCCATAATATGACAGGCGAAAAGCTTGTAGAATAAAAATAATTAGTGTTATCTCAGCAATCACAATTTATTAGAGGTCGGCGCAACATGTATTTTTGTATCATACTTCTCTATTAGTTGTCATATCAGTAGTCACCTTTTTTCTAACCATTTCATCTTTCACACAGTCCATTCAACGTTTATGTGGTCTCCCCCTACTATTATAGCCATCGACATTCATACTCAAAACTCCAAACGGCATTGTCCTCATTCCTCCGTATCACATGACAATCAATTTCCACACAACTTTTCAGTTACCAGTGCCACTTCCAGACAACTAAATAAAAACAACTCATACAATACAATTATTTTCAGAGGTGCGAATGAAATAGAGTACCCAATAAACGTTTATTTTTGTGTCATTCAGTTGTGATACTAGTCATCCATCACTTTCCCCAAAGATAACGCATGTACGCCTACCGCATCGACAATTTACGAACAACCGACAATTCGATTGATATCTTCAAAAGGCCACCCTTCTATTATTCCGCGAGTGTGAAATACGACCTATATGTTAAGTGTAGGGCAGATGAAAGCAGATAATGTGTACAAAATTGTATGATGAAAATTATTTACAGTTCAAAGGGGTTTCACGTGAATTAATTTCATTAGGTCAAAAACACGTAGTTTAGGGTAAACTTGCTGGAATACAACGCGCAGCCTATTGCTGACAGAGAGACAGCTGTTTTCCATCGTCATGCCTTTTGTATGAACTTTTGAAACATTTCCATCAAAGTATTAATTTATTAATAATGAGAAAACCAACGGGTTCAATGGGTACTCAGTAAATAGATACTGTTAGTCTAAAGTACTGGAATTCAGTTTGAACCGGTTAGACTAAATGCCAACCCCAATATAGTTGAGTAGAGGCTACGCCGATTGATGTTTTATCAACGTTGTATGTCAGAGTAAGGACATCAATCATACAAGTCAAGTGTAGTAACATATTCTATATTCAACAATTTGTGTGTAACAAAGCGTTGACTTATGTAGCTGTGGAAAATTTTCAGACTAACATATTACACATAACATCACGACTTGTTTCCCCGAAGGGTTGCGCAGAGGTGTACCAGTAATAAACCCACATTTCACCAGTTATGTTTAAGTCCCATGTAATATGGGGCGAGTCTATTGTCATCAGCCAGGCATAAATCCAGTCTCCTGGGTGCTACTGTGAAATTCCAGATAGAAAAATAGAATAACACTTTTTCCGACCTGGGAATCGAACCCAGGACCTCGTTCTCAGCAGTAGCGCTTTGTGCCACTAGACCAACGAGGCAGTCAGATTCGGATAATCGATGGATGTTTCAGTCTATTTTGTAAATAAATAGTATCCCTCCAGTACTATATAAACAAACTTAACCCACTCGAGCGAAGCCTGTCAGTTCTCGCTAGTTTCGCTACGACAACGCAAAACGCACGAACGCCACCATTTTGCTCCGACAACGCATTCCCGTTTCACGAACCATTGACCGTGTTAATTCGTTCACCCCTTCTGTTCTGTTATTGTTTACATTCCATTCGTTCGTTCGTTCATCCTGTAGTGTGTCAACTTGTCAACTGGGATGTTAGTATTGATTTTGTTCGATGGATGAATTTATTTTTGGGGTTGCTATTTTTAATTTTTTTAGTTTATTGGGTTTTTGTGTTCTTTATTCAAAAAAATCAAACCAAATTAAAATTTATTTCTAAAACTTTGAGTACAGGTTAACTTAAATACTACATCATTAGTGACGGATCTTAAGTTGCCTTGGCTTTCCTGGAAGTCCTAAAATGGACTCAGGACTCAGGTTGGCCGGAGTAAAGAAAACCTGCTCAACTGGAGATTCACAGATGACTCCGCCCTAGAGTGTAAATGTGGTGCTGTCCCACAAACAATGCGGCACTTGATATCATGTCCAGCATGTCCTGTTGTTTACACTCTAAATGATAAATGAGAAAAGAAAAATTCTTTATGTCTACTAGAAACATTACTTCATACGTCTGTAATATAAAGAAAAAATATTGAGTTACGGGATTTCCAATTTAGGCATGCCTGTATATGTATAGGGAATCTATGCAAAATTAGGTACTAAAATATGCTTTTCTATTTTAACTGTAACAGCATATTAAGTCTATCTAATGAAGTTTACAAGAAAGTTTTTTTAATGTAAGGCCAAAGTTAGAAATCATTTTTAATATATTTCGAAGTAGTAGCTTCAAAAAATCACATCGTGGAAGTAAAATATTATGTTAGTGCCGCCAGCTGTTGGGCTTTATAACCACTCGTGCTGAATCGGCCAAATTCCTATCCGCAGAACTTTTCACCAAACTTTGTTCTTCCAATAAACATTTTTTATCAAAACTTCGCCAAAGGACATCGCCTCCAAAACTTTCGTGACCTCTTCCTTACGGTTACCGATAATCTTAAGGGATTATTATAAAATATGGTTGCTGAACTAAGCTCGGACGACAGACATTGATCACGTTCACGTCATCAGCAACATCTGTGACGTCATTATCCTACCGGTTAATGACACCCTGCGGTGTAAGTTTTGGGTCATTGACAGTCGGATTTTAAATGAGGAATCAGTAGAATATAGAAAGGGGTTTCTTCTTTTACATGTGTGGTAGTCTTTTTTTTTGGTATGAATAAATGGAATTAAGAACGCGACGAGGCGCAGTTCATGGCAAAATAAATGGAGGGAAATTTTGTTCTTAGATATTTTGAAAAAGAATTGAGTTTTGTGTGGGGGAAAGCGATGTTCCAACAGAGTATTGCTGGATAAATCGTGTTTGCGACCAAAAGAACTACATAAAGCATAGCAATTAAATACTAGGGTGTAAGGTACCGTATATCGAAGCGCAACTTGTAAACATGGATCCAGTTCATGATTCTGAACGCCAAAGCATGTAAAGTTTTCGGAGGTAAAAAAAGCTATTCCATATATTTTGACCGCGTAAATTACATTACATTGATACTATTCTTTGAAACAACGGACGTTTATTTTTTATGACATACCATAAATATCTTATTACCACCATACTGCGATCGCCAACCCGCCTGCGAAGCGTGGCGATTATGGGAAAGCCCCCCAAATTGGGGGAGGCCTAAGTCCAGCAGTGGACGTCTTACGGCTGAAATGATGATGATAAATATCTTTGCTAGGACGTCTAAAATCTTGGGCTGAATCGTGCCAGGGTCGCGAGATTTGTACGAAAGAGATACCGTGGCCCTAGCATATGGGCAACTAACTGAACACAGGAGGATTTTAGTCAGTAAAAGTCTGACACGCCCTTCCGCTCCACCCAGACCGGCAGAGGTCATTTGATGATAGTCCACCAAAAAGAAATGGGCTGAATTAATGGTTACAGTTTTCGCGTCGATGTTCCTGCGACATAATATATAATATCTCGGACAACCAACACACCGTTATCTGATCTCAAACTAGGCAGAGCCTGTACTATGGTAACCAGACAAGACAACTGATAAGCATACATATATATTTCTAAATACATACATATTATAGATAAATTACACCCAGACACAGAACAAATAATCGTGCTCATCACACAAAGATTTGTCCTGGGTGGGAATCGAACCCACGACCTCAGTCTTAGCAGTCAGGGTCACTAACCACTAGACTAACAGGCCAGTCTATTACGACATTTTGTCGTGATAATTTTTAAAGATAAGATTAAATTCTGAAAATGTGATAAATAACCTGCCAAAAATGCAAACAAACAACAAAAATAAATTAGCTAGGCATATGAGGAAGAATCCGAAAGTAGTAACGTCCTTTGTTCCTTAGAAATATACACAATCCTCAATATCATGGCAGGACCAGCTCATAACTGTGCATATGTAATGTCTGACCCGTCGTATGAGAGGACCGCAATGACCTAATTCGCTTTGCTGACTTTTACTGCTGTGGATAATACGATGATTGTGTTTTGTTTCTGGTTCATTCATTTGTTATTTGTGTTTGTTTACTTTTCTTTGTTTTGTTTTCGTCTGATAATGGAGTTGCGAGTTATTTTAGTTAAACCTTAATTGACTCTATACAGACGAAATATGTAGTTTTTATGCATTGCGGTGTTCGAACTCTTATATGTAGTGATTTTTTTTGGGTATCGGTTTATTCATTTCAGAATGACAATGCAAAATTATAAAAACCTTTAATAAAACGTTTCAACAATTTTACCAAAGAAATCGTATTGATCAAATTTGATGGTTTTAGTTCTCAATTCAATAGAGTTTTATCCATTTAAGGATTATCAACGAGCTACATTACCATTACCTTTTCAATAATAAAACTTTAATTAATACGTTATGCTGTAACGTACACTTAATTACAAGCTACATTACCGGGTAAACTACTCTGGATACAATAGGAATATTTATTTTAGAAAAAGCAAGGATTTACATGCTATTATAAAATATTAAAATTGCATTCATACAATGCATTAAAACCAAGTATTATCTTGATTTTCAAT
Organism: Aporophyla lueneburgensis; assembly: GCA_932294355.1. Lineage (NCBI taxonomy): Eukaryota > Metazoa > Arthropoda > Insecta > Lepidoptera > Noctuidae > Aporophyla > Aporophyla lueneburgensis. The sequence goes on from OW028740.1 coordinate 26,662,413, forward strand.
ATTATGTTCGACGCAATGATTTTTCATTTTAATTTAGGAAAATAATAATTTCAAATTGAAGAATGAAGAGCTTTTAAATTCAATTAGCGTCAAGATCTATTGTAGTTAGCTTATCCAAAGCAAAACATAAGATACCTAATCACTTCTCATGCTGAGCAACGCAAAGACTAAACCGCTTCACCGAGTCTTCACGATAACCGTTTTCAAATTGCACTCAAACGTTATAACGAATGGTTCCCTCAGGAAATTCAGAAAGAAGAATGAATTCTTGCTATCCATGTTATTATTTTCTCAATCGTAAACTTAAAAAAGATTTCCTGTTTGTAATAACCTTGTTAAATAACACTAAAGACGTTTTCATTATTTACATCTGGCGTTTTGGTAAACACGTTGTATGGAAAAGAGTTAATTTTCAGCCAAGAATAGGTTGTGACCTGTTTTCTGTATAGTGTAAAAGGCTAATTGGCATTATTTAATATGATATATCATGTGGTGCCGGATGTAAAGTAGAGCACCTTCTCATTTCTTCCAGTGGATATCGTATGAGGTGACTAAGGGACTCACTAGAGAATACGCAGCAGCGTCCTAAAGCATTTTACCACCATACTGCCAAGCGTGACGATTATGGTAACCCCCCAAATTGGGGGCGACCTATGTCCAGCAATGGTCGTCTTTTTTTTCTGGATGGGAAATCTTCAAATGACTTCTTCCGCTCTGGGCGGAGCGGGAGGGCGTGTCAGACTTTTACTGACTAAAAACCACCCGTGTTCCTTCAGTTGCCCATGTGCCAGGGTCACGGTATCTCTTTCGAACAATCACGCGACCCCGGCAGGCATCGGTCCTAGCAGACCCCTTCAGTGCTGCTGACATCTCCTTGAGGCGCGCGTGGAACACTACGCGCCGTCGACCCGAGCTTGGTCCTTACCGGGCAGCGAGCTACCCATTGCTCGCCGCCCGCAAGCTCGCGCCCACGATGGCCGGGAGTCCGCAATCGACTCCCGACGCCCGGGGCGTCTCCTCCTGCGGCGGCTAGGCTTATGGCTTACGGCTGAAATTATGATGAAGAAGAGGCTTTTTTTTCTTTTTTTTTTTCAGGATGGGGAATCATCAAATGACTTCTCCCGCTCTGGGCGGAGCGGGAGGGCGTGTCAGACTTTTACTGACTAGAACCCACCCATGTTCCATCAGTTGCCCATGTGCCAGGGTCACGGTATCTCTTTCGAACAATCACGCGACCCCGGCAGGCATCGGTCCTAGTAGACCCCTTCACTGCTGCTGACATCTCTTTGAGGCGCGCGTGGAACACTGCGCGCCGTCGACCCGAGCTTGGTCTTTACCGGGCGGCGAGCTACCCATTGCTCGCCCCCCGCAAGCTCGCGCCTACGGTGGCCGGGAGTCCGCTATGGACTCCCGACGCCCGGGGCGTCTCCTCCTGCGGTGGCTAGGGACGTGAGGGCGCAGTATGCTCCACCGTGTCCTCCAGACGATCCTCACAATGGAAACACCCGGGCGTATCCTCCCGCTTTATCCTGAACAGGAACCCACCGAAGCACCCATGCCCGGTGAGAACCTGCGTCAGGCGGAAGGTGAGGACGCCGTGGCGCCTCTCTATCCACTCCTCAAAGAGGGGACTTACCGCCGCAATTGTGGCGTGCCCTATGAAGAAGAGGCCAAGGTTGTGTTCACACAATAGCCGTGTGGTTGGTATCCATGTTAGCATGCTGTATGTGCGTAACCTAATGAGTTGTTACATATTTAATGCAACCCATTTGCATATAAGTAAGTAGCTCTAGTAATACGACGGTGAATGAGGATTAAGTAAGTACCTACATACTGAGCCGGTCCTAATTTCCTGCTTATCTGTGGATCATTGAATTTATTTTCTCTCTTTTAATCATGGTCTGGCAGTTTGAGTAGTTTATGTGGCTTACACAAAAGTTCTTTCCTGGTAATGTTCGTTGAATCGTTGAGCTCCTTACGTTCTGAGTAGAGCTTTCCGATTACTAACAAATTCGTGCACTGAACGGACAGGTCCACTCAATCTATGTGAGTTTTTTCTTCAAAATACTATTTCAGACACTAATCTATTTCGTGTTCAAATAATCTGACCACGATTTTGTCTGGACTTCAAAAGATGCTGTGACTGAGTTAGTGTTGGCATTTCTTCTCAAAGTAGTCAGGTAAGAAATGCCGACCTCATCTAGTTTTGAAAAAAAAAAAAAATACGTACAAAGCTACAATATTTACAGAAACTAAATCAGATAGAGATAGTCACCCATCCACGATCGATCGACCGTACGGCCGTTAGTACTTAACCATTAACCCCTCAGCGCACCGGCTGTCTATTTTGCGAGCGAATACTTATTATATTAAATGACTAGCTTCTGCCCGCGACTTCATCCGCGTTAAATTTTTTGTTCCGACCCTTCCCGTCGCGTCGAATCGCCTACCCGTGCAATTTTCCCCGTTTTTGCAACATGTTTCATTACTGCTCCGCGCTTCTTAGTTGTAGCATGATTTTATATAGCTTATAGCCTTCCTCGATAAATAGGCTACCCAACACAAAAAGATTTTTTCAGTTCGAACCAGTAGTTCGTGAGATTACCGCGTTCAATTAAACAAACAAACAAACTCTTCAGCTTTATAATATTATATAATAAATAGGTTTAAAATTAAACGAATTTTTTTCATGTATTTTTTATTTGTATTAATCGAAATAATCACCCATGCAATCAATGCATCTTTGCCAACGCAGTGGCAGTTTATTGATGCCCTTCTTAAAAAAATCAGCTGGACGGGAGGCAACAAATTCTTCAAAGGCATTTTGTACTGCCTCTCGGGTATTGAATTTTTTTCCCGCCAAGAAGTTATCCAAATTCTGGAAAAAGTAGTAGTCTGTAGCCGCAAGGTCTGGTGTGTAGGGCGGATGACGGAGAGCTTCCAACCCCAGTTCTTGCAACTTGGAGACCGTCTGCTGTGCAGTATGAGGTCGCGCGTTGTCGTGCAGGAGCAGCGGAGACGAGCGATTGACCAATGCTGGTTGGAGATGTGCCAGCTTCTCCATCATTGAGTTCAGTTCTTCAAGTACACATCTGCAGTAATGCTCACCCCGTTTGGTAAGAAGCTGTGATGAATCACACCGGCGCTAGACCACCAAACAGTGACCATCACTTTTCTAGGGGTAAGTTTTCGTTTAGGGCATTGTTTAGGTGCTGAACCAGGATCCAACCAACTTGCTGAGCGCTTGCGGTTATCAAACAGAATCCATTTTCCATCGCAGGTAACAATGCGGTTCAAAATTCCTTCATTTGTGTGTCTGTTGAGCAGTGCAAGGCACGTCTCGACGCGTACTTCGCGCTGGCGATCATTGAGTTCGTGGGGCACCCATTTGTCAAGCTTTTTTACCTTGCCAATTTGACGCAAATGGACCAATATTGTTTTGACGCTAACGTTGATAGCTGCTGCTAATTCAGCCGTATATTGTGTATCATCAGCTTCCACAATCGCCTTTAATTCGTCATTGTCGACCAAAGTCTTCGGACGACCGCGAGGTTCATTTTTCAGGTCGAAATTTCCAGAACGGAAGCGAGCAAACCAATAACAGGTGGTGCGTTGGTTTTTAGTGTTAGCTCTGTAAACGTCGTTGATGTTGCGTGCCGCTTGTGCCGCGTTGCTGCCACGACGGTACTCATATTCCATAATTACTCGAATTTTTAACGTATCCATGATGACGAAAAAGATTGAAATGCGATGAAAATGTAACACTAATCAATAAACAAATGACTACTTTTGGAAAAAGAATTTCATGTTTTTAAAATAAAATTAATTTGAAATTATTAAAATTCTTAGACAAACAAAAATTATTTTGATTTGAAATGGCCAGTACTGCAGAACGGCAATTTCATAGGTAAAGACCCAATGTATAATATAATATTTATAAAGTATAGATTATAATATTATTATGGATTTAAGAAACGATAAGTTAACCACGAAAACCAATTTCAATTACATACACAACCAAAGTGACTAAGTTTTCGTAATATTAGGTCCCTTAATCTTTGAAACTTTGGAGTGTAGTACGTGGATTAATTACTTGAAACACTCATGATAAATTGTTTAGCAATTTATCAAATACATGTTTATGTTTACTTCCGTTATTATTCGTTTAATTGTACGTTAATGCTGGGCATCAGATTCTATGCACACACGTTGTAATGTTTTTTTCTTGACCGAGCCTTGGCTTTTCTGTTAGTTGTTCGTTGAGAATTGAGGTTAGAGAAGTAAGGGTTAAATAAAAATAGTAAAAAAAAAAACACTTTAATAGAAAAACAAACAAAATGATCGTTAATAAGTTTTAAACGAGAAAAGAGTGATAAAAAAAACGTAATTAAAATATTTATTGACAAATATTTTTTTAGTTTAGTTTTCTATAAAGCTTGTTTTTTAGTTTGAGTGACCGTTAATGTAGACTTTTTGTGAGAATGATCGGGAGTGAGTAATAATTGGCCCCCCTGCTGCCTTCCTTGGATGTGGTAGCCATTTATCGAGATCTCTCTCCGGAAAATTTAATGTAGTATCTCTAATCCTGAAGATTCTGGTCAGGATAAAGATATTAAATTATTCTACTGACGTCGGTTTTTAATAAGTATGCTGAATGTCAATTTGATCTAACGTTTTAAGTTTTGCTAGATTGACGGAAAAACGGGAAAATAGTTCCCTGAGCCCGATGAAGGGTTAAAGTGGGTTTAAATCAAGTTCAAACATTCCGTTAGATACTCGTATATATAGACATAAGAGATAGATAGATGTGGATGAAGCTAATAAAAAAGCGTGTTAAAATAATTTGTCCATAGAATCAGAGACTGTTCAGATATTAGATAGTTGCTGATTAGCAATTCAGTAAGATTGCTAACTTTGATTGGCCTGTTAGTCTAGTGGTTAGTAACCCTGACTACTAAGACTGAGGTCGTGGGTTCGATTCCCTCCCAGGACAAATCTTTGTGTGATGAGCACAATCATTTGTTCTGTGTCTGGGTGTAATTTATCTATTTTATGTATTATGTATTTAGAAATATAAAAGTACGTTTATCAGTTGTCTGGTTACCATATTACAGGTTTTACCTAGTTTGAGATCAGATAACGTTGTGTTGGTTGTCCTAAGATATTGTTATTACTTATGCTAATATTTAAGAACGGTATGTTTTCTCGTCGACGCTAATCGTAACGATACGAAAAACATAAAATACTTAAACCAAAATGCGACAAAAACGACAGCTAAAAAGGTATAGACTGAACTGTTTTTGTATACTGGGTGTCACACGACATTACTAAGTCATGTCATTAAAAGAAAAGTCGTACAAATTACGTTTGTATTTTCCTTTTGATTCTATCGTAGTCAAGTATAAAGAACTGAGAGTCTTCTTAGCTCATTAATCTCATCCATGCATTAATTAATTAGACTTACATCTCTTAATTAAAACATTCACTGCTTGTGTAACTGGAGGTAGATTAGGAAAAATATATCTTTTTAACGATGAAATTATGTTCATTATCAACTGTTTTGGTACGCAATTCATGTGTTTTTTTAGTTTATATTAATTATTTATTACACCCACATTATACCACTTAACTGGCGATTTCCTATTAGCTATTAGGTCAAAATATCAAATCAATCAAATCAAAATATTTTTATTTCACATAAACCTACATGAGCACTTATGAAACGTCAGAAGCTAGGTGCACGGTTCCAAATTGTTGATTCCTATGGAGGAGGGCCGGCAAGAAACTCCACGGTTACTCTTTTAAAAATAATTGGCTTTTACAATGGTTTCAAATTACAGTGTTAATAGGTATGGCGGAATAGTGTGGGACTGTCAACAAGTACTAGGTATTTTACAAAATAGAAAAGATCTACAACGATCTCACATTCACAAAATATAAAAGAATCTTCTGAAGAAAGAATCTACATATCTGCATAACTCCTTGGGAAAAAGCGGCGTGACGTTATGTTTAATTATGGATGATCTATTTTAATACTCTGAAAGCCGTCGTTAAATTGTAAAAACGTATAATCTATGGATCTAGGATCTACTAAAAAAGGATCTACTAAATAGGATCTTTAGTATATATAAATTCTCTGTAAGTAAGAATTCTGAATATAAGGGTAAAAAGTTCTAGACGAAAAATAACGTAGTTAAACATTAGAATGTATTTAGCTTTTCACACAATGACCTTTTAAACTAATACCAAGGCGTGAAGATAGAAATAAAGCGGCTTACTTTAAGTTTATCTATAAAATACATTATTTATTTAATTGGTTATTAAAAAGCAAACTGAGTGTAGTTGCTTAATGTAACTCGTATTTTCTTGTAATCACAAAAAAATAAATAAAAGGAACGGATAAATTTATTAGCTATTGCAATTAATTAAATATACACTTTGTATAAGAGGGGAAATTGAAGGAACGGATCGGGCATTTTTGCATTCAGGGATGCTTAATGCTACTTTAGTTGTTTTTAAGAACTTGAACATTTATAAAGTTTATTCTAATGATTACCTTAACCAGTCAATTACCGTAATTACAGACACAATTAAAAAACCATTGTGTCGATACCAAATGTGGTATCTCAGGGACTTAGAGGTTAAAGAAGCTGTTTGTTAGTGTAGTAAAACATACTATTTTGGGTATCGAATAACTATTATATTGATCTATTTTAACTAAAATAATCACACGCTTTACAACATTTACAAAATTGATATCTATTATTATTATTTCTATTCTTAGAGACTACGACAGCACACGTAACAAACGGAATAACCCCATAACACATTCCCTATAATTACAGATATACCATTCGAATGACCTTGTTGTACTCTCGGTTGTTTGATTCCGCGCGAAAATCTAATCCTCGTCCTTCGATCCGTCCTTCAATCAAGGATAAATCCTTGACTTTTCGGTATGCAGGCTTAAAGACTAGTGGCAAGATATATAGGGGAATGGAACCGTACAATTATAAGGTTTTACATGGTCGTAAGGAAACATGACCTTTGCTTTTACACGGAAAACGTTTCAACGGGAATTAGACACGGCTTAAGGACACAACGGATCAATACAGAACTGTATTAGCACTTTATTGGTCCTTCGAGCCGGATGAAAATATTTAAGAAAATAATTGCTAACTAATTGCTGGGGCTGAAGATTTGGATGAGTTAAATTAGTATTGTGTAGCTGAAAATTGGAATAAAGTTGACTTTGATGGATTTCCTTCTCGATTTGTGAGTATAATGTGATCTGTGAACCCTTTCTTGAGGTTTCTTTGTGAAACACGAATAGGAAAACGATTGCAAAATCGACCACTGCTTTGTTGTTGTACATCGCTTGAGAAACTCGGATTTTTCGTTTGTTGTAAAAAGTCATACGGAAGTTTTGCTTAGCTTTACGTATCCTACTAATATAAAAATGTGAAAGTTTGCGTGTTTAGTGTGTATCACAAAAAACCGGCTGAAAAGATTTGGATGAAATTTGGCAAAAATTGTTCAAGCCTGAATTAACGCCGAAGACGCTTTTTATTCCGGTAGTACGTTTCCGCGGGTGACCGATTATGGCAAACTCCCACAAATTTAGGGAGGCCTTTGTCCAACAGTGGACGTCGTTCAGCTGAAATGATGATGATGATGATGACATTTCTCTAACGAAGCACCCAGATGATTTTCATAGAACGCACTTTCCAAAATAATTTGTCTTTTGCGGAGCTCGAAGTCGATTGATGTTCATTTGTCAACATTGGATTTGCATTTCCAATTTGTAACCAACAAAAGCTTTAAATTTGAGAATCCCTTACAAAGTTAATCGTTGGAGCCGAACTCATTTCCCCATGACTTTTTCTCAAGAGACTTTTGCAGACAGCCTATCTGTCGCCCACTAAATTAGTGAAGCTAAAAATAGCATAGAATTTCGTACCTATTCTTACAAATCACAGTAATGTACGTGACAATTTGCGTTCGTGTAATAAGATCTTTTTCGTAAATTTCATATTATTAAATTACTCGTATTATGGTTTGGTAATTTTATTATTAACTCAAGTACACCTACTGAGGAATTTTCTAACGCCATATTTTAGTTTATTATATTTTCAGTTACGTTGGGGTATTGCGTTTTATTTAATTAATTAATTAGTTATGAGTTGTTATTTATGTCCCTACATCTGATATTTATTTTTATTTCTTAATTTATTTATTTTTTGTTATAATTGCGGACTCTTTTAACGAACACGTATTTTTACATCGTTCTCATATTGATTTAACGACATAAATGTTGTAAACAACTTTTCAACCAACGAAAAAAAAAAAACGGAGGAGGTTCTCAATTCGACTCGCATATTTTTTTTTATGTATGCCACGCATAACTTTTTACATAGTGGTCCGATTGAAATAATTCTTCTTTTATTGGAAAGGGTATACTTCGAAGGTTCCATATAAATTTGGAAAACAAAATCGAACCCTAAAGGTCGGAAAACGGGCTGATTGATTATTCACTCAATGATTGTAATGAATAACCACGCATAACTTTATACAGAATAGTCCAATTTTGATAATTCATTTTTTATTGGATAGGGTATACCTTGCCAAGTATTATTAGTACATTAAAGCCACAAAAAAGTATAAATTAAAAACTTTTTAACAAAAAATTAAACCGCCGAAAAAACTGAAAAGAAAAAAATAATAAACTTTAAAATTTTGAGTCGGCGCTGAAAAATCAATGAACAAAGATCACTCAAAGCGCCGCACAGTGGTCTGAAAATCGAGCTCCATACTCATAAAAACTCAAACTCAGGAAATTAAAAACAAAAAATTGTAATGTGTCTGGTATACATACCTTTATGTAATATTAACGTATGGAAGGTATTAGTAACTCCACGCGTGAGAAAAAAAAGTTTTAAGTTTTTTTTGTATGGGAGAAAACACTTAAAGTTAATTTATTTGAAACTGAATGGAACTGAAGGGCTGGTGCTCATACGAGGTATTGTACCATACATGGCAGTCAAGGTGACATCAAATTCATATACCTTTCGGTGCCGCTTCGCGCGTACCAAATTTTTGAATTTTCGATAGCTGATTTTTCAAATCTTTGTCATGGTCAAACGAAGTTGACCATCGATTTACTTGTACAGTCTGTGCCCTACATTATCTGACCCTCTCGGTATGAACCACGCTCACATCGAAGTGCTAAGTCCCGCCCCATTTAAATAAATCATCTTGTTAAGCCATTTTGGTCATTATCTTGTTAGCGTTAAGATTGAGTTGCGTATTAACAAGTAATATTCTCAACAAGTTACTGTGGCTTCGCGGTTCGATGCTAGATTGACGATGAACGGTGCGTAAGTTCAAATCACACTCCACCTGTTAACAATTTCTATTTTTAATTGTTTTCATTTATGATTTCTGCCATATTTCTTGCATTATTATAGAACTTCTGATATGATTTCGCCTAACGAACATATCTTTTAAACAAGTGGGTAAAACTTCCTTGAATAATAGCGAATTTGATCCTTATCGCGGATTGGAAACTCCTTTGGGTATTTTGATAAATCATGTTGTCAAGCGATTTTAATTATTATCCTACTGTCGTTAAGGTTGAGAGGATTAAAAGGTTGAGTATCAAAATGCAATAAGACTACTTAAAACAACCAAGGTGAGGGTGGATTAACAAAAAAATCGCGCGTCAACAACATCACAATTTGCTGTATACGCTTAGTATTCTGTGACACATTTTAATAACTGCTTTGCGATATTGAACTTAATGATACCTACTATATGGTTCAAATTCTATAGAATATTGCGTCCAGCTCACAACTAACAGCTAATTTGAAGACAGAATAGTAAGAGTTCATTTGGTCTCGTGGTCATTAAACAAATTGTTGTCTGGGTTCAAAACCAGCATAACCTATAGACTACTTTTTGTTCGTAATGGTTTGTTTATTTTTATATTTTTTACTTTTTTCTTTTATTTATTTTTATATTTTTTTACTTTTCTCTAAGGAACGAAGTCTTTAAATGTGTTTTTCAATGGGTAGTTTGTAAAGGAATGAAACAAAATCATTGCAAAAAAATGATAATCTTTATTAATTAAAATATACTATATACTATAAGTAAATAAAGTGAGTAAATGCTCATAGTTCAGAATTAATTAGCTTTTTTACTGTAACATTCAAAGTTAACTATTTGCTAACAAACATTTTTAACACGTTGAGAGCCAAACAAAAAATTGTTAGTAGCAAGCACGCGATAACGCGTGATCGGCCATAATACAGAGCCGACGAATCACGTGATGCCGCGTGATCGGCACTCAACGTGTTAAGCAGAACAATGCTTGGAAGTTTGTTGTTTATTTTTAACGTAAAGATTTTTTATTTACCCACCTGTTTACAAAATAAGTTTTTTATTCGAAATTCATATCGGTCTTTCTATAATACTTCTTAATAAGCCTTTCAACCTTAACTACAACAAGATAATGATTAAAATGACTTAACATTATTATCTAGATGTCGTTAAGGTTGAAGGCTGAAGAATATGCAATACGACTACCAGAAATAACCCAATCGAGGGTGGATTAACATAAAATTATAATAAAAACACCACTGTTAGCTGTCAATGCTTAATATTTAATTCCGTGATACATTTCAATAGCTGCTTATTGTTTTTCAATAATGAACTTAATGGTTTATATCATATGGATCAAATTCTATAAAATATTGCGTCTAGCATCACAACTAAAATTTAATTTGAAGTCACCTAATAAGAAGTGAATTGGTCTCATGGTCATTAACGTAGATAGATAAGCATCGTTGTCCAGGTTCGAAACCAGTATAACCTAAAGACTTCTTTTTGTTCAAAATGTTTTTTTTCTATGTTTTTTTTTTTTACTTTACTTTAAATATTTTAGGCGCCAAATGTTTTTTTTAGATAGGCAGTTTGTTTAGGAACAAAACAACATCATTATTGAAGAAAATATTTATTATTTCATTAAAAAATACTTAAGTAAATAAAGTAAGTAAATGCTCATAGTTTCAAAATTAATATATATTTTATAGTAGCACATTCAAACTTAACTATTTACTTAATAAGTTATATAAAACAATATCAATGAAATAACCACAACACTTTCTTCTCTTACATATATTATTAACAACGATATATGTTATGATGAGGACTCATCGGTAAGCTAGTTATTGTTCAACAAACAGTTCATTAACTGTGATTAAGTAATTTGTGAAATGTTTTACAGTTTTATAGGTATAAGTATGTGGTGAATCAACATGTTATTTAAACATAAAAATGGATTTCCATTTATAACAATAACATCACCACAGAAATTGTAACATTGTAATGGTTTAGCATTCATTGAATTGAGCATTCACTTACTTAATATGTTTAAAAATACTTATGTAGATAAGTGAGTGGCGGCGTGACGCATCATCTCCAATAACTTGCTATAAGCGGCTACGTATGCACCATGTTCCAGCACAAATCTTTTCCTCTCATGTGCTGCAGTAGCCCAGGGTCATTCTACCGATGGTTAGACAAGGTAGTAAGAAATATTATGTTTAATTGCAGCTAAGCGAATAGGCATCAATGGACATTGCATATGGCTTGCAACAATAAGTAGTTTGGTGGCGTTCGGATTCGTGACTATACGATATACATCATGGGATTTGCTCCTGGACGATTGCACTGAAGATTTTTCAGTATTTCCATAAAGTCTTAACCATAACCTGACTGTATTCGTCTGAAACAAAAGAAAAAAACTTATTAACAATTTTGGAAACGTGCAGCTAACTTGTAGGGAGTGGGTGTAATGGAATAATAGCAAAATACAAGATTACTAGGCTATAACAAATTATAAAGGTCAATTTCAAAGAGTAAAATTAAAAATTAAAACACTTACCGATATATTAACACTACGAACAATCTCTTTGATTTCACCATTTTGCTCATGTAAACATAATTATTATTTTATGTTTAGTATAATCAGTAGATTCCGACATGACGCTTTGTTTACACATAAGAAAATCAATAAAGACATGTCTAATGTTACTTTTCACGATTTACGTCAAACGTTTTACCAATGTTTTGCTTTGTCACTGCTATTAGGCGTAGATTGACCTGTGTCACTTAAAACAACTTACTTCAATCTACCCCACGAAGTCAATATATTTTACTTCCTTGGTAATTATAAGTTCTGTGGACATAAAGATTTCTTTATTTACCCACTTGTTTGAAAGATATGTTCGTTAGGTGAAAATCATATCACCAGTTCTGTAATAATGCAAGAAATATGGTAGAAATCATAAAATGAAAACAATATAAAAAAGAAATTGTTAACAGGTGGAGTGTGATTTCGAACTCACACACCATGCATCGTCAATCCAGCATCGAACCGCGAAGCCACAGTAACTTGTTGAGAATAAGCGAAATTAACGATTAGGTAGTAGCCGTGTAAACACAAACATATTACTTGTTAATACGCAATTCAATCTTAACGCTAACAAGATAATGACCAAAATGGCTTAACAAGATGATTTATTTAAATGGGGCGGGACTTAGCACTTCTATGTGAGCGTCGTTCATACCGGGAGGGTCAGATAATGTAGAGCACAGACTGTACTATCGTTAGTTAATAACCTACTAATGAGTTTTTTGATGAGAATAATTAAATACGTTATTGATCAAACACTTTTTTTGATGATTTCCCACCCAAAAAAAAGACCTCTAACTTATTAATTTCCGTAGGAGTTGCTTTACGTATATCACAAGTCTGAGATGAGGTATTTGATAAATGAGAAGTGATTTTGCCATAAATCATGGTCATAAGCATCGAGTGCTTAACAGAATGGCTTCCCACAATAGAAGGCTGCAGGTATTCAATCTCGTTTTCAATCTTAGCCTGTTCTTCAACTATGTTCAACTTGTTTTCGTTTGAAAACTTAAAATATATATGTCTGCAGAACATTGTGGAATATGGCTTTGGATTCTCCCATATTACTTCTTCGCTACAAACTAAGCACAGAGGCACAAACGAACACATAAAAATGCTAAAATCATCATCCTCTGCCATAGCACCATCAAAACCCCACTTGCATATAAGTATAAATTCTTTGCCATCCAGTGAAGATTCTGCACGTAGGATTTTCCAAGTCTAGCCACAGTTTTAATCAAAATTGCTTGAAGTTTTACTTTAACCCCTCTTTCCGTGACTTCAGATGGCACCTTTTGGCGAATAGCAGTTCTGTTAAGCAATCGATGCTTATGACCATGATTGGTGGCAAAATCACTTCTCATCTATCACATACCTCATCTCAGACTTGTGATATATGTAAAGCAACTTTTACGGAAATGAATACGTTAAAGGTCTTTTTTTTTGGGTGGGAAATCATCAAATGACCTCTCCCGCTCTGGTCGGAGTGGAAGGGCGTGTCATTATAACTCAGCCATATTCACGGGATTAACAAATGAGGTACTTAGTAACATCAGTTTTCAGTCACTTGTTAATCACCGTAATTATGATTGATTATGCAATTTTGTAAAAAAAAAGTATTTGATCAATAACGTATTTAATTATTCTCATCAAAAAAGTAATTAGTAGGCTATTAACTAACGATAGTACAAGTAAATCGATGGTCAACTTCGTTTGACCATGTCAAAGATTTGAAAAATCAGCTGTCGAAAATTCAAAAATTTGGTACGCGCGAAGCGGCACCAAAAGGTATATGAATTTGAAGTCACCTTGATCGCCGTGTATGGTACAATACCTCGTATGAGCACCAGCTCTTCAGTTCCATTCAGTTTCAAATAAATTAACTTTAAGTGTTTTCTCCCATACAAAAAAAAAACTTAAAACTTTTTTAATTTCCTGACTTTGAGTTTCTATGAGTATGGAGCTCGATTTTCAGACCACTGTGCGCCGATTCATAATTTTAAGGTTTATTATTTTTTGCTTTTCAGTTTTTTTGTTTCAATATTTTAAACTCTACGGAAAATCCGTAGAATTTATTGTCCATTCTTCTTTTTTGTTCTCTCTCCATAGGTAACTACTACGCTTTGGAATGGGCAACTAGCTTTATCATTATGACTCACCGATTTTTTGACAATTCAAAAGTGTCTGTAATTGTGTATTTTAAATAAATGGTTTGAGTTTGAATCTAGTTAGTCAATATTACAATTTTCAGAATCTAGACGAAAATAGCTCAACTCGAAAATATAGTTAGAGGAAAAAGAATTACTGTGTCGCCCAGCGCAAAATCTGATAGTGGACGTAACGCGTTTAAAGCTATTTTTATCTACGAGACACGTGTCGCATGACCCCTCTATCGTTAGATAAAATTAAAATCTGCTTGAGGCGTGAAGATAAACGACTTTTTAATTGCTTATGGCTTTCCGCAGACGAAAGAAAATGTTAACACATTTACCGGTGAGCTTTATCGTATTCTAAGGTAAATTCTTAGGTGGTGAGACATTATTTAAGCTTAGTTATTGTGTAGGGGAAGTACCTACGTCCAAAATGACATATGGTTTTGTTTTTTAATCATATATATTTTAATTAACATAATTACAATCACTGTTTATTTTGAATAATCATCTTTGTTTAATAAGTTTTAACCTAATTTAACTCGTAATTGGATAGGAACCATATAAAAAATATAATTTAAATTAATCGAAGCCTCTAAGGAAATTCATTTTGTCCATATGGTACGGACTAAATGACATACATAATAAATTCTGAAGTACATATTTCACAAAATATGAAATATGAGCCCAAAGAGAACAATTGCTGCACCGTAGCCAGCACTCGCTGGCCTTGGAACGGGAAAAGAGGTCGTTACAATAACTGCATGCGCAGTCATCATCATCACCGTTCGACACAGCTGGAAATCTTCTGTATTTGAGTCCTCAACGGAATGAGTCTTCTGTACCAGTGTTCATCTTTTTCTAAGTGCTTTTCAAGATCATTATCGTAGTTTGATTCAATATTTAAAAGCTCATCTTTGAATAAAGGTATGTCGTTTTGCCCCGAATGTAAGTATTTCATTTTACCCCACAGGTTATGTAAACACTAACTAAGTCATAATTACTATAAACACGAGATTTATAAATTAATACTTTTAAATAATCCAGTGCAATGCTATACTTTTTGAATTTACTTCAAAAGATGTAATAGAAACCACGAGAAACTGATCAAAAACAGGACGAAATCAATAAAAATAAAAAACTTTTACGCACAAAAATCGCATTCCTGCAAGTTACTTCGGCGTGACGAAGTCAATGGCGGTATAAACTTATCAGGTATGCTAGCAAGGCCGGCGTCACATAATGATATGGCAACTGCAGGATAATAGCCCACCAATTTCGAAAAAAGCCCGATGTTTCATTTTGTCCGTATATGTCATTTTGGACGTACTTCCCCTATATACTATGTTTTCTAACAATATTAGAACTCTTTTTATTCTGTGCCATTTAGCGCAGATGCTAGATCTTTTTGTGCTTCAAATAAAACTAGAGATATTCAGATTAGTCGGTAAAGCCGACTATCCGGCGCGACTATTCGGCAAAGAGCGCCGATTTTCCGGCTACTTACTTTATATATTTCGATTCTTAATTAATATATTTTTTCAAGAATAAAATTACACATTTTTAAATGTAAAGCAACTTTTTACGTTGGAATAAAAATATCTAAGACAGACATTTATCAAAGACTTGAATCAGCTGTGAACGAAGCGTCAATTGCCGAATACCCCTGAAACCGTGATCGACTTGACCGAACAGTCGGCCGATTAATGTCTTTACAACAGACTAATTGGCTGATCGGCTAGTCAGCCAGTTATAGTCGGCGCATCTCTAAACCAGACACCTTCCATTTCATTTACATGAATAAGCAGTTGATTGATTGACTAACTAACTAACTGTATCAATATGAACATATCGTATCATTACTATGTATTTTATTTTAATTATGTATTTATTTGTTTGTCTAATTCAATTTTTTTTAATTTATAAATGCATACACATATCACGTTGCAGCTTTGATATAAAACTGATTTACATCCGTCACCTCATTTTCAGGTCCAGTTGAAAACCAGCGTCAGGCACTAGTTGTCTGGCTTTTTTGCTGAACTGGGCCTTTTTGGCGCAGCCGTGAGGCACACTGTAATGCTAGTTTCTGACATCTCACCTTACACTTTTTTATTTTTTTTTTTTATTCTTTCCTGCTGTATAACTAACTGTTATGTGCCTTTCAACTGTGCTAAATAAATGTATTTTCTTTCTTTCTTTCAGTTTGTATGTCGTTCGGTTACAAAGCTAAGCATTTTTAATTCCCTATGGAATGAAATTTTAGAATTGAATTGGTATATTTTACTTACTGATCGTTACTGTTTTAATGGACCAGTTAGATGAATATAACATTACGCCAATATTCCCCGAAGGATTATAGAAAGGCACATATGTTACGCCAGTAATGTTTGAGTCCCATGTAATGGGTGGCGAGAGCAATATTCCCAATGGAAAAATCCCAATAACATTTTAGGAATGAAAATTAACTTAAGACCGACTAACGAGACTGTCAGATGAAGTAGTATAAGTTTCCAGAAGTAATTTTAAATATTGTGCTTGTAAATATATGTACATGTACGTATGTGTATGTGTGTAGTCTAAACACCTAATAATATACTATTGTTTCAGTTTTATTGATTCATTATGTTATTTAAATTATTTAATTAAGTTTTTTATAATGGTTCCGCTGAACCAAATCCTACCATCTGGTCTCTTCACTGTCCTTGGATGACTGGTAGAGATTACCTAAGGCATTAAGACGGCCCTTGTACTTTTATGCGCCAAAATTTGAAATAAATACATAAATTAATCATGAAACTCAGCGTTAATAATAATGAGGGTAACACAGTATTAACAGCCGGAGAAGCATAAAATCGAGAATTATTAAAAAACCAATTAACTGATTCATGAAGGAAATGAAATTTCAAATTAACTTTTATGACGGTCCTTGGTACAATTTCGACACCGCTTTCCTGTGTGATTTCATATTACTTCAACATCTGTTGCTCCAATATGTCATTGATTTGTTGGAACAGTCATCTGCCATGGTATAAATATGTTGATCCAGTCATTTGACATGGTATAAACAATTGCTACGGATATCCGGCGTTGGCGCGGATTCAAAGAGAACTTTGTTTATTTATCATTAATATTATTGTAAACTGGTGTTCGTTATTGGTTATATTTCCTTTGATTGTGTAATTTATTTCTTGTGTTTCGTAATGGCAATTTTACTTAAGACAAAATCTGCCTAGCCTTTTCTCAATTTTTACAGTCGGTTTCCAGTCTTACGTATGGAGTAACTGCCTATCTGAACTCCACAACCCGGTTAATGGGTAACACGTTACCCCTTGGTAAGATTGGTTGTTAGACTTCAAGGCTTCTAAATTCCCGTAACGACTGTCAAAGATTTAGATTTTACCTAAGTGTTTAATGTATTTGAACAGGTGTTCTGTTCAAATAACTATTATTCTAGAAGCAATTCAAAAGGGGGACACTAGCTTGTCTTTTCGAGTTGCAATTGCCTTAAAGCTTTTAATTGCAAGTTTTGCTTGTTTATTTATTATTATTTATAAGTTTATTTCAGACTAGCTTTTTGCAGCGGCTTCGCCCGCGTATTATACATATTAATCTTCCTCTTGAATCACTCACGTCTATCGATATTTCCGCAAATAAAATCCATTGCGTATTTAAAAGATCTTATCATACAGATGTGCTAACCGACTTTATTTTATACGATGTAAATATTAAACTTAATCCATACAATTATAAAAGCTCAAATTTCGATTCCTCATCCCTTCCTCTTTACCCTCTAAAGAATCTGACATTTCTAAACCCATCTTCATAGTTCATTACTTATGCGTAAAAAAGAACGGAAGAACTGAGGCGAAGAAAGAATTCCGGTACCTACGCTATTTTTCTAACAAAACTGTTATTGTCGGAACCGCTAAGAGCTTCAATATCCTGCATTTAGTGGTTTTGATTTACTTTATTTCCCTAAAGACTGTTATTTATCGGATACTGGAAAATGGTCGCAGTTTTCCGTTTGTTTGAGGAAAACCGACAAGTTTATGTAGAAAGTGTTTGAAAGAAATTAAACTATGAGTTTGCTTGGTTAAATAACACTGGTCAACAAGGTTTTTGCCCAATGATAATGAGTTATAATATCATGAAGTACGCAGCAGCTACCCACCAACCATATACGTTTAGCAGCTGGCTTAGCTCAAATTTTTGAAATTATGCTCATGGTGTGCAAGTTGAAATTTGTATTCGCTGCGCGCGACCACAAACATGTTCTTGCTTGTTCAATGCACTATCTCCTAATGAGTCTGATATACAAATACAAACTAACAGAGCACTTTGATTGAACAGGTATATTGTTATATCTGTAGCTAAAAAATGGTCAGAATCGTGTATAAAGTGAATTATACCTGTTTTAATTGAATTTTCTATACTTATTTGTTTTCATTTAAGTATATCGAATTGTATCAAAGTATTTCATCAATATAATGCCTCGTTGTTGTTTAAGTAATCCAGACAATTACTGTTACGTGTGCGGTAATTTTACTACGAAAGGGAAGAATGAAAAATTAACTCCTATTTCTCTTAACCGCGAAAGAGATGCTTTTTAATACCGTAAAGAAAAGTTCGTAAAAAAATTCAGATGCAAAATTATAGGAAGGGATTTTTATTGGACCTCAAATACGAGGGTTGATTAAGGACAATACATTTAATAGTCAATTAAATAAAAACGAGAGTAAGGCTTAAAAATTTATGATACAAGTTTTTACTAATTTCATCAGAAATGTGAGAGCTCAAAACTATAAAAAACTTCTGAAAGATATGATTGAAGCCTTGCACGCTATTGGCTGTAAAATGTCCCTCTAAATACATATTTTGAACTCACATTTAGATTTTTTACCTCAAAATATGGGAGTCGTTAGCGATGAGCATGGTGAGTGTTTCCACTAGGAAATAGCGGGCATGGAACGGCGATATCAAAGAAAGTGGAGTCTTACTTTGCTTGCAGATTATTGTTGGATGTTAAGAAAAGAAGCTGTAGATCTCAATTGTAAAAGAAAAAGTAGTTTAAAATTTATAAGTTCCCTTTTAAAATTATTAAAATTTATTCATGTAAATATTTTTTTAACTGGGTGCTAAGTCTTTATATTGATATCCACAAAAAACCCGAGCTAACCAAGACGTAAAAATAGTATCACTGTGAATGCTTTTTAATGCTCTTTTAAAATCATTACAACTTATTTCATGGGCTTACAAAAGTTGGTTTTTTGTTGTGTAATCAGGAAGCTGCGCATATTGAGTTACTCTATATTCATTTTCGGAGTCAATTTATTTTAGGAGTGAATTTTGGGTCATCTTCATCTGGCTAGTCTTTTCCCAGCCATGTTTTGCTAGGTTTTCAATATTTAGACCGGTAGACTGACTATCAATCATGGCGGTTACTGCAAAACCCATTTTTGAGACAGGCCTATGTCCAGCAATAGACGTCTTCTGGCTGAAATGATGATGGTAGTTGCCTATCTGACCTCCACAACACAGTTCGTGTGGAATACGATACTGCTTGGTAAAAATAGTGGCTGGAAAATGGAAAATAGAAAAAGAAAAAAAAAAAAAAAAAAATTGTGGTGGAAAATAGTGGTGGTGGCTGCTTGGTAGTGGTGGTGGTGGTGGTGGTCTGTACGTAACGCATGTCAAAGATCACAAGAAAGAAAAGAAAACAAGATAATTTTTGTACTAAGCCCTATTTTGAAAATGAGGTTTCCATAAGCTAGTAAACTGATATTTTTATCAATATTATATAGCCGATAGAAAAGTCAACCAGTAGTTGCATGGTACCGCGTATTTTAATATCCAGGTTAAAAAGGTATTAGGATGTGGTACTTGAACATACTTTTATGGCACAATAACAATAGATACTAGTGATAACAAAGTGAATAAAAGCAGATATAGCCTGTTAACAATGATTATGGAGTAAAGATATTATTAAATAGAATAGATAAATTGAAAAGGGCACAGACATATACTCGTGCCGTTCCATTTACAGAGAGGTTTCCAGTAGTATATGTACTACTGAAAAGCTGTTTTAAGTATTTGATATGTTTTGAAGTAAATTATTCTTTAAGCACATTTTGCGCTTTTTAGGGTTCCGTTGCCAAATGGCAAAAAACAGAACCCTTATAGATTCGTCATGTCTGTCTGTCTGTCTGTCTGTCCGTCCGTCCGTATGTCACAGCCACTTTTTTCCGAAACTATAAGAGCTATGCTGTTGAAACTTGGTAAGTAGATGTATTCTGTGAACCGAATTAAGATTTTCACACTAAAATAGAAAAAAAACCATAAATTTTGGGGTTCCCCATACATAGAACTAAAACCCAAAAATGGTTTTTTTCATCAAACCCATACGTGTGGGGTATCTATGAATAGGTCTTCAAAAATGGTAATGAGGTTTCTATTATCATTTTTTTCTAAACTGAATAGTTTGCGCGAGAGATACTTCCAAAGTGGTAAAATGTGTGTCCCCCCCCCCCCGTAACTTCTAAAATAAGAGAATGATAAAACTAAAAAAAATATATGATGTACATTACCATGTAAACTACCACCGAAAATTGGTTTGAACGAGATCGAGTGAGTAGTTTTTTTTAAAACGTCATAAATCGTAAACCGCGATTTACCTTACATTCAATCAACTGAAATATAAAATAAAAAATAAAAAAACATTTATTTTTAAACCGAGAATACCTACAGGTTTGTACGGAACCCTCGGTGCGCGAGTCCGACTCGCACTTGGCCGGTTTTTTAGTGTTCCATACGGAGATGTTACCAACAGAGCCGTAACTAAGCCTTTGCTGTCTGTCAGCCGGGGATACGTAGACCCTTAAATTTCTCACAGAATGTGTAACCACTATTGTCGCTGTAACAACAAATAATAAAAATAAAGTTAACAATTAAAGTGGTCTTCATACAATAACCGTGTGTTTTTCGGCGTTTCTTGCCTTATACTACGAAACTCTTTGTGTGCAAGTCCGACTCGCACTTGGTCGATTTTTAGATTGCTATGAGTTGGTATTAAGAGTACTAATCTAAACTGTATCACTTGGGAATTGTATTACATTATCTTGTTAACCGCTTCATTTTTCCTAAATTTACCGTCCAGTTAAACTTACTTTACGTCCCTGGTCAAAGTGTAATTGACCCCCTAAAGGGGGTATCTTAATGTCCCACGAAATTCTGCGGGTGGTTATAATAATGGTAATTTGCTAATTATTTGGTAAAATTATACGGTACATTAAAATCAGAAGGTCTAATTAAATATATATATATCTGTCTAATATAAGTCTAGGCACTAAGATCTCTATGTTTAGCCCTTAACAGCGTATATCAAATAGAATTTTGTAATAATGTAATGACACGCAAAATCAAAGTTAAATTATCCTAAAACATAGTTAACAATAATCTTTTAAGTTTGAGAGAAATTCAATGACAAAAAACATGTAAACGAAAATAAAACATATGCCTGCTTTCTCTACCTTTTAACTAAGGTACCCAAAACATTATTTCGCTAGAAACATCAAAGATTTCAATTCGCCGAAACACCCTAGCACTTGGGGTCAAGATCCCACCTATAAAGCAGAATATATTTCCCGGAGACCCCTCGTGGAAATGAGACCTTTTTAGGGGCTACTTGATTATAATAATGAGACTAGAGTATTAGGCTAGATCCCTACAAGAATAATTATGGATGCCTTTTAGTCTGGTTGGTGTATTCTTTTTAGTAAAATGCATTTTTTTCCTGTAGTGGTTGCGTTGTTTGTGTTTTTTAACCGACTTCAAAAAAAGGAGGAGGTTATCAATTCGACTGTATTTTTTTTATTTTTTTTATGTTTGTTACCTCATAACTTGTGACTGAGTGAACCGATTTTAATGACTCTTTTTTTATTTGAAAGCTTGTGCTTCCCGAATGGTCTCATTTTAATTTGGTTCTATTTTTATTTTATTTTTTTATGTTTGTTACCTCATATCTTTTGATTGGGTGAACCGATTTTGATGATTCTTTTTTTATTTGAAAACTGGTGCTTTCCGAATGGTCCCATTTTAATTTGGTCCCATTTGAACAATGGGGTCCATATAAGTCTTAAATTTGCATTACGTATTTCCGCGACAAATGAACCAATTACGCGATTAGATTAGTGCGGAGTATCTACCACATCTAAAAAGTTAAAAAATAAAAACTTTTTACAAAAAAAATAAACAACCGACTTCCTTAAAAAACACTACAAAGTTAAAAATAACTTTAATTTCGGAAGTCGGTGGCAAAAATCTTAAATACAGAGCCACCGACTTTCGAAATTAAAGTTATTTTTGACTTTGTAGTTTTTTTTTTAAGGAAGTCGGTTGTTTTTTTTTGTAAAAAGTTTTGTTTAGTCTATTGGCTTGGTGGTCACAAGCGCGACTGTTTGGGCAGTCCTGGGTACGTAAGTCATAAGTCATTTATTTCTTAACAAAATACATTGTGTTGAAAATCTTCATAAATCAAATAGAAAAATCAATAATACTAACTACATCAGTGCATTCATATCGTAAAATAATAAAAAATAAAATTTAAATATGTCAGTACTTCAATAACAAAAAATAGTAATAATAATTAACACAGCATTTAAGTAGAAAAAGTAAAAAATCAGTACAAAAAAAAAAAACATACACACAAGTCATAATTTACAAATCATCCAAATAAGGCCTTCGTTTATCGCCAATGAACTCATCGACACTGTAATAGCCCTTCCTCAATAAATATGTCTTCAATTTATTTTTAAATAAGTTAATGCTGTTTATGCTTTTAAACTCCACTGGCAACTTATTGTATAGAAAGACAGATTGGACTCTAGGACTGTGGTGAACCACGTTCAATTTTGGTTGGATTGTGGAAGGTAAGTCTTTCCTACGAGAACTGTCTCTTACATGTTTTTCCTCACTGGTCTCGTGCAAATTCTTGAAAAGTTCGTCAGCAACACCAGAATATACAGACAAGGCACTGTTAAAATGTTAAGCCTAATAAAGTGGTCCCTGCACGAATCCGTCTGTTTCATACGCAGCATTGTCCTTAAGGCTCTTTTTTGGATTACAAATACCGAGTGCACATTGTAGTTATAGCTGTTCCCCCAGAACTCAATACTATATCTAAGCCTGGACTCAACCAAAGCAAAGTAAACCATCCTGAGTTGGGCCAAATTGAGTTCATCCCTCAAGCTTCTGATTGCATAGCATGCAGAGCTAACAGACTTAGTTAGTGACAATGTCTCAGCCTTCTAGTTCAATAACGCATCAATGTGGACACCCAGGAATTTAACATGATTGACCACTTCGACATTGCTACCACAAGACACAACCTTAAGACTAGTGTTATTGCGTACTGTTGTCTTGAATAATAAACATTTTGTTTTATTAATATTGAGTTTCAAATTATTGGTACCAAACCAGTTTTCGAAAGCCTTTAAGGCAGCATTAATCTTAGATTCTAAATTGTTTATATTATCTGCCGAAACTATAGCATTTGTATCATCAGCAAAAATAATAAGTGTTGTGTCAGTTACTCGTTTTCTTATATATTCAATCAAGACATTTATAAATAGGATGAAGAAAATAGGGCGCAGAACTGAGCCCTGAGGGACACCTCGGGATACAGTCAGAAGGTTGGATTTATATATTTTTTCTTTTCCATCCACAGTCGACTTGTTCTCAATGTACTGACGTCTGTTATGCTAATAGGAGCTGAAAAGCTTCAATACGTTCTCCCGTATACCATAGTGTTCTAACTTGGCCAGAAGAATTTCATGGTCTACTGTATCGAAAGCAGAACTAAGGTCTAGAAAAATACCTGCCACTTTAAGCTTGTTATTTAAATTACAGACAACGTCGTCAATTAATGCCTCAATAGCATCGGTGGTTCCTAAAGATTGTTGGTATCCGAATTGCTGACTATTTAAAATACTGTGCGTCCTTAAGTGTCTCATGAGTCTATTTTTCATAATTTTTTCAAAGATCTTTGATAATACAGGCAAAAGGGAAATCGGTCTGTAGTTTGCAGGATCTGTTTTAGAATCTTTCTTAAAAATTGGAAGCACACGTGCAATTTTAAGCTGATCGGGGAACAGGCCTGCTTCTATGCATTCATTATAAAACGATGCTAATGGAGTTGCCAATACGTCAATGTTATCCTTAATAATAGTCAGAGGGATTTCGTCATAACCAGTACTGGATTTATTAGGCATATTTTTAACCAAATTAAAAATGTCTAAAGGAGTGACTGCGTCAAAACTCATATTAGAATCAACTCTGCTAATACTCTCAGTCAAATATGCCATTGCTAATTTTTGGTCACAAGCTTGAAGGTCGATAATGTTATCGAACTTTTTAGAGAATATGTTAGCCACATCTGAAGCATTATTAGTAACTGTGTTGTCAATCTTAAGAATAATTTGTTCCTTTTCAAAGTTTTTACCTACACTGCGCTGTCGATTTACTATTTTCCATATCGTCCTACTAGAATCCGGTGCCATTTCTATTTGTTTTCTGACATCATTCCTTTTTGCACAACTTATTATTTTTCTATAGATCCTGTTATACTTGTTTCGATATTCTAAAACTGAATTGTCACATTGTGTTTTATCTATGGTGTTAAGGAAACGTTTAACTTTACTGGCCGTTCTTATTCCATTAGTTATCCATTTAGACCTCCTATTGCTATTAACACTGACTTTCGATTTAAACTTCTTAAAGTACAAAGAATGCATTTCTCTGAATTGTCCTATAAAAGTGTTTATACCTGTGCTCCATTCTGTCTCTAACAGCTTTTTCCTGAAGTCACTTTTGTTCTTGTCAGTATATTTTCTTCTGTTAAGACGTATATAATTAATCCGTTTCTTAAGGTCAACCTATTCTAAGCGAAGTGTACAGAACAGGCCCGCGTGACTGTCAGACAACCCATTATGATCAACATCTGTACATTTTATAAAAGTGTCAGGTACATTAGTTAATATATTATCTATGTATGATTCCGATTTATTTCTTCTGAAGGTGGGAGTGTTTATTAGATATCTGAAGTTATAGCACGCTAATAATGATAAGAAAGAATTGTGTCTAGTGTCATCTTTTAAAACATTAATATTGAAGTCGCCACAAATTATACATAATTTATTGAGGAAATGCTGTAACAGTTTTTCAAGCCTATCCATGAAGTTATCAAAATTGCTGTTTGCAGGAGTTCTATAACAACAAACAACACACAAATTTGTCTCAAAATCTCTAACTCCACATACTTCGAAGCAATCAGTTTTATACAACTGGTTGCATACTTGAAGTTCATCCACTTCTCGATCTTGCGGTGTTAAAATCATTGAACCTCCTCTATTTTTTTTGAGTCTAGTATTGTATGACCCCATTTTGTAATTACCAAAATTGAATTGTTTTCCGAGAGTATCATTCAGAAAATGTTCGGTTATATATAAAAAAAAATAATTCTTTTTGCAATTCGCATATATACATTTGAAGATCATCTTTTTTATTATTAATGCCACATAGGGCCACGTAGGGCAGTAATTTAAAGGATTTCAAATTAGGTGTTGCGTCCTGAAATAGTTTCTCTATGCGCACGCAACGCGTAACGGAATGACATCTGACTTGTCAAGTTTGATTTTGACGTTTGACACTTTCTCTTGATTTCCGGGGGGAATCGAGGAAGCACGCCGCCGTTTGGGGTCTCGCGGCTTTTGTTGAAATCAATCTCTTAACCGGTCGTTTTGGTGGACAATGGACCATGACCCAGTTGTTTGAGTTAATAACCCCTATCTTGGTGTAATAACACGGGTTTTGGACATATTTTGGATAAATAGTTTGAAGGTTAAGCAAAGTGTGACGCTGTTGTGAATGAGTGATTTGAAGACCGCATGCTGTGATTGTCTCCAGCCGGGTTGAAGCGGAATCTAACCTGAAGAATACTCGTAACGTCACAACACAATACAGATACACTCACTTACATACATATCTCCAGGTTGGCACCAGAGCAGTGTCCTTCAGCCAACAGGTAAGTGTTTGATTTGATTGTAGTTTGGCTCCGCGCACGGCGGACAGTACGCTAGCCACTCTTGTCTCTAGAGCCCCACGATTCTAACTCTTCCACTGCGCACTTGAAATCGTATTGAGAGGCCTAGCCTGGCAGCGTACATTTTGGTAGCAGAGGCGTGGTTCTAACCTATAAAACCACCAAGTAATTTACAGTAGGCTAATTACTTGGCAGTCTCTACAAGGGAAGTAGTAATACGCTGTAAATATTTGATAACTATAATTAATTGTTATTTGAAATAATTTGTTTGAATTTATTGAGACGGGTAACCTGATGTTGCCAAAGTCAGCCGGGCTAATAAAGTGGATTGGATTGGGCTGTGGTGCAGCCCCTTGTTGTAGCCCCTTTTTGTGTCTGATCTGTGTTGTATTGAATGTCAGGAAGACATTAAAATATTGAGTTTGTACCATTGATATGGTTATTTGTGAAAATTAATATTTGAAAAATTATTGGCATTTTTGAGTATTACCATTGTTTTGAGTTGGAATAAAGGTTCATTATTGTTGTACCATTAACAAAGTGGTTTGTGAACTTAACTTTTGGAATTGGATTAGAATTTGAATATTTGAAATGAATATGATATAGAATTTTGAACGTTGATATTGATTTTGAATTAAAATAAAAGTTTATTGTTGAATTGAATTGAAACAATTTAATGTTATTTCTTGAGTTGCTGATTAGTCAGTTTGGTAGTTTGATTGTAGTTATTTTGTAATATATTGTTTGAACTTTGTTACTTAATTACCTTTTGCTTGGTTTATTTTATTTGATTGCTTGCGTTGGATTTCCTTGTTATTTATTGATTGAAGTTTGTTATTTGATAATTTAATTGTTTTGTTTATTTGAATGGTTTTGTTTGTGCAATGGCATACAGATGGAAATATGAACACCTGTCCAGGTCAAGCCGGAGACCTCGGTTGTTTCAGGTCCCGGACTATTGAGTAGATTGCCTGCTTTGGAACTGCCACACTTGACGGTCGCTGGGACCACTGGTACGGTTTACAAAACCTGTTTGCAAGTTTGGTTGATGCACGCTCGGACCTCAGACCTGCCCTAAAGTTGGCCTATTTGTTGTCTGTCCTGGAAGGTGAGGCCCGAGCCTTGGTACAGCATCTGTCGTTGACTGACTCAGCCTACCCTACCGCTTTGGGACTACTCACCCAGCGGTACCAAAATAAACGTTGTTTGGCTGACGTTCACATTGAATTGATTTTGGGGTTACCGGTCATTACTGGATTGTCAGCATTGCGTACTGACCTGTTGAACCCGTTGGTGGCAGCGACCAACGCTTTAAAGCAATTGGACTTGCCGGTGGACCAATGGTCTTACCCTTTGGTGCATGTTGTGCTGCAACGGCTTCCTGCCGATTTGAGGGCTCGTTTCGAGCAAAGGTATGGTGGGGATAGTGTCACACATCTCCCCCCATTTGGTGACCTCGTCCAATTTTTGGAGGATGAGTGTCGGTTTGTGGACTCTGGCGTTGCCACTGAGTCATGCCAGCCGTCTTCCCGGCCACGAGACCAGGGACGGACTAGGGCTCGCGGGCCTGTTGATGGTCGCCCCGCCGCTCGTTTTGCTGGCACCCAGAGTCGTCCTGGTTGTGAGTTTTGTAGGGACACGGGGCATGGCATGGCAACTTGTGCTGCCTTTTTGAAATTGCACGTGAGTGCCCGCCGCCGAATTGCCAATGCACGCCCCATTTGCTTCTCTTGTTTGGGGGCTCACTTCCATCGGGACTGCCCCAACCCCCGCCCTTGTAGAATTTGTGGGGGGTCCCATTTGGACATATTGTGCGCTAACGCGAACCACGCTGGCAGACCAGCCTCTGATGAAGGTTCGCGTACGGGGGGGTATCATGGAGTTGGTCACCGGGCTTCTGCCTCGCCGGTTCAGAACCGGGGAGAGGCCCGCAATTTTGAGCGCCGCACTCCACCCCCCGCGCAAGTTGATCGGGAGCCGCGCGACCGCCATTTGGTCTCCCCGCGTAAAGGCGATTACGCAGTTGTTGCTAGGCAGCGCTGGCCAGACCAGCACCGCCTTCCCTCCCCTCCTTTGGCGGAACGTCCCCGGTTGGATTCACGCCCCCCGCCATTCAGGCATCCGGTGGGATATGCCCTTCCAGTGATGGCGCGTGGCTCGGGACACCGCGCGTACGAGGAGTTTGAACTCCATCCTCGTCGGGAAAGACTTGGGTCTGGGTGTGGCGATCGGTCGCCGCCCAGACATTGTTAGGACATTGGCGCCTGCCCCGCTAAGGTACCCCTCAGATCGACAAGGTTTTGTTGCCAACGGCATCGGTCGGGTCTGGGGGCCCACGGGGGACTCTGTTGTGGTCCGTGTCATTTTGGACATGGGAGCCCAGGGTTGCCTTTTGTCTATTGTTTTGTTGTTTGTTTGTATTGTTTTGGGCAAAATTGTTTTCTTGAGCGCCTTTGGACTGCGGGACTTGGCTGGGCCCGAGCCAATTTGGGAAACCCTGTTGGAAGAGTGGCTCCAATTTGTATCCGCACTCCCTGCAGTCAACGAGGTCGTGTTACCCCGCGTTATCCTCCCCCCTGGGAGCTACACTGCTACCCTTGTTTGTGATGCGTCTTCGCACGGTTATGCAGCTGTTGTTTGTCTGCGCACCGTCTGCGCAACAGGCCAGGTGAATTTGTCACTGGTCTTGGTCAAGAGCAAGGTGGCCCCCCTCCGGACGGCACTGACCATCCCTAAGTTGAATTGTCAGGGGCGGCGCGTCTTGTGCGTCTATTGAACCACGTTGCTCACACTTTGGGTGGAACTGTGGACATTCGGGCTTCTTACGCCTGGACGGACAGTCAAATTGGTTTGTGTTGGTTGAAGACGTCCGTCCATTCTTTGGAGGTCTTTGTTGCGTACCGAGTGTCCCAGATTCAAAATTTTGATACGCCTTTGATTTGGAGGCATTTGCCTGGAGATTTGAACCCAGGCGCCGTGGCCTCACGTGGGTGCATGGCACCCCGCTTGTTTGCTTGCCCCCTATGGTGGGGTCCAGACTGACTGACTCACCCCGAGGATGATTGGCCTCAAACGCCAGTCTTGATGTCGGGTCCTTTGCCCGGGCTCAAGGTGCTCGTTGTTGGAACAAAGGACCCTGAGTTTGTTGAGTCGATAAAGCTCCCTCGACAAATTGTTGAATTGTTGTTTTGTTGTTGAATTGTTGGTGACTGATCGTCACATTAAGAACTCGCATGCCGGTTGCAATGCGCTGTTGGCCATTCTGCAGCGAGAGTTTTGGATATTGTCGGGAGCCGTTATTAAATTGAACCCCTTTTTGGACGATACGGGTCTTTTGTTGTTTGGTTGTTGACGGTTGAGTCACTCTAGCCTTCCTTATGGGGTCCGTCACCCCCTTTTGTTGCCTAAGGAGGGCCATTTGGTTAAATTGTTGTTGTTGTTGTTTGGTTGTTATTGTTGTTTGGTTGTTTTGTTGTTTGTTATTGTTTTGACCCGCCAGCCTGCCCCCATTGGGGGGGTATTTTGAGGCCGCGGTGAAGGCGGTTAGGGACTCTGGCGCAGACTGTTGGGAGACACCGTTCTCACCTTTAAGGAGTTAGCTACGGTATTTTGCCGCATTGAAGCTGTATTGAACTCGCGTCCATTGTGCCCGCTGTCTTCGGACCCGAACGTCTTGGAGGCCCTGACCCCGGGCCATTTTTTGATTTGACAGCCACTTGTCGCCCTGCCGGAGCACCCTTTTGTCGATGTGAGCCAAAATTGGCTATCGCGGTTTCAGTTGGTGCAGCAGCTCGCTCAGAGTTTTGGAAGCGTTTGAGCTTGGAGTATTTGCCCATCCTCCAGCAGCACGTCAGGTGGACTGATAAAACGCAACCTTGTCGGGATTGCCAAGTGATTAGCAGACGGGAAGGCCCGTCCGGGGGGGGGGTAGATGTTGCGTCCTGAAATAGTTTCTCTATGCGCACGCAACGCGTAACGGAATGACATCTGACTTGTCAAGTTTGATTTTGACGTTTGACACTTTCTCTTGATTTTCGGGGGGAATCGAGGAAGCACGCCGCCGTTTGGGGTCTCGCGGCTTTTGTTGAAATCAATCTCTTAACCGGTCGTTTTGGTGGACAATGGACCATGACCCAGTTGTTTGAGTTAATAACCCCTATCTTGGTGTAATAACACGGGTTTTGGACATATTTTGGATAAATAGTTTGAAGGTTAAGCAAAGTGTGACGCTGTTGTGAATGAGTGATTTGAAGACCGCATGCTGTGATTGTCTCCAGCCGGGTTGAAGCGGAATCTAACCTGAAGAATACTCGTAACGTCACAACACAATACAGATACACTCACTTACATACATATCTCCAGGTTGGCACCAGAGCAGTGTCCTTCAGCCAACAGGTAAGTGTTTGATTTGATTGTAGTTTGGCTCCGCGCACGGCGGACAGTACGCTAGCCACTCTTGTCTCTAGAGCCCCACGATTATAACTCTTCCACTGCGCACTTGAAATCGTATTGGGAGGCCTAGCCTGGCAGCGTACATTAGGGAATTCTCGGA
Source organism: Aporophyla lueneburgensis (assembly GCA_932294355.1). Taxonomy (NCBI): domain Eukaryota; kingdom Metazoa; phylum Arthropoda; class Insecta; order Lepidoptera; family Noctuidae; genus Aporophyla; species Aporophyla lueneburgensis. The sequence continues at coordinate 26,693,186 of OW028740.1, forward strand.
TACCATCCGATTTTTTTATGCTCTGCTGGGAAATGTTCTACCAAATTCACGCAACTGATATCTTGCAGATTAACCGTATGGTATGAAAGTCAACGGAAGGTATGATCTGGTTGTCGCTAACCCGACTTACCGGCAACCTTAATAAATTAAGGCCAGGGCTTCAAAACTTAAAACTAAAGCGACTACACTCTAAGATCATTCCCTGTGGAGTATGGAATTTAATTTAGTTTAGGGACGAATTTAACGCTATTGGCTCAAAGGCACGGTCTTCTTTTTTTTTGGATGGGAAATCATCAAAATCTGACTAAAGCCCACCCATGTCCTTTCAGTTACCCATGTGCCAGGGTTACGGTATCTCTTTCGAACAATCTTGCGACCCTGGCAGGCATCGGTCCTGGCAGACCCCTTCAGTGCTGCTGACATCTCTTTGAGGCGCGCGTGAAATACTACGCGCCGTCGACCCGACCCTGGCCCTTACCGGGCGGCGAGCTACCCATAGAGGCACGGCCTGGCTTGAGCGAGGGTCGGAGCGTCGTGTCTGGGTTAGTTAGATCCGTACAAGAATAACTATGGATACATTTTACTCTGACAGGTGTATTCGGTCGCCACCACAACTCTTTGTACCGTTCTGGATTCGATTTCTAGGTCAGGCTGTGGTTTAATTGTTTCAGGGAGTTTTATGTGATTTTGTTTTGCTTATTGTTTTGTTGATCCGGGGGTCGAAAACACAAATGCTTGTGCAGGCTTCGGTACGATATCCAGGTCGGGCGGTAATGTAAGAATTTTTCAATGGGATTGTTTGGAGTAGCCGCTTGTCTAGGCTACACCTAATTATTTGGTGAAAAGTGACTGAGTGATATTTCTCAGCCATCGCTTTTACAATACAATAATTTAGTAGAATAGTCTTTTTGATATGAAAATATGAATGAAAATACCTCCAGCCTCTTAAGCCTGTAGAGTCAAAATTTAATTAAAAGCCCTTTTGAATGAGTCTAGACATTTTGTATGCCTCCCTTTTATCTACCTGCCTACATTAATAACTGGTGTATTATTGTCACTTTATAATTTAAAACTTAATCCTTGTATTAAAATGTTACTAAATTTACATTCAACTTAGAATTAATTGATACACAATAAGCGCGATATGGTACTGATTGAAAAAAAAACCCTTAAATTACTCGTAATTATTAGTTTTAAGGTATTTTTAAAGCCTTTTAGCACTTATCTGTACAAATGAATAAAATTGAAGTGTCTATAAGTAATGTCAAAATAACAGCTTTTACTACAATAAATGCGATACACAATTAGAAAGTCTATACGGAACATAAAACATTTTCTATATACATATTCATCTCGCAACCTTTATTTTCTGTTGAGGACTAGGCGAATAAAGTAAGCCAAAATGTCATTTTTGACCCAACAGCCCGACCCATACTAACCCCCAAATAGGTTAAAACTGACTACCCCTGTTCTTGTTTTAACCCGGAAAATAACATTTATTAAACTACCATTTTATCTGACGATATACTTTCTGGCGGAAACAAGATTGGTAGGAATGGGTACCTACTAATTCTGTCAATTGCCTCACAAGATAATATTCCAGAATCAGTTGTCACAAATAAATCACAACATCAATGAATACCAAGTTCAATGTTCTGTTTCTTTGTCTACCTACAACTTGTAACTTATACACAATAGAACCACAAACACATAACCAACATAATTTCCAACGAAACCTTCAATTATTTCATCCAACTCTCGTAAAACCTCAATAGTTAATTAAAAGGAAAACAAAGGTTCCATTGACGTCTGTCACCCCGAGGAGAGTAAATAAGTAAATAACATTAGCTGTTAATACACAAGTCAAGGTTTACCCAAATAGTAAATAATTTGATTGCCCAAGGAGAGTGTGTAAAGACTAGAGAGTTGCTAATGTATTTTGTCACAAAACTTCGTTTATTTTGTGAGACAATACATTAGTTAGTTATAAATTGTTAGTTTTGTATTACCGAGCCAGACATTATCATTTTGGAGTCATCACAACATGTATTTTTCTTCCACACTTCTCTATTAGTCATAATCTCGGTAGTCACCTTTCATCATTGTCATTCACACAGTCCATTAATTGTTTCTTTGGTCTTCCACTATTCTTATAGCTATCGATATTCATACTTAAAACTTTCCTAACGCCAAGGTCTTCATTCTTCCGTATTACTTGCCCATATCATACTGAGCCGGACATTTAGAATTAAAAAAAAAAAACACCGACTTCCTTAAAAAAACACTACAAAGTCAAAAATAACTTTAATTTCGAAAGTCGGTGTCTTAGGATCTGTATTTAAGGTTTTTTTGCCACCACTTCCGAAATGAAAGTTATTTTTGACTTTCGGTTGTTTTTTTTTAATTTTTAAATTTTAGTTATGGTGGATACCCCGCACTAATGTAATCGCGTTATTCGTTCATTTGTCGCGCAAATACTTAATGCAAATTTAAGACTTATATGGTTTTCACATGGTTGATTGCGGCAGCCGCCCGCTAAATTTCCACCCGCATTTGTAGGATTCGCCAACTGAGGCATATCCTGGGCATCCTTGACGACGCTACAAATCTTCTCCTGAAGAGTAGCAAGGTCATCAGTACGCTCAAAGTACACCGTCTTCGCACCGAGGCCCACCGCGGCGTTCACATCCATCTCCGACACAACCCTTTCTCGAACCAAACCGTGCCGTTAAATTCATCCCTAAATAATAATCATTCCGATCTAGCCCATCCCTTGCTGCTCTCTTCCAGCGACGCCCGAAGCCAAGGTTTGTCGGCACAGGGGGTGTGTGTAACGTGTAGTCGCTTAGTTTTAATTTTAAACACTGCTTGGTGTCCTTAATTAAGGAAACCAAAGATAAATAAAATAATAACATTTATTTGACTCTTAAAAATACATGTTACAAGCCAGACATAGTGAAATAGCACATGAATGTATTGCCACAAAAGACAAGTCCGGTTAAGCACCCGACAACCTGTAGGTTCACGTGTGAGATATCATTATAAAAATTCCAATCTATGGTCAAGGAGTATAGAGTTTTTGCAAATTGTATAAAATAACGTGTTTTACTTATTATCGATAGTTTCAGTTAGTATCCTATCTCTATTCGAAAGTTAATCATAGATGCGCTTCAAGGAATATAATTTTAATATTTTGAATTGCTATCGGGAGCGCTACTAAAAGGTGCGCTCTGAGGAATAAAAAAGTAGCGCCTTATTATGTGCGCCTCAAAATGGTAGCGCTTCGATGAATACCTCATTTATTAAATATTTCATACAAATTCAAAGTCAAAAGTGACTCGCGTTACAGAAAAAAGAAAAGTTTGTAACTTATTACTATAATTGGTATATAGTGACATCAAAATTCCATTTAGATTAGATTATATAAAACGTTTTTTTTAAACTGCGCTTTGTCATGAATCTCGTTCAAAACTAGATTTGAATTTAGATAAGTATCATATGTATAACTGACAGCATTACTTTATACGAGCCTTAGTTTAAAAAAAATATAGCTAAAAACACGCTTTAATAGAAAACCAAACTAAAAAAAATTAAGACCCTGATCTGGATTATGAGAAACTATTTAAATTATTGCATTGTTTTCGTCTTTGATACCTAAGTGTGCAAAATTTCAAATTAATCGGACGTTTTAAAGGAGGTGAAAATCATGTTCAAAGGTTCCGTTATGCCTATAATAAATATACATTATATACATACTAAGCTAACAAAATCGTGCTAAAAATCCAAAATATTTGACCTCTGTTACATGGGACTTCAGCAAAGTTGGCTAAATGTGTGTCTACACTTCAGCTTAACCCATCGGGGAATACAGGCATGTTATGTCGTAGTTTCAAAAAGAAATAAACCTTGAAACATAATGATAAATATTCGAAAAACGTAGAGTCTCAGTCTGACCACGTTTTTCATGCAAATCAAACCCGAGTTCAGCTGAACCTATCCCCGAAGGGTTAGACAGAAGTGTACCTAGAGTACTCTCATATCTCGCCATTTATGTTAAGTCCCATATACCGGATGACATTTTTTACCGTCTCGACCTTCATACAGTGTGTTGTGTAACTAGAATAGAAGGCAGGAAGGCCATCAGATTCATCGCAGGTGACTAAAAGGGCGCGGGACGCGGGCTGACGGGGATGCGAGTGCGGCTTGTGCGCCTACGAAAGATCAATTTGGCCGCCTATCGGCCGGCTTCAAAGGGTAGGACCGCGCTACAAAATCATTGATATATGCCGCGCATTGAGTAGGGTGCCTATGATTTCAGTTTCGATAGATTTTAATTGATTTTTTTTATTTTATTTTTTCCTAATTTCTGTTTTTGTTGTTCTAGTATGAAAATGTTACTTTTAATGTGAAGTATTTATTGCTAGATCAATTTTATTACATGTTATTCAAAAATAAAAATAATTAAAATTTCTATGCCAAAGGCTTCTACTCCGTTCACCTATTACACCCATTTTTTTTCAAGACGTTAAAAAAAGTCACCCGGTATACTCTCATATTTTGCCATTTATGTTAAGTCCCATATACTAGGGGGCGAGCCTATTGCCATCAACTGGACACAAATCCAGGCTCCGGGCTGCTACTGAGAAATTCCAGATGAAAAATCTAATAACATCTTTGTCCAACCTGGGAATCGGGGCCAGTACGTCGTGTCTAAATAACAGTCAGGCATTTATTTCAAATAGGCACATAAAAGTCACTTTGAACGTCAACATTTTAATAGAATTGATTCTATTCGCCCCTTCCAAAAGGTAGATTCGTACGGAGAAGAATACCACCGTCGGAAACCACCGTCAGAAACTACATCGTTACTCTTATAAATGTGAAGCGCTTGCGCCCACTTAACCAACGAGGCAGTCACCCTACTTATAAAATGCTATATCCTCGGATTATCCCAGTTTATAATAAGCAGAAGTATTTAATAAGTAAACCTTCGTACCTAAGTACAAATCGGTTATTGATCAGGCAACCGGAGTTAATAATAAATATCAAAGGCATAGCGCTGCGAACTGACGGAATTAGAACCACCTGTCCCATTCACAGTATTACGGTTTAAGCATTTAGTAATGCTTACGTTAGGTACTACTGCAGCAAATAATCCTGTACGATTTTAATATGACGTAAATGTTGTACAGGATATTATTATAGCTCTATGCCTACTAATAGTAAGTAAACTGAGTAAGGTTAGCAGTAAATTTGAGGGAGCTACTATGCTTTTTCATTTAAGATTTTGTAAAAATTCGTTTAGATTTGCTTGTCTATACGGCATACGAAAAACAACTGAAGCAATACATTGTTTTAAGAAACCATTTTACAAAAAAACTACTTGTAACCGACTTGACTATACAGATGAATTCAGAACCTCCTCATTTTGAAGTCGGTTTAAAATATAATGCCCGTTTACAAAACAACATAATTAGGTAGTCTTATTGAAAGACGGAAATACGGATTCCTCCAATCAATACAGTGTTCGTTGGTGAGCAAACATCACATGATTTTAAAATAAAATATTGTGAAGAAAAAAAAACAAAATAAAATAATAATTTAAAAAACTTTTTACAAAAAAAAAAACAACCGACTTCCTTAAAAAAAGCACTACAAAGTCAAAAATAACTTTAATTTTGAAAGTCGGTGTCTTAGGATCTGTATTTAAGGTTTTGCCACCGACTTCCGAAATTAAAGTTATTTTTGACTTTGTAGTGTTTTTTTTAAGGAAGTTTGTTGTTATTTTTTTGTAAAAAGTTTTTATTTTTTAACTTTTTAGTTATGGTAGATACCCCGCAATAATTTAATCGCGTTATTCGTCCATTTGTCGCGCAAATACTTAATACAAATTTAAGACTTATATGGTTTTCACATGGACCCCATTGTCCGAATGGAACCAAATTAAAAAAATGGGACCATTCGAGAAGTACCAGCTTTCAAACAAAAAAAGAATCATCAAAATCGGTTTACCCAGTTAAAAGTTATGAGGTAACAAAGATAAAAAAAACATACAGTCGAATTGATAACCTCCTCCTTTTTTGAAGTCGTTTAAAAATATTCATTAAAAAAGGTTCGTACGGAAGTTCTACGAAAAGTTGACAGTCTGTGGACAATCAGTTGTTGAAAACCGCTAAAAGACAGGCCTTGAAACCATTTAACCTTCGGTTTAAGACTAGACAGATTCCGTCATCCGGGTTAATTTCCTTCGTTTAACCTAATCTTCAATATTAACACCTAGTTAATTGGCTGTATCATCATCGTACACATCAATATTAAAAAGATAAACAAGGTGATTGGGAAAAACACATACCTACGTCATACATTTTTTTGCTTAAAGTGTGACTCTAGTTTCTACCCATGACTTTGTCCGCGTGAAATTTCTTATTTCATAAAATATATCCTATAGAATCGCTTGGCCTGCCAGCGATATTACTTGGTTTTCTATTAGCGTTTATTCCTACTTTTCCTTGGCTCTTTAAGGTTTTAGCGTGAGGTTAAGTAGCATTCTTAACCATAACCTTCCTCAAATATAATTCTATCAAATGCAAAAAGATTTTTGCAAATCTGTCTGTTAGTTCCCAAATATTTATACACTTTAGAAATTGTACCTTTTTAACCGACTTCAAAAAAAGGAGGAGGTTATCAATTCGAATGTATTTTTTTTATGTTTGTTACCTCATAACTTTTGACCGGGTGAACCGATTTTGATGATTTTTTTTATTTGAAATCTGGTGCTTTGTGTTGTGCAACCATAACTAAAAAGTTGAAAATAAAAATTTTTTCAAAAAAAAAGAAATTGTAAAAAGTTTTTTTGTAATATTAGTAGGTCCACTAGCATCTGCCTGCGATTTTGTTCGCCTGATATTTTGACCCCCGGCCCATCGTGTCGTCTCGGAACAACATCATGTGCTATAACTTCAATTACACATTTTCTGCAACTTTTTTCATTCTGCACGGCTCCTAAGGGTAGCACTGTAATTTCAAATCACGTAGTTCCAGAGATTACCTCTACATACAAACTGCCAAACAAATTTTACCTCTTAGTAATATTAGTAGTTATAGATAACACAAATTAAAGTCACGTATCGTGTCTGTAAGAGTTATATGTATAATAATTTTGATGCGGGTTTTACCGTCATGTAGAAGGTTTTTGTGTCTGTAAGGGTGACTGTATTGTTCTTCTAAACTCCGCAACGAATCTTGATGCAATTTTCGCCATCATTTAGAAAATTTATTTCGGAAGGTTTATGTATATAATACACATTAAACTCATGTATTATATAATAAAGAAATCTCGATATTTTGTTAAGTGGTGAAAACCGTGCGATCGCTGGTGGCTTTATAAGAAAATGTAACGAAACTATATGAAAATATTCACACGTAGGGAATCGAGACGTCTTGTATTTTGCGCCATAAATTCAGTTGACGAGAAGAAAAAGGTTTGGCTTCCTAATACAAGCAAATTGTGCCAAAGTAGTCAGTCATTCAGATTGATTGGATGTAGCAAAATATGTCTCAACGGGAATGTTTTCAGGTAGATTGGGCTATGTTTTTCAGGTTTTGTTGTAATATAAAAGGAACTGATTGAGGTTTGCAAGTTGCATGAGATCCAATAAACTGTTTAACTTGGGTATATAGTGGCTATTATCATTATTAGCCATTAATGTCCCACTGCTGGGCAAAAGCCGCCCCACTCTTTTTCACGTCTCTGTCCAGAGCTGCCAAGGACCAATCTTTATTAAAAGACTCCAGCTCATCCCGCCATCCTTTTCGACCTGCCGCGATGTCATTTGCCATTAAGCGGGACCTACTGGGTCGTAAGTAGGCCCACTGATCGTCTGACATACGGCAGATATGTCCAGAACAATTCCATTTAAGGGTGGCTGCTTTCAGAGTGACATCAGGTAATTTAGTGCTGGAATGGATTCTTTTATTCTAAAATTTTAGATTGGCCATTGGAAATGTTATTTGAGAAACGGATTGAAAATTTATAAGTACATTTTTTTTTTCTGGGCGAGAAATCATCAAATGACGTGTCTGGGTGGAGCGGGAAGCCGTGTTAGACTTTTACTGACTAAATCCCACGCGTGTTCCTTCTGTTGCCTGTGCCAGGGCCACGGTAACTCTTTCGAACAAGATTCGCGACCCTGGCAGGATAAGCTTGTACATACCAGACGTCAACATACGCTTTTAATCCCTTAAGGGTGAAACAGACGTGTACTCACATATAGCAGAGCCAAATTTGGCCAGTTATGTTTAAGTCACAAGTTATATATGGGGGTGAGTTTATTGGCACCAATTGGGTACAAATCCAGGCTGCTACGCCACTGACACTGACAAATGACAATGCCCATTTTGTTAGGAGATTTGGGCCCCTAGAAAAAAAAGTGGGCAACGGTGGTTTTAATTTGGTTTTGAAGAAAAAAAAAATACTTTTTCAGATCCCGAAATCAATTTTCAGTTTTTCACCCTAGTTCCAGAGAAAATTACTTTTTAAAGATGATGAAATTGATGAAATTGAGAGTATAAAACATTTTTTTTTAATATTTGAAATTAAAATAATAATATTGTTTATGTATTAATACAGATTTCAGAATGAAGTAAAAACATTACATAGCATCTTCTGTTGCTAACTGCATTAACTGCGCTGTGCCCTAACCACCATAAACCATTTGAATGATGGATTAATCTGTCTACTCTCCTCGCGTTCCGGGTTATGCAAAATCGATGTAAGCGCGCCAAACAATCCTTCTGTAGAGCGCGTGGCGATTTCTTGACGCGCTAACAGCGATGTTATTGTGATTCGGAACGCGGGGTAGGTGTGGCCATGTTAACTATTTTTTTGTTAATCGATTTACCAAATCGATTTGATAAAAGTAATATCATTTAATAATTGCGATGTGACCGTTTTGTGGTAACTTTTGTTAGTGTTGATATTTTGCTGTTTGTGCAACAGTAACAACAGTTTCTCTTTATTTTTTTTCTTGTTTTCTATTTACATAATTAAAGAGATACTTTTGCATATGGTTTATATTCTTTACTAAAAGTGAATAACAATTTCAAGTCGAAGGTTGAAGTGTAGTGAACTATAATAAATTACGACACAAAGCTGTAATGTTTGATGTAAATAATTTAATGCAGCTATGGTGCAGTTTTGCCACCGACATTAGTAAATACGATTTGAGTTGGAGTACTATTTAATTATTCCTCAATTTATTCCTGTTTTCTACTACAAAATATGCCTTTATTCCATAAAAAAACTGATTGTGCAATAAAATATGCTTTATCGAGTTTTTAAAATAAAATTACTGCAATAGAAATGGCAGGGTCTATGTTAGCACGCTTTGCTCGTTCACTAGACCGCATCATCCCCTTCTAACGTAATCTACCAACTCTCTCAATAAGTGTAAAATGTCCATTATTTGGTACAGAATTAGTATTGTTAGTTTGATGCACAGTTTAAAATACATATCTCTTTTAATTACAGTTAGCTATTCATTTGAATGGAGAGTTTTAATTTTAAGCTTATGTTTGTTCTAACATGAGAAATGTGTAAGTTCCTACTTTATTTAGACCTTTTATTATCATAGAAAGCCAGTTTTAGTTGGCCATATCAGGAAATGCAACTAATTCATGAAATGGCTAGTCACATCATAAAGTGATCAATTCTACGATCTGACCACGACATAATATCTTAGGACAACCAACACAACGTTGTCTGATCCCAAACTAAGCAGAGCCTGTACTATGGTAACCAGACAACTGATAAACATACTTATATATTTCTAAATACATACATATTATAGATAAAATTACACCCAGACACAGAACAAATGATTGTGCTCATCACACAAACATTTGTCCTGGGTGGGAATCGAACCCACGACCTCAGTCTTTGCAGTCAGGGTCACTAAACACTAGACTAACAGGCCAGTCATACATATATATCCTCAGGTTATAATTCCTTCGTGTTTTAGTTTATATACTACCTAGACCTACTTCTATTTTTTTTTTATTTTAGCCCACCTGCTGCCTATTTTAATCCGCGATTTGAATATACGTCTAATCAGTTACATGATACCTAGATTATGGGGTGCGTCTCATAACGTATAAACTCATTTGGTCTAATTTCATTTTATTATCGTTCATAAGATATAATCAACGTGAGATATGCCAACTGTTGATATAATTTCTTTACATATAACATTTATATATTCTAAAACTTAATTAGTATAACGTTGTTTGATATAACGTTTATGTAATCGAAAATCATTTGGTCTAACGTTTAATATGTATATTGTTTATTTAATCGAAAATCATTAGGTCTAACGTTTAATATATATAAAAAACGACATTATGGTTAACACCCCGACTCAGAGTACCCCGACTGGGATAGGTTAGGTTAGAAGGCTAAGGCGGGAGCGAAGCGGAGCGGAGCTCCCGCCTTAGCCTTCGTGGTTATTTTTTTTTAAACCACCCAGAAATAGGATCCGTCGACCTATCTTAGCGCATTTCATCGTATTAGACCAAATAAATCCACACTATCCACACTAATATTATAAATGCAAAAGTAACTCTGTCTGTCGGTCGGTCTGTCTGTCTGTATGTCTGTCTCGCTTTCCTGCTAAAACTACTGAACCGATTTAAATGAAATTTGATACACAGATAGTTTAGAGCCTGAGAAAGGACATATAGGCTTTTTTTTCTACTTTTTATCCCGGTAGAGTATGTTCCCGCGGGATAATTTCTGACCTCCACGCGGGCGAAGCCGCTGGCAAAAGCTAGTTTTATATATTTTGAGTGGTATGGCAAACGATTTTATATTTAATGTATGTTATGTCAAACGATGTTATATTTAATGTATGTTATGCTTATAAAAATAAGTTATTTTAAAATTATAACAGTCGTTCATTATATTAACTAATCGGTATATTAAATAAAATTATAGGTTCCGTTGTTATATGTTGTAAATATTAGAGATTTTGTTGTTATATCATCTATTACTTACCCTAGATTATGACCGGAGAAAAGCTATTGTAAACATCTTCGGTACTTTTAGTCGGCGGAATAGTAATATATCGATATTTTCAATCGATTACTACCATTTCATTGACATAATCTGTGGTCTATCTTGGCAACATTCAGGTTAAGTTTTAATGGCAGAACTACCTTTGATTCAATAAAATAATTATTAATTATGGTTTCTAATGCTAGGGTGAAAGAGATGTTGATAAAATAAAATTGGACTTATAAAATTACGACTTAATTTTTGGGAAGTAAATAGTCTCTGCCCGGCACGAAATATAAGGGGCCCATCAGCGGGTAATGTCCTTGGAAAACCCAATGTGAAGAAAACACTTTGCCCGGCTTAGCAATCGAAACCAGGACCTCATTTTCCGACATAAAATATCAATAAGTGACGAATTCTGTTTGTAAGTTTGTACCAACACTTTTACAAGTCCATCATATTTTAAAACGAGATGATGTCATTTTATATCTGGCTACTTTGAGAAGAAAAGCCGAAAAAAACTCAAAGATCGCAGTTTCTTAAAGCCCAGCCATAATCTTAGGCTTGTCGATTGAAAAAAAAAACAAACATAACCCAGATAGTCCTCACATTCACAATAAATAAAAATTAATATTATACTTCTCAAATTAACTAAATATTCATACTATTTTTATATATCAGTACTATAGCTTAAACCGTTTATTGACCGTGCCCATCCATAAATATAAGATCTATGTATAAGACTTCCAACTTTATAATTCATGTTTATTACGAGCTTTTAACTTCTCATAAATAGTCACTGGCTGCTTTGAGCGTCACTCAAGGCAGCCAGTGACAATTTATGAGAAGTTACAATTTATGAGAAGTTAATGCAGTTAGGGAATAAAAGTCTTGTACTTAAAATTAATAGTGCAGCAAACATTGTTCTTTACGTCATTATATTTTAAAATAGGAATCATTATCTTCCGCCATCTTTGAAACTTACTTGCTTCTATATTTAAAGTCTATGTCACTTTTGTTTTTAAGAATTGTTTTGCATCTTGAATGTAAGCTTGAGCCTTTTTTATAAAACCAAAACTATATTTTTTTTTTGTCAGAAATCCATAATTTTTCTGCATTTATTGTTTAATTAACAGTTTTATTTCTTGTTAATAAAAACGGATCCTCATTTTAACAATAACCTTAGAAAATATAGGGAACCACCTTCACCAGGTACCAATCCTACGTCATCGCACAAGGACATATCCACATCAGCACTCAACGAACAGCGTACTCTTCCACTCTTAACCCCCCTTCCCAAGTCCCCTTAGTATAATACGTACATTTGGGGACTCACACACGTAGAGCGGTGGCACTTGATGGTTATACGCCATTTATCAAAAGTGATTCAGCTTTTAATGCCAGCTGACAGTCACGAGAAAATGGCTCGCAGTTGGAACGTGTGATAGTTTTGGGATAGTTCCGGGATACTGATATTTGAATGTGATCGTTGTAGGTAGTAAGTTGTATATATAATATATAGAATTCTTAGGTGTTATAAAATGGTTTGCGTCACGTTTATCAGTTTTTTTTGTCCGCAAGTGAATCGAAATCGACTCGTCTGATTTTTATGATTCTTAATTTATTTCATAGACTTCTCTTTTCAGGGTAGATTTGTGCGATAGAACAATCAAACTGCCATGCCTTTTCCCAACTATCTCGGCTTCCATTCTAACCAGATGCAGCTGAATTCCAATATTTTACATGACTATCCAGTTACTGGGTTATATTATTAGTAGTACCCCAGGTACCGCCTGGTAAGACTAGATGTATTTTGGGCTTTCAAATACCCGTAACGGCTATCAAAGGCATCCTGGGACCAACGGTTTAACGTGTGGCTCGTTATGTAATGGATGGTCATCCGTCGACAAACCAACCGTGCCGATCGTCATCATCATTCATAATATCAGCTGAAAGATGTCCACTGCTGGGCATAGACCTCCCTCAATTTGGGGGGGTTTGCCATTGTCTCCACGCTTGGTAGCCGGGTTGGCGATCGCATTATGGTAGTAAAATGCATAGAGAACGCTACTACCAATTTTTTAGCAAGACCCTTAGCCGCCTTTTACGACACTCACGGAAAGAAATGAGGTTGAGCTATTCTTTACGTCTGGCACCAGACGGACCGCCAACCGTAGCGTAAGACTATTATAATTTCGCTACGGGCCCATCTCCTGTTTTTACGATAGAACATCACTATTTACTACGTCAAGAGTGATAAGAGCACATTTAAATGCAAATTGTCTTTGTCCCAACATAGTAGTAATCAACTTACAGACTAAGAAAAAGGCTGAAAAGAGACTGAATACTATTTTACACGTGGCGAGATTTACTTGATCTCCTCAAGTTCAAGAATACATCGATACCATTGAAATACAACACTACAACATTGACGAAGAGACAACGGAGTTTCAAAATAAAAGTTTGTTTTGCAAATTTGTCGAAGGTCATTTAAAATCAAAATGTTTCAACAAAGCAACTAGAATTGTTTGAAAACTCTTTGCATTTAAGCAATTAAATCAACTGCAGATTGGTTCACATTTTGTGAAAGTTTTAAGGAAAAGGGAGCTGTTTTTTTTTTTGTTTAATTTTCCTAAAATATCATGAATACTAATAATAACAAATTCTATTTAATTGTTTCAGGTTCTGCAGATGTATAAGAGCTGATATGAGCACTAACCAGACCTGACCTATGAAGCCGCATTCTGCAACCAATCGTAAGTACTTACGATTTATTTTAATTCTTGTAACGGGCCGTCATTCATTCACGCGCTACTGAAAAATAACCAGTTAGAATCCGCAACGGCGACACCCATCGCAAACTGTTTAATAACGCACTGTTGCGTCGTGTACGGGCCGCCATTGATATACTAGTGCTGTGACATCTGGGCTACTCATTGTTGATTTAAGTTTGTAAGTTTGGACATATGACAAAATATTTTATGCTTATCATAAGTAAACCGTTCTTAGCGCATCTTGTGAAAAGGAACATTTCCAATCATTTTTATTTTCAGTCATTCGTAGTTATTACAGAAGCCCGACAAAGTCTGACAATCAGTCGTACCAAGAAGTATCATGTACCTAGTAATTGTGTACTAGAGGTTAAATAGGTAGTCGCTTCATGTATTCAGCGGCTTCGGTTAAACTATAAGCCGACCACAACATATTAGGGAAAAGGTAAGGCAGATTTCAGACGGAAAAATCGGATGTTTCTGTTTTTTAATTGGACCATCTTTAACTCAATTAAATTTCGTCTCTTTCGTTTGTAGTCGCAGCAGAATACAAACACAATATAGATTTTCATAGTGCTATCAATGGTCAACTTCGTATAACATACGCTATCTGTGATCCGAATGATTCCCGCAGCGAACAAAAAAAAAACATTTACTTCCGTGTTTCTTTGAAGCCAGCTAAACAACATACAGTAGTAAAAATATTATTCTAATCATTTTAAGAAATTAAAGTACTCATAAAACCGTATGTACTCCACACTGAGATTCATCGTTCATTTAGTTGTTTCCTGGTTTTTCATGAAGATTCCGTTTGATGATAAAATGCTTTTCAGACGTCATATATTATTCGATGGTAAAAATAAATTGACAAGCAAAAACATATGGAGAGTGACGTCAAATGTGATTGGTCATAATTTTTCATGTGAGGAAGGAAACGGTGTGATAAGAAGTATATAATTATACTAAATTCTGCCGGCTATTTCGTCTGCGTGAAAGTTCTTGTTCCCCAGACTAATAGCAGGCGATACGATGCAAGGGGGTGGCCGTTGCATCGTATCGCCTGCTATTAGTTCATTTTCGCTCTTTCTGACGTTCAGGTTCTAAAGATCTTAGGGTTCATAGTTTTAAAAATGTGGATATAGCTTGATAATTAGCTGAAAATTACAAAACTTGATTATGTTTATTATCACTGGACATCTTTGCTTTTGCTGTATCAATCTGAGTCGACCCGGCTGCAGTTTAATACATGAAACAACTGCCTCTCTAACCTCTAAGTTACTGGGTATACAAAACCCCTTGTTATCAGACCCTCAGGATTCTGACGACCCGAAACGACTTTAAAAGATCCACGAATGACTGCCGAGATCAATTGCTTAACGTGCTTTCTGAGGCTCGGAGGTATTTTGGTATGTGAAGATGCTCACCCATCCACGGACCAACGGTGGCAAGCGTAACTTAACCTAATCGATCGAACTATGCGGCTATTATTATAGTTAGGGAGCTGGCGAGCAAATTTTCGATATGATCAGTACACAAGGCAGACGTTATTAATAGTGATAAATATACCCTAAGAAACATCAAGGACCTCGTCTGCCACCATGGTGGCGCTGCGTTGTAAATTTACAGCGTTTCAACAATGTTTAAAAAAAGGTGTGCTATATTATGCGCACACGTCTGCCTCTGGGGCTGATGATCACAGTCATCCTGGAAACACAAAGAATCCAAAAGGCAGACATCCAGGGCTCTGACTTTTGTAGTATTCATTTTTACATTTATTTTTATGATTAAAAAAAACTCTATATGAAGTGCACACTTGGCAGATTTGAATTGTTCGATTAAAAACAATGAGAAGAACCACGGAAAAATAGTCTGCCAACATGTTTCCTCTGCGTTGTCTATTAACAATGCTCCAAAAATGTAAAAAAAAAGGTGTGCTATATTATGCGCACGTCTACCTCTTGGACTGATGTTTTGATTTTTTTTTGATTCCTTATGAAAACCAGGAAAATCAATGAGGCAGACGTTCAGACCTATGACATTCCAAAGGCAGACCATTAGATTTTTTTCAACCCGACGCTCGCCCTAACCAAGCAGGTATAAAATATCCCGATAGTTCCTTTCGTGTTGTCTCTCTTTTATTTGGGAATATGAGTGAGAACGGTATAACTCAGTTCCGACCTTTTCCGTATTGTGAAACTAAATGTATAGAGCGTATATCTATTTTGCACGCTTTTTCTCTCTCTCGCTCTCTGGCACTTTCACGCGTCTTGGTTCAATATCTACGTATTTTACACAAATAAAACGTGATTAAAAAAAGTTAAAGACTATTCCTATCCAGATCCTAATCCTGTTCAAATTACAATCAAGTATGCAATTTAAAAAAAATACTTTCTAATTAAAGTTCCAAGCGCATTTCGTTTCTGGTTGGCATTGAGAAAAAATTCGATACCGGAAATTTCAATTGTCGGAAAGGACATTTTGCCGAAAATGAGTTATATATATATTTGGAATCAGCGTCGCAAGCTCTATCGATTGGTATATTTAAATAAATTCTATCTTTAAAAAAAAGCCCCTTACGACCTGGCTTTCCAACAGCTCTAGCGCGATTTTTTTTACTATTTGGGATGTATCGCAAAAATAATTTTCAATAGGGGAGCGTAAAGTCATGTTTTAATTATTTAAGAGGTCGTAATCCTCATTTTTGCATTAAATTTTTTATACGACGTTATAAACAATAATTATTATTACAAATCAAAAGGTCGTAAACATGTTATTTGATAATCGAAACCCTTACGACCAAATCTATGCTTTGTTGTAACTTACGTAATTAGGGCGTAAAGGACGTTTGTTTTATTTATTGCCCTTTACAACCTTAATTTTAACAAAAACACAATCAAAGTTTTTGTTTCGTTCTTATTACCGACGGCGTACAGAGGTCTAACGAGCACCATTCTCAAAGAAACTCAAAGTCAGAAAAAAAAAACTATGTGTCTGGTATACATATCTTTATAAAAGGTTAGTTACTCCACGTAATAGTAACTCCAGTTTTTTTTTTTTTTTTTTTTTGTATGGGAGAAAACAATGTTAATTTATTTGAATCTAAATAGAACTGAAGGGCTGGTGCTCACACGAGGTATTGTACTATACACGGCGATCAAGGTGACATCAAATTCATATACTTTTCCGTGCCGCTTCGCGCGTACCAAATTTTTGAATTTTCAATAGGTGATTTTTCAAATCTTTGACATGGTCAAACGAAGTTGACCATCGATTTACTTGTACTATCGTTAGTTAATAGCCAACTAATGACTTTTTTGATGAGAATGATTTAGTACGTTATTCATCAAATACTTTTTTTTTTACAAAATTTCATAATCAGTCACGGTGATTAATAAGTGACTGAAAACTGATGTTACTAAGTACCTCATTTGTTAATCACCGTGACTATGGCTGAGTTATAATGACACGCAATCATCAAATGACGTCTCCCGCTCTGGGCGGAGCGGAAGGCTCCGCCCAGAGCGGGAGACGTCATTTGATGATTTCCCAAACACAAAAAAAGACCTCTAACTTATTCATTTCCGCAGGAGTTCTTCCCATAATGGCTTCCCATAATAGAAGGCTGCAGGTCTTCAATCTCGTTTCCAATAGCCTGTTCTTCAACTATGTTCAACTTGTTTTCGTTTGAAAACTTAAAATATATTGGTTTGCAGAACATTGTTGAAGATGGTTCTGGATTCTCCCATATCACTTCTTCGCCACAAACTAAGCGCAGAGGCACAAACGAACACATAAAAATGCTAGAATCGTCATCCTCTGCCATAGTTTGCTTATACAAACTTTGCCCTAAGCACCATCAAAACCGCATTTGCATATAAGTATAAATTCTTTGCCATCCAGATTCTACACGTAGGAATTTTCCAAGTCTAGCCACAGTTTTGTTCAAAATAGCTTGGAGTTTTACTTTAACCCCTCTTCCGTGACTTCTGTGGCATCTTTTGGTGGATAGCAGTTCTTCATCGCTTCAAGGATAGCTGTATACGAAGGATACAGTGGTATTCCTTCTTCTTTTGCACATCACATTTGGTTTTAATGTTATATACTGCTACTTAGAAAGCTTCAATGAAGTCAAAATACCTAAAGCTTTATCAGCAGAATATATGGGCATAGTTTTCTATACCTTTAACAATTCCTTCATATATGTAGCTTCTTCGGGATGCTCCGAGACTAGTTTAATAATATCTGCTACTTTCTTATTTGTGCTTTTAAACCAGTTGCATGAGCAAGACTTTCATTGCTGTATGGTAGGAGCTCTTCCACTCTTCTTTAGCGGGCTTAGCTTCACAAATGGTTTTCTGGAACTCACAACTGATGTTAATATTCCAACACTGCACGTTTCCGGTCCACAGGATGTTAATAATAATATCTTAGGACAATCAACACAATGTTATCTGATCCCAAACTAGGCAGAGCCTGTACTATGGTAACCAGACAACTGATAAACATACTTATATATTTCTAAATACATACATATTGTAGATAAATTACACCCAGACACAGAACAAATGATTGTGCTCATCACACAAACATTTGTCCTGGGTGGGAATCACACCCACGACCTCAGTCTTAGCAGTCAGGGTCACTAACCAATAGACTAACAGGCCAGTCAATGTCATGTTGATGTACCCTCATTTATAGCGAAGTCAGAACTGGAACATGGGTGCTGTTCTACTAACACTACAGAAGGGGTTATCTTTTCCCTCACGACCTCAGGCCATTTCATGTCCTCTTGCAGCCATGTCTCATACTTTTTTTATGAATGTACGTCTCGTGCGATTACACGAGATCCATTGGTTCCTCAACAAGCACATATAAGTCTGACAGAATTGTTTCAATTCGTTCTTTTCATTTTCTGACAAATCAACTATATTCACAAAAACTTCAAATAACATTTGAAGTTGTTAAAAACAACTGATGTTTGCCAAAAACAGGAAAATGTCCAAATTGGTAACAAAATCTTGCATCACAACACAATTATAAATAAAACGTAATAACGTAATAGCGCAAAACATATTTTTTTTAATGTTGATTTCCTGTTAGAATAATATTTTTTTACTTTTTTTTACTAAATATTTGAATAATAAATAAAAAATAATAAAAATACTTTTATTTCACTTGGTTTTACTACCTATTGTAGGTATTTCTATTTAGAACTTTAGGATTTTTGTTCCTTTTACTCCCTTAGCCTCTGGTTTAAATGACTTGTACTACCCCTTGATGATCATGATTAGTCCTTTACGACACATCTGACTTTATCATAACCAATTTTTCGTGGCTGTAAAGTACTTCAGTTAAATTTTTTTGGGCTGTAAAGGACTCTCATTTTCGTCAATAATTATGTTTGGTTTATTTTGTTCATTTTTATGGATAGAACTCGAAAAAATAGTGAGGGTTTCTTTTGACATCATGAATATAGTACTTTATTTGAAAAAGATATTAGAAAAAAACAATTTTTTTTTTCGTTTTTTGGCTCTTCTGAAAACTCGTGTTTTGTCCTTTACGACAATTGAAATTTCCGGTATCAATATGATTGCATAGATTTCAGCTCCAGAAGTTTAATCGTTACCGTGAGTTTAGAGGATAATATTAAACAAAATTTAAAGAATAAAACTATAAAGAATAACAATAAGCCCATGCAATACCCGCTGTCTCTTGATTCTGTGAATTTCTGTGTCTGTCTGTCTGTCTGCCACATGTTTTTTAGAATCCACAGAGTCATAGAGAATCGAATAGGCGCAATGAAAACCGCGTGCCAATGACTTAGTAGGGCTTTTTTTAAAACATTTTTACAATTCCGTCCCATGATAATGCAGATTCCTGAATGTCTGCCTCTTCGATTTTCTTCGTTTCTAATTTGATTGTGACCATGAACTCTAGAGGCATACATGTGCAAATGATTTAATACCTCGATTTTTTTAAGCAACTTCAATCCGCTGTAACGCGAAAACGCAGCGACATAGGACCTTAATTGTTTGGACCAAATCGATTCGTAATGTTTTAAACTGCAATCCACCTCGACGTGAAACGTGTGCAAATCATATACCATAATGCTCGCCAGCTCCCTAACTATTACTTATGTGGCTATAACAACAAAGCTATAGAAACTTTGAGTTTAGGTTAGTTTCTTACTTGGATAAATTAGTTGGTTTCTTCGATTACATCATTTAAGCATCCCTAAAGTAGGTATTCGATTAGATCTATCTGAAAAAATCGCCGAGTAATTTTCCTAACTTTGGATTTCTTTTTTCTTTGGATATCGGAAAACTAAGATTGTGTTTGACAGGATCCTTGAAAGTTCGTGTCCTAGCGGACTAGCTGGTACTAAGTGATTTTTTAGTATGTTGGTTATTGTACCTACTTCTAATAAGAATATAAGCCTTTTATTTCGGAACTAGACAGAAAAATTTACATACCTACACTGTAAATTTTTCTGTCTAGTTCCGAAATAAAAGGCTTATATTCTTATAAGCTACAACAAAAAATTCAAAAATGTCTCGAATTTCATGTCGTCTGGTGCGAGGTACTTCAGTCTTTCAGTTTAGACCTGCTGTCAACGTTGTCCCCTCCTCCTATTGGGTAAACTGCCCTCCCCTATTCCTTTTGTCATTTTTTTTTTGGATGGGAAATCGTCAAATGACGTCTCCCGCTCTTGGGCGGAGCGGGAGGGCGTGTCAGACTTTTACTGACTACAACCCACCCGTGTTCCTTCAGTTACCCATATGCCAGGGCCACGGTATCTCGTTGAACAATCTCGCGACTTTTGTCGTCCCTTGGATACCATTCTGTCACTGCCGTGCTCCACTTTCCGTTAGTAGATATCTCGCATCATGCTCTTTTTGCATTTGACAGCCCGATTCATGAGAAGGTTATAGGCTATTTAACATCATGCTACGACCATAAAGAGTCGAGTAAAAATAAAAGGAAAAAGAGTCAGAAAGACTGCTAATAGAAAACAAAATAAAGTTTTGAGCATTTTTTTGTGGGTGGAAAATCATCAAATGACGTCGACTTTTACTGACTAAAACCTACCCGTGTTCCTTCCGTTGCCCATATGCCAGGGCTACGGTAACTCTTTCGAACAAATATCGAGACCCTGGCAGGCATCGGTCCTAGCGGACCCCTTCAGTCTTGCTGACATCTCTTTGAGGCGCGCGTGGGACACAACGCGTCGTCGACACGTGCCTGGTCTTTACCGGGCGGCGAGCTACCCATTGCTCGCCGGCCGCAAGTGGCCGGGAGTAAAATCTTGGGCTGGCGATTCGATGGTAAAGGAGATATTTTATGTAAAACCAAATATCACACGGACGAAGTCGCTAGCAGAAACTAGTAAGCAATTTGTCATGTGTGAAAACTTAATTTTGCTAGTAAGGTGAAGTCGTTACGAGTAAGTCGCGTATATATGAATTAGCGTAGTTTATGTAAATGTACATATAAGCGGGTTACCGTGTTGTTTATGAGCGTAATATATTTGGGTAAATTAGTGTGGAATAGCAATAAGTGAGAATTTTCATATACCTAGAACGTTTAGTACTAACTCTAGCAATTTGTTTTACTTATTAACAAAATGTCTAGCAAGAAATTTTTCATACTTTTCTCAAATTGCATCAAGGTGAAATATACAGTTTATACAAGGTCACATTAAATTAGCTGGAAATAATTTACCGACGTGTAGAAAACAATCTATATAGAAAACAAATGGAAAAAAATATCATCATAAGATGGAGCAAGGAACCGACCTAGGCCCGTTACAGATCAGCTTTTATTGAAATTAAATAAATAAATTTCTTTAAAGTTTTGAAAAAAATTATAATGATGATATTTTTTAATTTCAATACTTTTCGATATTGACACCCAACACGTGGGTAAAGTAATTTATTTTTATAATTTATCATTATCTGCCTACCGTTTTCCCAAATATTTTGGGCTTGGCTTCCCGTCCAACCGGGTGTAGTAGATACACACTACCAATATTTTACATGGAGCGACTGTCTATCTGACCTCCACAACCCATTAACTGGGAAATACGATACCCCTCGGTAAGACTGGTTGTCAGAGTTTCGGGCTTCTGACTAGCCGTAAAGACTATCAAAGATCTATAAATGGCAGCCAGGACCAACAGCGTAACATAAAGCATGTTACGCTGATTGTCCTGGCTGCCATCTGAGGCACGGAAGGATCTTGGCATGTAAAAATGGTCACCCATCCTCGAACCAACCTCGGCAAAAGTTGCTTAACCTGATCGATTGGCTTATACATAAAAGATTCTGCCCGCGAATTCGTTCACGTAATATTTTGGTCCCCGACCCGTCATCTCGTATCCCATCACACGACCGCACTGTTTACACTTAGCGTTTTTTCTGACTTTTTTATATTGCTCCACTCCTAAGAGCCATAGCGTGATATTTAATAGCTTATAACCGTCCCCAAAAATTGGGCTATCAACTACAAATGATTTTTTTTTAATCTGACAGGAAATTTCAAAGATTAGCGTGTTCAAACAAACGCATAATCTCTTCAGCTTTATTATAATACTAGCTTCTGCCCGCGACTTCGTCCGCGTCAAATATTTGCTCCCCTGACCCTTGCCGTCGCATCGCAGCCTGCCAGTTTTCGTCCATTTTTTGTTGCTGCTCCGCTCCTTTTGATCGTAGCGTGATGTTATATAGCCTATAGCCTTCCTAAATAAATAGGCTACTTTTTTTTCTGGGCCGATCGCGGCGGCGTCGTCGATCTTCAGGCACCCATTGTGTGGAGTCTGGTCAAACCAGCCTCTACACTATGGGTGCACGAGACAAAAGTTCCCGGAGGAAATTGGGGGAGGCCTTTGCTCAGCAGTAGGACAGTACAGGTTAGGGAAAAAAAGTATAAATGGCTTGCATAAAAAACTTTTTAACAAAAAATTAAACCGCCGAAAAAACTGAAAAGCAAAAAATAACAAACCTTAAAATGATGAGTCGGCGCTTTGAGTGATTTAGTTCATTGTTAAAAAGTTTTTTTTTTGTGGCTTGAATGTACTAATAATACTTGGCAAAGTATAGCCCATCCAATAAAAAAACCGGCCAAGTGCGAGTCGGACTCGCGCACCGAGGGTTCCGTACAAACCTGTAGGTATTTTCGGTTTAAAAATATATATATTTTTTAATTTTTATATTTCAGTTGATTGAATGTAAGGTAAATTGCGGTTTACGATTTATGACGTTTTAAAAAAAAACTACTCACTCGATCTCGTTCAAACCAATTTTCATTGGTAGTTTACATGGTAATGTACATCATATATTTTTTTTAGTTTTGTCATTCTCTTATTTTAGAAGTTACGGGGGGGGGGGGGGGGGGACACATTTTACCACTTTGGAAGTGTCTCTCGCGCAAACTATTCAGTTTAGAAAAAAATGATAATAGAAACCTCATTACCATTTTTGAAGACCTATTCATAGATACCCCACACGTATGGGTTTGATGAAAAAAAACATTTTTGAGTTTCAGTTCTATGTATGGGGAACCCCAAAATTTATTGTTTTTTTTTCTATTTTAGTGTGAAAATCTTAATGCGGTTCACAGAATACACCTACTTACCAAGTTTCAACAGCATAGCTCTTATAGTTTCGGAATAAAATGGCTGTGACATACGGACGGGCAGACAGACAGACAGACAGACAGACAGACAGACAGACAGACATACAGACAGACAGACAGACATGACGAATCTATAAGGGTTCCGTTTTTTGCCATTTGGCAACGGAACCCTAAAAAGAATGATCAAATTCGGACTACTCTGTATAAAGTTATACATTACAATCAGTGAGTGAACAATCAATCATCCCCTGTTTTCCGACCTTTAGGGTTTGATTTTGTTTTCCAAATTTATATGGGACCACCTTGGGAGTATACCCTTTCCAATAAAATAAGAATTATCACAATCGGACCACCATGTACAAAGTTATGCGAGGTCAAACATAAAAAAAAAAAATACGCGTCGAATTTTATTAATTCGACGCGTATATTTTTTTTTTCCTCCTCCTTTTTTTTTCGTCGGTTGAAAAGAAGGAGAAATGTTTACTTAATTACTCGCACATAACAAGAAAATTATATTATAAGATGCGTATCACAGCATCTTTGGGCTGACACTTTACAAGGCTTCATCGTAGCTGTCTAGCCGCCTTATATGCCTATTTTCAAGCAACATTCATCATCATCATCATTTCAGCCGTAAGACATCCACTGCTGGACTTTGGCCTCCCCCAATTTGGGGGGCTTTGTCATAATCTCCACACTTGGCAGGCTGGTTGGCGATCGCAGTACGGTGGTCAAATGCATTGAGAACGCTGCTGCCCATTCTCTAGTAAGGCCCTTAGTCGCTTTTTATGACACCCACGGAAAGAAATGGGGTGATGCTATTCTTTACGTACGAAACCATATGGATTGAGGATCTTTCATAACGCAAAATAAATAGGTACGTATGTTGTATATTTATGGCTGTTTATGTGTATAAGGTACTTACCCTGCATTTACACCCGGTGTAATAATTGTTTTCAGAAAGTCTTTAAAAGATTTGTCATAATTATGTGGTATATAAAATATGTATGTTGATGTTGTTTCAAATATTTTTTCACCTTTTTGGGGTCATCTCTTTAAAATGTTTGATAAGTTGTTTTACGTGTAAGAGATAAACAAAACAGTATACGCAACATGCAGATTACACGTTATGTACCTAACATAAAAAATAACAACACGCCTTGTTTCTACGAAGCCGTTGGGCAGAGGTTACCTATAGTACTACCTACATTTCGCCACTAATGTTTAAGTCCTATGTATTAGAAGGCAAGCCTACTGCCATCAACTGTTACATAGACTTTGAGCTGCTACTGAAAAATTCCGGATGATAAACCCAATAAAACTTTTCAGGATCTGGGGATCGAATTCAGGACTTCATGCTCAGCAGTAGTGCTGGCGACTACTAGACCAACGAGTCAGTTTTCTTCTACATAAATGTAAACGCAGGAGCGTATTGACCAAGTTATATTAAACAAGTTTCTTCCTTCTATGAGATGAGTATTACCTACTCAAAATTCAGCTCAGCCCGTACGTGGGAGTAAGGGCCTACTAAAAGAAAGCAAAAATTTTCAACGCCAGCCAAACAAGCAGTTCTGTTTTATCTTTACAGATAAACAAAAAAAGCGGGCTATGAATAACGCGTGCTCCAAAATGTTGAGCGCCCCTGACGATGACAGAAACTTTCTCATATTGCGACCATAAATCTGTGGTGATAACGTAAAGGTTGGCAGCAAATGGGGCCGATTCTGGCTGGTTTTGTGTTTTATTGGTGTTTTATTGTTTGAAGCCCCTGGCAATTATCCGGGAAGGTGCAAATTGGGGTGATTAGTCAAAAGATGTGTTTGGTTTATTGAAGGTATTATTCATTCAGGTCTTTAGCAGCCAACCAAGAGATCTGACGGTCTATTCTTTAAGTCAATAACACTATATAAATATTCATCGTAACTACGTATATTCATATATTGTCATAAATTCGAATGTAACTTTGTTTGTTAAGTTTTCTCGCTAAAACGACTGAACAGATTTGGGTGAAATTTGGTAAACATATAGACCATGAGCTAGGTTAGGGGCCAGGCTACGTTTTATCTTAGACTGCAGACGAAACTGCCGGCCACAGCTAATTATTTATATTTCCTTTTTTCCTGTTGGTATCGTGACAACACAACTAAATATACATATTTAGTACATCCAACAAATTAAACCTCTTTCCTGTATGTAATCTACGGTAACCGAATGTTTTCATTTAATTTCCGTCATATTTTCATACGAGATTCCCCCCACCAGTATGCGCAAAGATTATAACGACCCGAATAAATTATGAAAAACTCGTGTTTTTGACATGAAAAGGGCAGTTATTATGAATGCGGATTATTGCAAGTTGTTAAAGGGATTTATTATCACCTGGGTGCTATCGTATTAGGCAGGTTTTGTTGGGGTCAAATATGGGTCATACCCCTGCATTCATGCATTGCAAACAATTGCAGTATGAATCAAGTAGGATGGTGTTGAGTGCCTAATATTTTATGAATAGAATGGTGATCGCGTACCAGAAGACAGAGTTGAAAGGCCTTCCATAAGGTGGACCAATGACTAGTCGGCAGGGCTTTTTGCTCGCGGAACAGATGGCCGATGGTGCCGAAGGTTTTCAAGTGACGACTGTGTATCGTTAGACGAAGAGGTAGACCAATGAACTTGTAAATGCCTGAATAATCCGCTAGATGCGGGAAGCACAACACCGGCCGAAGTGGCGGAGCTTAAGGGAGAGCTATGTTCAGTAGCGACTTGATAGCCACATTTTCCGCAATTTTCCGGCCGACCGCAAATATTATTCGATCACATCCGAATCCGATCACATACACATCCGTAGTTCGTAAATTAAAATCACAATTGTATACCAAAATAAAATATACAGTTAAAAAGCTGAAATAAATGAGATTTTTTTTTAAATTAATTTTGAGTGTAGATGTTAGTTATGTTCGTTCTTCGTTCTGGGTACTACAGTACCCCTTGGCGCTCTACAGGGTAGTGGCTGAAATGATGATTATGGTGATGAAAATTTTAGACAAATGAATTAATTATAGTTAATACTGCTCCAAACTATGATTAAATTGTGTCTCTTAATGTCTTTCTTTTGTTAGTCAAAATATGTAAATAGGATTTGATCTCATGCTGGGATTTCTTGTAATACAAAGCATTGCCAGGTAGGCCTTGAAATAACACGTTTTACTGAAAAACACCAGACCACTCAAATATTATTGTACGTAAATCGTTTTAAACGTACTAGTGATTGCCCATTGGTCGAAATTCGACAGTACTTCATTTGAATAGAAATACATTATTAAATGAAAAAAAAAATATATAATAATAAACATAAAAAAATATATGGTTATAATTGACATCCAGTAACACTATAGACAAATTGTTGACGCTGTACTACTGTGGAGAGGGTTCGCTGGTGGGATGGTGAATGGGCAGGACCAGGATGGTAGGTGTAATGAGTAAAGAATACTTTTTCAGGACTCTCTTCTTTATTTTATTAATACCTTAACTGCTGGATATGAAATGAATTATCACAGCTCTGTTTTTATACAATTGTCCCTATTATTTTTAATTAATTATGAAAGTTCAAAATGTCATAATTATAACCAGCCTGTACAATCGTGAGGCATACAACCTCTCCGTCATCTACCCCGGTCACGAAGGGGAATGGAACCGGCGAGAGATGTCGTGCGGTGTCCCACAGGGATCGGTCCTGGGGCCGCATCTGTGGGACATCGGTTACGACTGGGTGCTGCGCGCCGACCTCCCTAGCGGCGTCAGCGTAGTTTGCTACGCTGACGACACGCTGGTCCTTGCGCAGGGGAGGTCGTACGAGGCGGCGGCCGAAATTATGACACGCGGGGTTGCGACAATCGTCGATAGGATCCGGCAATTGGGACTCGAGGTGGCATTGCACAAGTCCGAGGCCATGGGTTTTCATGGTCCTCGGAACGCGCCACCTGCGGGTTCCCAACTCACGGTAGGAGGGGTTCACATCGGCGTCGAGTCGACAATGAAGTACCTGGGACTTGTCCTCGACAGCCGGTGGAACTTCGTTGAGCATTTCCGACGTTTGGCTCCCAGACTGGAGCGGGCTGGGGCTGCATTAAAGCGGCTCCTGCCCAATCTGGGGGGTCCAAACGCCTCCTGCCGGAGGCTCTACACGGGGATCGTGCGGTCCATGGCCCTCTACGGGGCACCGGTGTGGGCGCCCTCACTGAGGCTGCGCCCTGCGGCCATCCGGTTAATTCGGGGATACCGCACGGTCTCGTGCGAGGCGGCGAGCCTCTTTGCCGGATTGCCGCCATGGGATCTGGAGGCAAACGTCCTCGCGCACATGTGGGAGTGGCGCGAGGAGGCGAAACGCCGGGGCGAAACTCCGCTACCGCGCCGCCGCAGGAGGAGACGCCCCGGGCGTCGGGAGTCAATAGCGGACTCCCGGCCACCGTAGGCGCGAGCTTGCGGGTGGCGAGCAATGGGTAGCTCGCCGCCCGGTAAGGACCAAGCTCGGGTCGACGGTGCGCAGTGTTCCACGCGCGCCTCAAAGAGATGTCAGCAGCAGTGTAGGGGTCTACTAGGACCGATGCCTGCCGGGGTCGCGTGATTGTTCGAAGGAGATACCGTGACCCTGGCACATGGGCAACTGATGGAACACGGGTGGGTTTTAGTCAGTAAAAGTCTGACACGCCCTCCCGCTCCGTCCAGAACGGGAGAAGTCATTTGATGATTTCCCACCCTGAAAAAAAAAAAAAAAAAGGCATACAACCTCTACAGTTTGCACACGACACTAAGTTTTGTATGGGAAACCTACTAATGCCATACTCGACAATCCCCTTAAAACCACAAAAAATATTTCTTATAAATCTAAACTAAATTCCTATCGTCGCTAATACAAATAATATGAAAGACAGATATTCTCGATATGATCATAGATTTTAAAAATGAAATAGGTTATATATCTATAAAATTTTATTACCTATGGTTAAATTTGTCATTCAGTAAGAATCGAGAACATCTGTCTTTAATATTTTGTGTCTATACACAAAATATTAAAGACAGATGTTCTCGATTGGACCACAGATTTGGACCATAAAGAAAAGAATATCTATGCATGTGTGTATTAAATACACGCTAATGAAGAGTAGTGTGTGTAACTTGTTATTTATTGAAAATAATGTATTTTTACGCATAATTTAAAAAAAATATTAGCTTTCGTCACTTCTTCTCTGTATAAACTATAAGTGTGCGAAATTTCATAGTCCTCCGTCGGCCCAATTTTCGTAAAAAGGGATCCAAAGTTTTCGCTTCACGTATTAATATATAGATTTATTATCTAAATACATTGCGAAATGTGGGTAAACTGTAGGTACTTACACCTCTGCCTAACCCATCGGGGAAACAAGGCGTGATGTTATGATGTGATGTTACATTGCCATGGAAAACTCTACGATTAACTTTTTCAACAAAAGGGTTGGTTTGAAGACTTTTCAGACGAGATTTTAATTAGAATCTGTTAAAGGCATGGTTAATTGACTTGAAAATAAACGAGTTATAATGACGGTAACAGTAACATGTGGGAGATTTTGGTTTAATTGCTCTAGAAATTGGAAAAATGAGAATTTAAACTCGTATTTGCCATCTGAAACTTGAAAGAAGGCCGCAGCAAGGATAAATTGCACAAATGACGGTTCACGAACAGCTAAGACCTCCGGCGGTGGGTTAATGGTATCTTGGTGAATAACACTCACTATAGCTTTCTCAGGTCTGATCAAGCAATATAAGCAGATGTTTACTATGCCGAACTTCGGACAGTGATGATGAAACTGGCAGTGAAACAGTTCGAGAATCGATTTTCACCATTATTGCTCCATGGTAACGCAAGACCCCACACTGTACGGGACACCGTTGTAACTCTACAGGAGCTGCAGTTAGAAACCATACGTCACTCGCTAGACCATGTTTTTTTTTGATCTCGAGGTGGAAATCCTCATGGAGGTCCTCCGCCCTGGGGTGGGCGGAGGGGTCTGTCAGACTCTTACTAACTAGAACCACCCCGGTGTTCCGTCCCACACCTACGTCGGGGACCACGGGAACCAATGCGTCTTCCACACAGAATCCGTGGTCTTCCACGATCCCCGACTGAAGCCGGCCCGCCTCTGCGAGCCTTACCCTCACGTTAAGGGGGGAGTGAGGTGTTAAACTCCCCTCCGTATCACTCGTCAGACCATGCTCCAACTGACTACTATTTTTTTCGTGTTTGTGCGTGGTAAAAATTTTCTTCATTTCATTTTAACCATTTTGACGGGATTTTCACTGGCTGATGATATAAAGGATAACATAGGGCTTAAAAAAGATGGAAAATGCATAGTATTAGTAAAGAGACACATTATTGATTAACGATTTGTTTTGTTTTTCGTCCACCACATGAACAAAGTCGCGGGCACAGTTGGTTGAAATTAATCGTACCTGTATAAGAGCTTGAAATAATCATCCTCTTTGTTACTCGAACCAATCGACGCCGTAACACGTCACCTTCACATGAAGTAGGGTCAGACAAACAAGCTACCAACTCGTACGAATCTGTTTATTGAGCCTCCGTGACACACTCGGCTCGCTCTCAATTTTTTGTTATCTGTACTGTAGGCTTTCGAACAGAGAAAACAGGGATGAATAAAATAATAGAGAATGAAACGACTTTATAAAAAACTAGCTGACCGTACATATGTTGACTTGTCCTGCTTCCTAGAACTCTATAGCAGCGCCACCTACCGGGTCCAATAGTAAATTTAAACTATTCAGGGTGCCACCCAAACGCATACAAAAAAAATCATTCAAATCGGTCCAGCCGTTTAGGAGGGGTT
Organism: Aporophyla lueneburgensis; assembly: GCA_932294355.1. Taxonomy (NCBI): domain Eukaryota; kingdom Metazoa; phylum Arthropoda; class Insecta; order Lepidoptera; family Noctuidae; genus Aporophyla; species Aporophyla lueneburgensis. The sequence goes on from OW028740.1 coordinate 26,723,518, forward strand.
CAGTGACATACACACGTACAGTAGAATTATATATATAAAGATAGGGATTCAGTAGATATTTATTGTTGAGGATATATTATGACAGTTACAGCAGTTACACATGCCGAGGTCGGTTCGAGGATGGATGACCATCTAATTCATATTGAGACCTCTCCGAGTGGTCTAGGCTCCCATTCGTAGACTTTTGACAGTGGTACTGAAAACGAACGTACTGTCCAGAGCCCAAAAGTGTGATAACTAGTCTTAGTAAGGGATATCCCTTAGTAAGACTAGTTGTAACGATAGTCGATAGTCACATGATAGTGTTACCCCAGTAACTGGGCTGTGGCCTTCACTAACTAATCGGTCCATCTCGTGGAAGGCCTTCCAATGCTTTAATTGGCCACGGCTAATGGCTTCCATATCCATACACCCCGGAAATCCAAAATAGATCACACCTACTCATTTTAAAATACGTAGAACCTTATAAAATTCGTGTTCGGGCATCCGCTTCGAGACTTTCGGAGCGTATCCCGAAAATCCGACAACATAATTCGGCGGGTTGAAAACATTCGAATTTAGAAGTGATGACGCGCGCGCCGAGTTCAATTACGATTTACGAATACTACGCGATAAAACGTTTCGATTTCACGGCCAATGTTACGTTAGGACCTCGATACATGGACACGCTTTCCAAGCAGATTGTTATGGAGATTTTTCGGGAGAAGTTTTGTTGCTACAGGCTTAGGTTCGTTTTTTCTAGCTCAAAGTTACTGAAAAAAGTTCAGGGTATTTGTTTTTCCTGGTAGGCCTTCATTTTGGAGCCTTGTTTGTTTTATAAAGGTCAGTGACTATATGTAATAATGTGTTGAGTAAAAGGATCAACTAGAGAATGGGTAGCAGTGTTCTCTATGCATTTTACCACTACACTGCGATCGCGAACTCGCCTGCCAACTGTGGAGATTATGGCAAAGCCCCCCAAATTAGAGGAGCCTATGTCCAGCAGTGGACGTGTTTCGGCTGAAATGATGATAATGTTGAAAAGGACCAAAATTTTATCTGTTCGAAATCTTAGCAATTTAAAATAACACAAAACTACTGAAAACTCTGTTTGATATTGCAAATTCAATCACTGAAGGAAACGAAAAATTATACCTACGTACGTACCTATCTATTGTCATTTGATCGAATTCACAAACTCGAATTTTAAAAAAGAATACAAAGTCGACTCCAAGAAGTTACGACATTAAATGAGACAAGTAACATTTTTAAACGTAAATCGAAAACCCAAATGGGCGATAACTTTACTTGCGAGCTTTTGAGAGGCTAATGTGAAGACGTCCTTATAAAACGCTTGTTTTATTTGCACTCCTTATCAACGACCAGAGAACATCGTCTCAACACATTCTGTAATCTTTATGTTATTTACTGCTGGATATAAATAAGGTGAACACGGCACGAAGAAAAAAAATAACAAACGAATTTTTCATTAAATTGCATCTTAATTTTATTTTTAGTCCTTGAAATCCTCTTTGATTATTCGCATTGTATTGTCGATATTAGATCACCCCAATTTTCTAACCACGACAAACTTGTCCGTCCAAGTAAATTGGGTCCTTTATCCAGATTATTGGTTCAAATATTTATCGAAAAAGCCCCTTTTTGGAATATTTTTAATGAACACAATTTTCTTCCTGTGGGAAATCGAATTAGAGGGTCCAATAGTATTACTTAGATCTAATTTCATTTGGTGACCTCATTTTGACTGTTCACATTGTTTATTTTTAGAGGCGTCATTTTTAGGGGCGTTTTTTATTTAACGTAAATAAAGCAGCCATCGTTTGAAGAATATATTTAGAGAGTGAAAAATCAACGAATTTATACGAACCTAGCTGACCCGTGCCCACTTCGCATGCCGTCAAACATTTTTACTTGTGGTGAAACTATCTTTCTAATTAAAAAAATATTTTGAATCACAATCAGATATATTCTTTGTCACTCCGGAATAATATATGTAGCTTTCTACAGGTGCAAGAATTTTAAAATTGCTCTAACTTATAAACTTTACTACGTTATACTCGTACATCATAAGTTTAAAGAGTAACGGTGGAGAACATTTTAAAAGAGTAATGGTGGAGTTTCTTGGCATTCTTCTCCATACGAATCTACCTTTTGGAAGGGGCAACTAGAATCAATTCTATTTTCATATAACTGTTGACGTTCAAAAGTGCCTTTTTGGGCCTAGTTGAAATAAATGCTTTGAATTTGACTTTGAAAGATCCAAACAATATAAAAAAATATATCGATAAATGAATAACGTTCTGGTTGTTGAAGATTTGAGAATTACATGTTGTAATAGACTAGGATTGATCTTAGTGACAGTTGTTTGAAAAATAATCCGATAAAATCTGTTATGATTACAACAACTCATTCGAAGATTTTATCCACCATATTATTGGGATTGACTTTTACATAACATTATAGCTAATCATCAGTCACACTGTCAGGTCTCCATGCAACATACAAAGTGGCAGGGACATTGACATTGAGCTTGACATTGACCTTGGATTCAGTAAATAATTCTGAACCTGTTTTCTAATCTTCACAGAACTGTGAAATTAGCTGTTCATTACCTTTTGTCAGTGTAGGTTTCTATTTTTCTTTGAAACAGCTGTTATTTGTTTTTATATTACTTACAAAAAAAAAATCTATACTATGTTTAGAATCATGTGCTGAATTCGTGGTTACAATTTGCTTACTGATATCCTAGCTACTCTGTATAACTTTTTCCTTGACAGTATAAATAATTCCCATTTCCTAAGCGTACCTCTGCAATTTCCGTTTAATTTCGCGTTTAACGTTAAATCGGTAATGTGCCGCTATTGTGTGTTAAGTACGTGTAAGATATTATGAACGTCTTCCTTTGTATCCGTTGTTTTATCTTCAAAATGATGGAACAAAGATGATAATGAAGATGAAATACAGCAGCTGCAGAGATGAGATGTGGTGGCCCATTAATTCCCATTTGATTAAATGTGTAAGAAAATGGTCCTTTATACTCATCAAGGACCATTTCCATAATATAAATGTAGGTATATCGTAATGTTTACGTTTGGCTATAGCTACAGGAATTTTGAGTTTCTGACCATTGAGCGAGCCTTGTTAAAAACTTGTTCGCCACATCTAATACGGAGTTGAACCCAAAAACCAAGCCTGGCAAAATGTAGACCTGTGTTTCTTCGTTAGATAGATAGATAATTTATTTACTGACAAAAAAAATATTAACACTACAACAACTATTGTGCGTTAAGAAAAAAACTGTATGCCATAATGAAAATAATATAACAGGGTTGTATCTGTAGCCGAACTAGGTGAAAAACCTGTACCTCGACTATAGCGCCATACCTCTCTGATAACGGAGGGAGGTATTTAGGTATTTAGCCAACATTTCAAATGTTAAAACTAATATAATATTTTCATAATAATTTTTCATACACAGTAATTCTATAAAAAAGAGAATTGATAAGATAAAAGAATCGATAAGGTTAACGGTTAAGGTTAAGGGTAAGGTAAGGTAAGGGTTAAGGTTCCTTAATAGAAGGAACAGTCCACATTGTATATTAAATAGATATTTCTATCTAGTCAAAGGCAAGACGAAAATAAGCCGTTACTTCAAGAACGATTTCGCACAAAAACACGGGCAATTAAAAATAAAAATAGGGTATCTGGTTCACAACACTACTAGTGATATAGTGATGCCAACATATAAATTATGAACGTCTGTTTCCTCAGTGACGTCACATGGAATCTAGGCGCCGCGCGCCGGCGCATATCGGAACGTCGAGTGCTTTCATGTGATTGGATAGCCAAAAACAATTCTAGTTTTTTCGTCAGACTATTACAGATAGAATTGGACGTGTTAATGGTAATAGGACCAAAATAGGAATGTTGGAAGTAATGGAGGGCGAACTTGAACTGATGTTGTTTTTATGACTATGGAGGCGATTTGTGAGTTCGAATTAATGTAAGTTGTACGTCATAACATACAGTGCAAAGTACTTCGGTAGGATGATTACCCATATGCGTAAAAGTACCTAAAGAGGAATTTATACTGACTTCTATATTAGGAGCTTGATTGGTATCATGATTTTTAATCAAAATATCCATTCCAGTAAATATTAGGTTGCCAGCAAAGCAGAGGATTTTTAAGATTCTTATAGGAATTTGTGGAAGAGTCAACTTCATCCAAACATTCTAATAATAACACTGAAGAATTTGTTCGTTTGTTTGAACGCGCTAATGTCTAGAATAACCAGTTGTAGATGAAAATTATATTTTTATTCGATAGCCCATTGCTTAAAGAAGGTTATAAGTTAATAAACATCACGCTGCGGTCTTATGGAGCCAGGCAAAATGATAAAACGTTAGAAAGAAAGATAAGTAATAACGAAGTAACAATGCCGGCGGCCCGTGAGATGAGACGCAGTCGTGGGCAGAAGCTAGTAAAAAATATAGTTAATTGCATAGCAATGTCAACTAAAATAAAGCACATACTTGAACTTGTAAAAATGCGGAACTTCAACGGAAATGTAATTTTTTAAATTGCTCTCAACTGGTCAAAGATTTAAAAGAAACTTTTATCTCACAATATTTCTCACTGCTTGACAGATGTAAACCAGAAATACCCTCAAACTACACTCTGTCATATTTATTTGATCTCCGGCTTATTTATTATTTTAATTTGTCTGATATTATTTCGTACGATGATGTATACATGGACGTTTAAACTACGTGTTTACTACATGTCCGGCGTCACATCAAAGATTCAAGTTTTATATTTGCCATTACATAACTTTTTGAAGTTCATTCGTAAAAAAATGACCTTTGGTACGCAAATAATTTAAATAAGGTGTCGACGCATGTTATGAAATATTACTTTTTTCGTAATAACTTTAATTTAATATCAAGGGAGAGTCGTATTTAAATATGGACCTTGTGACGTAATCGCTTTGAGTTATATTTTATTGTGCTGTTTATATTTTTTGAATGTCTTCGAAATATATGGTGGCCAGTGTTTCTTGGTCTTTTGTGGCAGCGGTGGCATCGTATGCGCAACGGCACAACGCTTGCAAATTCTCACTGCAATTAGCAAATGTTATTGAAAGTTAAAAGCTTTTTAAACGTGTGTCCTGAATTTTGCAATCAATATTTCACCCACTTCCACTGAAGCTACCGGGGTTGAAATTTAGCACACACGTTAGGTTATCGTGACAAAGCACGATAAAAGCTTTGTTTTGATAATATAAAAAAAAAAAACAATTATTATGTTTTAATTAAGGTCAGGAACGACTTTCATTTTTGACAGTTCAACAACATTCATTGCGTAGTTAACGTTTTTGAGCAGACAATGTTTTCGAACTTAATGAAGCAATGGATTATATCTTTCAAAATTATTCAGATTCTGATTGACAGAGTGTTACGTAATTAGGATGCTAGACAGAAAATAAAAATGCCACTTAAATAAAGACAGCGGTCAGTTTCATTATTCAATAAGAATATTTTGTGTCTTATTTTTGAGTAGAAAAACCGACTTTAAACAAACAAATTCATTTGTATTCATCCTAAACGCGCCAATTAACAATGGAATGCTTTTAGTTACGAATCGGTTATAACCAGTCACTTTGAAAACTTTACCATGATGTCATTCATAACGGTGTGAATATTTTTATTTAAATGTGTCACAATTCTCCGCGTACCAAGAAACTCTGGTTGCCCTATAACTCGATCGATGTTTTGTTGTACTTTGACATTGACATTTAGATGCATTTCATAACTTTAAGGGCAATGTCAGTACCATGTAATTTATTCTCCATTAATCTACTTTTTGATTTAAGATTTTTGGACTGCTTTGCGTACGATGCAATAAGTATTTTTTAAGTACATATTTGCGTTTCAAAATGATGTAATGTAATTAACGAGTAAATGTGGTGGAAAAACTTGGAATCGGGCAGTTATCATTTTTAATGGTTACCAGGTAGATGAGTGGTCATTTTTTGCGTAACTTCGAGTCAACAGTTGTTATTGTAAGTAGGTATGTGAGTTTACCTACCAACTATTCAACTTAACATTAGAAATTGCCTCGTGCCTAGACAGGTACCTACTGTCATCATGCTGCTGCTCTTATTCCAATTTATTTGGGGTCGGCACAAAATGTTTTTTTTTCATACCTTTTTATTAGTCGTAATTTTGGTAGTCAACCCCTTTTTATCCAATTTACACAGTATGTTGATAGACATCTCCTTTCTAACCATATTTTATTCACATAGTCTACCTATCGTTTCCTATTAAGGCAACCATAATTTTATTTATTTTATTAAAGTTAATAGCTTCTGCCCGCGACTTCGTCCGCGTCAAATTTTTCTTCCCTGACCCTTCCCGTCGCACCAAATTGCCTGCCAGTTTTCATCCATTTTTCGTTACTGCTCCGCTCTTTTTGATTTAGCGTGATGCTATATAGCTTTTTTCAATAAATAGGCAACCCAACACAAAAATAATTTTTCAATTTGAACCAGTAGTTCCTGAGATTACCGCGTTCAACCAAACAAACAAACTCTTCAGCTTTATAATATTACTAGCGACCCGCCCCGGCTTCGCACGGGTGGACATTTATTTTTTAAGCTCTCTGAAAAATAAAATTTGGCCGCGTCCGCTGCGTAGAGAACCGACCGCGCGAGTGAGCCGCGCGGCAACCTGCTTCATAGATGTGCACCCCCCCTCCCCTGCGGTTTCGCCGTGCGAGTCGTGCGACACCATCATTCATTTTAATACCAATTACAATTTTAAATTCGTAATATCTTTTGAATGGATTGTCCGATTGGAATAAAATAAAAAGTAACTTATAGCTATTGAAACAATCTTGCTCAATAAATAGTTTATTTGGATAAGGATTAGTATTTGACGATAATATGATCAATAAACATAGGCTAATCATTTTAATTACTTTTATTCTATGGAAAAGTGGTTATAATGGCTAAAATATAAATGTTTGGTTTATACTATCGCGGATTTTTTTGTAGGCATTATTAAGTTCTACAACTTTTCTATAGAAGTCAACCATACATCAATAACCATTTAGGCAGCGTTCGCGAGAATCGTTAACGTACGGCAGTTTTTTCGACGCCTTACTCCACAATTTTCACTACCACGAAAAATCCTATCTATTTTCCGGGATAAAATATAGCCTATACGGATTCGGAAGAATCTCTCTAAGTAATGGTAAAAGAAATTTTGAAATCGGTCCAGTAGTTTTTGAGCCTATTCAATACAAACATACAAAAATACAAAGGTTTCCTCTTTATAATATTAGTATAGATGATGTATCTGTAAAAACAGGTAACTAAATGCAATAAACTTGTTGAATGGTAAATAAAAACAAAATAACTCTATACTTTTATTATTACCACAATTCTTAGACATTATCAAAAAGAAATTAAGTAGTTCCTATATTGATATGCGACATTATTCGCCCGGAATGAACGATTCCATCAAATCTTTTTGGCGCAGTAATGAAATTACAATATTAATGAAACGATGTCTCATGAAAATTGCTCGCTGATTACCAACATAAATTATTTTTCAAAGAATAAATAGAACGACATCTTTTGATAAAATTGATGTAATGTAGACACGTGTTTTTTTCATTTGTCTACCCATTTATTTGATTTTGATTCTTTGCACAAGTTAGGACCGGAATCGCAAAATGATTATATAAAAAAAATTATTTCCTTTCTTTCGTGTTACCATACTCCTTAATATTGTTTCCCTGCTTAGAAGAAAGTGGCCGTAAGAGCTCTAACACACGAGAGCCATGTTGCCAACGGCAGGTACCTGCAGCCGTCGATACGTAATGATGACGCTGATCTTTGAAGATGGCATGTCGCCGGCTGCCGTTGATACGTAGGTATCGACGGCAGCAGTTACCTTTGGCGTTGAAAACATGCCGCTCGTGTGTAAGAGCTCTTAGTCTTAGCAGCATTTAACCTTATTCAACATTAAAAGCTCTACAAAATTCATGGATACAGATATATTTTAATTGTCTTGTTGGAGTGTTACATTTTTCAGTCTTGAAATAAATTCATTGGTTCTTTGATCTCTCTGTCAGTAAAAATAATAGGTATGGGTAAAACTGAGTGTGCCAACACCATAAAAAGTAACCTTGCACTTGTCTCGTATTTGACTTACTGCAAGAGGTCAGTTGTTTAAAGTATACTAAAAACAAACCAACAACATTATAAAGTGCGTGATAAATATTTTATTACATATTATCTAGAAGCATCCGTTTGATTCGGAAGACAGACTTAATTTTTTAGATGTTTAGTTTGATTCGGATTTGGATGAAATTTGGCTCATCATTGGTAGACTACATTACGTGGGTAACCTAGATAAGGGTAAACGATACTTTTCATTAGACTAAATCGTTGGTCTCGTGGTCGAAAGCCGCACTGCTCAGAATGAGGCCTTTTTTTTTTTTTTTTTTTTCAGGATGGGAAATCATCAAATTACTTCTCCCGCTCTGGGCGGAGCGGGAGGGCGTGTCAGACTTTTACTGACTAAAACCCACCCGTGTTCCATCAGTTGCCCATGTGCCAGGGTCACGGTATCTCTTTCGAACAATCACGCGACCCCAGCAGGTCACGCGACCCCGGCTGGTTGAGTTCGATTCCAAGGTCGTAAAAAGTGTTGTTGGGTTTGTCTATCTGGAATTTCTCAGTAGCAGCCCTTGTCTGGATTTGTGCCCGGCTGATGGCAATAGGCTCGCCCCCTATTACAAGGGACTTAAATATAACTGGAAAAATGTGGATGTACTCAAAACCCTTTGTGGAAACAAAGCGTAATGGTATGTTATACGTTTTATCCAGATATTTCAACAGGATCGCGACTAATGCGGGTAAAACCGTTAGGCGCAGCTATTTGTTAATAAAACTCAGTATCGACTGTTTGGCGGACGGTTTGACCAATCGGGTCACGTTAGTATAAAAATAAACAGACAGACAACATAAATGTATTCATCATACATTCTTCTCTGAATACTATTTTTACATCCGTAGTACATCTATTTTTGTTATTATGTAAGTGTTTTATATATTTTGACTGCCCTACATTTATCACTTTTCTTAAAATAAATACACGGAAATGTTTTGATAGGTTAAATGGATTTCAATGCTGTTTATTATTTTTCATTTTTGCTGTGAGTTTGTTCTGAAGGCGTATTTCTTTGCACGATGCAATCAGGTATGATATGTTACATCTGCTTTTTGGTTGCAATGTTCTAAAATATATTGCTTGCATGAGTAAGTTTTTCAACAAAAAATAGAATTACTATGACTACGATTCCTTAATTCTGAAACAAGGTTAAGCTGTACTCTAACTAAATGCTTCATGATGATTGACTCGCCTCAATGTTTTGGGCGAATGAAAAATATACCAAGTTGTGACATACAATTTAAAAAAATTAATTGGTGATCATCAATCGAATTATTTAAATTTTTGCTTCTAATCCGGGCAAGTACCGATGTAACTTTTCCATTTAAAAATATGTACTCTCTGATTTTATCTTTGCCATTGCCTTCACAAAAACATCGTGAGTGTTCAAATGGTCGAAGTCAAAATCTCCTTCATCTTCTGCCTAGCCTTTTCCCCAACTATGTAAGGGTCGGCTACCAGTTAAACTGTATGCAGCTAAATACCACTAAACGCAATATAACGAAAATGAGAATTAAATATGAGAATTATAAACTTTAAAAATATTTTAAGTAAACCACGTGTTTAAAACGCAAGCATTGAGCGTATTCGTTAAAATAATACAAAAGAAAAGAAAAGAAAACAGTAAGTAAACAAAAAATATATTAACTTACCACAATATTAGTCGTTTATCACCCTAAGGTTTTTTTTTTTTGTAAATATTCACTTGATACATGTCTTGAATTCACGACTACGGCGACAACATAGTGGCTGTCGCGACAGTGATTTAAACGTAAGTAACATTGATGCCAGAATAGGAAAAAATAGTTTTTACCACTTTAGATAATTGCATTTTTAATTTATTGCGTATTACTAACCCTGAGTAACGAAACTTCATAATTTTGTGACAAAATTGTTTAATTAAATAAAAAATCTGTGAATGATTTACGAATAAAATTGGTCCTACTTAGTTAATTCATTCATCAAGAATAATATAACCACAATCAATGATTAATAAAGCGATGTATATTCGTAACAATTTATCTCTGAAAATGTGAAATGGTCATTGGGACACTAAAAAAAATGTAAGGGGAGATTTTAAACAATGCTTTGACATTCAAAAAATATACTCTTTTAATGAAAACTAGAGGTCAAATACTAGAAAACTCTTCGTATGAATAAACGAATATAGCAAAATGGCGGGAAAAAAGAGAAAATATCACAATATAAGATATTTAAATAATTATGAAGTAGCGGGACAAGAAAAGATACCAAATGTACGCTTTTTCTGAGTATGACCCATCTGCGTTTTGGTTGCAATAGTCATTTCATGAGTAAGTTTTGAACTAAAAAATAAAACTATGACTACGATTCTTTAAATCTAAAACAAGGTTAAGCTGTACTCTTACTAAATGCTTCGTGATGATTGATTCACCTCAATGTTTTGGGCGAATAAAAAATATAACAAGTTGTGACATACAATTAAAAAAATTGAATTGGTTATCATTAGGGATGACTCTCATTAGAGCGGGCCGTGCCAGGGCCGGGGCGTGGACGAGCCGGGGCCAGTTCGTGCTACGCAATTTATATTACACCGAGTGTTAAACATGTTAATACGCCGCCACAGTCGCTTCGAGGTAGTGTAGTGATGTGAATAACTCCCGATTATTGTTTTTTTTTTTATAATTTAGGAGTTTTCTTTACTGGAGATGGCTGCTATTGCGATAGCTATTGATGAAGAGGAAGCAGAAACTAGGAGTAAGAAGAAACGGGCTAAACGAAAGTGGAGTGTGCATCCTCTTTGGAGAATGCGTAATTTTAACGGAGAATTTAACACCTTATGCAGATACTTAGCAACCGATGAAGATAAATTCTTTGGATATTTTAGAATGTCAACGTCATGGATGGAATAATATTGCAACAAAAGAAACTCAGTTTCCAAAATCTTCTGTAAAACAAACTTGCACGTGCGTGTACCCTCACTAAACATTCGTCGCTCAGTGCTCGGACGCAGCACGGAAGAATGTTCGGATTACGACGGGACGTGGAGGGGGCGGGGCGGGACCGTGCAAAAAACGTGGTATTTAAGTGCGTCGAGCAGGCCCGGACGGGACACGGATAATGCACTGTGTAGTATAAATTGATTCATACAAAATATATGTAACACATTAACACCGTGCCCCGTTCGGGCCCCGCCCCGGGCACAGCTCGCTCTAATGAGAATCATCCCTTAATCGAATTACTTAAATTTTTGCTTCTAATCTGGACAAGTACCGATGTAACTTTTCCATTTAAAAATATGTATTCTCTGATTTTATCTTTACCGTCGCCTTCACAAAAACATTGTGAGGTTATAGTTAAGTATCTATACTTAATATTATAAAGCTGAAGAGTTTGTTTGTTTGTTTGATTGAACGCGCTAATCTCAGGAACTACTGGTCCGAATTGAAAAAATATTTTTGTGCTGAGTAGCCTATTTATCAAGAAAGGCTATAGGCTATATAACATCACGCTACAACCAAGAAGAGCGGAGCAGTGATGAAAAATGTTGTAAAAACGGGGAAAATCGCACGGGTAGGCGATTCGACGCGACGGGAAGGGTCGGGGAACAAGAAATTTAACGCGGACGAAGTCGCGGGCCGAAGCTAGTAATTAATATGAGTCTGAAATCACCAGTCCGTCTTGAGTAAACGTGGTAATAATAATCATGGCTTCTGTATAACAGAAGAGGCCTTTTCCCAGCAAAGGGACAGTAAAAGGCTGGTGTTATGGAACTATTTATCTAATTTTATCACCAAGCACCGTAGAGGGCCATGGACCGCACGACCCCCGTGTAGAGCCTCCGGCAGGAGGCGTTTTGACCCCCAGATTGGGCAGGAGCCGTTTTAAGGCAGCCCCAGCCCGCTCCAGTCTGGAAGCCAAATGTCGGAAGTGCGTGTTGCTATTTTCTTTTTGCTTAAGTAGAGGGAAGGTTATCCAGGAGGTAATACATGGTCAATGTTTGTAGTTTTTCGACTTTTTTGTACAAATGGTCTGTGGCTTTAAAGTATGAGGCTTTTGCTTATGTAATACTAGTCACACGTATTGATTCGATTAGGTTAAGCCACCCTTAAGGGTTTCTGCCGGGGTCGCGTGATTGTTCGAAAGAGATACCGTGACCCTGGCACATGGGCAACTGATGGAACACGGGTGGGTTTTAGTTAGTAAAAGTCTGACACGCCCTCCCGCTCCGCCCAGAGCGGGAGAAGTCATTTGATGATTTCCCATCCTGAAAAAAAAAGGGTGGCTTAACCTAATCGAATTAATACGTGTGACTATTATTACATAAGCAAAAGCCTCATACTTTAAAGCCACAGCCCATTTGTACAAAAAAGACGAAAAACTACAAACATTGACCATGCATTACCTCCTGGATAACCTTCCCTCTACTTAAGCAAAAAGAAAATAACAATTGCTTGTAAGCAAAGGAGAAAACACACCGTAGAATTTTCCTGCCACTAAGAAATTACTGATCATTGTTTACATGACTAAGAATCTCACCATAAACTGGTCTTGTACGTTCCAAGGATGCTTGACCCCAAATTAATATTAAGCCGCATTGTGGTCCGTTAAGTGGCGAATAAGGAAAATTACCAGGGTTGCCAGTAAAGGGAAAAAGATTTTTCATGTGATGTGTTTAGGAATGTTAATATTTGCTGCCATTTTCCATTAAGGGAATGCGCTACGGTAGCCAGGGAAATGCATATTTTTTACGTTTTCTGAAATTTACAGGTCAGTAATAGGCTAAAAGTTGATCAAATAAATCGTAATAAATATCTATCAAATTACAGAATTAACACGTTAACTGCTATGACTAAAATTATAAAAAATCAAAAAATGTACTTAGTGTTATTTCACTTTAAATCGATTATTTATCCCATAAATACATTAATTATTCCAAAAACATGGCCGCCAGGCAGCAACGACATTTTAAGATTTTGTATGTGTTGTCGGTCATATAGTCCGACAAGGCCTGAATGGAACAAAAATTGTCGGACACATAGTCCGACATGGCAGGTAACGTGTTAAATTCATTAGAATCATGAATACAGTTCTCTGAGTCTGGATTGGTCACAAATGTCATAATTTCATGAAATAGTCAATCAGTCTTATGCTTCAACCGATTAGATTTGAGAGCATTGGTGGCCTAGTGGTTCGACTTACGGGTTGTTGGTTGTAGTACTCAGACAGACAGACGCCTAACTTTGTGTGAATAATTTCATCACCCAGTGGTGACATCTCAAAACGGTGAAAGGAAATCGGCATGTCCTACAACCAAAAATTAGAAGTCATGTGACATCTACCAACCCGCAGTGAGCCCGCGTGGTAGATTGTAGCCGACTAGCTCTCGAGAGGGTTGGCCTATGTCCCAGCAATGGGAACATTATAAGCTGCTGATGATGCGATTTGTCGCCTTGACGGTATATTTGTGCTACTGCTTTTCTGTATTAGACTGTGACATTAAGGTTTTGTAAGCTCAAATAATGTTTGCTTCATAAAAGACTCTAAGCCCATGGCTCCGTGGCATGGAAGCCAGAACAAGTTGCAGGTAATGAATGTACAATATTTACGTAAAATGGAATTCTACTTCGGTTTCCATTTGACTGTAACCTTATATCGGTCTTTGAATAGAAGTTAAATGAAACCTACATATTACGTAACTAATACTACTTCAAGGTACATACATATAAGTTGTTCATATTCGAGTTGTATTTCTAATTGCGTTTTGCTTTCTTAGGATTTCAGTTAGATGTATTTCTGAGGAGTGAAATAGAGGAATTAAATCGTACCCAAGCTATTTTCCTTTAGCAGTGGTAGCCGAGTGGTAGCGGCCGCGACTTGCTACTCGTAATTGTGGGTCCGAAGCCATAGGCGCTTAACTTTCTGTAAATTACGTCATCACTAGAGCTCTCAAAACGGTGAACGAATTTATCGAAAGGAAATCGGCATGTCCTTAGAGCCGTTATTGGAAGACATGTGACATCTGCTAACCCGTACTGGGCCAGCATGTTGAAATATGAACTAATTCCTTACCGGATGGCCTGTGCCCTAACAGTGGGAACATTAGGCTGATTTTGTATGTTTTTCTTTTGATATTGCAGCAAAATAAAAACTTTTCAGAAAAAAATAACAACCTACTTCCTAAAAAAAAACAGTACAAAGTGAAAATAACTTTAATTTCGAAAGTCGGTGTCTTAGGATCTGTATTTAAGGTTTTTTTGCCACCGACTTCCGAAATTAATGTAATTTTTCACTTTTTGCAAAAAGTTTTTATTTTTAACTTTTTAGTTATGGTAGATACACTTCACTAATCTAATCTCGTTTTTCGTTCATTCGTAGCGCAAATACTTAATGCAAATTTAAGACTTATATGGTTTTCATATGGATCCCATTGTCCGAATGGAACCAAATATAAGAAGCACCAGCTTTCAAATAAAAAAAAAAGATTCATCAAAATCGGTTCACCCAGTCAAAAGTTATGAGGTAACAAACGTAAAAAACCGGCCAAGTGCGAGTCGGACTCGCACACAAAGGGTTCCGTACAAACCTGTAGGTATTCTCGGTTTATGCAGAAGATTCATGTTTATGAAAATAAATGTTTTTTTTTTTTAATTTTTATATTTCTGTTGATTAAATGAAAGGTAAATTGCGGTTTACGATTTATGACGTTTTAAAAAAAAACGACTTACTCGATTTCGTTCAAACCAATTTTCGGTGGTAGTTTACATGGTAATGTACATCATACATTTTTTTTTTAGTTTTATCATTCTCTTATTTTAGAAGTTACGGGGTGGGGGGGGGGGGACACACACATTTTATCACTTTGGAAGTGTCTCTCGCGCAAACTATTCAGTTTAGAAAAAAATGATATTAGAAACCTCAATACCATTTTTGAAGACCTATTCATAGATACCCCACACGTATGGGTTAGATGAAAAAAACCATTTTTGAGTTTCAGTTCTATGTATGGGGAACCCCACGATTTATTGTTCTTTTTCTATTTTTGTATGAAAATCTTAATGCGGTTTACAGAATACATCTACTTACCAAGTTTCAACAGCATAGCTCTTATAGTTTTGGAGAAAAGTGGCTGTGACATACGGACGGACAGACAGACAGACAGACAGACATGACGAATCTATAAGGGTTCCGTTTTTTGCCATTTGGCAACGGAACCCTAAAAAAACAGTCGAATTGATAACGTCCTTTTTTTAAGTCGATTAAAAAGGCATGCTACTCATAAAGAGAGCTGAATACCGAACAGGTTCAACCCTATAAGATCAAATAGATACCTAACAATCTTCGGAGTCGAATGTAAGATTAATTAAATTCATCTCTAACTGAAGTGTTTTCACCTCCTTTCCCTGGATTGGATAAATGTTATCGTTAGTGGCAAATATGTTCATCTCATTCAGATTTTGTTCATTAAATAGTTAATTACGATTCGTTTTTTTTTTTTTTTGTTAGTACGTATTAATAATTAAAAGGTAACATATATAAGTTTACGCCCTTTCCCAGGGTAGACAGAAACTACAGAGTGCCACCTGCTACAATCCGTACAAACTCTTTGTGCTTCGTTTATGTTCATACATCATCATACACACAAGCTGGTTACCAGTACTATGCACTTGACATTTCGAAAGAAAGTTATAAAAAAGTCTGTGTCGTATATATTTTAAACGCTCTAGCAAATGTAAATAACGCTGCCAGTGAATAAAAAAGTTGACTGAGCAAGATTATTTCAGTCGGAATCTCCATTTTATTCACGCTTCCACTCACTAATTACTCTTTAATTAGACGTAATGAAAACGTGTTCTTTTATCCATGGAACTTTGAATTTGCTTAGAAGGTAGCTACAATATGGTAATAATGGACTGGCCTGTTAGTCTAGTGGTTAGTGACCCTGACTGCTAAGACTGAGGTCGTGGGTTCGAGTCCCACCCAGGACAAATGTTTGTGTGATGAGCACAATCGTTTGTTCTGTGTCTGGGTGTAATTTATCTATAACTAGCTTTTGCCCGCGGCTTCGCCCGCGTAGATGTCGGAAATTATCGCAAGAGGACGTACTACCGCGGTAACAATGTATTAATCCATGTTATACATATATAAAATTACGCCTTTTTCCCATGGGGGTAGGCAGAAACTACGGAACGCCACCTGCTACGATCCTTACATATCTTGTGTGTTTGATGTACTTAAAATAAAACTAATAGTATTCAGAGTAAGAAGACTGCGACATAGGGCTGGATTGAATTGAATATAAGTCTTCCTGGTTTTTCTTAACGCTCCTATTCTACCTATATAAACACTCAGTTATTTACCAGACACCAAATTAAACATAGTTATAAGAATAGTACTTTGGCCAGTGGCTTTGCCCGTATAGCTTTCGGAAAATATCACTCGGAAACCTACTACCGGGATAAAGTATCCTATGTATATATATGGTAAGTATTCAGGATAACCAAAAATCCAAATCCATCCAAAAATCCTAAACATCTAAGCAATATTTCGCGGTCTCTTACTTGGAATAATACAATTAGGTTTATTTTGAGTACTTCGAACACACATGATATTCGCATTTACTATGAAGCCAAAGTAATATGAATTACAATATTACAATCCTATTAATCCTGCACTACCCGACCGCTACCAACCGGGACGGCCGGCCGGACGCGGGAAGGCCCGCGAAAGGATAAAAATGGTTATTATGTGTTATCCCTAAGAGTTAGACATATACCATCCCGGACTTTTTTGTAGAACTTTTTAAGGTGTACAATACTGTAGTACATTATTTTGAGCTATTTCGTAGGGCTCAGCCAGCGTTTGCAATGTAAGCGCAAAAAATGTGTTTATTTATGACATCACATTAGAAACCTCTCAAATTATCAGCGTTTCTTTACTATATTATGCATGTAATATACATATAAACCTTTCTCTTGAATTAGAGTAATTCTCTATTAAAAAAACCTGCATCAAAATCCGTTGTGTAGTTTTAAAGATATAAGCATACATAGGGACAGACAGACAGCGAAGTGACTTTATTTTATAATATGTAATAATGATAATGATATGTATGTATTTAGAAACATATAAGTATATTTATCAGTTGTCTGGTTACCATAGTAAAGGCTCTGCCTAGTTTGGGATCAGATAACAGTGTGTTAGTTGTCCTAAGATTTATTTTATTTATTATTTATTTAATTATAAAAGAATTTGCCACTTCGATTTGAGGGCAAACATTATTTAAACATAAAAATGTCATATGGGTCATTCCGTTGTGCCGGATGTACGTGCTTTCCGTATGGTATCGGACATAAAGAATAGCACCTACCCATTACTTCTTGTAGGTGTCGTAAAAGATGACTAAGGGACTTACTAGAGAATGGGCAGCAGTGTTCTCTATGCATTTTGCCGCCATACTGTGATCGCCAGCCCACCAGCCAAGCGTGGCGATTATAGCAAACCTTGGGCCTATGTCTAGCAGTGGACGTCTTTCATGATAATGACGTGTGGTCATTCTATTTCTAAACCAAAAGATCAATAAATTCACTTCATTGATGAATATTGGATTTTTATTAATGGTTCTGTCAAATTGATGTTCCGAATGACTTATAAGTGTCCCCGACCCGTTTGACGTTAGTTAATTGTGTAGCTATTGTGTTTTTATTTTTGGTGTGTGCTTTGGGTTCTATAAATACAGCGTGCATCACAAATGTGTTGTAATGTTTAATGTTGTGGCAAAGACTATCAAAAGGAATAACTTTCTCCGTGGGACCAACATCATTATCACGAAAAACAGTCAGCTGTCTCATATAAAACTTTAATACCCACATGACCCAGTTGAGTATATCTTACTCAAAGATATCATCACACATTCTGATACTAGATGTGGATCAAATATTCACGACTTAGTACAGTTGATTTAAAAAAAAAAATAAGTAATTGTCTGTTTCATAGAAAACTGCCAAAGCAATTTTTTTTTTGATAATCGTCTTTCTAATTCTATGCTTCTACTAGTATGGGGTCTAGAATCTTTTCCTGAATTCATGGTTACAGTTTGCGTGTCAATATCCCAGCTACCCTGCGGTCAAAATGTATGGAACAGCATTTTTTTTAACCGACAAAAAGTTTCTACGCACTCATAGCGTAGAAATAATAAATACGCTACAGATGCGTAGAAATTTTTCAATCATGTGCTAAAAAATACACGGTTTCAGTTTGCGCGTCGATGACCCTGCCGTCCTGCACCCTAATTGCGGAACACACTATTAATCAGAATTTGAATCATTTTGAAGCTTATTTATCATCCATTCCTTCATATGTTCGAAAAAATTGTTTGCTTAGCAACCTAAACAACGCCATGAATGTTGCGGAACTGTCAAAATGAAATCGATTCCTACGGATAGTGTAGTACGCAATTACCCCTCTGTATAGGTTACAATATACTACTAAGATACTTGATATTTGGAGTTACTCTAAAGACATGAAAGACACTGCTCTCTCTCTGATACGTAGACCCATTAGGTATGTCTAATGGGTATGACACAAAAACAAGAATAAAGGTAACTATGCCTCTAGAAATGTATTTCACCATGTTGTCTCATTTAATATAATCCACAAATCCAAGGTATAATTGAATTATCTGAAAATATCTTATGGGATTATTTTACTCAAAATTATGTACAACTTTTACACAACAGGCACGCTAAGAAAAAGTCAGCTGCTGCATACACTTATATCGGAAATTATCAAAACAGATGTTTTTTTTTCGTAATTTCTAGTTTGGTCGCACAGGAAAAGTAGTTTATATTATTGAATAAAATTACCCCATAGGATATCGGCTATTTTAAATACACCTTGAATAGAAACATTCAAATTATAAATATAAAAAAATAATATATTACATTTTCGACTGACAATCAAAGATTACATAGGTATTTAAATAAATTACAATTAGACAAAACCATCGCAATACAACCGTCTCGAATATTGCTAAATTATGCATTAGGGCTCCCGCTCACAAGCGTGACGCGACAGCGCGATTCTTACTCAGTAGAACAATTTGTACGAAAGCTTCATGGAAATTGTTCGACCAGAATCGCGTGGCGCCGTCACGTCGCGAGTGTATACGGGTGCCTACAGTTCTCGAAGTTTAAGCCTAAATTAAATGAAGCATGGTAGTAACGACAGGTTTAATGATCTTTGATTCTCTGAGCGTTGGAAACTTCGAACATTTGTATTCTAATTTTAATATTGAATTGATATCGTCTGAATTGCCGTAATGTTTATTCAGATTTGGGTTATAATAATGACGGGTTTTTCATCAATAATTATGAGGTATTCCACTAACAGCACTGATTTGAACAGCACTTGCCCGAACCGCACTTGAGACCTTCCACTAACAGCACTGAAACAAAATTCCGTAACGTGCGGTTCGGTGGAACGATTTATCGTTATTATATTAAGTGTCCGAACAGCACCTGGTTACAGTTATTAGTGATGGGACGAATTAATTCTTTGTTCAGGATATTACAAACATATCGATTCAGCAACTTTGTTTGTGAATGCGGTTGAATATTAACGTATGCAATTTTTTATATTATGTTGGATTCAAATCACTTAAATATTGTCTGGGAAAATGGGGAAGACAACTGTTAAAATGGCCTTGTCGTAGCTAGTTCCGAAAACAAGTAATACTACGAACTTGTTTTGGGAGCTAGCGTGAGGTGGTTTATTTCGCTTTTGTGACAATTACTCGTTGTTGTCTTCGTAAATACTCCGAAAATGTAGTCCATCATTTTCCAAAATACCGTGAGATTAGTAGACGGTGTATGCCAATGACATTGTTCTTGTCGGTGAAGATGTGTCTGAGATCCCGAGTAGATTGGAGAGCTGGCAACATAAACAGCAGAATGTTGGCTCGAAAATCAGCAGAACTAAAACCGAATAATGTTCTGCGATTTCGGCGGTCTCTCCAGTTCTGGAGCCATAACGCTTGATGGTGCACTTCTCCCATCTGCTCCGACTTTCAGTATCTCGGTTCACTCGTGCAAAGCGACGGCGAAGTAGATCGGACGGTAAAGCACAGAATAAACACAGAATGAAATGGCGGCAGGTCACAGAAACAATCTGCGACTCCCACATCCCCATTAAACTTTAGGGGAAGATATATAAAACCATGGTCAGATCTGCTGTCTTGTATGAGGTCAGAATGTTGGGCCACAAAAGGGATGAATGAAAGACAATTGCATGCAGCTGAGATGAGAATGTTAAGAGGGATGTGTGGTGTTACACGAATGGATAGAATAAGAAATGAGTGTATGAATGTCGACGGCTATAAGAGTAGAGGGAGACCAAAGAAACGATGAATGGACTGTGTGAATTATTTTATGGATAGAAAGGGGGTGACTACTGTGATGACGACTAATAGAGAAGTGTAGAAGAAAAAGACATGTTGCGCCGACCCCAAATAAATTGGGATGAGAGCAGGGAGATGATGACGTCAAAATTGTTTGAGATCTGTCATCAGACACCGAACTTGTGTAAAAACCCTATGAAACCACAGTCAAAAATGTAGATTTTGAAACGTAACTGCCTGTTGAGATATGAATGGTAAAACGAGCGAATGTGGACGGTAATGCAAAATCAGAGGTAAAATAACTGATAATCGGTCGGCGGTTTCAGTTTGTGTATAGTGATCTCCAAACTGAAACCGTTGACCGTTTGTTGCAAGTCTGTGGCGTCAGCACAAAGCAAAAATGTTATAGACTAGACAGGAAATGAGTCCCATGTCAGGCAGGCTATGAATGATGCATATGTTGTTTTTTGGTAGGTTTTCATTAGATTGTGTAAAATGTATTCGAAAACTAATGACTATTATTACAACGCAATTTCGTAAGTATTCGGGCCCTTCCCCCGCTCCCTTGAGCCCCCGCTCGACGAGACAGTA
Organism: Aporophyla lueneburgensis; assembly: GCA_932294355.1. Taxonomy (NCBI): domain Eukaryota; kingdom Metazoa; phylum Arthropoda; class Insecta; order Lepidoptera; family Noctuidae; genus Aporophyla; species Aporophyla lueneburgensis. Next base: position 26,744,726 of record OW028740.1, read on the forward strand.
CTTTTGTTATTTTAAATGTTTGTTTGACCATTGACGTAAATAGAATCATAACCTTAAAACAAACCTTTTATTTTGTTGATACTTGTGGTTAATAAGCATTTATTTCGTTGTATTTATATAAGTTATTAGTGTAGTACTAGTGTAACAATTAGAATTTGATAATTGTGAGTTTGTTGTGAAATTGTGCGAAATAAGAAACACGTAATTAGGTTAGGTCATAATTAATTATTGTGTGACACTTTTCCACAAATTACAACATTATCTATACTAATATTATAAAGCTGAAGAGTTTGTTTGTATGTTTGTTTGATGATTGAACGCGCTAATCTCAGGAACTACTGGTCCGAATTGAAAAATTATTTTTGTGTTGGATAGCTTATTTATCAAGAAAGGCTATAGGCTATATAACACCACGCTGCAACCAAGACGAGCGGAGCAGTAATGAAAAATGTTGCAAAAACGGGGAAAATCGCACGGGTAGGCGATTAGACGCGACGGGAAGGGTCGGGGGAACAAGAAATTTAACGCGGACGAAGTCGCGGGCAGAAGCTAGTGTAGTATATTTTTGACACTTCCCGTTACAGTTGCATCCACGGAGAGGTAATTTTCGGCTTTGAAGCGAATTCGTACGTACATGCGTAATTCTCAAACAAGAACGATTATCTGATCTAGCCATTTTTTTATAGAAAAACATTTATTGCTAAAAATTAAGAATCATCTCGGCTTTTATGATAATATCTTAGCACACTTTGTACTAAAGAATAGACGAATAGCTTCAGAGTATAAGTAGTATTATAAGTAGAATAAGTCAGTAGTCTTATAGTTAAGTAGTTTTCTAGTAGACATCATACGTCAATGTCATCACACTGATCACACCACAAACGGCTTTCTTCAAAGCCGTTTTTATTATACTTGCAAGACACTGTTTCAATCACCAGTGCTTACACGTATAGTAAAGGTGGACTGAAGACATCGGCTTATAGAAGACTGAAGCCAGGAAGTCAGTCACAGATTTTAAGTAACTGGACTACGTGCGCCACGTCCGGCCTAGGTAAGCATTTTTTTTGCTCCGGCTTACCTCTCTAATAAAATCACCCTTCGCCACTGCTTCGTACAATTTTTTTTTTTAGTTCTGCGTTGACAGTGGTGGAATAAGATGATACAAAAATATATTTTAATTTCTGATGTCAGATATCTTAGACTGGATAAAAAATTACTTGGATAATATTTGGTTGTCATAAATAGATATATCTACATAAGATACATGAACAAGGTGGATTTATCCGGTACAAGTCTTAGTGTCTACCGATTTATATCAATATGTGTTATTTGTTTGCCTTGGAAAAAAATACATCCCATCACTAAAAAACATTTTTGACGTAAGTGCTGTTCGGACACTCAATACAATAACGATAAATCGTTCCATCGAACAGCTCGTTACAGAATTTTGTTTCAGTGCTGTTAGTGGAAGGTCTCAAGTGCGATTCGGGCAAGTGCTGTTGAAATCAGTGCTGTTAGTGGAATACCTCATAATTAGTTGGGTTCTTGATATTTCTTAGACCCAAAAGTTGATATCTACTTTTTTATTTGTTGAGTATGAGGTCCAGGGTTCGATTCCCGAGTTGAGCAAAGTGTTATTGGGTTTTTCATCTTGAATTTCTCAGTAGCAGCCCGTGATGGGATTTGTGCCATCCCATCACGGGCTGATGGTAAAAGACTCACCCGTGTTACATGGGCTTTAAATTTAACTGCAGGCGAAAATGGGTATGCTACAGGTGCACCTCTGCCTTACCTTCTAGAGAATACAGGTGTGATGTTATGTTATGTAACTAGGTAGGTAAGTATCTGCGTACTTGCGACCACCTATTCTACATAGAATTGCAAAAATTTACCTAGTATGTAATAATTAAAACTCATATGAAAACGTATAACTCTGTTTGCAAGCTCTTCAGTTTTTTCACGTTAAAACTACATACACACTTTAAATAATTTCTGACAGATAACTTTTTACAAAATCGCGTTCCTTCTAATTACTTTACGGCAAAAATTTACTGCTACAAATTAATTCTGAACGCTGTTGAAACATTCTGAACCGCAAAAATATTGACTGGCCACACGTAGAATGCAAAAAAATAATTGCAGTTTGAAAACGGAATTGAATCAACCGACAATGGCCACCTATTTTAAAAAGTTTTTTTTTATGGTGCTTGTTTTCCATACCCCATTGTCGGTTTTGTACGAAGTTTTCATACGGCCTAGTGTTTGTATAAAACAGCGCTGGAGCATGCAGGTATGACATTCTACAGCGCTTTATTTTATACCAAAGTTTAAGCGTATGTGATTCGTTACTACAAGTTATTGTGTACGTTGAGGCTTTGAAGCCGGCTTCAGAAGGCTTAGAACTTCTACAAAATGATTTATGAAGAAAATAATGTTGGTTTTAGCTGACACTTAAATAATTCAAGCACGTTTTGAGCCTGTTAAATTATTTTTATGTTTAACAGCAATAACAGACGTGGCTAAGCACATATTTGCTATTCATAATTTTTATAAAAGTGTTCTTTCATCAGTCATTTCAATTGTTTCGAGCGTTAAAATAAAAATCTTACATGCGCTATCCATGACATTATTCTACTGTGCGGGTATGAACCTACTATCAATACTTATCTCTGTTGAATCGTGAAACCTGTTATTTGCCAGTGTCCTAACATAGCTCTACTGAAGGAACTAAAAGTGAAGAAATAATCATCTTGAATTGCCAAGATAGCCCATCATTTCAGCTGAAACAGTCCACTGCTGCACATAGGCTTTTGCCAATTTTTGGGGTGTTGCCATAATCGCCACGCTTGGCAGGCAGGTTAGAGATTGCAGTATGGTGGTAAAATGCATAGAGAACGCTGCTGCTCATTCTCTAGTAAGTCCTTTAGTCGCCTCTTACGATACCCACGGGAAGAAATGGGATAATCAATGAAAAAAAAATTTTAAGGTTTTTTTTTTTATTTGCAGATCAGTGTCAGGTTGTATGTTGATTAACACGTTAACTGCCATGTCGGGCTATGTTTAATCAATAATCGACTTAAAGTCAAATAACATTAAGTACGTTTTTGACTTTTTCTGATTTTCAACCGACGAAAAAAAAACGGACGAGGTTATCAATTCGACGTGTATATTTTTTTTTACCCATGGCAGTTAAAGTGTTAAAATATGTTTCGCGACCGTAATACGTATGCATTTACAGAATTATAATGATTAAATCGTCAGTAAAACCCTGCAAGATCATTTAATCCCGTTGAATGAAGTGTTCATGAAATAGACCCATATTTTGTTACGGTCGTGAATTAAATTTTAATCAACACTCGACTTGAGCTTGACTCTTACCGAAAAAACTGGCCAGCACTAGCAAAAGACAGAATTCTGTGAAAAAAGGAGAGGGAGGCGTTTGCTCTGCAGCGAGACAAAACAGGCTATTGATAGATAGGTATATATATAGATTGCAGGGTCGCATATTTGTTCCAAAGAGTTACCGTGGCACATGCAACTGAAGGAACACGAGTGAGTTTTAGTCAGTAAAAGTCTGACAACCACGCCCTCCTACTCCGCTCAGAGCGAGACGTCATTTGATAATTCCCCAAATACGAAAAAAATATATTTAAAAAGTATGTTAGTTAAACTTGACACTAACTTGCACACGGCTACCTTAGCGCATACTCCCTAAGGAACAAATGCATTCTTCAATATAAATGTTCTATGTAAATTGCACTAACACATAAAGTTTAAATGCTTAGCCACCTAAAAGAGGGCTTAAGGGAGCAGCGGTAAGGGATCACTATTTGCTAACATTTTACTGGAAAATGCTTTCAGTGCATCCCTTACTCAGACGGCTTCGAGTATTTTAATTGTTGGGAACGAAAGTGCAGGAAAGTTGTGTGCGGTCTCTTTGTTGGTCTGGTCCTTTTGGGGCATTTTCGTTCCAGTAAAAAGCGTTTCGTTCAGTTACGTAAAACAGAATATATATAAAATAAAACTTAAGCTTGTCTCTGTAAACAGTGAAATGAGATCACGTTACTGTATGTTTATGTTAAGCTGAAAAACGACAGGCAATTGCCTTTTTTTTACATAAATAACGTTAAAACATGCATCGATCTTTTTGTGAACAAGAAGTCCATTAATACCAAAATAAATCCATTAGTGAACGAATTACTTAAGGACCAATTCGTATTAACTTAGTATTACAAATTGGTCCTAACGTACAGGGTTCATAAGAACCATAATAACTTGATCAACAATTTCAATTGTATTTTATTCCAATCAATTGAAGGCTTAGTCATGTTATGATTAAAATTGATTTCCAATTACTTACAAACCATTATTGGTTATTTAAATTACGACTTCTGCCGGAAATTAATTATGCTTCCGAATATGAAATTGGCAATTTTATTTGGCAAATCGAAAAGACTAAGAGGAGATGGCGGGACAAATTCGATTTTTTTCATAATGATTGACCAAACACAGCAGTAGATAGGGATAATTGAAATGAAGGAAGGGAGGCCCTTGCCCTACAAAGGGGCACAAACGGCTCTGTGCCGTGCAGTGGGACACAAACGGCTCTTTACCCTACAAAGGACACAACCGGCTCTTTGCCATGCAGTGGGACATAAATGGCTCACTGCCCTACAAAGGGACACAAACGGCTTTTTTCCGTGCAGTCAGGTCAGACACAAACTGCTGATAATATTAAATTAGTCGGACTCCAAAAATACTGCTGCACTCTTTCCTGTTAGTCTTGCAAATCTAAATAAACTTTGTATTATGCAGAACGAGAATTCCTTCCACTATTATCCTAGAGCTCACTTCGCCGACATGCATCGCCCCGGGGCGCCGCCTGCGGTTTGGCAATTAATACCCGCAGAGCTTGAGCTCTGATGTCATATGACGTCATATGTTTAAACGGTTATTGTCTATTTCTGGGAGCCTGGTCCCTTTGAAATTAATGAGACGTGATGCAATAGATAAGTTTAATGGCATATTTTGTGGAAATAATAACACGCCTGTATACACCGTAAGGCAAGGCATAGGTGTGTCTATACTACACCGATATTTCGCCAGTTATTTAACTGCCTTTCGGTTCACTATAGGTACATCGTCTTTGTGTTGTTGTGGCATGTTTACGTCCCCTGTAATAGTGGGTGAGCCTATTGCCATCAACCGGGTAGGAGAAACCCAAAACACTTTTCCTGACTTAAGAATGGCCAACGTGGCAGCTGGCAAGGGCTAAGATCAGGCTACTAATAGCCTGATCTTAGCCCTTGCCAGCCCTTGCTGCCCTTGCTGCCCTTGCTGCCTTGACCAGCGTCTGACAAAGTTCTAAAACTTTGTCAGACGCTGGTCAAGGAAAGTCATTATCACCTTGCCTTTTCCCAATTATACTGGGGTCCGCTCCAAGTCTAACCGAAAGCAGCTGAATACATTATTTTACATGGAGCGACAGCTATCTCACCTCCACAAACCAGTTACTGGGTAACAGATAACCCTTGGTAAGACAAGTTGTCAGACTTTCGGGCTTCTGACGACCCGTAACGATTGTCAAAGAGAAGAGTAACAGCCGGGACCAACGGCTCGTCGAGACACAGAGGGGTCTTGTTGACCAAGGAAAGTTCTTAAACCGTTTGTAATTATTTCTAATTTGGTAATACCTAGATAAATTTACAATTTACAATTGGGGTGATTTCCGACATCGATCATAATTACCGCTAGAGGACTTTTAGAGAAGACTACTCATTTGAGTTTCGTTAACAAAGATTGACAACGGCTGAGGGCCATCGTTAATTTTTTTTCTTTCTGGATGGGAAATCATCAAATGACTTCTCCCGCTCTGGGTGGAGCGGGAGGGCGTGTCAGACTTTTACTGACTAAAACCCACCCGTGTTCCTTCAGTTACCCGGTATCTCGCTTAAACAATCTCGCGACCCCGGCAGGCATCGGTCCTAGTAGACCCCTTCACTGCTGCTGACATCTCTTTGAGGCGCGCGTGGAAAACTTCGCCCCGTCGACCCGAGCCTGGTCCTGACCGGGCGGTGAGCTACCCATTGCTTGCCACCCGCAAGCTCGTGCCTACGGTGGCCAGGAGTCCGCTATCTACTCCCGACGCCCGGGGCGTCTCCTCCTGCGGCGGCTAGGGACGTGAGGGCGCAGAGACTGCCTCTCCCTCACACGCCCCGCCTCCTCCTTCGCGAGCATTACTGCTTCGCAGAAGGAGGTGACGGCTTCCCATGCCCTCTCGCTCCGTACCATGGCTCGCACCAGAGCCGGACGTGAGAGGTCGCCGCCGCCGATCACCTCCACGAGGACACGGCGGTGCTCCGCCCAGGCGGGGCACACTTCCACCGTATGCTCCACCGTGTCCTCTAGACGATCCTCACAATGGAAACACCCGGGGGTATCCTCCCGCTTTATCGTGAACAGGAACCCACCGAAGCACCCATGCCCGGTGAGAACCTGCGTCAGGCGGAAGGTGAGAACGCCGTGGCACCTCTCTATCCACTCCTCAAAGTGGGGACTTACTGCCGCAATTGTGGCGTGCCCAAACTTCTAGCCTTCACTTCTTATTTTTTATTTCTCTTATAGTTAGATCATAAATCATCATCATCATCATCATCATTTCAGCCGAAAGACGTCCACTGCTGGACTTAGGCCTCCCCCAATTTGGGGGGCTTTGCCATAATTGCCACGCTTGGCAGGCGGGTTGGCGATCGCAGTATGGTGGTAAAATGCATAAAATCATAAATCACGTGTTAATATTTTGGTTGTAGGTAGTATGTATGTGTTGCCAATTTGCTTTTATCCTTGTGAACCAATAATAGTTTCATGGCACTTAATAAACGGATTAACGCCGTCTTTATGATTTTGACACAATATAGTTCAGAAGGTTGGCTTATACTCACACATATAATACAACGAACACAAAATAGGGCGTCAATGCACTAAATTGTCTTCATTGTACTTGATTTTAATTTGATTGCATAAAATATTAATGTTCCGTAAACTATTGAAAAAAAAGAAAACACAAAACCAAAGAAACCGACTTCCGAAATTTTTTTTTATAACTATCTGTTTTTTTTTTGGAAGTCAGTTGTTTAGTCAATGAAACGATTTTTTTTAAGTTCTATTAGCAAAACTCCCACTCAATTAGATACGTTGCTTTTGTCGAGACAAATGAGGAAAAACTCGTAAAGGAAAGTTTTAAATATGAACGGCTGTATGATTAGGAGAAGAACAAAGAAACAATGCATGGAGCGTGTGAAAGTTGATGTAGCTAGAAAGGTAACTAACAAATAAAGAAGACCGACACAAGAAGATATGCGATAAGAAAATGATGAATTATAGTCTGCGCCAGATTTGAAAAAAATTAAAGTTGTTGAGACCTGCCTACCAATGTATTCAAATTATCGTTTTGACTGTGCTAACGACACTTTCTTAACATATTTTTCGTATCGTTTTGAAATATTTTAATACATTGAAGTGCGGGTGTCAACTACTTTTATTTTTTTTCACATCTGGCACAGACTATAGTAGTATTTCGCCTCAAAAGAATGATGACATACATATGTAGGTAGATACGTTTTTCGTACGTGCGTGCATGTGTACTGGCGACTAGCATTCGATTGAAGTAACAGATCGCCGAACTTACACGTCGATGTGTACGTACGCACGTTTTCACTCGGTGTACAGAACTTTTTGTTTTGTGGTTGGGAAATCATGAAATTACGTTTCCCGCTCTGGACGGAGCGGGAGGGTGTGTCAGACTTTTACTGACTAAAACCCACCCGTGTTCCTTCAGTTGCCTTTATGCCAGGGCCACGGTATCTCTTTCGAACAAATCTCGCGACCCTGGCGGGTCGTTGTATAGATTTGACCTTCTGTAGCTACTATCCTATGGTTCCGTGTCAAGTTTAATAATCGTAGCACTAAACTAGTCAACTAGAACTAATAAATAATTGCTAGTTTATCACCGAGGGATGTTATTAGTTAATGGTTTTCTTTAATTGATATTTACATGCTATCTTTTATTGTTCTGCGGGCGCTTGTGATCGTATCTGAAGAGGGAGAGGTGGAGTTCACTGCTTAGTGGATATTTATGGGTTGAAGAGCATTGGTTTATTAATGGTCTCAGGAATACTAAAATAATGAGCAAATGGTCTGTCAAGATTCATTTACTAAATGTTTCTTAATTGATAATTTAAAATATAGCATTTTTCGTAATTTAAAGAACATTCACTCTCTGATCTCAGTCTTAATCTGTCAAAAATACTTCGAGTTTCCATACATTTCCGACACGTTTTTGACAATTGATTGTCGCTGAGATGAGACTCTGACTAGATTGTGAACGTTTTTAATTACGAGAATTGGCCTTCTGGACTAAATCTACTTTATCGTTTCAATTTAAAAAAAAAAAACCAGAATAATTTGGAATATAAATTAGAAATTTCATGTGCTGTTTTAAGATTGAATCTTATGTTATCCACATAATAATGTATTTTGTATTAATACATTCTGAGTGAGCCGACAGATCGTCAATAAACTTGTAGTGGTATCTCTAATAAATCTAATATTATCAGCAATAAGTAAAAACTTTTAATGAAGAATTAATTGTCTGTTAGAATAATGAAATAACTATCAAACCACAAAGTTAATAGCGAAATGAAGAGACGTATTCAATTTTATCCTTTATTGAAAGTGTAATAGTTTGAAACTTCTGAATTTTATCACGAATTTCTAATTCTATTTTAAATTCTTTAAAGAGAGAGGAGAAAATAATAGATGATTTCGGTATACACTAAAAATTAATTACTTTTCATGCGCACATTGAGCTAAAATTAATTAATTTCCATTTTGTAAGAGATCACGACTATGGAATAACCCAAATAATGAAATTGTAGCTTGAAAAAGTCTATAAATCTGCCTACCTTTTTCCCAACTAGGTTGAGTTCGGCTCACATTCTAAACGGATGTAGCTGAATTCTAGTTATTTACACAGAGAGACTACAACCTAGATGCTGGGTAAAACGATACCCCTTGGTAAGACTGGTTGTCAGACTTTTGGTATTTTGACTAACCCTAACGATTCTCAAATGACGAATAACAACTGAGATCAACGGCTTGACGTGCTTTCCGAGGCACGGAGGGCTTTAAATATGCAATGAACGGTTGTCTTTCCACAACCAAAACCTATGTTTTATAAATATCTCATGTTAAAAATAAATGAAAACATAATTACAGCAGAAAAACGTCCACTGTTGCACATAGGCCCCAATTTTTCCCATAATCGCCACGGTTGGCAAACGGGTTAACAATCGCAGTATGGAGTTGAAATGCATAGAGAACTCTGCTGCACCACACGGAACCAAAAAATAATAATAATGGAAAGGAATAATAAAATTGATTATTTTTAAATAAAATTTGGTGTACAATAAAAATTGGCTAAAGGTAGATTTATCCAATTTTACTTTACATTTGAGTTACAGCCGATACCTAAGCCAAGATATTATCTATAATTATAGGTATCAGCGCCCACCATTGGTATCAATATAGCGTTTTAATAATAAGAATAATTTGAAATATTGTATTTAGAGGAGTTAAAGTTATCAAGCGTCATAATAAATTGAATTTTAGATTGTCTTAAACAAAGCACAATACTGTTACGGTGAAAAAGTATAAATTAAAATGAACTAGCAAATAAAAATGTATAAATACCTAGTTTATGTCACATTCATAAGTAGAACAAACATTTCTGAGCAGTGAATAAAGTATTATATTATTACCCTATTACTGTTAAAAGCATAATCTTATGATAATTCTCATTTCCGAGTAATCATTGCTCTAAAAATAAGAAAAATCTCGTTCGGAATACTATGTTGTATATTTTTAGTCGAGTGTCATTAACCCCACAATATTGTGTCTCCTAAACACACTGTATTTACATTTATACGTTTTGTAAGCGTCTGCATTCTTTGAATAACATACATATTTGTTGGTCCCCTCCCTTTGGTGCTGAAATCTAGACGCAAAAATAGCTTTCAGTTGTCTCGACCGTTAAAATTTGCATTTGTTTCAGTGTTGAACATTAAGCTTGAAAATGTGTCACTTTGTTTCAGTTTTTAAGGAAAATTTACAGCAGGTTGTAGGGAAAGGTCTTTGATACATTTATAGCTATCATTTCCTTAGTTGGAATTACAAAAACTAGTAATAGTTTCCGAAACCGTGGATATGACTATTCACAAAATTATTTTGCTTACTAGCTTCCATTCTTTCCCGCGGCTCCGCCCGCGAGGTATTTCGAAACAAAGTCAACGTAGGTATGTCCTTCATCAGGGTTCATAGTATCACATCTACATACCAGTTTTCATCAAAATCCGTACGACAGTTTCAGACATTTGGAAAAAATATTGATTTGTTACTTACTATAACTTGATTTAATTTTTAATTTGTAAGTTGATGAAGTACTTAATTAATTTGGATGTAAATTTATAACATACATATATTATATATTTGTACGCCTAATGGCAAAACATGGAGAACCTATGGAAATTTTGTAACAGCTCACACACTGTGTAACTCTACCTATGTTTACAAATAAAGTTCTGATTCTGATTCTGAGAAATTAGTCGAAAAGCAAAAAAATTAAAGAAATGTTTTTTTTAACACACTTTTATTAGCTTCACTTGTACGTTAGTATGTAACTATGTTTGTAACCTTTGGACTTGATTTTGATTCACTTCAAACAGTCAGATTTCATTTAAACTTTGTAGACTTATCGAGGATCGATGACAATACAATAATTTCATAAATTTGTGCCATTATCCTTGCCAAGGTTACCAGGATAGCAAAAAAATTAGAAAAATTTTTTGTAGCTTGCTGAACTAAACCGAAAAAAAGTGTGGGGTACTTGATACCAATAAAAATACCTCAAAAAGTACCCAACGCAATTTTTTCAATTGTTTACTACTTTTTAGTTTTGGTTTTATGGAAGCGTGTTTTTTAAACAATTTTTTTTTTAAATTAGGTATCGTATCTGATCTACTCATATCAAATGTGTGCAAAAGTATGTGATTTTGACATTACAAACAAAGTTGTGTTTTATATATTTGTATTGAGGAACGAGATTTCAGAAGAAGGATATTTAGACTGAGGAAGTTTTATTAATAAACCATTAAAATAAAATATCAATTCATCAAAAGCCATTGAAATTAACACGATTAATTCAGGAAGCAGCCTTGAAAGTATACCACTATATCTTGTTAACCAATCGTTGTCACATCATCGTAACAAGAATTATCACCAAACTTTGTTGCACGAAAACATTCAGATATGAAAATACTTAATCCAAAAAGCTTTTACACGTCTGTCTGACGCCCCTTCAGATAGAATGCTTGTTCACAAAGAACTTGTTGAAATAAATATGTCTAATAAACGTCGAGATGCACAACAATTACAAACAAGAATAAATAAACAGGGATTACACTACTAAGTCTTCATCACTCTTAATCTTCAGAATTGCGTCAAACTTTTTTTAGATTATTCTGCTTAAAAGTCAGACGAAATTATATTATGTCCTTTATTTCTGTTTATATAGCTTTTGCTAGTGATTTCGCCCGCGTGGATGTCAGATATTAATCCACATGTATGTACCACCGGGATAAATAGTATCTATCGGCAATTTTTTCATGATTGAGTAACAAAAATTAAAACAAACTTCTACATTGGTAGAAAGTCTTGCCGTATTTAGAGACTTTTTCTTTGTCTAAGGACGTGGTTGAAATCCGATTTAAAAATAAAGAAATCCCTCCACTGAGGAAGCCTGTGTCCCAGCAGTGGGAATAATATAGGCTCATTATGGTGTATAAATAAATATTAACTGGACCCAGAACTGTCCCACTGTAGGGCAAAGCCCTCTTTTCAAACAGAGAAGACACGAGCGTCGATCACCACACTGGGTTGACTTATATTATTACTAGCCTTTTTCAATACAAGAAAGTGATAATAATATCAGAAAGTACAATATGAATTGAAAAGTCACTTTGGTACTTGCCTGGATTTGAACCCACGACCTCGTGCACGACCGGCGAGGCCTGAACCACAGGGCTTTCGTAACCTTGTTTATTACATTTTTTTAAATTGATACTAACAATATACAGTAGTAAACATTAATCTTTCGTCATAATATTAATAAATGTTTATTTCATCAATTATGTTAATGACATTGTTCAGTATGGAGTCACCTTTTAAGCAATGATTTGCTTGTAGTAGGTGGCTCTGCTCGTCCAGTTTACATTTACTATACATATATGATAGAGAATAAACAATGGACATTTTTAAAACACGCCAAAGGTTCTAAAAAAAAAATAGTGTATACAAAAAAAAAAAAACAAAAAAAAAACAATAAAAAAATAAAGGAATGCGCAGAATGTTACGTGTGTGTGTGTGGGGGGGGGGGGGGCAGTATGTGGAGGTGAGGGTGTGTGTGTGATGGGTGTGAATGGAGTAGAAGGTTTGATTATGTAATTGTATGGAGCATAGCCTCGATATCTTCATAACCTTTCATCATGACATATTTCTTCTCATGGGACAGTTACTCAACTCCTCATCATCTGCCTAACCATTTCCGAACTATTTTTGAGATTGGCTTTCAGTCTAACCGAATGCAGCTGAATATCACTATTTTACGTGCAGCGACAACCTCGACAACCCAACTGGGTACCTCTCGGTGCGACTGGTTGGCACACTCTCGGGCTTCTGGTGTCTGTTTAAGATCCACGGATGACAGCCGGGACGAATGGTTTAGCGTGTTCTCTGAGGCGCAAATGGGTCGTATCGTATGTAAAAATGATCACCCATCCACAGACCTACCTCGATAACCTTAGCTTAACCTTCAATCAACCCATGGGGCTGGTATTATTTAGCCACGACCCCGCCAGACAGTTCATCAAGTTATTAACATAATCAATTATCAGATATTTTACGCTTCCATAAAATATACAACCCTTTTATCAGTTAGGGTAACGACCTTATTCAAGTGCTTTGTGTACTCTCTATTGGACCATGGCATTGATTTTGAGTGGTAATTTACCCTGATTTCAGAACAAAGGGACGTGGCCAGACATTAAGACCCATATGTATTATACTAGCTTTTGCCCGCGGCTTCGCCCGCGTGGATGTCGGAAATTAACGCAGGAGGACGTACTACCGCGGTAAAAATGTGTTAATCCAGGTTATATAGGTAATTTATACTCGATCCAGATCCATTAAGCCATTTTTGCGTTATCGAGAAACAAACACCCAATCATACATTATTTTCACATTTATAATATTAGTAGTAAGTACGATTATAATTCATAATCCTTCGGATTCATAGTTTATGAAAATATCAAGTGTGTTGGCGTTCGCGTTCTTAAAACAAAACTAATAGTAGGTATTTCGAGTAAGAAGACTGCGACACAGGGCTTGGTTTAGTTGAATATAAGACTTCCTGGTTTGCCTTAACGCTCCTATTTTACCATACAGACACTCAATCATTTACCAGACACCGAACATAGTTATAGGAATAGTAAAGCCAGTGGCTTGGCCCGTATAGCTGTCGGAAAATATCACCCGGGTACCTACTACCGGGATAAAGTAGGTATGCTATCTGTTACGTATCCAAGAAATATATCTTTGTGCCAAATTCTATCTAAATCCGTTTGGCCGTCTTTGCAACAGTGAGAAACAAAAAAAATATAAACATCTAAGCCATTTCGCGGTCTCTTACTTGGAATACCATTAGGTTTATTTTGAGTATAACGAACACACATGATATTCGCATTTACTATGAAGCCAAAGTAATATGAATTACAATCCTACTTATCGCGTTACGTATCGTACTACCCGACCGCCGCCAACGGACGGACGGCACGGACGAACGCCCGCCAGCCACTCTGCTCCCGCTTTTTAAAACTCTGATATCTTCTAAGATATTCATTTGAATTACATGCTGTAAAGGGCCATATTGATCTATATTAAATGCACAATTTATTTAAGGTACTTAATTGGATAAGGATTAATTCTGTATTGCTTAAAATCGCTTCGTAAATAAACCATTATTTCTCGTAAAAAGTAAAGAATAAAAAATGATTATTGTGGGTTATCCCTAAGAGATAGACATATACCATCGCGGACTTTTTTGTAGACTTTGTTAAGGTGTACAATACTGTAGTACATTATTTTGATCTATTTCGTAGGGTTCAGCCAGCGTTCGCAATGTAAGCGCAAAAAAATGAGTTTATTTATGACATCACATTAGAAACCTCTAAAATTATAAGTGTTTCTTTACTATATTACGCATGTTATATACATATAAACCTTCCTGTTGAATCACGCTATCTATTAAAACAACCCGCATCAAAATCCGTTGCGTAGTTTTAAAGATATAAGCATACATAGGGACAGACAGACAGCGAAGTGACTTTATTTTATAATATGTAAAGATTAGCTAAACTATTATGGACACTCTTCTACTTAGCATCACCTTTGTATGTATTTTTCTTTTCCTTTCAACTTATCTGTTCATGTGTAGTACTGGCTTTTGCCAGCGGATTCACCCGCGTGGAAGTCGGAATCTATCCCGCGGGAACGTACTACCGGGATAAAAATTTCCCTATTTGCTAATCCATGTTATAAACTATGTGCCAAATTTCATCCAAATTCGTTCTGTGACTTTTGCGTGAAAGAGTGTCAAAAATCTATCCATCCATTCTTACAAGCTCTCACATTTATAAATTAGCTGTTTGAAATAGTTTGTTTTCATAAAGACGGCTCGTCCGCGCCCCTAATTTACACCGTGGTCATACGCCCCATCATGACTTATGCGTGCGTCGTCTTCGCTCACGCTAGACCCCACCATCTCTATAGGATAAAGACCCTGCAAAACCGTTTCTTTAGAAAAGTTATTGGAGCCTCCTTTTAATTCTGCAATGATAATCTTCATTTTTCTTCAGCAGTTCATGAAACGTCTTTCTAAGCGATTCTTCGACTTTGTTATAAAGCAATCTAATCTCCTAATTGCAGCAGCCGTTCGCTGCAATCCCTCACTCATTAGTAGGGTTATCCGATCGAGGCACATCCAAGGCAGACCCGATGGCACTACAACCCCCACCAGGAGAGTAGCAAGCTTACCATCACGCCCAAAATTCACCGCCACAGGCCGCCGCCGCGCCGTTTTTCCGTTCTCGCCACCGTGACCTTCCGCTTAGTCTCAATCCTTGTCCGCCTCGACCATTTCTCGAGCCAGCCCGCACCGCCGAGTTTGTAGCTTTACATTCGTCCCTAAATAATAAATAATCATTCCAATCCAGCCCGTCTCTTGATGTCCTCTTCCAGCAAAGCCCTAAGCCGAAGTCCGTACCGCATAGGGAGTCCTCTTAGCGTGTAGTCGCTCAGTTTTAAGTATTAAGCCCTACCTAGAAGCCTTAATTTACTAAGGTAGCCATAGGCAAATCCCGTTAAGCAGCTGACAACCTCCTACGTTGACCTGCGAGATGTTATTCCCAGAAAAAAATAAAAGGGCCTTTTGTGAGTTTAAATACATTAATTTTTAGAACTACCAACATTCTCATTCCATTTTATAGCCAAATTCTCGATAAAGGCTAATAGCACATCGCGACCATACGGAGCCGAGTATAAAGAAAAGAAGATCGCTAAGTGAAAACGATGCAATGCTATAGGATATATTTAATGTTAAAATAAGAAATTTCACGCGGACGCAGTCGTGAATAGTGGTTAAATAAATAAATAAGTAGCTTTACGTAAGGATTGTCACACTTCTTGGTCCTTTGAGCCTCTTCACACAATTTGGTCGTCTGAGCCCCTATTCTCTAAGGACCACCTATATTTCTCAATAGTTACCCGAGCAATTCAAAAGGGTATTGAAGCTATTGTTGCGTATAAAAGGGAAAATATATTTTACTTTACTTGCAAAACACCCACCAACAATAGACTTTATCTTGTTTATATTTACATGTTTACCGCCCGAAATTTTGGAGATTCTTGAAGATTGCAACCATACCTTAGCATAATTCCTCTTCTCCAAGGGATTTCAAGGTCGTCTTCACCGCAATTTGAAGAAGCTCATATTTCACAAAAGACGACGCAATATTTCATGCAAGGCCCGTACCTTAAGTAAAAGGCCGTGACGTCATAATATGAGTTAAACTTGGGACCAGGGTTAAAAGCAGACCAAGTTAATTAGGTAGAATGGCTTAGGAACTGAAAGCTCTCCGGGAAAGGAAGGGATAAGGAAAGTGATCTCTGTTTTTCCGGGAGATATAAAATGTCTATTAAAACATTGTGTGAAGGGGATCGTTTATGGGATCTGTAGTCCGGATAAGGTTTAATTGGGGTCATTCTGATAGTAGTTTGATCGCTTTTAGTCCAAAGTTTTAGGTACTCATTCAGAATGTTTTTTTTTTATTTGACTTTATGACCTCTTTAATCCTCATCTTATTGAAGGACGTATACATAGCTGATAGTTTTTAAGAACATTTAAAATGTAAGACTCGGTAAGAAGGTACTTCTGACTCAGATCCGTCTGAAAATTCGAGGAAATCTTTACGAAAACTAATAAAACAAGTCTCAAAATATATAAATATTATCCCTACATTTTGATATTCCATAAAAATATTGATATTAACTGTTAATCTTAATGGTAAGCACAGTTGTAAAGTCATCAAACATCCTTATCGCGCCAAATAAAACGCGAAAAACAAATAAACCACAGACATTTTATTTAACGTTTAACATTTTATGGTATCGTAAAATTATAAATACAATTGTGAGATAAAAAAACTTCATGCATCGTTTCTCACATTTCTTTGCGGGCAGAATTTCACCGGTTTTTATTTGACGATTTGCCTGGTGACTGACACCCTAATTGCGTAACAAACTAGATATTAATCAGAATCTGAATTATTTTTATTTTTAAGATTATTACTAACTAGCTTCTGTCGTCTACCCATGCGATTTTCCCCGTTTTTGCAACATTTTTCATTACTGCTCCGCTCCTCTTAGTTGTAGCGTGATGTTATATAGCCTTCCTCAATAAATAGGCTACCCAACATATTTTTTTTTTCAATTCGGACCAGTAGTTCTTGAGATTAGCGCGTTCAATCAAACAAACAAACATACAAACAAACAAACAAACTCTTCAGCTTTATAATATATTGTATAGATTCATTATTTCATATCGCGGTGTAAGAGTCAGATGAACATATCTACATTTTCTAAATTTTACGGGAGTGCTGATATTCTGTAAAAATTTATCTCTTTTGGCTTTACCCGCTTTTTATGAGATGCTGCTGCTTTTTAACTTTTTTTGCTTCGTTTGTTTGGAAGTTGGCAGTGTGATACCCCTGTGCCTCGGAAAGCACGTTAAGTCGTTGCTGCGTTGGTCCTACGCCTGATCAATGAGATCGTCGTGGTCGTGTCAGATTGGCGTCGCCGCACTATAATATCTCCCGCGCCGATGGCTAGTCTCCGTTGAGATTGACCGCCGTGGCCTAAATACGGTCTGGAGGACTATTATATGAGAGATAATTTTCTTTAGTCAATTGTATTATTTCTTATAAAAAGCTGGTAAAATTTGAAGAGGTGAGGTGTGACGAGGGGATTTTTACAAAATGTAAGCTCTTCTGTAAAATTGAGAAAATTTACACTAAACACGTTCATCTAACTCTTACAACGCGATATGTTCCAAAAAATGGTGTGCTTAGTGACGTAAAATCCGCCATGAATGTTGTTAAACTGTCAAAACGAAAGAGATTTATACTGATAGTTTACTGCGCAATTACCCATCTGACGATCTATTCTGCAAAATGTCACCGTGATAACTTAGCTTGGTGAAGTAAGCGTTAAATGAGATGTCAATTGTGTGGATCCCTAGCATTAGGTATTATGACAGCTCATTTTAAGGCGCGGTAAGAATCAACTTTTTATGTGTTTGTCAATAACAAAACTAATAAGATTCATAATAGCGATGCGTTGATGTTAGCTGAAATGAATGACCACCAAAACAAAGTTATTTGCCGTTTTTATTAAACCAAAAAATAAATACATGGCTCTATGGAATAATTTCAAGTATCTTTTAGTTGAATGAATTATTGCCACTCTCATTTATTCTCATTACACAATGTATTATGTATGTTCGGCCATAACTCCGTCATATATAAACGGATTTGCAAAATTCAAATGGTCCCTCATAAGTTTCATATAGATCTATCTGATGATGACTTCCGGCGACAGACACCGGAACTCTTTACAAAATCACAGCAAATCAACCGCGATTTCTGCTATAACATAAATATGCATTGTTTGTTTGGAATTAGTGCGGGTTAGATACTATAACTAAAAATTTAAAAATTAAAAACTTTTTTACAAAAAAAAAAAAAACAACTGACTTCCTTAAAAACACTACAAAGTGAAAAATAACTTGAATTTCGGAAGTCGGTAGCAAGAACCTTAAATAAAAATTCTAAGACACTGACTTCCGATTTTTTTTTTGTGAATTTTTTTCGGAGAAGTCTTTACTCCGAGCTCAATGCTATTTTCTGGCTTTTAATACGACAAAAAATCAGAGCGTTTTACGGTGTCCTACCTATGGGCAGCGCCTTAGGGTCACTTCACCTAAGTTCTCACGATGATATCTTTTACAGAATAGCACTGCTGATGACAGAAGATACACGGGAATAAGGAGACAGCAAAAAAATGGTCTTATTTTAAAACACAGAATATTTTATTGACTGTCGACACCACGGTCGACACCTTTTTAAATTTATATCGACGTAATTTTTGTTCCCCTGTGAATTTATTTAGACGTTTTTGAAAAATGTCAACAATAGAAAATTAGAAAATTGAATTAAAATGATCGAGCATTCATTACCCTGGAATATCAAATGGCTTATGGTTTACCTATTACCCGCGGCTTCGCCAGCATGGGTGTCGGAAGTTTTGTTGCATTCGTTTTCAACTATATGCCTAAATAATAAAAGATGCGTACTTTGAAAATGAGGGACCACAGAACTTCATCCCTTTTTTCAGCTCTTCGGGAATAGAATAATCAAAAATGCTGAGATATGTATAAATTATTTTGTCTACGTCAGCGTGAATAAAAAAACAAATAACTTAGCTTTGAAACTGACGAACTTTCATACATACTTCCACCCCATATTTCTCCCCTTTCTGGGAGGAGTTTCTTAAAATCTTTCCTTAGCTGACGTCTCCTACTCATAATCTACCTCTGTGTTAAATTTCATCTTCGTTGGTTCAGTAGTTTTTGATTTTTAGCGATTAATCAGTGAGTAAATGTATGAATGAGTGACCTTTCGGTTTGATAAATCTAGATTTGTGAGATCAACAATGACGTGATATATGATGACAATTTGTAAAATTCAACATAATCAAAATATTAAATCGGCCGTGACTGAAGAATAAACGGTTTCCTTCCTGTAATAAACTTAAAAATAAAGAAGTACTTTGTAGTGATTAACCTTAAAAACAAATTAATCCCTTCAACTGATTTATAGCTTATGAGTATTAAAAACACGTACCAGTACCCACTAATTAGCACGAAAACTGCAATATCGTTATAAATAGCTTAAGTCATAAATTATGTTAAGGATTAAACCGGTAACAATGTCCCAAGGGTGTAACAAATCGTAAGATTATTCAAAGCGCTGGAAGTTTTTGAAGGTTGCACCATCTTAATGGTCAACTTATATATGTACATAGATATGTATGTGCCTGTATTAGTATGTTATCCATACATACAGTTGAAATGTCTGTTTGTAATGTCAAAATAGCAGGCTTTTTAGGCTGCATTCCGAGTGACACTGTAATTGATTTGAGCATGCTAAACCGTTCCGGGTTAGCGTCAGCGCAATAAAGATGGGCTGTGAATCGTCATAAATGACGTTATGATATGCGCCATGTTCATTCATCAGTTATCATCCATTAAGGCATCATTAACGCAAACTAATATCACCGTGAGCGCTATTTATCAAGAATGACAGGTGTGCTGTTTTGTGAATTAGAAATTGTGCTACTTGCTAGAGTCGCCACCTAATTGTAAATTGCGACATAATCGTAATTGTAAATTGTGATATAATCACAATTTACAATGATGGAATCACTTCGAGAGATTTTAATATAATGACAAAATAATACGTTACTTAAATTGTAAGCAGTATGTTAAGTTTCACAATCGTTCGACAAATTATAATCTCGCTAGATAGATTGTAATATAACGACATTTTCAATCTGACGGTGACATATACGAGTACAAATTTTATATGCTGTCTACAGGTTTTGACGTTGAGTGAGCACTTGCAGTCCCTCTCAGCAAAAGGAGGCCTGTGTCCCAGCAGTGTGAACATTATAGGCTGCTGCTGATGATGGAGATGAAGAGCACTGTTAGCGCGTTCACGTGCTTTCCAAGCTATTGACAAAATTTACAACTCTCAAAAATCGTAGTATACAAACCGGAACGCAAATATTGATGTGAGCCCTATGACCAATTGGGCACGCCACAATTGTGGCGGTAAGTCCCCTCTTTGAGGAGTGATAGAGAGGCGCCACGGCGCGGCGTCCTCACTTTCCGCCTTACGCAGGTCCTCACTGGGCATGGGTGCTTTGGGGGGTCCCCATTCAGCATAAGGCGGGAGGAAACACCCGGGTGTTACCACTGTGTGGATCGCCTGATGGACACGTTTTCATAGATTTAGGGTTTTTTACCACTGATGTGTGTGTGACGTTTGATGATTCGTCTGTACCTATGGTCTATCTTCAACTCGATCATGTTGCAGCCGCTTCGTTAATTTTATTTTATTTTATTCAAAAGGAACAACAAACAGCTACAGTATAAAACAAGGATATAAGACAAACACAAAACTAGAAAATATTGCAGCCCAAAACGCTGTTTACTGATTAACTAAAATAATTATCAATGAAATTATAATCACTAGGGTTACATATACTTAAAAAAATAGAACTAACTATAAATTGACAACCATGTAAAATGTATTGTAAGATATAATAGTTCCTTAAAAAAAATCTGTCAGACAGAATTTTTTTAAGGAACTATTATATCTAACTATGATAATTATTTTAGTTAATCAGTGAACAGCGTTGTGGGCTGCAATATTTTCTAGTTTTGTAAGTTCAAAAGTCTCATTGGAATCGACCATTCCGCGAACAGGCGAACGCAAGCGAGAGTTAGACTTGCAAGTGCCCACTGAGAACATTCTACCAGCTCATATCTTTCGCTTGTGGATGGTCCTACGAATCACTTAACATATTGGACAATTCAGTGCAGTCAATTTTATTGCTAACAATCTCTATCTCTACTAATCTTATAAATTCGAAAGTAACTCTATCTCTCTGTTACGCTTTCACGGCTAAACCACTGTACCGATATTTATGAAATTTGGTACAGGTTAAGTTTGATCCCAAAAAAAAGACATAGGATACTGTTTATTCCGCGGCGTTTGCGTCCGCGATAACCAACATTTACGCAGACGAAGTCGCGGGCAAAAGCTAGTATTGTATTAATTCATAGCTTTACGTCTATATTCAAGTGATGCGAGCTTATACTGTTAAAAGTAGAATTATTTTTCAGACGTTAATATATCGGTGTATAACACAGTGTAGCATTTATTTATTGCCTAGCCAACTAGTGTACTCGTGCCTAGAAATCTAGACCAACTGGTGAATAAAAATCATATGTAGTTAAGCTTTTAATTTATGAGCATTTTTTTATTTATTTTATTGGCTAAATAAAATTTGATGATTTGTTTTCTTTATGAGTAGTTATGTGGTTGATTCATGAGTTTGTAAGCAGAAGTCAGAGAAATATCAATAATAAGTTTCACTTGCCAAATATTAATCAATCGGTTTTGCCCGCGTCTTCGTCTGCGTAAATGTCGGTTATCGCGGACACAGACGGGCTCGCGGGATAAAAAGTAGCCTATGTCCTTTTTTCGGGTTCTAACTTACTCCATACCTTTCATCAGTGGTTTAGTCGTGAAAGCTTGACAGACAGACAGAGTTACTTTCGCATTTATAATATTAAAAAATAAATAAAGTGTAGATAGTATAGAAGACAGTATACATTAGTATAGATTATAAATTCTCTCTATGGCAGTGCCTTCCTCATAATACAGTATCCTAAAAAAAAAAACATGGAGACATTTTAGTAAAGATTAGGGTCCTTACTAGAATTACTCCACAAAGATAATATTCTTTATTCATACCTTCTTGCTGCCGACATGCAAGTATCCTAAAAAAAGATAATGGAGACATTCAAGTAAGGACTAGGGTCCTCACTGGAATTGCTCTACAAAGATATATTATTCTTTATCTATAGATTTTGTTTCTGACATGCAAAATTATGAATGGCAATTTTTCTTCATGACGCATTTCGTTTCAAATAATCATCTAAACAATGAAATAGCTAAAACGCAAAAGTGATATTGCCAACCTACAAGCTACACGAACAGTGAGATTTTTACTTTATGAAAACTCTTAAGAATTTTCCTACAATAATCTTTGGAACTACAGTTCAGATTCCGAAAATTCGGTCTTTAGTGGGAAGCTACAATATTCTGCCAGGATTGCGAGATTTGTTTGAAAGAGGTACCGTGGTTCTGGCATATGGGCAACTGAAGGAAAACGGGTGGGTTTTAGTCAGTAAAAGTCTGACACGCCTTTCCGCGCCACCCAGAGCAGGAGACGTCATTTGATGATATCCCATCCAAAAAAAAAAAGCTACAATGTTGGCGAGTGTCATATGACATGAACCGTGTGAACTAAATTTTTTTCATAACTGACGACAAAAATTAACACAGAGTGTTCCAGAATCATGTGAATCCATGTTATGCCCTGCCACCTTGTATTTTATGTTAAAAACAACGCGTACGAAGTCACCTTCAAAAACTAGTACTGCATATCGCTGTAGGCAAAAATACATTACAAATACTATAAACTTATACATACTTACACAAAACTGACATAATAAAGAAAAGTATTTCGTGTTGGTTTTTAGTTACCAAGCAACCTTCCTGCCATTATTCATCAAAATCAGTTAAGTAGTTTAGCCTTGACAGAGAAGACAGACTCACTCTCGTTATTAATATTACTCTACTCCCAACAAACGATTAATCTCCTAAAATTTCAAATAAAATATTCAAACGGGACAGTAAAATAGTGTATAACATTGTAAACGAAGCATTAATATCTTTACGAGCGGTGGTAGGAAGATAAATATTAAAAATGGCGACTAAAATAAAGTTTGTTCTAATTTCAAATCCCGGTTAGCGCGGAGTGAGTTATTGATCTCTATTCGAATTTCGAATGATCATCAGAATTGTTATGATTTTATGAGTCATCTTGATGATTATTATGAGTCAGTTTTTTTGGGAGAATAGAATTAGGATTGTTTTATCTTATTTAGTCGTCGCCCTGTGGTATAAATTCGACCATATCTCATGAAAAACTTAACATATTCCTAATCCATTATTATATAAAAATATTAGCTTCCGGCACTCTTTCTCCATCTAAACTTTTAATGATTGTATATTATTTCAAGAATATCTTCAAAAAGATTTATGGCTGAATGACATCCTGGCCCTACTATTTTATGGCAGATAGGGCTATCTTATACCTAGTCTTTACTAAAATTTCTTCACTGTGTATCCACAGTTATATTCTATTTCCATAGCTTTCGCGGCTTGAAACAATATCCCTAAATGGCAATTTTTATTCATGACCGATTCAAGTATCTAATGGGGCTTTCCATAGGTCAAAAAATCTTCTAAACATTAAAATAATTACCTTAGCTAACCCACGAAAGTAACATTTTCACTTGAACTATAAAGTTCAAAGAAAAGGTTGCATTCAAAGATGCGCTTAGCAACATGAGAATGCCGGGTATACAAATAAATTCGATGATCATTCAAGACCAAAGGGCGACCTAAAAATATCAGCGATGTAAAAGGGCCAAGTTCAAGCGGTGAGGATATAATTAGGATCTGTAGGGCGAGTTCAACGACCTGGTGGATTATGAAACCGATGTGGATGTAGATTGGAAGTGTTTTGCTGAAGGCTGAAACTGGTGAATGAACTTTATCAGTCTGAAAGGTATAATCGAAGAAGATACAGAAATGTAAACTATTAAAAGTGCTTCTTCTTCTTTGTCCACGTCTCTTCCCGTTACGCGGGGTTGGATATTAATCATGAGGCGCCATTCATTCCGCTAACCTATCAGAAGTGCAAATTCCCTTAATTTTAAGAACAGTCGTATTCTGAACTCGGTGTCATTCCGTAAAAACTCTTATCTCTGTATTATTGACTAGCTTCTGCACGCGACTTCGTCCGCGTCCGCGTCAGTCTTTGCTCCCCTAACTCTTCCCGTCGCATCGAATTGCCTGCCAGTTTTCGTCCATTTTTCGTTGCTGCTCTGCTTCTTTTAATTGTAGCGTGGTGTTGTATAGCCTATAATCTTTCTCTATAGATCGGCTGCTCAACACAAAAATATTTTTTCAATTCAGACCAGCAGTTCCTGAGATTAGCGCGTTCAACCCAACAAACTCTTCAGGTTTATAATATTATAAGTATAGATTAACAAGTCTTTGGCAAAGATTGACAATAAGAAGAGATTGCCACTAGATTTAAATGTTTTAAAAAACGGGAATTGGCCTTTAGAATATTGCGGAAATATTAAGCTTACAAAAGTCTCTTCTAAAATGTCTACCTTCCATAATTTTTTTGGCAAAGGTCATGGAAAATTACGGGCACAAAATTCAACGAGTACTTAATTGGTAAAATTAAATAATGAAGATCTGCCTCTCAATTAAAATAATGAAGGCCACTAAATTATAGTTTTACATTGTAGCCATAATTATTTAAATGCCAATGTAATATTATATCTAAATTAGTAAGACGGGTGTAGCATTTCTAATACAAATTTACCCTCCACCCTTTAAAAGCTAATGGAATTTTGGATAATCAAAGCGTATTTTTATTTTTTGCCAATTTTCAGCCAAAAGAAAAATAGTAACAACTGTTGACAGGTCGTTACAAAAGCAGTTCATTTATCAATCAACAATAGTCTTTAGAAGTAATGAGCTGAAGAAAAATAATCTAATTAATGGGTTTATTGTTAGCAAATAGTGCCAACATTTTTTAAAAGGATAATTTACGAAAACATGACATAGAGGCGTGTTGACATTAGGCTGCCAGACACATCGAATGGCGCCAAACAGAAAATAATTTTTGAATTATGAACGCATCTAATATCAAAACAGAGAATGTTTTGGCGCAGATTGGATCTAGCCGCGACGCAACGCAACGAATCATAAAAATCTTCTACACTTTGGTACATTCAGCTGTATTTTTTTTTTTTTGCATATTTGGTTAACTCAGAACTCCGACATTTATCGGTTTGATATGAAAAAGACTGGTTGTCAGACTTCTGGGTTTCTGACAGTCCGTAACATTTGTCATAGATCCACAAGTGACAGCTGAAATGAACAACTTAACGTAATTTCTGATGCATGGAGGGTTCTCGGTATATAAAGATGATCACCTATCTATGGTCCGAAATATTGTAGAAACTCATCATCATTATCATCGTCATCATCATTTCATCATCATCAACTGAAAGACGTTTACTGTTGGAACATAGGCCTCCCCCAAGTTCCGCCACTTCGACCGATTCTATGATTTTCGCATTCCTGTGGTCTTTACAAGGACTCTGTCCAGTTTTGGGAGGCCTGCCAACTCTACTTCTTCCGGTATGCGGTCGCCACTCCGAAACCTTTTGGCCCCATCGACCATCTGTTCTGCGAGCAATGTGCCCTGCCCACTGCCACTTAAGTTTGGCAATTCTTCGGGCTGTATCCGGTTACCTTACTTCTGCGATTGTTCTCATTTCTGATTCGTTCACGAAGGGAAACTCCAAGTATAGCCCTCTCTCCTCTGTTGAAACTAAAACGAATGAATTAAATTGTATGTTGTTTCTTAATAGCTACTAAATATAATATCATAAATAAATTTTGTTTCTTCATTACCATTATTAACATCATACATTAGCAGCCTATAACGTCCCCACTGCTGGGACACACGCTTCTTCTCTGTAAAAGGTAGTGGACCATAATTCACCACACGGATCCAGTGCGGGTTGGTAAATGTCACATATCTTCGAATTTTTAGTTCAAAGACATACCGCTTTCCTCACGTTGTTGAGAGCAGTGGTGATGAAATAATTGTCTGCCTGGGTTCGAACCTACGATCTACAATTCGTAAGTGGCAGCCATCACCACTGGGCCACCACTGCACTATTATAAACACCACGACACTAAAATTCGAGACACGTGTCATACTGATATCTTCAATGAAAAATTCATACTCTCTTTGAAAATCCTTAGCGCGTCCAATTTTCAATATATGACGGCAATCATTCACAGTCCACGTATCAAACATACGTCTATCAGAACGTTCACCTTTACAAAGAATAAAGTGAAAGACACGACCCTTGATTATGTCACATATGGTGTTAAAATATTTTATTTGACACTAATTCTTTATGTTATTCGATATTTTGTAAGGTCTTTTTTTCATATTCTTTCAACATTTGCGTCTACCTAGTAGGGGAATGGAGCTAAACTAAGGAGCTAAATATTTTTTTTCGAAATAATGGGTATCATGTTTTTCTTTTAAGATGTAAACTGAAATGGCATTTATGTTTACAGCGTTCTTATCATGCCTGTATTCCTCGATAGTTTGGCAGACCAACTTACGTGTAATGTAGACAAGCCTTCTTTTACCCTGTTCAATTTTCAAAACCCTGCTTTACTTCAATCATTTATAAGCAATGTGACAAACTATAAGTTTACTGATTGTATTTCTTTATTTACAGGTTGATGTATTCCAGTCAGCAATAGGTATGTACACTCATGAACCTTTTGGCCTATAACCACGATTACCACACAAATTCACTAAAAAGAAAAGCCGTAAATATTTCCTGGTGCTGCAAAAAGGTTTCGTCTTTTGGCTGAGGCTCATTACGAGCCCAGCAATACCAGATTACACCATGTATTCTGGTATTCAGATAAATAATTCTGTCAAATAAGTGTGAAATAGTCAACTTCGGTTAGGTATTAAAAAAACGAATTCACAAGGGAAATTAATCCAAAGTATTTAACTTTTTAAATATTGAAATTAGAATTTCTCATCCAAATCTGAAAACAGTGACCATAATTTTCTCGAACGAATTGTTATTCTTTTGTTTTTATGTCTCAATCAAAATTTGAATATGTTCGACATTTAAAAGAGCTTTGACAGGTTACCATCGTAAAGCCACAGCTGTGCCAGTAATAATTTTTCGTATGGAAGGAGTGTCGATGAGAAATCGACCTTTTTACTGAATTTAATGTTCGTACGCCTGAAGGGACATTACATACGTGAATTTCGAATCATAGACTATTAAATAAAATATTACTGACACGCGATCGTGACGATCAAGCGAATGGAAAAAGTCATAATGGCTTTAATACTGTTATTACAAAAATGGGCTCATGTCGTTTGACATAATGGCTACATTTATTTTAGAATCACACCTCAGTCTTCAATTTCTTTTTCAGACGTGCGTAACGGGCGTAGATAATATAAGTACTGAAATGAGTTTTTAAACTAATAATTATGTGCGGTACATAATTTAATTCGACATGACCAATGTATTATTATTTTCAAACGATTATTCGAATACCACACGGTACATTACACATCCAGATACGGATAGTTCCTATTCTTTAAAAGCACTTTACCAGAAGGCTGCTGTACTGGCTGCTGCCGCTGTGTAGTGTTTCTTTATGAGCTTCGAAATAATGAATGTTTGTTAAGTATACTGGTACAAATCTGTTGTATAATTGTATTCAAATGTACAAGTTCTGATGAATCTGAATTAAGGCCTATCATCATCATCATCAATATCTGCCTAGCCTTTCCTAAAATAGTTGCGATGGCTAGTCAGATGCATCGAGCGACTGCCTATCTGACCTCGAGTACCCAGTTACTGGGTAATACTGTAAGGACTGGTAACGACTGTCAATGATCCACGAATAACTTCTTTCCGAAGTACGAAGGGTCTTGGTATGTATTAAATAGTCACCCATCCACGGAATAACCGCGGAAAACGTAGCTTAACGTGATCGATTAACCCGTGCTGCTGTTCTCTCTTAGCCACAAACCTCATCCTAAATGTAAGTCAGTTTAAGGAGAAGAAATGAGTGACGTCCGCTGTGCGACAGTAGAAAGACAACTGGCGCCCCTGGTGGTGCGAGGGCGATTTCTTATGTGATTATCTGTATAATTAATCGAAAGGCTTGTGGCTAAGTAATAACAGCCTCACGGGTTGATCGTTCAGGTTAAGGTACGTTTGCCGCAGTTGGTTCGTGGATGGGTGACCATCTTTACATACCAAGACCCTTCCGTGCCTCGGAAAGCACGTTAAGTCATTGGTCTCGGCTGTCTTTAGTAGATCTTAGACAGTCGTGACAGGTCATCAGAAGCCCGAAAGTCTGATAACCAGTCTTACCAAGGGGTATCGTAGTACCTAGTAACTGGGTTGTGGAGGGCAGATAAGCAGTCACTGCATGTAAAATACTGGTACTCAGCTACATCCAGTTAGACTGGATGCCGACCCCAACATAGTTGGGAAAAAGGCTAGGCAGATGATATCTGATATCTCGCCAGTTCTGTTACTTGAACTTGGCTTGACACGCTGCCGCGTGTCTAGATAATTACTTAACCTGCATATGGTAAAGTAATCTTGGTGCATTATTGTCTAGTCTTAAAAATCGTGCCAAGTAGGGGTGGGCCGCTAATTTAGGTTTTAACAATACCCAAATTTAAAATCACTAGTTAAAAGCTACTTCAGAACGAATATAATGACCTAAATAAAATCATTGATTGGCATGAAAATAGAGGAGTCGCCGCTTTTAGCTCACCTCGACAGATAGAAAAATAAATTGCACATATTATGACTCTAGCCCTTATTAGGCTACTCATTACTATGGTAGATTGAAAAATATATACCACAAAAGGTACCTATCCTTGATATTAAGTGAAACAAATCAGTAGAGAATGGAGCGAACAAGAACTAGGATCACTGACCTAAAGATGTGAAAAAAGGGCCAAGCGTTCTCAAAGTAATCAGAATCTGAACGACGCCTTGTTAATCAAAGTCCAGGAAAATACAAGAGCACTTTCTCGCAATTTCTTTTTTTTTGCTCTCGAAAAATGTATTTACTTACTTGTTTTTATCTACACTTTACTTACTAGTGTTTTTGTCTTATGAAGTGACGCGCGCTTTAGATGTGGTAACCAAGTGTGCAAACACCCTGTGAATGTGTGCGTGAAGACGAGTAGCGTGAGCACATAACATACACACACACCTCCGATTTTCGCTTACACCTACATTCACAGCGTGTTTATACATTAAGTAACCATAAGTATAGCGCGCGTCGTTTCGTGAAGCAAAAATACTATATAATATAATATAACAACACTGAAAAATAACACTGAAAAGTTTGCCTGAATATGGTAACCTCTGGAGCAACCAGACGTATTTGAAAAAAAAATTTTTGTATTTAATAGCCCAATTTTTGAGGAAGGTTATATAATTATATAGCATTACGCTACGACCCTTAGGAGCCGAAAACAGGAAGAAAGGTCAGAAAAACGATAAGCGAAAACAAAGAGATAAAAATAGCACGGGCAGGTGATACGATGTGACGTTCCGGGTTGGTGGCAAAGGGTCTTTTATGAAAATAGGAATCTTATTTTAGTATTTAATATTTCAATCTACTTCGAAGCGAACGAAGTCGCGGGCAGAAGCTAGTGTTAAATGAAGTAAAATGGCGGCTGATAGTAACTTATATTGGTAATTTGATTACTCCTGCCGCAAGCGGTGCCATCGGTAAATTAGTTTGTAAACATTTAATTAATACTGAAGTAACATAAAGGGGTTTGCCGTATGTTGCTACGCTGTATTGTGGGTTGTTAATAAAAGGTAAACAAAATAATAAGTTTTATTTATGCAATACAAAATTCTGAATTAATTGAAAGTTGCCTTGCCCTATTTTACCCACACCGAGAATACTATCCATGGGCCATAATGGGATGCAGAAGTGTATTTGTTCAAAGGTAATAATAAAAAAAAACATAATTACTATTTAAATACTTCATATTTTCAGCCGAATTACGTTCACTGCCGGACTATTTTGAGAGGGGTTCGCAGAGCAGTAAGGTTTTAAAAAAGTTTAGAGAACGCTGGGCAGCATTCTCTAGTAATTCCATTGGTCGCCCTTTACGACACCTACGAGAAGAAATGGGGTGGTGTTATTATTTTATTCCGGCACCGCACGGACCACATTTAAATTTTTAATAAAAATATGTTATTGTAAATTAATATTTTAATATTATGCTCCTCCCAAGTGTTTCGGATCTGCAATTATGTAATATAGAAGAAGAAAATGATGCACCATCCCCATATGTTGAACTTAAAAGTTTCGGGAAACCTCTTCTTAACCCTTTCCTACCGGATTAGAGATTTTGAACGATATTTCCTAATTGAACTTTATAATATTAATAAGGGAGGTAAAAATAAAGTCCATATTTTTTTTTAGTTTTTCTTAACAAAAGAATCAACCAAAGTCTCTGACGGTACTCATAAGTCCTTGTAATGTTTTATCGTTATTTTAGCATTAAAATTTAAAGTTATAATCTAAAACCAAATTAATTGTATAGTTAAAACTACAATCTTAAATAATAATATAAAACAAATAACATTTACCCCATCTATTCTATTTTTAAATGTTTTCTAAAACAAAAACAATCCGCAGTTCTCAAATCCGAAACAGGTCGCTACTTGAAAGTGTCACTTGCAGGCGGTATATTGGAAAAATTTAAATAAATCACTGTGATTGGCTAGCGTAGTGGTACTCGAAAGGAACGTCAGCGTCTAATACGTAATGCACGATCGTATTGTCAAAATAATATGTACGCTGCCAGACCAAACCTCAATTCAATTGCGCAGTGGAAGTCTTTGATGATGGGGCTCTGGGGACAAGAGTGGCTAGCGTACTGTCCGCCGTACGCGGAGCAGACAATACAAGTACAAGATACAATATACAAACAAAGGAACTTACCTCATGGTTGAAGGAAACTGCTCTGGTTCCCACCTGGTGTCATGAATGTAAGTGAGTGTATATGTATCGTGTTGTGACGTTACGAGTATTCTTCAGGTTGGAAACCGCAGCAAACACGGCTGGAGGCAATCACAGCATGCGGTCTTCAAATCACTCGTTCACAATGGCGTCACTTGAATGACCTTCAAACTATTTAAACGAGATATTTCCAACAAATAAAACCCGTGATAATGTCAAATTAGGGGTTATTAACACTACAACTGGGTCATGACCTATTGTCCACCAAAACGACCGGTTTTTAAGGGATTAATTTCAACAAAAGGGTCGCACGCGCAATTGGACCGACCTCCCTTTTTCAAGCACAAAATCCAAGAGAGATGTCAAGTGTCAAAATCAAACTGTCAAGAGAGATGTCACTCTGTTACTCGTTTAGAAACGTAGGCGCATAGAATAAACAAATCGTTCGGGACTCAACATAATAAACGGGGCATCACCCGGTACAAATGGGTACCGTCAGTTAAGAAAGGGTTAAGTTACAATCTACATCTTTCATAATAAAATTTACTTTAAACTCGTTCACGAACACGTGTAACTTACGACATCATTATTATTTCCCGGCGATGGAAACCCTCCCATTTATCACTTTAACCTGTCGAATATAATCCTAATTACATTACGAGACGAGTACATCACTTAATTTAGTATCGAATGGCCATAAATCTGAATAGTAAAGTGATATGAGTTTCATTAATTGTTAAATTTTGAATTTGTGGTTTAGTATTTAGCAGTAAATATTCACTGACAATAATGAGTAAAGTGATATTTTGGAGTATAATTTTATGTGATTTGAATTTAGATTTTATGAAGCTATTAATTAGAAGTTTAATTAAAATTTTCGATTGTGTTGAATTATGTCATACAATCATCCTTATTTTGTAACTAGCTTTTGCCAGCGGCTTCGCCCGCGTTGAGGTCGGAAAATATCACGCGGGTATCGTCACTGCTCAGCTCCTATGTGTCTAAGCGTTATGTTATATAGCCTATAACTTGCCTAGGAGTATGGACTACAATCGTACCAAGTTTGGTTAAAATCTCTTCAGTAGTTTTTGACCCATGCGTGCACATACAGACAGACAGACAGACAAAAAAAATTACTGATTGCCTTTTTGGCATCAGTATCGATCACCAATCATCCTCCAATATTAATTTTGACTGATGTACAGAATTGACCTCTATACAGTTTTATTATAAGTATAGATAGATGTATTACCCAGTGACTGGGTTGTGAATGTCAGAATCTGACCGTAATATAGTTGCCAAAAGGATAGGCGGAGGATGTATCATCTTTACTTTCGTTTTATAAAAATACAAGCTGAACGTACAGACGTTGTCCTGTTTCCTAGAACTCGATAGCAGCGCCACCTACCGCATCCAATAGTGAATCTAAACTATCCAGGGTGCCACCCAAACACATACAAAAAAAAATAATCAAATCGGTCCAGCCGTTAGGAGGAGTTCAGTGACATACACACGTACAGTAGAATTATATATATAAAGTTATTCCTGCACTGAAGAGATTTAAATCCACATTAAATCCTTGATGACCTTATCAAATCCCATGAAATAGAAAAGAGCTTATTGCTATTCACTGGAAACCACTATGAATCACGGGGAATGAATCTTTGCTAGATTTAAAAGCTTGCAATCTATATTATGTTAGCAACAATCTTCCTTCCATCACCTTTTTTAGTAGGAAAAGACAATTTATAATATATAAGAACATGCCTAATGCTTTTTTAGCTATTCGAATAATCGGTTGTTTACCAAAACTCAAAAACGTAATATTCAAAATTCTAATTTTTTTTTCAAAATACGGCATCAATTTAGTTTTAGTATGAACTTAGCCTATGTTAGTAAACTCAATAACTTAAAAATATAATCATTGTACATTAATTGGCTACGTGAACATTGCACGCACTTGTCTTCCAGTCCGCCTGATAAATGGTCCGTCAACCTTGTCCGTGAGTGTAGTTAAAATACTTTTATATCACACCATCGATATTGATTTACTGGGTGCCTAATCAAAGTAAAACATAATTTTCAGGCCCGCCACATTCTCAATGCTTTTTTAGTTGGTAAGCCGACTATGACGTGTTTACGTTCGAATGGCAGATTATCATGTCAGTACGTCTGGAGTTCTGTGAAATGATTATGAATTTTGTCTCATTTTCTCATACTAATCAAATAGTACTACAGCCGTTTTATGTTTAAGAAAATTAATCAACTCTTTTCTTCGTAAATATGTTCATATAATATTGAGTTACCTACTCACCAAACATTCATAAGCTCACGCCTTTTTCCCATGGCAGTAACTATAGAGCACCATCAGCATAGCGATTCACAACCATTCGATAGGTTGTTGTATCGATAAAGACACATTTTCAGTTACTTGCCTTGACAACAAATAGTTGTCAAAAGAATGGCAGTGTTGTATATAATTTTAACATGATTTAAACTGACAAAATTATAGGGTTTTTGGATTTGTGAACAGCTTTTAGAGGACTCTTTTGATATTATTAGTTGATGTTCTTTTCGGCACGGAAGCATATCGAACAGCTGTGAATAGCTATGTTGCTACACGCATGCCAGTTGTAAGAATTACGCCGAAAGACGTCCACTGCTGGCCGTAAACCTTCCTCAGTTTGGGAGGGCTTGCCATAATCGCCACGCTTGGCAGGCGGGTTGGCGCTCGCAGTATGGTGGTAAAATGCATAAAGAACGCTGGCGCCCATTTTCTAGTAAGTCCCTTAGACGCCTTTTACGACACCCACAAGAAGTAATGGGATGGCACTATTCTTTACGTCTGGCACCACACGGGACTTCAGTATTATCCCAATAATATTGAGACATCTGCTACTAAGATCATAAATAGTAGAAAATCGAGATTATAACCACGAATCGCTCGTCATTTCTGTCCCCTAGTCGTTGGTCAGATAATAATGTCGAACAGTGAACTAAGATAAGCCGAGCCGCTTGATTGATTGATTAAGGGTAATTTTGATTGATATAACCATCTAGGGAGTCCCTTGTTTATCCAGAGATGACAGTTACAAACCGGTATGGTAATATTATTATAAACCCAACCAGAACCAGATTAAATCTTAATTTAACCCTCGAGATTAATGCCGTTGTAGATAATCAAAAATTCTATGAGAAAATTGGAACAAAAAGTGGACTAGTAAGAGTCAGAACCGCACAGTATCGGTCCCGTTCCACCCTGAACCCATAGGAATCCTAAAAAAACTAAAATAAACACATCGTTACTTAGTCCTTTCAATATACATAAAGAGAAACAGTAATGCTATTTAGAACCTACTCAGATTTCGTTTTTACTACGAGCAATATAAAAGTGTTTACAAAAGATATAAAGCCTAGAGAAAAGTTTGATTTTATTTCAAGTATCAACTTTGTTTACGCTTTATACTTTTGAAATAAGAATTAAAATATCGCAAAATCCACTTTTAAATATCAAAAATATCTTACTTACTTATTTTTTATTATAAATCAAAATATTGGAACACGAAATGACTAAATCAACCTGTCAAGTTTATCTTTTAAATCAGTGATGCATCGAGTATTAAGTTATATCCAACGTTATCGTCTTTCGTGAGATCGATTACAAGTAAGAGTTACCAGATGACCCGAATTGCGAAATAAAAATTATATTTATTTCTTTAGTAACGTCGAAGTGAAGTGGATGTGGAGTCTAAAGTGTCAATGAGGGCCTTAAAAGTTATCTTATGCAGCGAATAGTGTGGCTAGTTAATGGGCCCAATTTATTTAACGAAATAATAATTATTTTAATTTACTCATAACTGTAAATGGAAAAAATTATGTCCACTGTGTGCAAGTCTGCATTATTCTCCATGTTATCGCTACCCATTGGTTATAATTTTGATTGAATGTAGTATACTTTTGTTTAATTAACAAGAACCAGCGCATTTTGATTGTGGTCGTTAAAACACAATAAAAAAGTATTCCTTTTCTCCCATCTTCTATAATATCTAATAAAAATTGTGATAGAAAAAAAAGAAACTTAACTGACCAAATTTTCCAGTTTTAGGTAACATTATGTATGGCACAGTCCCCAACAAAATTATCAAATCACAAAAAACCGTAACCAATTTTTCCAATACACCACAAAAAATCTATAATTAAAATTTTATATGCCCAACATTCGACCATCACACTTTCACTGCTCTATTACCCGTAATTGGTTCTGATGATACGACCAAGCCAAGTGCTAGGCTACATTGTGATTTGATTGGGCATAAAAGCCAGTTCACACCTACGGGTCATAAAAGGTAAGGAAAAAATACGCGCAATAAACTGTGGTATATGTTAAGAGCGGAGGCGTTAATGGATTAGGTAATGGTTTGGTCGATTTATGGTTAATCTTGATACTTTGTATGATTATGGGCGCTGTGACGTCTTTTGGAAATCACTTTAGGATAACGGAATCTTTTAGATACTTGCTAAAGTAAGATAAAAGTAGCTGCTAGGCAGTTACTAAGAATTGCGATTGCTGGGCCTACCCAGCTTAGTTCAGTTTTCCCAAGTTTTATGACATGACGCCCATTTTATATCGTCAAACTCAGGCAAAAGTTAAAAATGAGAAGGTTCGAGAGATATCAAATGAGTGGTGTACATTTTAAAATCTGATTTAAATTTTAGACATCAGTTATGAAGCAAGAGATTAAAAAAAGATCAATTCATTTCGACCCAATTATTGTCAAAAATCACTGCTTACTGACTACGCTAGGGTATTCAGCTATTTCAAATTGAGCTGAGTTTATCTAACACTCCCAAACCAATACGATCGAAATAGCTGAGCAATTTCAATCTATGGCTACAAATGAAACGACAGCCTATCACCCGCTATCGCCTATAACTTACTCCCTTTATTGAAAGTCTTTACGATGCGTCAGCGGGTTACTGTGTCGTTACGTCAAAGAAATTGATCACTCCCAATGTCCTGACTTGACACGACCGTTATTAGAAGGTCAAGTTATAAAATTATTTTTTATTATTTTTTCTATACTGAATGAAAAGTATCAAAACAGTTGCTCCGCCTACACGATTTCTAAAACGCGTCAACAATACGTCATATTGGAAAATAGATTGCGTTTTGTTTTTGTTGTATTAATTTAATTTCGAATGGGAGAGAAACAACCAATTGAAAACAAGTGAACATCGTGATTGCTACAAACTATACGTTAATAGAATAAAATATTGAATGAGCGTTGTTACAAATACATCCATGGGCAATGACTTTGTCTGATTTGTTCTTGGATAAACATAACTTGTTATATTTAAAAAAAACCGGCCAAGTGCGAGTCGGACTCGCGCACCGAGATATTCTCGGTTTAAAAATATATATTTTTTTAATTTTTATATTTCAGTTGATTGAATGTAAGGTAAATTGCGGTTTACGATTTATGACGTTTTAAAAAAAAACTACTCACTCGATCTCGTTCAAACCAATTTTCGGTGGTAGTTTACATGGTAATGTACATCATATATTTTTTTTAGTTTTATCATTCTCTTATTTTAGAAGTTAAGGGGGGGGGGGGGGGGGGGAAACACATTTTACCACTTTGGAAGTGTCTCTCGCGCAAACTATTCAGTTTAGAAAAAAATGATAATAGAAACCTCATTACCATTTTTGAAGACCTATTCATAGATACCCCACACGTATGGGTTTGATGAAAAAAAAACATTTTTGAGTTTCAGTTCTATGTATGGGGAACCCCAAAATTTATTGTTTTTTTTCTATTTTAGTGTGAAAATCTTAATGCGGTTCACAGAATACATCTACTTACCAAGTTTCAACAGCATAGCTCTTATAGTTTCGGAATAAAATGGCTGTGACATACGGACGGTCAGACAGACAGACAGACATGACGAATCTATAAGGGTTCCGTTTTTTGCCATTTGGCAACGGAACCCTAAAAATTGTAACTGGTTCTAAATTCGATTAAATGCAACGATAGTATTATAATATTTTTGCCAGTCTGCATGATATAAGGTTCACTGACCAACATCATTCAGAATTACAATATAAATATGATTGTTATATCTTCTTGTTTGGCAAAAACCCTCGTACTCTCGAATTTCTCGAAAGAAACAAACTTTACGAAAAGTATCGAATACTTAAGAAGAAAACTTGTCGAAAGTTTAAGTGGTAAGTTCGTTTCCAACAAAATTATTCTGCAACATAAGATGTTTTAAAGTATTAAATGGGTTAGTCTGAAGAGATGAACGAATGTGTTATAATTAAGGACTGACAAACTGCTGAATCTGAGATGCCAAGTCTTTTTTTGAGATCATCACTTCTTTGAATAGCTATAATAAAAATATCTGCCATTTGTGTGAGATTGGGAGATGACTTTTGTTAGTTAATTCACTCCTCCACAATAAGAAATGCGGTGAGCGAATATATAATAGATAAGCGAATGCGATAAGGTAGCCTGTGATTTTTTTGTAATTTAATGGTTATAATTCTGTATATACATACGTGTTACCCATTTCTTCCCGTGGGTTTCGTAAGAGGCGAGAGGACTTACTAGAGAATGGGCAGCAGCGTTCTCTATGCATTTTACCATCATACTGCGATCGCCAACCCGCCTGTCAAGCGTGGCGATTATGGCAAACCTCCCCGAAATTGGGGGAGGCCTATGTCCAGCTGTGAACATCTTTCGGCAAAATGATGATGATGATGACTGCCTTTTTTTTTCTGAATGGGAAATCATCAAATGACTTCTCCCGCTCTGGGCGGAGCGGGAGGGCGTGTCAGACTTTTACTGACTAAAACCCACCCGTGTTCCTTCAGTTGCCCATGTGCCAGGGTCACGGTATCTCTTTCGAACAATCTCGCGACCCTGGCAGGCATCGGTCCTATCAGACCCCTTCAGTTTTGCTGACATCTATTTGAGGCGCGCGTGGAACACTACGCGCCGTCGACCCGAGCTTGGTCCTTACCGGGCGGCGAGCTACCCATCGCTCACCGCCATGATGACAGCCTGACACTGAGCTGCAAATTATATTAAGTGTAGTTCACATGTGGCTGCTACACACTGACATATACAATCTAACATAATCAATATCTTGTCAACAAAACAAAACATTCTCTAAAACTCTCAAAACCTAATCAATAATTGGAGTTAGATTCAAAATAAAAGCGACATAGTTCATCTATCAAATTTTAGGCTAACGACGCTGCAAGGAATGCAATGATCGGTTTGATCAAACTGCTTTATTGTTCAAATCACCGTTCAGAGTTACGAGCTGAGGTGACTTTGAGCTCGTGTCGTCGTAAATTTGCATACTGAATCAAAGGATTAGTTCCGTGGTTGATCCGATACGTTCATTATCGTTCATTGAGTATTTTGGATGCTACCGTTTCACAATTTTGTGTGTATTCAGGTGACTTACGTAACTATCATTAATAAGAGTGATGTACATGGTTGTACCGTGTGGAGCCGGATGTAAAGAATAGCGCCACCACATTTCTTCCCGTGGGAAGGAAATAAGGGACTTACTAGAGAATGGGCAGCAGCGTTCTCTATGCATTTTGCCACCATACTGCGATCGCCAACCCGCCTGCCAAGCGTGGCGATTATGGCAAAGCCTCCCAAATTGGGGGAGGCCTAAGTCCAGCAGTGGACGTTTTACGGCTGAAATGATGATGATGATGATGACATGTGTTGGTCATCTATGCTCTACTTTATACACCGTGACATTTTAATCGTCTTACAAAGGTTGTCCACTCAACGTATCTGACATAATAAACCTCTAGGCGTGATTAAAAAATGTTACCATTCATTAATTCAGGAAACTTAAGAAAAATAAATAATGCATTAGAAGTATGAAACATCCTGTTAATAAATGTTTGCGTATCAGACGGTACAGAACATATCCACCCAGTGCACGAGTCGACTAGATTATTCCATCTCCATTTTCTGAAAGCTGGTGCATCCCGAATGGTCCCAACTTAATTTGGTTCCATTCGGACAATGGAGTCCGTGTGAAAACCATATAAGTCTTAAATTTGCATTAAGTATTTGTGCGACAAATTAACGAAATACGTGATTAGATTAGTGCGGAGTATCTACCGTAACTAAAAGATGAAAATAAAAAAAGACGTGTGGCACTCGGGGACTGCCGCGGTAAAGCTATTGCATAGCATTTTGTATCAACTTATGCAATTATAATTATTAATTAATTTTATTTATGCATTATTTCTTTTTCTTTGGTATTAAAAAAACGTTCACTAAGGAAAACTTATTTATGGTGGTAAAATTTGGAACTAAAGCATAAAGGTTAGTACATATGATTGCCACCGCAAAATTTGATAAGTAAACTTTAGTACCTAGTTTTGCCACCGCACAAAAGGACTAGTACTCCATGCCCATAATACTCTATGGCCTGGTTTGTTACCTAGTAACCGATGACAAATAACAAGACGATAAATATTTTGGGTTTTTACCTAGCAACCGATGACAAATAATACAAACACTTTATACACAAATTTTGCAAGTACAGCTATTCACTGTTGTACATAAATACCTATACACCTATATACTTTCTCATAAACAGCTGCTTATGTATTCGTCCGATTTCGGAGCAGCTCGTCTCGATTCGTGCGAGCTTCGTAGAGTCGTACAATACGGCTAGTTGCACGCACACAAACACCGTGTCGAAGACTGCCGAAAAGAAACGACGTTAGACAATGCACGGCCTTCAAGCCACACCTCAGGTTTTTTTTCGTTACGGAATTTCTGGATTTGGTCCCCGCACTCAAGGCCCTCGATAGAAGCTATGCAATAGCTTAAAAACTTTTACAAAAAAAAAAACAACCGACTTCCTTAAAAAAGAAAACACCACAAAGTCAAAAATAACTTTAATTTTGGAAGTCGGTGACAAAAAACCTTAAATACAAATCCTAAGACACCGTGTTTTTTTTAAGGAAGCCGGTTGTTTTTTTTTTAGTTATTCAAATGTTCTTTTTTTTCTTTTGGATGTGTAGTAGTCATTAGGTACATGAAGTGGGCTGTCGTTGTAAGACGATTAAAATATCAAGGTGTATACTACTTGGATATAAAATAAACTCAATTTTTGCGACCGCATTGTTATTTTAAACTATGCAAGGGATTTAGATGTGGTTTTCATGATCATCTAGAGAATTTATTGACATTTTGGACATTGACCCCCTGTGAAGAATTTTTTTGGCAAGTATAAAAAAACTGCTCTTTCATGTAAAAGAACAATGATCTCCGAAACGGTTGAACCGATTTTGAGAACAAACGGGTAGAAATGGGATGGAGCTATTCTTTAAGTCCAGCACCCACGGAACAGGTACAGGGTAGTGTATTAATAAAATACTATTTTAGTGACTGTCTTGTTGGTCTAGTGAGCACAAGCACTACTGCTGAACATAAGGTTCTGGGGTCCATTCTCACGTCAGGCAAAGGGTTTTTAGCTTTTTCCCATCAGCAATTTGTCAGTAGCAGTGGAGTCTGGATTTATGCCCGTTCGCTGACAAGATTGGCAAAATGCGGTTGTACAACACGTAGTACACTTCTACCTAACCCTTTGGGGATTACACGCGTAATGTTATTATGTTAATACTAGCTTCTGCCCGCGACTTCGTCCGCGTCAAATTTTTGCTCCCCTGACCTTCCCTTCCCGTCGCATCGAATTGCCTGCCAGTTTTCGTCCATTTTTCGTTGCTTCTCCGCTCCTTTTGATCATAGCGTGATGTTATATAGCCACCACAATAAATAGGCTGCCCAACACAAAAATAATTTTTCAATTTGGACCAGTAGTTCCTGAGATTACCGCGTTCAATCAAACAAACAAATAAATTCTTCAGCTTTGTAATATTAGTATAGATAGTATAGATTATTTTACTCCAAAATAAATGGCGTAGTTAGCACAAATGGTTTGATAAAGCGAATGAAATCAGAAACGGGTGTTCAACTGAGCGCTTCGTTAATTATCTTTCAACAGAGCTGTCTGTTCACTAAT
Source organism: Aporophyla lueneburgensis (assembly GCA_932294355.1). Lineage (NCBI taxonomy): Eukaryota > Metazoa > Arthropoda > Insecta > Lepidoptera > Noctuidae > Aporophyla > Aporophyla lueneburgensis. The sequence goes on from OW028740.1 coordinate 26,786,098, forward strand.
TAATTATTTAAATTGTACTATTTGCGGGTTGTGGTCATTTGTATTAGCGGTTTTAAGCTTGAACCGTGAATAGTTCTAAAAACATTATTAATTTATGAAAATGTAACGTTAGAGTTAAAAATAAAAATTATTAATTTGTGGGTAGTTGTATAAAAACACATGCAACCTAATCAAAAATAAATGGTTTATTAAAATTAGACTCTAAAAATTTTAAAGCCAACGTCTTTCATAAAACGAATAACTAAGAGTTATATTCGTTTTTTAAAATAATTAAGGGAGAATGATATTTTCATTCATTATTTATGAAGGTATTCTAAAATATAATTTGAATGATAACACTAGAACCTTTTTACGGTCCATCACAGAATGAAAAGGGAACGAAGAATTTGGAAAATACACGTATGTACGTTTACATTGATTTTGTAATATAAAATATGTTAATTTAAGTGTTCCATAGTGACCACTATTTGCTTGAAAAATACAAGGGGTTAATTAACCCTGCCAAAACTAAGAACGAATTTCAGGACTTTTTAAGCTATGTCCGTATTTTACCATAAAAAGTGCTGGCTCTCCGCCTAATACCACATGTTTTGGGCACGCCACAATTGCGGCGGTAAGTCCCCTCTTTGAGGAGTGGATAGAGAGGCGTCACGGCGTCCTCACCTTCCGCCTGACGCAGGTTCTCACCGGGCATGGGTGCTTCGGTGGGTTCCTGTTCAGGATAAAGCGGGAGGATACGTCCGGGTGTTTCCATTGCGAGGATCGTCTGGAGGACACGGTAGAGCATACGGTGGAGGTGTGCCCTGCCTGGGCGGGGCACCGCCGTGTCCTCGTGGGAGCGATCGGCGGCGGCGACCTCTCGCGTCCGGCCCTGGTACGAGCCATGGTACGGAGCGAGAGGGAATGGGAAGCCGTCACCTCCTTCTGCGAAGCAGTAATGCTCGCGAAGGAGGAGGCGGGGCGCGTGAGGGAGTGGCAGTCTCTGCGCCCTCACGTCCCTAGCCGCCGCAGGAGGAGACGCCCCGGGCGTCGGGAGTCGAAAGCGGACTCCCGGCCGCCGTAGGCGCGAGCTTGCGGGTGGCGAGCAATGGGTAGCTCGCCGCCCGGTAAGGACCAAGCTCGGGTCGACGGCGCGCAGTGTTCCACGCGCGCCTCAAAGAGATGTCAGCAGCAGTGTAGGGGTCTACTAGGACCGATGCCTGCCGGGGTCGCGTGATTGTTCGAAAGAGATACCGTGACCCTGGCACATGGGCAACTGATGGAACACGGGTGGGTTTTAGTCAGTAAAAGTCTGACACGCCCTCCCGCTCCGCCCAGAGCGGGAGAAGTCATTTGATGATTTCCCATCCTGAAAAAAAAAAAAAAAAAAAATACCACATGTTTAACCCCCAACGTAATAAGAGGGATTATTATAAGTTGGACCGCTATGTGTGTCTGTCTGTGGTACCGTAGCTCGTAAACGGGTGAAAGGTTTTGGGTGTGGTTTTTTTATTTAAAAGTAAGCTTTCTAGAGATAGTTCTTAGAAATGTTTTATCAAAATCTGTTCAGTTATTTCGACTCGACGATCCTTTGATTAAAATATTACCTACAACTTCTTATTGAACTTAAAGGGCCAATACGTATTTTTTTTTTACTTTTCAGGGGTTTTTGCATTTATCAGGGGCTTCTTAAATTCAGTTTAATGGATTTTGTGTCGGATAATAAGGCAGTTTATTTTATTTTCTGTGTTTTTCCTTATAGTAGTCGCCAAAGACATTAAATGAAGTAATTTATCGTCTATTTAATTCCCTTGTCTTCTAAAGAAATATATTGCTTGTTCAATGAAAATTCTCCAAATTTGTGGCCGACTTAGAAAGGAACCAATTTCAAGGTGAAACCATTCGGATTTTTGTGAACGAAATATCATTGTCAGGTTGACTATTTCAAACCCATACTCAATCTCAAAGCATTTATCACGTCCGTGAAGTAGGTATATACATTCTTTTTTTGACTGATCCTTTATATGACGACGGCTATATTCAGGGCTGACTATAAAGGTATAGTACTATAGATTGCTATCTTTATGCCAAGAAGAAGAAAAGTAGGAATAACTTTCGTTTGGATAGTTCTACAACATTTATTGCGTTATTTAAGGCTTCTCCAGACGGCGCGACTTTTTTAGAACAATTTCCAGGAGGTTTACATAGAAATTAATTTATGAGAGTCGTGTGACACCTGTTTGTACTTGAACACAAGACATTTCTCGAACATATGAAGCAAAGGATTAGCAATAATCCTTTAATGTAATTGAGATTCTGATTGAAGGTGTGTTCCGCAATTAGAATGCAGAGAAGAAATAAACGGAAGAGACCAGATGGCATGACGTTGTTGCCTTGGAAGGTGGGCAGGCCCGAAGGAGGAGGCGGGGCGCGTGAGGGAGTGGCAGTCACTGCACCCTCACGTCCCTAGCCGCCGCAGGAGGAGACGCCCCGGGCGTCGGGAGTCGATAGCGGACTCCCGGCCATCGTAGGCGCGAGCTTGCGGGTGGCGAGCAATGGGTAGCTTGCCACCCGGTAAGGACCAGGCTCGAGTCGACGGCGCGTAGTGTTCCACGCGCGCCTCAAAGAGATGTCAGCATCGCTGAAGGGGTCTGCTAGGTAGAACCGATGCCTGCCGGGGTCGCGTGATTGTTCGAAAGAGATACCGTGGCCCCGGCACATGGGCAACTGAAGGAATACGGGTGGGTTTTAGTCAGTAAAAGTCTGACACGCCCTCCCGCTCCGCCCAGAGCGGGAGAAGTCATTTTATGATTTCCCATCCAGAAAAAAAAGGAGGGGCCTACCCACCTTTTTTTTTTAGGTGTGGGTCGCAACCTTTGTCGACACCCTTGCGCTATCTCATGTTCCTAGCACGGCGGGCTGTGCTGGCGCCGCTGCTGCGGCTGCTGAGACCCTCAAGTGGCGCAAATACTGTAACCTTATAGGTAACTACAGTTTTGAGCCGTTTGGGGTTGAAACGCTCGGGTCATGGGGCCCGAGTGCGCGCCTCCTTTTTAAGGAAATTTCTTATCGGCTGGTCGACACTTCACGTGACCAGGGGCTGGGTCATTCTTTGGCCAAAGAATTAGCATTGTCATTCAACGTGGCAAAGCTGCCAGTCTTGTGGGCACGTTTTCAGATGACAGTGATACGGACGAGTACTTCGACGCCTAAGTGTCCTTTGTTTTTGTATTTATTTGTGTAGTTAGTTATTTATTTTACAATAGTATATCTAATAAATCTTCGAGATTATATTTTTACCTTTATAACATACTAATTTGTTATTTACTACGATCTTTATCTATGCCATCCACCCGTCAGCAAATGCTCACAAGAAGGCTATGGATTTATTTCTCATATTATCCCGATATTGCACGCAGTAGTGTCGCAGTGCACGTCGTATGAGGTTTCGAGGCTATTTATGACATTTTAAAACTCAATTTTCAACCTGCTTCAGCTTCAAACTTTGACAGCTCGGCGATAGGTTTCCTAAAAAGGAAATATCGTAATATTGCCGTCTTATACAAAACCGGGTTGGTAGATGTCACATGTATTCGAATTTTTGGTTCTAGAATATGTCGGTTTTCTCGCGATGTTTTCCTTCATCGTTTTTGGAAGCATTGGTGATGAAATAACTTACACAAGATAAAGCTCCTATCAAGGTTTGAAACTTTTTTTTTTTGGATGGGAAATCATCAAATGACTTCTCCCGCTCTGGGCGGAGTGGGAGGGCGTGTCAGACTTTTACTGACTAAAACCCACCCGTGTTCCTTCAGTTGCCCATGTGCCAGGGTCACGGTATAAGGTTTGAACCTACGACCTACAATTACAACTAACTGTTTATAATATGTTACAAAATATAAATATTGTAAACAAAATAATAATAAGTAAGAATTTAGATGTTGATCTATCGCATTAGGTACAAACGTGTAACGGTAGTTGTAAATAAACAAACCTGTAAATCGCGTACGTCGTGTACCACTGGGTAACGGCCGCTCTTGCTGTAGGACAATACTAGAAGCACGAATTCTTACATTTCCCAATCTTGGTGGGTATTCAAAGTGGGATCGGTCATATTAACAGTTCCCCCATAACCTACAAAACATTTCACAATACGACCGAAGTTTATAATTCAGTTTGTTTAACTATGCAGTAACTGTAACAGATAATTCAGCAGTTGTTACTACTATAAAATTATTCACAGTTTACAAGTCAAAGGTTTCGTGGATTCCGAAAGATGGTGTAAAAGCTATACATATAAATCACCGAGTTTAGCCGAACGATTCCGATGTTTACACATGGTACCACTGACAGCGGGTTGGACTGTTTAATTAATTGTTTTATACTAGCTTTGCCCGCGTGGAGGTTGGAAAAGCCTTCACTTAATTGTAAAAACTGTAAAATTATAAACATTCGCTTCAAAAATCTGTTTACTATAGGGATACGTGCGCGATATCACTCGACTTAGATAGCAATAGTGGGCGACAGCGAGGGGCGTGCTTCAACTGATTTTAGCGTGCGTTCTCCGGCTGAGAAATGGCCTCTCCCTATAACTTACTGCTGGGTACGCCACAATTGCGGCGGTAAGTCTCCACTTTGAGGAGTGGCTGGAAGGGCGACATGGCGTCCTCACCTTACGCCTTACGCAGGTCCTCACCGGACACGGCTGCTTCGGGAGGGTCCTGTTCCGGCGGCATAAGGCCGGAAGAAACGCTCGGGTGTCACCATTCTGTGGATTGCCTGACAATACAGTGGAGCATACTGCAGCAGAGCACCGCCATGTCCTCGCGGAGGCGATCGGCTCGGTGGCGTTGATCTCTCGCGTGCGGTCCTGGTTCAGAGCGAGAGTGCATGGAAAGCCGTCAGAGGCGGAGTGGCAATCTTTGCACCCCGCACGGCCCTAGCCGCCACAGTAGACGCCCTTGATGTCGGGAGTCCATAGCGAACTTCCGGCTACGCAAGCGGTGAGCTCGCGGACGGCGAGCAATGTTTAGACAGCTACCCGATAAGGACAGGCCTGGGATGTCATCAAAGATTGAAGGGGTCCGCTAGGGCCGATGCCTGTCAGGGTCACGGATTTGTTCAAAACTATTACTGTGGCCCTTACTGGCACAGGCAACTGACGGAACACGGGTGAGTTTTAGTCTGACACACTCGCCCGCTCCGCCCAGAGCGAGGAAGTCATTTGATTATCGCCCACCAAAAACAATAAAATAATAAAGCGCCAACAAACGAATGGAGCAGAGTATAAAAGTCTATTGATGAATTTCTTAAAGAACTAGAATAATATAAAGTTGAGAATATATTGAGGAGATGATAAAATGTCTCACACACAGGCACGCACACACGCACCTTATTAAAAACACATGCACACATATATTTACACACACATATTTTATACAAGATAACACAAATATGGCACGGTATATTAAAAAAAAACTTTTATTTTTACTTATTTTTAGTTTCACTAATTTTTTTTTTAAACAGGTGTTTTTTATTGTATTATATAAAGTCACGAAAATAACACAAATATTCTGTAAACAAAATAAACTAAACATCTAAAAGTTTTACATATACTATTTGAACTTACGCTACTACCTGCAATGTAAAAAACAAATATTATGTGACACATTTTACCCAGTTTTTGTTTGTCATTTTAAAGGTGAGAATCTATATATTAATACGTGAAGCGAAAACTTTGGATCCCTTTTTACGAAAATTGGGCGGACGGAGGAGTATGAAATTTCGCACACTTATAGTTTATACAGAGAAGAAGTGACGAATGCTAATATTTTTTTTAAATTATGCGTTAAAATACATTATTTTCAATAAATAACACGTTACGCACACTACTGTTCATTACCGTGTATCTAATACACACATGCACAAATATTCTTTTGTTTATGGTCCAAATCTGTCTTTATTATTTTGTGCAGTGTTACCAACACCCAGAAATATTTACCCCTAAAGCTTAAGTTTAAAATCCCTAAAATTGCCACAGTTACTAAAAAATCCGCTAAAAAATTATAATGAAAATAACCAACGAAGGTTCAGTAATCATAGACCCGGCACACAGTAATAATATTTGTCTATATAAGGTGTATCTATTCATACACGAAATATTTTAAGAGGTACACCTGTAGGTGGTAAAGAAGCTACAGCAACGAAAAATTTTTTTTTCTAAATGTATTTTTTTCAAAATTTAATATTATAAATTATTTGACGCACATAAGAAATACTGGCTCCTTCTTATTTTTACGGCCTGAGACACCGCGGCCATGCTCGTGCCGTCCGGTCGCCACCCTCGCAGCATCATACGGGCCATTCATAGAATTTGGAGTAAAGGTTTTATGCAAAACGTCTCAAGCAGTTTTAAAATTATAATAATTACAAAAATTCAAAAACGCTTAGATAAACATTTTCTTTTTGCTTCTATAGCTTCTCTACCACTTACACGTGTACCTCTTAAAATATTTCGTGTATGAATAGATAATGGTTAATCATTCACTCTGCATTCTTAGTATCGAGGAACCGTACTAGAAGTCGCTAATACTTTTATTGTAATCAAAAACACAATGAGAAATGTAAGATGGCAAAAAATCCCTAAGAATACCCCTAAAAATGGAACGCCCCTAAAAAATCTCAATCCTCTTATTTACCCCCTAAATTTGGGAAAACCCCTAAGTTGGTAAGCCTGATTTTGTGTCTATAGTCTTACTGAATGTCAAGTATAACCATAGGTAATAAATTAATTTTATAGATATACATATAACCTATTTAATTTTTTAAATTTATGATCATATCAAGAATATTTTTCTTTAATATTATTTGTATTAGCGACGATAGGAATTTAGGTTTAGATTTATAAGAAATATTTTTTGTGGTTTTATGGGGAGTGTCAAGTATGGCATTAGTAAGTTTCCCATACAAAACTTAGTGTCGTGTGTAAACTGTAGAGGTTGTATGCCTCACGTTTGTACAGGTTGGTCATAGATTGTACAGGCTGGTTATAATTATGAGATTTTGAACTGTCATAATCAATTAAAAATAATAGGGAAAATTCTATAAAAACAGAGCAAATTTCTGTGATAATTCATTCCATATTGTTCCATATCCAGCAGTTAAGAAGTATTAACCTCTAAGTCCCTGAGATACCACATTTGGTATAGACATAATGGTTTCTTAATTGTGTCTGTAATTACGGCAATTGACTGGTTAAGAAAATAAAAAAGAGAGTCCTGAAGAAGTATTCTTTACTCATTACACCTACGTCCTGGTCCTGGCCATCACCATCCCGCCAGCGAACCCTCTCCACAGTAGTACAGCGTCAACAATTTGTCTATAGTGTTACTGAATGTCAAATATAACTATATTATTTTTTTATATTTATTATTATCTATATTTTTTCATTTAACCAGTCAATTACCGTAATTACAGACGCAATTAAAAAACCATTATGTCTATACCAAATGTGGTATCTCAGGGACTTAGAGGTTAATAATGTATTTCTATTCAAATGAAGAACGGTCGAATTTCGACCAATGGGCGATCACTAGTATTTAATTATTCTATCTCAAATCCGCTTAATAAAATATTGTTAACTGAGACTGACGAATACTGTCCCACCGCAATACAGTTTATAACTAGTACGGGGGTCAGAGTGAATCGGTTTCGTAATAACCTGAACTTATTATTGTGACCTTTTTTTTTTTTTTTTTTTCAGGATGGGAAATCATCAAATGACTTCTCCCGCTCTGGGCGGAGCGGGAGGGCGTGTCAGACTTTTACTGACTAAAACCCACCCGTGTTCCATCAGTTGCCCATTTGCCAGGGTCACGGTATCTCCTTCGAACAATCACGCGACCCCGGCAGGCATCGGTCCTAGTAGACCCCTACAATGCTGCTGACATCTCTTTGAGGCGCGCGTGGAACACTGCGCGCCGTCGACCCGAGTATTATTGTGACCTGAGTTACTAATTGATATCTAATCTTTTAGATTCATAGAATGTAAGTACTTGCGTAATTCTTTTTTCTTTTGGCAAAATAAAGATTTATTTATTATTTATAACTGGAGCTGAGTATACATGATTCGGCGTCAGCAACGAACTAGAGCCGAGTATACACGATTCAGCGTCAGCAACGAACTAGAGCCGAGTATACATGATTCAGTGTCACCTATCGACTGGATTCGAGTATTCATGATTCAGCGTCATGATCGACTGGGGCCGACTATACCCGACTCAGCGTCACCACGGTTCCGTTTTCACCTCAAAAACGAAATCGCTTCCACTTCCACCGTACACAGTCACCCATCAATAAGTTAACGAGTGTTTAATTTACACCACATTCAAATGTACAGAATAAATATTAATAAACACATTCACACGCCATTACATTGAAATAAAAATGGCGGCTTTGCTTCAAATCCTTTCCACACAGGCCCGGTGGCACGGCACTAATTTAATTTATATGGAGTTTACGAAACATCAAAGTTGACTTGAACAAATATTACATGAATGTGATTCGTAAATGTATCGTGGTTAAATAATAACAGCCGCAATGGTTGATTTACTGCCGAGGTCGCGCGATTTTTCGAAAGAGATACCGTGACCCTGGCACATGGGCAACTGATGGAACACGGGTGGGTTTTAGTCAGTAAAAGTCTGACACGCCCTCCCGCTCCGCCCAGAGCGGGAGAAGTCATTTGATGATTTCCCATCCTGAAAAAAAAAAAACAAAAAAAAATAGTTGATTTAAGGTTACAGCTATACTTAACGCGTTCGATTCCTGGATGGGTGATCAATCATTGTACATCGAGACATCTTCGTGCTTTAGAAAGCATGCTAAACCAACGTTTTAGCTGTCATTTTTAGATCTTTGGCAGTCGTTACGGATAATCAGAAATCCAAAAGTCTTCTGGATAACCAGACAAGGGTTTATCTGTTACCCAGTATCTGGGTTGTAGGGTAAGATTAGTAGTTGCTTCATGTAAAAAATTTTAAACAGCTGCATCCGGTTGAACTGGGAGCCGACTCCAAGATATTAAGGAAAAAGATAGGCAGATTAAAATATGTGTAAATGGAACAGAATGGCAATTTTCGTAATTTGAAAATAGAACTCGTGTTTGGCATTTTATTTACTTATTTTGTACTAAATTTTAACACCAGTATAAAAAAATTAGGTATCATAAAAAAGAAACTGTTTATATGCAGCACAGCGTAACAACCAGCTCCAGCGTTTTTGATTCCCATATTAAAGTACTACAAGTACTGAAACAGTAATTCATTCAACTCACTCAGTATCATGAAAAATACAAAAAATTGGTTGCCTGTAAAGTCGGTATACGGGCGAAAGTTTTACGTGACAACGACTTTGAGTGGTAAAATAATTTTAATGTGAATATTCATTCGTATAGTAGGAAGAAGGATGAAATAATAGTAACAATTTAAAACATTTATTTATACAAAGAACTGTGCTCGAGTGGAAGGGACGCGTGCCTTTCACTTTTTATGTCTGTCTCTCTCGCTCTTAGGCGGGCTAACCATGCCCGAGTGGAAGGGACGCGTGCCTCTCACTCGCTCTCATTGTGAGCGCATAACGTGAGCGGAGCGTAACGCAGTTTCTTGAAGTGTCACCCGGCAAACCAATTTATAAGACGTTGTCACGTCAAAACGGTAAAAAAGCCAAAGAAAACACATTTACAAAATGTATTCATTTTTTTTTATTCTACAGTTCGTAGTTAGAAAATTGTCGACAACGTAGAATCTTATTTACCTATAGTTTACTTTAAAAGACCACTACAAAGAGCTTAACCTTACATATTTATCGATACCTAGTACTTTAACTAAATGAAAACCCACTTGGCAAAAAAACCTTCTTTACCGTTTAATAGGTACCTGTCTCACCGCGGGCAACAGACGAGAAGCGAGTAGGGTAAAAATATAAAAATAAAAATAAGTTGGCGACCGACAAATCTATACTTCTATACTATAATATTATAAAGCTGAATAGTTTGTTTGTTTGTTTGATTGAACGCGCTAATCTCAGGAACTGCTGATTCGAATTGAAAAATTATTTTTGTGTTGAGCAGCCCATTTATCGAGAAAGGCTACATACCATCACGCTACAGTCAAAAGGAGCGGAGCATCAATGAAAAATGTTGCAAACACGGGGATTTTTTTTTTGAGAGTTTTCGTTGCGTGCGCTGCGTAAACGGTTAAAGTAACGCAAACATCATGTATAACAGAATTGTAGCACCTGCCATGTAATCTCTTAACCACCCTTGGTTGACTGGTAGAGAATGCCTAAGGCATTAAGTCCGCCTTTGTACCTTTTTTTTGTGTGCGAGAAGTTTAAATAAATAAATTGTTCCTCTTAAAAAGTTATAAAAAAAGTCCGCGAGAGCATATGTCTATCTTTTAAGGTTGACTCACTATAACTCAAAAGGAGCGGAGCAACAACGAAAAATGGACGAAAACAAGCAGGCAAGTCGATGCGATGGGAGTAAAAATTTGACGCGGACGAAGTCGCGGGCAGAAGCTAGTATATAAATATCCTATCAAAAACATAAATGTGAAATGAGAGCCAAGTTCAATATTATGATATATGCCTTGGTTGTTGACTTCAACGACAAAAGAAGTGAGATCTAAATGGGTGCCAAGTTCAATGGTCAGTCTTGACTTGGCTAGTTCTCATATACGAATTATTATGTTCGGTGGCTAGTTTCTACCAGCAAGCCAAATTTTCGGAATAATAAAATAAGAACCGACAAATAGTTAAAACGTGCGAAGGCTATAATATAATTCCTATATGAAAACTAGCCAAGTCAAGACTGACCATTGAACTTGGCACCCATTTAGATCTCACTTCTTTTGTCGTTGAAGTTAACAACCAAGGCATATATCATAATATTGAACTTGGCTCTCATTTCACATTTATGTTTTTGATGGGATATCATTACTTTTTGTACATAAATTATTAGTAGTACTTATTTATAACAAATTTATAACAAAATTAATACCAAATCGTTTTTGTTATAAGTGTTCCTAATAGAATCAATTAAGTGAAAAATTACAATAAAATGATAAAAATTTGCCAGTTTCTGATTTATTCCTTTGTATTCACCTAATTACCTATCTGCATGCCAAATTTGAACTTTCTAGGTCATCTGGAACTGGGTTAGAGTTTTGATCTATAGGTCAGTCAGTGATAAAAATGACGATTTTTGGACATCAATATCTAAATAACCGTTTGAGATATGTTTATGAAATTTAGAGCACATATGTACCTTGCACGTTTCACTATATGAGCCAAATTTGACATGTTTATGTGAAATAGTTTTTGAGTTATGAGGGGGTCAAAAGTGGCTCCAAATGGTTCGTGTAATATTACACACGGTGCTGCTCGCCAGTTCTGTTACTTGAACTTGGCTTGACACGCTGCCGCGTGTCTAGATACGTCTCCAAGTTTTTTGATAAATACGCATCAGCTAATTGGTCTAAACAAATAATATAATGTAATAATCTAGATATTAATACGCTTAGCAAAAATTTTGTATCCCTTTTTACGAAAATTACGCAGATGTAGAAGTATAAAAATTGGCCCAGTTAAAGTTTGTATGGAAAAGTAGTGCAGAAAATTAATATTTTTGAATATTGTTTACTAAAATTTAAATAATTTATAGTCGAATTGTGATCATTACGCGACCCCTAGTAAGTATAGAATTACAAGAACAAATTACCCTATAAATAATAAACTGAATCTCCTGATAACACTCGTGTGATTCTGAAAATACCAGGTACTAGAGATATTTAAATTCTACAACCAATATAATAATAATAAATTAGCAGCGATTGATCTGCCCGCCAAGCAAGCGTTGCTAAGCAAGTACTCTCTGCAAGTGCTCTAAGTAAGTGTTGCTGCAACAAAAAATTTAGTACTTGCCGGCGCGGGCGGCAGTGTGAGCGGTCAGCGATCAACTATTAATATATTGGTGTTGGTGGGTTTAGTGGTCGTCCAGTGGTCGAAATTCCATTGAATGTATTAGTATATATTCTTTTAAATATGTATTAGCCATGTGCACTCCTTTCCAATACAAACTTGACTGTGCCAAATTGCATACTCCATGGTCCGCGTTAATTTTGTAGAAACTGGTACAGAACTTTATTTCACATTAATATATAAATTATGGATGTCTCATACTTACACAGAAACTGTTTTTTTTTTACTTTTCTTAATGGAGATCGTAGTTGAGCGCTTATCTCCTCTTCGTTGGCGGTGGGGCAGGTGCTTCAAAAGCGTATTTAACGAGATCTTGTGATTCCACGTAGTGTAACTTATACCCTTAAAGAACAACGAAACGTTTTAGTAATGTCAACAAAACGTTAGGACCTGAAAACTGTTTTCTATTGAAATAATATGTTTCCAATAAAAAATCTAAAGGACCCTCCATTTTCTTCTAATTCAAAATGTTCTAATATATTTGCTGCTGTTTTTTGCTGTTGCTTAACGAAAAAAAATACGGTTTTAACCGTAAAATTTTACTGCAAATTCAGGGTTGTTGTATTTCAATTTCCACGTTAATATTTACATAACGTAAGAAGCTAAAATTAATTGTAATTATATACAAGTATTTAAAAAGGAATCGAAAAATCAAAGGACATCAAAGAAATCATCCGCATCGCTGTTAACAGGTTTTATGGCAATGAGAATTTTTGGCCAAGCAGGTCAAATAATAGGCCCACCCTTTGAGGTTTTACGCACCTGCAGCACCCGCCACAGCACAGCCCACCTTGCAGATGAGATGGCGCAAGAGTGTTGACACATGTTGCATTCCACAAAAGCCCACCTTTCCCTGCAAACCATCACGGTACTTTCGTCTGGTCTCTTTATTATCTTTTTTCCAGTTGGTGTACATACACAACATATTTTACAAAAGAATTAAATGATTCTAGTTATCCCTTGCAAAATGTGGTTTTGTTTGGAGAAGCTCCACCGTTACTTTTTTTTAAAGTTTTAGAATATTTTTATACGACGGCATCACTTGTTGTGCCATCATATGCATCACCGAAGAACATATAGCATAGATAGAATCAATTCCGAATAGAATCGTTCTCAAAGCAAGGAAAAATCCACTACAATAGACGTCAAATTACCGACAAAGGGGAAATATATGGAAGCCGGATATAACACATGGTTGCCGCGTTTTCTGCTCAATAGACTCTGATTTCAATACAGAATAATATTACGTTTCAGATACAAAGGTATATGGCGTCGGTCGTATGAATGAATGCACTGTTATTTGATATTGAGACTGCACTCTATGAATTAATTTCAAATGACCTTTGGTTCGCAAGCGAATAAAGTTCCAATTTATAGGCGCATGACGTATAAGCAGCCAATATTTTATTCCTAACCTCTAATATTGGCAAGGTTTTAGATTATGAGTATACAAATATTTCTTATGAAGCCCCAAGTCACAAGTTCTAGTACTTTTTCCCGTTATTTTGACGTACTTTTTTGTTGTACAGCATATCTAACGTAACCTGGGAGAAACTGAGCGTTTTTTTTACGAAAACTAGATGATTTGTTATAAGCTAAATTTAAATACTCCCACGATCCATGTACCGTTGCATTGACCCAGTAAAACAACAAATTTTCACAAGTTAATTCACAAAACATTGTTTTGCAAATAGTTACTTAGTTTGGTGTCAAGAATGCGTATAGACAGCTTCGTACACTCTTTTTACAACCTGTATAACACATACAACTTTCAAGTAACGATACTTAGAACAATAAATTAAAGATACCTGGTTGACAAAATTACTTTAAAAAAAAACTGGTCTGACGGTTCCATCATAACATCATTATTATTAAACTTACTTTTAGTTTCAATTAATCCATTGACGGATCAGTTAATCCATAGGAGGTTTTACTGTGAAGTTCCTAAATTCCTTTTCCTTGATCAGGTATTCTATTTCAATGACGGTACATACTGTGACTGAATTTCAACTCACTCAAATTGTGACGACAAATGTACTGACTACGCTGTTTAGCATAAATTACGCGCGAATTTTGGTAACCATTTTGAATTCCTTGTTCGATCATAACCCAAACGATTACGGAACGTTGCAATTTATCCTGTAATGTTCCAAACTATGGTGCGGATTTCTGCTTTGTACTGTTATGTGGTGGATTATAAGGCAAACTAGCTACCATGATTGCGGATATACAATGACATCTAAACTGTTTAGAATCGTCGGAGGACAACATTGCTAAATAATGACAGTCGCGCGAGTCAATCGAAAGTTAAGCTATGCTTGCCATTACACATTACTTAACGAGGCCCCTTCGTGCCTCAAAAAGGACGTTAAGTCTTTTTTATCCATTCAAAACCTAAAAAGTCTGACAACCAGTTATGCCAAGGGTATCGTGGTACCCGGCAACTGGGTTATGGACGGCTCCTTGTAAAATACTGGTACTCAGTTGCATCCGGTTAGACTAGAAGCCGACCCCAACGTAGTTGGGAAAAGGCTAGGCAGATAATGAACCAGTATTATTAAGGGGTATCGTAATACCCGGTAACTGGGTTGTGGAAGTCAGATAGGCAGTCGCTTTATGTGAAATACTGGTATTCATCTGCATCTCCGATGATGATGATTTGATCTGGTGATTATTTGTACCGTGTGGTGCCGGAGGTAAAGAATAACACCACCCCATTTCTTCCCGTGGGTGTCGTAAAAGGCGACTAAGGGATAAGTCCCTTAGTCGCCTAAAATGCATAGAGAACGCTGCTGCCCATTCTGTAGTAAACTACAGAATGGGCAGCAGCGTTCTCTATGCATTTTACCATCATACTGCGATCGCCAACCCGCCTGCCAAGCGTGGCGATTATGCCAAAGCCCCCCAAATTGGGGGAGGCTTAAGTCCAGCAGTGGACGGCTTACGGCTGAAATGATGATGATGATGATGATGATCTGCATCTCATTACACGGAAACCAAACCCAACATAGCAGCGAAAAGTCTAGACAGATTGGTACATACCACACTTAATGTAGTTCCAATTGAAATGATAATGAGACATTGAGAAAGTCATTTCAAACAGTTTGATTGAGAAAGTTAACTGTCCTAGACAGACTTTTGCATCGCAAAATCGTGCAAGAATCATAAAAAGCCACCTTCTCAGCACATAAAAATATCATAAAATAGCCAACGAACTTTTTACCATTCAAGCTGCAAAACAGCATAGGAATTGATCTTAAAATTTGCAAAGAACATCGAGAAATTACAATTGCAAATGCTAACGGGGAACGGAAGAAGGTTGATGGTACCATAAATTAACCGGGGTTAAGCGAATTTGATCAGTATGCGACTGACGCTACTTTATTAGCGTAAACGGGTAACGTAACACCTTAACTAGAGTTAGTGGGCGATGAAGTACGGCTTCTCTGTTATTTTGTTCGGCTGTGGTTCAAGTTATAGGATGGGAGGCCTTATTTTTATGTTCCTAGTGCAGCAATGGATTCATTTTGTGCTTTTGAAAGTATTTAATTGAATATATAGCTCACTAGTATGGTCGATGAAACCAATTATACTGATTATTTAATATTTGTTGTAACTACATATATATTCCAACCATACATGATGTACTAATATACAAATAAATAAAGAAAGATCTGTTTGTAATGTCAAAATAACAGCTTTTTACTAAATGCATGGGTATGAAAGTATACAGTACGGTACTTAAAATAAAAAACAATTTGTAAATTCTCGACCTGTCTGTTTCTCCGAAATGGCTGGATCGATTAAGACGGGACTTGGCAGCAGAGAGCAAATGTTATAACGAGTAACATAGGCTACTTTTTGTCCCGGTGTTACATTCCCAGGGGATGATTTCCGGCATCGGGCGAAGCCGCGGGAACAGCTAGTTTAGCCTAGTTGTAGTTTGTTTACCTAATTTAAGTAATACGAGCAATGTTTTGTTTAAAAGGTACTTCCTATCATTATATTGTTATTTACATAAATTTTGGAAATAAAAGTTATTTTTTAATAATTTATTTAAATATGAATAATATATATTTATTTAAATAAATAAAAAGATATTTAACGAACAATATGGTGATATTTTCTTATTTTGCCAATATATTCACATAAACGTTTGTGCCAAACCCAACTTGATTCCACAAAACACAGCTAGCTATAAGACAATTAATCAAAGCTTGTAACTTGAACCAAAATAGGAATAAACAACTAAGTTAAAGTTGGACAATGTGGTGGAATCACGAACTGGCAATATTTATGTGTGAACAGTCTGTTTTAGCACTAAATGGCGCGTGAGAATTTTATTCAATACTGCTTAAAGGAAATTGTATAGACAGCCGGATTAGTATGTAAGGATTTAACTTTAATAATTCATCAATACGGTCATAATTTATCGACAGGCATCCGGTATGTTCGGTCTATCAATATTATTTTTAGTAAGACTTTATTTACGGTTATAGGACTCTGTCACGCCATCGATATGAACGATCATGTTGATCATATATTTTTATACTGAGATTTTTGTTGAAATTGGTATTCAGTAGGACTAAGAGTAGAATAGAGCACTGGTGTTCTAGAGGTAAGGGCTACAACTTTCTGAGTTCTTGGTCGTAGGATCGAACCCAGTCATGCTACATGTCCAGTCGTGCATGTGAAAGAAAACATTGTGAGGAAACCGGCATATACCACAACTAGAAACTCGAAGATATGAGACATCTACCAATTCGCACTGGGCCCGCGTGGCAGGTTACGGTCCACTTCATCTCATCGAGAGGTCGCCTTTTTCCCAGCAGTGGGAATATTACAGGCTGATTATTTCTTACAAATTATATTTTTTTTTGTGTTGATGAAAGTTTCGAAGACTGATTTATGTTGAGTTAATAAATGCTGTCAAGTGGACATTGCTTTTTATTTTAAAACTTGAATTAAATTCAAATGATAACAAATACTCTGATTTAGTAAAAAAACAAAAAAGTAATTATAAACTTATGACCAGTCAAAGCCAGCTGGTAGCCAGCACATTATCACGTCAGTGGCATTGTAAAAAATACGGCACGTCAGTCGCAGAGGGTTAAGACTAGAGTTGATACGCGTATTAAAAATTACAAGGACAGCTAATTTTTGCAGAGCAGTGGTGGCCCAGTAGTAACGGCCGCGACTTACGAGTAGTAGGTCGTGAGTTCAAACCTAAGCAGGCGCATTACTTTGTGTAAATTATTTCATCGCCACTGCTCTCAAAACGGTGAAGGAAAACATCGTGAGGAAACCGGCATGTCTTAGAACCAAAAATTCGAAGACATGTGATATCTACCATTCCGCACTGGGCCCGCGTGGTGGATTATGGCCCATTCCCTCTCACCGAGAGGAGGCCTGTGTCCCAGCAGTGGGAACATTATAGGCTGATGATGATGACATTTTTATGATATTTATGAAGCATTATATAAATGCAAGAGAATACAAGAGTCATGAATTCCTGTACAATTATAACAATTCGTTTCTACATCCATATTGTGATTTAAATTTCCAAAAGAGGGGTTGTTTTTTTCCTTTGAGGACTTAATGTGCGAAATTATTGAAGGCCAGGAATTAATGGCACGTGCCGAATTATGAAAGTAACGTTCATGGCCTACATATGACACGTGTATACGTTAAAATGGAAATGATAGGAAACGGAAAATTGAAAAGAGGAAAATTATTGTTAAAATCAATTGATGCGTAGCTGAGTGAATTTTTTGCTTAACTCAGAAAAAGCTGCCTAATGGCCCAGTTTAAAATCAATTTCTTTGTTTGTTTGGTGTTTGGAGCAAGGAGCTCACTCTGCTGAGCCTTGTATAACAAAAAACTTGCTATTTTAAATATCCTGTAAAATATACCTAATTTTACATCACTTAACATAAGCATTGGTAAATATGATTGCAATTTGATATGAATATAACCCTTTATAAAGCACTAGCCCTGCGACTTCGTCCGCGTTAAAGTTTTTGTTCCCCCGACCCTTTCCGTCGCGTCGAATCGCCTACCCGACCTATTTTCCCCGTTTTTGCAAAAATTTTCATTACTGCTCCACTCCTCTTAGTTGTAGCGTAATGTTATATAATCTAAAGCCTTTCTCGATAAATAAGCTACTCAACACAAAAAGATTTTTCAATTCAGACCAGTAGTTCCTGAGATTAGCGCGTTCAATCAAACAAGCAAACAACAAGCTCTTCAGCTTTAAAATATTAATCTATGTACAGATATGTAGTATATATAGTACATATAGTATTGATTACTTTACTTTAGTAATGTGAACTGCCAGCGGCTTTGTCCGCGTGAAGTTTGAAAATAATTCTATGGGAACGTACTTCCGGGATAAAAGTATTCCTTGGGTTAATTCAGATTATAATCTATCCGAGCGCCTTTTTTATCCGAATCCGTTCAAACTTACAAATACCTATATAGTATTAGTAGAATGTGAGAACTATGTGAGTCAATTTTATTAACTTTTGAAAGTAGGTCTAACAGTTTGAGTAGTTTATGCAGCCAACCAAAATGTCCTTTATTGGGTATTTTTCGTCAAGTCGTTGAGCCCTGCGAGTTCTGAGTTGGACCTTGATCTATACGATTATTGACAGCTGCTGACATTGATTGGACTTGTCCACTCAAACCTGTGTGGTTGTTTCCTCAAAGCAACTATCTCTATTGCTTTGCACTCTGTGAAAACTTGTTAATGGTTTTTCGTGAATTACCTCACTACTAATTTTCTTTTGTTAGCTGTAAGCCACCCTAACATAATAAAAGAAATAAAATACTATTTCAAGACTAATCTATATTGTCTTGAAATGATCTGACCAAAGCTACTTCGATCCTTAAGATTGTTTCGTCATTTCAAATGTCCAACTAGCTTATTTTTTAACCGACTTAAAACAAAACGAGGAGGCTCTCAATTCGTCTGTATTTTTTTTTCTTTGTTAGCTCATAAATTTTGACTGGGTGAACCGATTTTGATGATTCTTTTTTTTATTTGAAAGCCGGTGCTTCCCGTGTGATGATCTCATTTTAATTTGGTTCCATTCTGACAATGAGATTCATGTGAAAACCTTATAAGTCTTAAATTTGCATTATTTGCGTTTTTAATTATATGACATGAAATCTTATTTATAAAATAAACAATTTCATTTATTTAGGTGAGAAAAATGGTGCAACTTACAACCAAAACTAACCAAGTATGCAAAGAATCTTAAGAAACAAAACATCTGCAGGAAATTCCCAAGTAGATATCATCTTACCTTCGTATTCCCATGCGAAGAAGATACTGTAATATTCCATTAGCACCATCTCAGATACGAGAATAAAACCTACCAAAATATATCCGACCCACCACGTTACTACTTCGTACATATTTAAATATTAACCAAATTATTTACAAAAAGTAATAATTTACAGCCTCGTTGGCACTTCGGTCGCAAACACGACTCCTGGGGGCCGATTCTACTAACAAATTTGTGCAAAAATCGAAATAGCACCGCGACTGTTTCACGACTTTTAAGGGTTTTCTCATTCTGCTAATGAACAACGATCCAACTGCGGCTACGTTTTAGTGGACGCCAACGATCGATCGAAACAATGTAAAAATCTATTCTGCTAACAAAATCGTACATGAGCGTGACGTTTAGTCACATTCTGCTATTATTTTGACACTTGTTAAAATCGAATCAAAGCTGAATTTCGGCAGTTCATCTGTCAAAATTAGCGGTTGAACATAAGTCAGTAAAATGCAACTTTTATCGCATCGATCTAGGATTGCTTTAGTTTTTTTTCCTAAAAATATAATGTTTATACAGATTTCGTTGAACTTGCCCATGTGGGTGACGTTGGAAAGGTAAGAGGAAGAAATTTTGCGTCAAAAGTATGCAGTAATGCTTTGGCCCTTACGGATCGTCAGTGCGTTACGACATACCAATTCTCCAGAGACCTCATAAGAGCTTTGATTGACGAGATCAGTGACCACACATGCCCTTCAATCTTCGTTTTTACGGTATTGATGACGGAAAAGGTAACATAGTTACAGTGTGTTACTACGTGAAACTCTATTGACTCAATCTTGGACCGCAACTTGCACCGGCTTTTTATGTACCTGGTTCGTACCAAACACTGATAGGCCAGCCGCAATGTATATGCAGTGTCAAAACTTTTAATTTCTTTTGTT
The DNA here is from genome assembly GCA_932294355.1 of Aporophyla lueneburgensis. Taxonomy (NCBI): domain Eukaryota; kingdom Metazoa; phylum Arthropoda; class Insecta; order Lepidoptera; family Noctuidae; genus Aporophyla; species Aporophyla lueneburgensis. The sequence continues at coordinate 26,806,343 of OW028740.1, forward strand.
TTAGTAATAAACTAGCTACTGTCCACAACTTCATCAGCGTCTAATTTTGCTCCTCTGAACCTTCCCGTCGCACCGCATTGCCTGTCAGTTGTCGTCAATTTTTTGTTGCTGCTCCGCCCCTTTTGATTGTAGCGTAATGTTATATAGCCTATAGCCTTCCTCAATAAATAGGCTACCCAATAATACCAATACAAAAAGAATTGTTCGACTCGGACCAGTCGTTCCTGAGATTACTGCGTTCAACCAAATAAACCAACTCTACAGCTTTATAATATTAGTATAGATATAATGGAATATCAGGTATTTGGTAGTTAAAAAAAAACACAAATTTACAGACTGCCCTTGTAACATATTACGCCTATGTCTATGCATGGCTTAGTTACGGCATAATAATGTGGGGAAACAGTACAGATGCACCAACAATGTTTACAGTTCAAAAGAAATTTGTCCATATCATAGTAAATATACAACAGATAGATAGTTGCAAACCGCACTTTATAAAGCTAAATATATTAACTCTGTCACTATACTTGAAATATGCAATTTTGCACATAAACATCAAGAATTTTACAATAAACAAAAAGACATAAAAAAAAGATACACAATCTGATACAAAACACAACTAAAGCTACCTACATCCCATCTAAAAAAACATTTAACAAGCCCTCTGGTAATGTCAATAAATGTATACAATAATTTACCCGGATCAATTAGTAATGAAAATAAACTCCATCTATTCACTAACAAATTAAAAAATCTATTAATAAGTAAATGTTATATCAGTATTAGCAAACATTTAAGTGATAAATCCCTGAAATGCAGTTAGAATACCCAAAGCATGTTTTTTATTTATTTTGATTTTAGAATAAGTTAGATTATAAGTCCTACTCCTACTACTATATTTCTTTTGATTTGCCCGACAGGGTCCCACAATTGTAACTAAATCCAATGTTTACCACCTAAATATATACATTGTGAAATGCAATAAAGTAGTAAAGTATTGGAATGGTTCATGAAATCAAAAAACAAATAATGGAACTTAGCATTTTTATTACTATAAGTATATCAATTTTAACGTCAGACCACTTGAGAAGTAGATACTTAGTATTTCATCAAAATTGTAGGGTCGTTTCACCACTCATGTTGATACCGTGTGCCAGATAGAAATACATAATATATTAATATTGCATGCTCAACATTATAAGTGCACAACAGTCAACAGAATCTCTGTCTACCAAAAAATTGACCGACCACGAGCAACTCTTAAGTCAGAAATTGATTTTTGGGTGTACCTAAGTAATGTTCCTGAAAAAATATATATTTATGTTAGAAGTGGCTAACTAATATTATTATTCTTCTCATCGGTGTGCTGGTACCTACTGCAAAATAATGTTTTTTCCCCACTGAGTCAACAAGAATAAGTAGTATGTGTTTGTTTTGCAGATTGCCATGGAATGTAAATATTCCTGTATCCAGATTTTCATATTGAATAAACAGTTTAAATTCTTTCTTGCATCATCAATACACACTTTCCTCAAACTGCATCTAAATGGTTTTACTGAAGACAGGGAAACATTCATAAGTTATTTCAAATGTGGAACAGTCTCGGGCAACATCTTCACACATTGTGTTGAAATCTTACTGAACAGTTAACAGCACATTATTTTGCATTAAATGCTGTACCATCTTGAAGATTCTATTTTCATTATAATCCTACAAGTACACACATGAAAACAAATATCAATTTCGTGCAATTAGAAAGAAACGGATTAACTACTCCCTCTCACAGAGAGGAGGCCTGTATCGCAGCAGTGGGAACATTATAAGCTTCTTATATATGTATGTTAAGAGGAATGAGTATTAACTAAAGCAATTAAAACTCTTGAAGTGCTCTTGAACTAAAGTAAATAGTGTTGCTGTCAGTTGACAGTTGACACTTGTTTTTTTTTTTTTGGAATTTTATGACCTGGTAACTAGACCTTTAGGTCAAGTTGACACTTGTCAATCAGCTATGTCAGATAGTGATGCGATTCGATTTTGTTTAACTCGTTACTCAAGTTACTAAAGGCTCGAAATCATTTTATTTATTTATTTTCTCACGCGTTGTCAGTCGATGTAGTCTTGTTTAGATAAGTATCACGGAGTCTTCAACTACATCAATTCATCATTCAATATTACTAATATCGTGTAACTGTCAAAATAATGTGATGTACTGAATCAGGGATGTTATAAATAAGAGTGATTATGTTTTGCATTATTCTGTAAGTATTAGTCAGTTGATAACGTGTAATTTGTCATCGTATCGTCATTATTTATCAGATTGACAGTGGAATGTGAGAAAGAGAAAATGCTCCCCGCACAACAAGAGTCGATTGTAGCCCCAATATCGATCGGATCCGGATGCCACATTTTGAATTTTGCTATGATTATTTTCTTTTAAGTTATTATTTAATGTCTCGTTTTTAACTAACAAAGCTGCTAGAAACCTCTCTAAACGGAGGTACCTACTCTCGATTCAAGTTGAATTAAATTGAGAAAATCAGTGCCTGACGAATACTAGTAATAGCAACATCACTAGCTAAACTGACAAGCCACCAAAATTTCAATCCGTTTCACGATGATTTTTAAACCACTTTAAGCGAGAGTAAGCGGACTTAAAAACGGGATTAAACACCTGCACCGTCAATAGTTTTTTTTTTTTTAATCTTAATAGATTTGGTTACTACCACGAACTGTAATTAGGTACATATTTACTAAAAAAAAATCATAACATCGTTAAAAACGGTTCAATAAATGATTTTTTAGGTAAAATACGATTAATAGAAGTTCCCTTCGAGTCTATAACATAACCGAAAGGTTTAATTTCACAGCTTTAGCTAGTTAGGGACGTAGAACGAAACGTTCTTCTGAGTTTTTGCTAAATAATAAGTTAAAATGTTGTGTTTTTGTAACAATAAAATATCAGTACAAAACTAAAATTATGGTTAAGATATCTTTTTATATTAGAAAATCCTGTTTAGTGACATTTTTAGATTCAACTTTTTTCTTTGTGGTAACAATAAAACATACTATTTGGCATGTTGGTAACACAGGAAGCCCACTCGTATGTTCCCGTAACGATTCGGTTGCGATACGGCGTAAGTTTAGTTTCCCTTGTGCTTAACAAATAGTAGAATGACTTTACAGGACATTACCGACCTGCGATCGAAATCTAACCGTTGTGAAAACAAAATTGAACGTGTAACTTTGCAAATTAGTGGAATCGCCCCCCTGATCTTGAGGTTTTGGGTTCCATCGTCGTCGGTGTCCGCGCAGAAGAATCTTGCGTTAGCAAATATGTTCAAACCTAGGCCAGGGCCTGCAGTTTCAACATAGATAGCGATCACTTTACAACCGAAAAAAACGCTAAGTACCAACGATCCTGATGGAACGATATTTGGTAGTCTCGGCACTCAAAAGTTATCAACTACTCGTTATCACTATCGTATAAATTGAACTGAGTTCTGTCGCAAACGATTAATGTTTACGAGTCGTTTTTTCAGTTGTTCGTTGTCACTAAATACAAATAATCCGTCGATAAATATTCACCACTGCTTATCCTTTCAAGAAAGACAAGCGTGATGTTATGTTTTGTTATGTAATTGACCAAACCTCTCACCTTTAATTTCCTGCTGCAATGGACCTTCTGTTTTATGAATACAAATGAGGCCGTGATCATTATGGCGCCGTCGATATTAACACTTAATCATTTGTAAATATATTTCGAGAATAATTAACACCCGTGGAAAGGGTATCGAGTGGCCTATTATGGTGTCCTATTTTTTTATTGAATCTTATGTGAAATGATCTCTCTATTTCTCGTAGTAGGTTTGTACAAACACTTTTACATGTAGAATTATATTTATACTAGCTTCTGCCCGCGACTTCGTCCGCGTTAAATTTCTTGTTCCCCCGGTCCTTCCCGTCGCGTCGAATCACCTACCCGAGCGATTTTCCCCGTTTTTGCATTATTTTTCATTACTGCTCCGCTCCTTTTGGTTGCAGAGTGATGTTATATAGCCTATATAGCCTTTCTCAATAAATAGGCTACCCAACACAAAATGAATTTTTCAATTCGGACCAGTAGTTCCTGAGATTAGCGCGTTCAATCAAACAAACAAACAAACTCTTCAGCTTTATAATATAATAGTATAGATAAAAAAATTGGTTGACATCAGTTTTGGAGTTAGTCGATAGATATATGTATGTATTGATAATTCGATGGACCATAGATCTAGCCTTTTCCGAACTTCGTGCTTCAAGTTCCAATTTAGCCGGTTGCAGCAACCCGTATTATTTAGACATGAAACCACTGCCTAAATGACCACCACAACCCAGTTACTGTGTAAAGGCTTCTTCAGAGATGTGCAACGTGTCAGCGGGACATGACTCTTGCAGAACAATTTACACAAAATTTTCATAGAAAATGTTCTAAGAAAGTCTCGTTGCGCTGTCGCATCGCGCCTGTTTGGGAGCCCTAACACGATAGACATACCATTGGTGACAGGTAGTATTTTTTTCTGTTTGAAATTAACATCAATCAACCCAAGACTGAGTAGGTATTTAATGCGTATGAATAAGTTTTTATTTTCTTTAGAAGAATATTAAACAAAACTTGATCATAAAATTTCAATCATCGCGTCAAAAGATTACACATTTTTTTATTTGAATAATTTATGCATGAAAGTTTCATCGGATAGAAATTTAAATATTTATTTCTTTACATGGGATACATGTACGTACTAAAAATGTCCATACTTTTGTAGATTGCTGCATAGTTTTAATTTAAAATATATTCCAGACAACCCGATTAACTTTTAGCTTCTGCCTAACCATTTCTCAACTATGTTGGTGTCGGTTCCGATAGAACCGGATGCAACTATTTAAAAGTATTTCACAGATAGCAACTGCCTTTTTGACGTCCACAACTAAGTTACTGGTTAATAAGATACCTATTAGTAAGACTGATTGTCAGACTTTCTGGCTTCTAACGTCCCGAAACGACTGTCAAAGATCCAGAAATGACAGCCGGGACCAACGCCTTAACGTGCTTTCCGAGGCACGTATCTGTACAGATGGTCACTGCTCTTTTTATAACCAAAAAAATATCTCCGGACGTTTAATTCTAAAATATCGACCAGTTTCAGAATTAGCCACTGTGTTTGCAAAACGTGCTCTGCGTACAAATAAATAGATAACTTCCTGAGGACGCCGCAACTGTTTTACATAATTACACAATAAACATATCACTTACTACATATTTCGTGAATAATAACAATGCACTTGGAAACAGATTAATTGCAAAACTATGTGCGTTACAATTAATTGTTTTGTTTAGTAGGTATTGTGGTTAGAATTTGAAGCGTCCAATATAAGCTTTGGAAATGTTAAAGTCTATGTGAGTACTTTCAAATTATAATGAGATGTATAAATATATTATCTATACTAATATTATAAAGCTGAAGAGTTTGTTTGTTTGATTGAACGCGCTAATTTCAGGAACTACTGGTCCGAATTGAAAAATTCACTTTGTGTTGGGTAGTCTATTTATCGAGGGAGGCTATAGGCTATATAACATCACGCTTCAATGAAGAGGAGCGGAGCAGTAATGAAAAATGTTGCAAAAACGGGGAAAATTTATTCCTTTTGAGAGTTTCCGTTGCATGCGCTGCGTAAACGGTTAAAGTAACGCAAAAAACATATATGACGGAAATGTTCCTTTTAAAAAGTTCTAAAAAAAAGTCCGCGAGAGCATATGTCTATCTTTTAAGATTGACTCACTATAACTCAAAAGGAGCGAGCAGCAACGATAAAATGGACGAAAACTAGCAGGCAAATCGATGCGACGGGAAGGGTCAGGGGAGCAAAAATTTGACGCGGACGAAGTCGCGGGCAGAAGCTAGTAAAATATATTTTGGTAGCGGCTTTGCCCGCGCGGTTGGAAATTATCGCACAGGAATCTACTACCGGATAAAAGTATCCTTGACAAACGAAAATATAGCGTCACAAAATTCCTCCGTATCGCTGTCGACTGGTTATGTACCCGATTTTCATTGCTACATTGGTTGTCTATTTGGATTCAACGCTGTTAATGACATCTCCAGTGTTTTCTATTATTCAACCGCCTTTTAGATTCATATAATGACTTTTGTAGCCCTTAATAATGTACATCAAGGTCTTCCACAGCTGTGCTGCTGGGGAGTTTGTTGCGCCACTTCTTCTTTCCAGCTAAAGCACTAGGAAGTGGTGAAGGGCGGGCGTTTTGGGGGGACTGTCTTATGTAACTTTGACGCTCAAAAAGTGCTGATTCTCAGCCTAGTTTGAATAAATGACTTTTGATTTTGATTTTTCCTTAACTTCCTGTTTCTAAAAAGCAAACAGGTTATGTGAGTAATCTGTTGTATGTTGATATTTATGTAAACGTTGATTGACAGATTTGACACCAGATTTACTAATCAGTGACTGATCAGCCATTCAGTAAAAGGACGGAGGGGGCAAACCTTTCATCATTTTTAGTGTACAGATAAAAGGTTCACTAAGTTAATTCGATGATAGATTTCTAAATATTTATCTTGGAATAACCTCATTTTCTTGACGTATTCAGCAATAACGGAAACTTAACTTCGAGTTTTCCATTAATTCTGCGTAATAAAACAATCGTTAAATCTGACTTATGTCTGTTTAGAGAGTATTAACTGTGTATTAATATCCTTTACATTGATAAATGACTGTTTGAAGAACTCATTTACTCATCGATAATCCCTTTTGAGTTATTTCATTTAGTTACTGGAATGTGGATCTTGCCAAGAATTTGACGTATTAATCTAGATTATTTGTAGCTGTTCTATAAAGACGTTACCCTTAGACATGAGCTATACGTGCCTGCGACACGCATCTTGTGACAACGACTGTGGAAAAAACAAATGAAAATAAGTTCTCATTCTCAGTCGAGACTGATCGTTGATCATTTAAAGAATTTGAAAAGTGGCCTAATTCGTCTATGAAACGGTGACGGTAAGATACAGCCTAGAGTTCATCGACGACAGTAACTGCGTTGGTGCACTGTACGTTCAGTTGATTACAAGGCTGTCTCAACCACGAGTTCGTTGTAGATACAGTCAAGGTAGACTATCAATAGGGTTTTGCACGCGCGTATCGCTTGTCGCAAGTCGCGCGCCTTAGAACGTGAACGAGTCTTAAGCTACAACGGGATCTGACAGGCTGTCATATGCCATCGCAGCTGTGAGCCAAAATTACGCTACGCTGCGCTGAGAAGCTGTAGACCGTGAAAGAGACGGCGGGATGAGCTGGACAGATTGTATAGATAGGTTTTAGCAATGAATCTAAATGTAGAAAAATACGAACTACAATGTTGGATTTTTAATAATGAATTTGAAGCTGAGTTATTAAAATACAATGCGTTGGTAAAATTGTTTTTAATGGTATGAATTCAATTAGTCTTAGTCATGTTTTCATTAACAATCATTTGTGTCTCAAATTACACACAAAACAAAATATTATTGTTTTACAAAATGAATTCAAATACTTAAATCATAAAATAATACATTAATAAGATAGGAACTACAAATCTATAAAGGCTTATATTATTGTTCAATACGAATTGCTATTTTTTTTTAAAGTGCTTGAAAAGTGTTTCTCAGATCTAAAGACAATCTGTTGAATAATTTTACGGGTCAGTATCGTAGACTGTGTTTCACAACAACTAATTACTTCGAATTGATTATATCTTTAAAGACTGTTCTACGGGTGCCTTCCGTTACCACTCGTTCTTCTATAGTTTCAAATTCATAAACATATTTGCCCATATTAATCAAATGTACGGAATATTAAGAGTAACTTTCTGTTACAATATATGGTTAATGTACTATGAAAATATGTCTGTTTCATTCAACAATTTTATCAAATATTGCTTCTGAAAAATATCAATGTTTCTGCTTTGGTCTTCATAAGATTCTTCAATTTTTCCACATCATCAGTTACATATATTCATTCAATGCGATCACAATTCTCTTTTTTATACCCATAAATATTCATGCATCCTACTGAAAATAAGCATAAATATGAAAGAAATCATTAAACTATGTAATCCAGGTCGTAAAACCTAAAATTAAACTAAATAAGCTAAGTCTAGTCTTATTGCTTTGTTTACTTCACGGGGCTCAAATAGATTAATCTATACTAATATTATAAACCTGAAGAGTTTGTTTGTTTGTATGTTTGTTTGAATGAACGCGCTAATCTCAGCAACTACTGGTCGGAATTGAAAAATTCTTTTTGTGTTGGGTAGCTAATTTATTGAGCATCACGCTACGGTTAAAAGGAGCGGAGCAGCAAACGAAAAATGGATGAAAACTGGCAGGCAATTCGATGCGACGGGAAGGGGAGCGAAAATTTGACGCGGACGAAGTCACGGGCAGAAGCTAGTTATTTATGTTTTCGTTTCGTAAGATATTTTTAAGGAAGTTTTTCAGGAAGCGAACTACTTCTCGGTATCAGGAACAAAGATTTGAATAGAATATTGCTTATTTTACATAAAAAATATTCTATTCATTTAATTGTAAAAAAAATAAGTAGTACTATTAGGAATTTGTGCCCAGTCATCGTCTTCACAAAAATATTCAGCAAAAAATTGAAATTATGGAATGAAAAATAATTTTATCAAGAGAAATAAACATGTTTGGGAGCTAGGTACCTACTTAATGGTTTCAAGAACATAAGGAAATATTGTATTCTAATTTCCGTAAAAGAATATTTTGACTCTTGAACATCAATAAATTGAAATAGTTATACCACATTTGTTATGATACAACATTAAACAAATACATCCCATGTTTACAAGTAATTATGTAGAAATAGGCTATCGATGTTTCTTTTCAGCAGTAATTTAACAGTATAATGCTTTTATGGACCCTATTAGGCAATATAGATGAGCTGAACGTCTACTTGAACAAATGGTGGAATAATTTCGTGTTTTGGTGAGCCACTTTAGCCTAATTATGTTATAACTAACTTCTGCATGTGACTTCGTCCACGTGCAAGTCAAGTATAAGCATCATATCTTATAACACCCAGAAATAGTGCAGCTGTCTGTCTGTAAACGATTTTTTGTCATCGCATCGGCAATTTCAGACATAACCTCGCTATAATAAATATTATTAATATGTATAGCAATTTAGATGAATGAAGAAACCTATCTTATATCTTTAAACGAGCAATTCGTGTATATATATATATATATATATATATATATATATATAATCTGAATCTTGAAAACGGCTCCAACGATTTTCATGAAATTTAGTATACGGGGGGTTTTGGGGGCGATAAATCGATCTACCTAGGATTCATTTGTATAAAATGTCGTTTTATTCGTGTTTTCAATTACCAACTTTATTGATAATCAACTTGAACATAAACTTATTATTTTAAACACAATTTACCAAAAAATACCGAGCAAAGCTCGGTCAACCAGATATTAGAAATTTATATGTGAAATTTATTTATTTATTTCTATTATTCTTTGTATACTTGGAAATACTGCAACTTCGCGTTAGTGAAAGAATTTTCGGAATTAGATCAGTAGTTCCGAAATTTCCCCATAAATACACATACCTCCTTAACATGTTACCTAATGTTAAATAGTACTTTAAGATCGGTTTGATCTTTTACTGTAAATAAACGTGACCTAGCTTTCTAGTGCTTTAATCTTGTATTTTCAATACAAGTTATAGGTAAGATTTAAGTGCTTTCATGTGTTTACATATTATTTATTCTGAATTATAAAGAAATTCGGGTTTCGAGATCACGTCTGTGTACTTCGCCAATACGGTATTGATTGATATTACGAAGTAAATTAGGATTTCGGTCCAGATTGTAAGTCTCTATAGGTAGGTAGGTATCCAATCAGATTGGTACATTTTGAATAGACTTATAAAATACTGATCAGAATGCGTAAACAATTCTATAAGGCTCAATTTGTTTGTATTCGAATGTTATATAAGACGGTGCAGTATATGGTGCCGTCTAGTTTTGTTACAAAGTTACCGGAACTATTGAAAAGGTCGGATAACAATGACATTGGCTGGTGATAGTTACTCTAGCAGTATCTCGGTTTTACGGTTGCATGGCCGCCGCATTCTGATGACAGATGATGTCAGGGGAGCCGCTGTCGTACTACGTCCACCATGAATTGCCTTATTCCAGTTCAATCCAGATGATATAGAAGCTGTTTAATCACTAATCCAATGACCAGGATATCTTGCGCCTTAATTAAGATACTAAATATAAAAACTCACAACGTGCATACATACATATGAAAATGACAATGCATCCTGGTAGCAAATAGAAACATTATTATAAAATTAAAGAGATGGATTAATTATTAACGAACTCGCCAACAATCGCAGTAGACCGAGGAAAGTGGAAGGAGGGAAAGATAAATTAGAAAAAGGTCTCTCTTGAAGTTCATAAAGAAATGCTACATCTATCACATCAATTATACGATACATTTGCCTGTTATATTAAATTAACCCTAGCCACATCCCAGGATGAACCCGTAAACACAATGCCTCAGTATATCCTTGTAAACTTAACCCAATCATCTAAGGGCAGCACCTCACACTGAATTCCATCCGGCCTTCTAATATTTGTCTAAACCGATTGAAACCTTGTTCGGAATCCGTACATATTAATCTCCCATCTTGTTGGGATTTAGATATATCTTCATTGATACGGATTGTTTCGCTATAATTTATAAGGGTCTACTGTTCATTGTCCATTTGCTAATTGGTACAAGCAATAGGGTCGGTGTTTGTCAAATATCCATATTGATGAAGATGTGTGTACATGTTGTAAGATTCGATATGATTTTGATTGGGGATAACGCTAATTATTACGCTAATTATTATTGATTACGTTGGGGATAATGTCTATTTGCTGTCATCCATGTGTAGGGAGATAAAGTCAAAGCCAAAATACGTTTGTCATATAAAGGGCTATTTTTGGCTGCTCATTGCACCATAGAATCTGCTCCACCAACCACCATTATATATAGCGTCATAATGATAATACCAGAATTACATACAGTCACCTTCTTGACATGTCAGGCAGATTTGCAAGAGACACTGACAGAACTTGACAATTAAAATAAAAAAATATAAAATAGTCAGGTCATTAAAAAGGTTTTATGTTGCTGACGACTCGACGTTGATATAAGGTGTATGCTGTGTAGATCTTTGTGATCAAGTCTTTAAATATAGTTTTCTATCTAAATAGGTAATAGGTAATAGGTAGAACGGGCTGGTGTCCGCAACTCCACGTCTGAGCGCGTATTTTGCGTACGGGTGGGAAATCGGTTATTCGATCCACCCCAGCTCCTCGAGAAAGGCCAGCAACGCCTTGATGTTGCTGACTATCGCACGTAGGGTACCTGGGTTACCGAAGTACTTGGCCCTGTATGTGGCGATCGCCGGGCAGTTTAGAAGCACGTGCGCTGCTGTCTCGTCGTCCTCAATGCAGGCCCTGCACAGCGGACTGTCTGTAACTCCTATGACAAATAGATGTTTATTAAACGACCCATGGCCAGTTATTGCTGCCGTAACCATACGCAGCTGTCGTTTGTCTAACCGGAGGACCTGTTTAGTGAGGCGGGCATCGATGGTGGGAAGTGCTTCCTTGGCCTGCCTGCACTCACTTTGGTCCACCCATAGCTTACAGTGTAGATCCCTGGTACGTTTTCTTACCAGAGAGCGTAGGAACCCAAAGGGGAGTGGCGCGATGGGTTCTGGTCCCACCGGTGTCATGCTCGATCCCCTTCTGGCCAGTTCATCGGCGGCATCGTTACCTAGGGAACCGCTGTGTCCTTTTATCCATTGAATAGTTATATTATTGAGGCTACCCACCTGGTTGAGGCGCTGGTGGCACTCGTATATTAGCCCAGAGTCAATCGAGTGACTGTCCAGCGCTTGCAGAACAGCCATACTGTCTGAGAGTATGCGGATCGAGTGGTCTTTAACTGCCCTGTGCATAATGGCTGAGGCGGCAAGAGTGATCCCAATGCATTCCGCCTGGAACACTGTATTGTGGACTACTAATGGTGTGGCTATATGTATGTTGAAGTCCTGCGAGAAGACCCCAGCACCTGTGCCACTGTCTGTTTTTGATCCGTCCGTGAAGATGCGCAGCTCAGTGGGGCGCAGACCCTCACACCGGCGATCTTCATGAACCTGGATTCTGTATTTTTTGTCAAAAATGAACTGTTTGGGTACCCGGTCATTTATAGCCTTGGTGATGGGGAACTCATTGTTGAGTTCCTTAAGTAGCGCGGTGTGTTGTGTGTCTCTCTTTCTCAAGAGGTTGGTTGCGTCCAGACGCGCTGCCGCCATCGTGGCTTCCTGCTGTATGAACAGGTGGAGCGGTGGTAGTCCCAGTATGGCGTCCATGGCTGCAGTCGGAGTAGTCCGCATGCAGCCCGTGACCGCCATGCAGGCTAGTCTTTGCATGCGTTGCAGTTTGTTGCAGGCTGTAATAAGCTTGGTGCGGGGCCACCAGACTACGGCCCCGTAGGTGATCATGGGTCGGATCACTGCGGTGTACAGCCAAAGTATGATTTTGGGGGATAGGCCCCACTTCTTACCTATCATTTTCCTGCATTGCCAGAATGTGATGCAGGCCCTGTTTAGTTTGCTGTCTAAATGACTACTCCAGTTTAACTTACTGTCAAGAATGACCCCGAGGTACTTGACTTCGTTGGCCAGCTGAAGTTCTGTATTGAACAATTTCGGTAGGCGGAAGGGGCCTAAAGCTCGCTTATGGGTGAACATGACTAGCTCAGTTTTAGTGGGGTTCACTGAGAGGTCATATTCTCTGCACCATCTCTCTACGATACGTAGTGCTTGTTGGGTGAGGTTAAAGATCGTGCTCGTCACCTTCCCTGAGACAAGGATGGCGAGGTCGTCCGCATAACCTATTGTGTAGTAGTGATTGGCATTGAGTCTGGCGATTAACTCGTTAATCACCAAATTCCATAGAAGGGGTGACAGTACCCCTCCCTGGGGGCAGCCTCTGGCAATCATGGCCAGTTGCTGCTCATCCTCTAGGCGAACCACGCGCTTGCTTAGCATGTTTGTGATCCAGTCTATGAGTACCTGTTCAACTCCATGTCTGGAGAGGGCGCTGCTGATGCTGGAGAAATTTGTTTTGTCGAAGGCTCCTTCGATGTCTATGAAGGTACCCAGGCAGGTCCCTTTCTGGTGAATCGCTTCCTCTATCTGGCTAACTACCAGATGAAGTGCCGATTCGGTGGATTTACCTGAGCTATAAGCGTGTTGGTTACCGTGCAGCGGTAGGGTTTTCAGAGCGCCGTCCCTCAGCTCCCTGTCGCACAGCCTTTCTTTTTCTATCTAATAATTTGTTCTGTGCCATACCATTTGAAGGTACGACACTGAACAGATGTTCAAGAGGTATAATTGTGTCCTGACTTGAAGGTGGAAGAAATTTGGACGTTGATGAAGGAAAAAGTACCTGACTGCACTTTATTTCTACTAACTAATAGTTTGTTAATAGTTGACGAATCAAATGTACGTATTTTAAATGTCCGCCAATATAAACATATTAATAGAAAAAAGATAGAGAAATGAAAATTTCTAAATTTAAATACACTGACGTAAATCTAAAAGGATAAAAAAAAACGAAATTTTAGCGGTTATTCAAATGGCTGTATCTTCGTCAAAGATGGTCGTTTGGGATTGAAAAAAAGCAATTTGAAGCTTTAACTAAGTCTCTAGTTTCGAGATTTCATGATCAAAAATTTTTCAAAGCTACGTGTATCGCTCAATCGTAAAGAATATGTTGCAAAAAAAAAAAACCATACAAAATAACTTTACGTAGGCAATTTATTAGAGCGTTTAATATAACAACGAACTCCCATTTAGCTTATCCAGAAATACGATGCAGTTGGTACTGCAACGCCGTCGTATTTCCAGATAAGCTAAATAGTGCGATTCTATGAAACTCTCGTGTACCTAATCCTCGCGCCAACTAGATACTTTCCTACACGGAAAACGTAATTGCATCAAGATGTATACAGTTTCTAAAACCACGTGACGTTACTTTCCAGAATGTTATTTCTGCACAGTTTATTGCATAGGAAGTTATTAGTATACAAGCCGTCTGCTATATAGGATTTCCCATCCCCTATTAAACTCCTTCGTTAAACCCTTTATTAATAAAAAAACTGTTTTGCAAACAATCGTGCTAATAGACCTAAAGTATTCGGTTGTGCGTAATCTGTCAGTCTATTTAAATTTTAACGAAGTATATTTTTGTTTTATTTTTTGACTGCTTCGTTGGTCTAGTGGGAGCATGAGGTCCTGGGTTCGATTTCCAGATCGGGCAAAGTGTTATTGGGTATTTCCATCTGGAATTTCTCAGTAGCAGCCCGAAGTCTGGATTTGTGCCCGGTTGATGGCAATAGGCTCGCCCCCTATTACATGGGACTTAAACATAACAAGCGAAATTTGGGTGTACTATAGGTACACTCTGCCCGACCCTTCGGGGAAACAAGGCGTGATGTTATGTTTGTTATGTTGTATATTTTGGTTTTAACGTCTTAAACTGTACTTTATTTCTTTATTTTAATTTTAAACTAAGCTATTTTATTTAAATCACTTGGTTTTCATCATCATCATCTTAGGCCGGAATAACCCACTGCTGGGTAAAGGCATCCCCCTTGTTCCATCATGCAACTCGGTTCCGTGCGTCTCTCATCCATGCGATTCCCGCAACCTTGACAATATTGTCAACCTAACGCGGTTTTAGATGGCCTTGGTTTCTTTCGCCTAATCTTAGTCACTGCATTACTCCCTCGGTCATCTCAACTTACTAGATATCTTGCCCATCTCCATTTGAGGCCCGCCCTATATCACTTGGTAAATCGACACAACTCACAAGTTGTATAAATCTTGTTGAACTGACCCCATAGCTGAACACTGTCTCTTAATACACAGGGAACCCTAGTTTAAGAGACAGGGCATACCAATTGTCTACAGATTTCTGCAGCATAGATTATTCGACTTGTACTTACCTCCTTCCACTAGCTGTAAACTTTTTGTTAACCAAATAAATTTAGTCTGTAACCTATTTTACATTTTTGGACTTAGGTAAGGAAATCTCATCAAAATTGCATCATTTCCGACCCTTAGCCGTTAGAAAATTGCTTTAAGATTTTCTCGGCTCTTTTTTGGGGACCTTCAAAAGGCACTTATAAGATAATTCTGTTCATCTTTTTAAAATGTAGCCATTAGTAGCGCTGTTTATAATACCAGTTTTCAGATACATCTATTTCTGTGCTAAATATCGTTAGTTGTGTGGAAGAAGCACAAACCAAAAAACACTATTAGGATTTTTTATAGCAGGTTAGTAAAAGTAAGTGAATTGATAAAGTCACAATAGTACTGGTCCGGATTTAAACCCAAGACATATTGCATGAGAGGTGAGGCCACAATGTTAGTAGAATAGTCCACAAGTCTAATTAAAACATACACAATTCTTAACTACAAAGCGTCCTCAAACACCATTACAAACAAAACGTTTACTTATACGTTTACGTACAGACTCGCTCATCTCGAATTAAACGCGAGTAGTTCTGGCAACCAGAGCCACGCCATGATTAGAAATCGTTTCACTTTGAGATCAAAGACTTACTGTATGTCGTGGGGCGTATAGTGTGTCGTTAATTGCAACGCAGTTTTGATACATTTGTTATTGTTTGTGGTTTAAGTGTTTGTCATGTTCTTCGTATTATGTAATGTATTTGTTTATGTTTGTATCACCCAGTCTTACCAATGAGTATCGTGTTATCTAGTTACTGGGTTATGAAGGTCAGATAGAATGTCGTTTCTTGTAAAATGCTGATATTCAGCTGAATCTGATTAGACTGGAAGTTAACCCTAACATCTTACTGTCCTACTTATCTTACTTCCTACTATAATATTATAAATGCGAAAATTTGTATGTATGGATGTGTGGATGTTTGTGACGCTTTCACGCAAAAACGTTTGTACGGATTTGGGTGAAATTTGGAACATAGTTAGTTTATAACCTGGATTACCACATAGGTTACTTTTTATCCCGGTAGTACGTTCCCGCGAGATATTTTCCGACCTCCACGCGGGCGAAGCCACTGGCAAAAGCTAGTAATATTATAAATGCGAAAGTTTGTATGTATGGATGTGTGGATGTTTGTTACTCTTTCACGCAAAAACGTTTGAACGGATTTGGATGAAATTTGGAATACAGTTAGTTTATAACCTGGATTAACACATAGGCTACTTTTTATCCCGGTAGTACGTTTCCGGGGGATATTTTCCGACCTCCACGCGGGCGAAGCCGCTGGCAAAAGCTAGTAGGTAATAAAGTGAGTGTACTTTTTTATTAGACTTTCATTGTCCTTAGCGTTTTAGTCAAAACGTGCTAATTGCCTAATACTCAAAGCCTAATACGTATTTCTGGAGTTGTCGATTCGCTCACAAATAAATAAAGATCGTGCGAGGGCGAGGGGCCTACAGAAAATGTAATAATATTTTTTTTAAAGTGACGTTCTGCTCGAGTTTGGGCGAGTCAATTTGTGCAAAATGACCAATATGTAGACTAGTATCAGACTGGTAGACAGAGTAAACAAAAGAGAGAGGTTAGAGTGATGTTGTTTGTTTCACGGTAGCCCCAAAACATACGATGATGTAATGAAATAACTTATTTAATTAAATACCCTATAATTGTTTACGTAATACTTGAAAATTCGGGGTAAATCCAATTTCAATGTACTTAAAACTTTTTTAATCTGACATACCCGCTGATTTTGTTGTTACATTATGAATATGGTAAACACACTATTACGAAGTATTTGATCCAGTGGGAACATTGAATTTTTGTACTGGAAACTTCTACTAACTTAACTC
Organism: Aporophyla lueneburgensis; assembly: GCA_932294355.1. Taxonomy (NCBI): domain Eukaryota; kingdom Metazoa; phylum Arthropoda; class Insecta; order Lepidoptera; family Noctuidae; genus Aporophyla; species Aporophyla lueneburgensis. Next base: position 26,823,358 of record OW028740.1, read on the forward strand.
TGTTCGATTGAATGGTAAGAAAGGAAGGTAGTAGTAGTGAAAATCTGTACTTATAATATTATAAAGCTGAAGAGTTTGTTTGTTTGATTGAACGCGCTAATCTCAGGAACTACTGGTCCGATTGGAAAATATATTTTTGTGTTGGGTAGCCTATTTACCGAAAAAGACTGTAGGCTATATAACATCACGCTACAACCAAAAGGAGCGGAGCAGTAATGAAAAATGTTGCAAAAACGGGGAAAATCGCACGGGTAGGCGATTCGACGAAATAAAACGAACAAGAAATTAAACGAGGGCAGGCTAGTAATTTCATAAAGCGTTCATCATTATAATTTCAGCCGAAAGACCCAACTGTTCGACATAGGCCTCTCTCAAAAGCACGTATTTGCCGTAGTGGCCACGCTTGACAGGTGCATTGGCGATCACAGTATGGTGGTAAAATGCTTAGAGAATGCTACTGCGTATTCTCTAGCAAGTCCCCTTTGCGGCCTTTTACGACAGTCATGCAAAGAAATGGGATAGTGTTATTACGTCCGGCAGCACACAGAGCAAAAAGCGTTAAACACCTTGTTTTTTAAAAGCATAGTCTTGAACATTGTTTGGGACCTATAATGTACCTATTAAGACGAATTATAAGGATTCTTTGTCGCGATCCGTTCCATCTACTCCACTTAGAGACCACTCCGTACCTCGTGAAGCACATTTTAAAGCCATTGGTCACGGTCTAGCATTCGTACCATAGATCTTTCACCGTCGTTACAGGGAGTCGGAAGCCCAAAAATCTGACAACCTATCTTACAAGGGGTATGGCGTTACTTGTTTACTGGCTTGTGGAGGTAGGATAGGCTTTTTATAAAATATTGGGAGATGAATCCGGTAAGACTAGACGGCGACTATAACTGTTGTTGAGAAAAGGCAAAATTGATTTTTGGCGGCATCTACACTGCCATATACGAACAACATATACTGATGGCACGCACAAATCTTGCACAGCACAAGTAAAGTTTACCGAGGGACTGGCTTAAATACATCGTCCCGACAATTAGCACACAAAGCACACTAACCGTCCTCCCTTTTCTATGGAAGCAGAGTGCACTTTCTACCCCGATCCTAATACTTCCTCAAATATGTCGTTACACTGCTCAATAAAAATAGGAATACAAAACGCAACGAGATTGTTGCGCCACTTCTTCTTTGCAGCTAAAGCACTAGGAAGTGGTGAAAGGCAGGGCGTTTTTGTGGGACTGTCTGATGTAATTCTGAAGTTCGAAAAGTGCTAATTCTCAGCCTTATTTGAATAAATGACTTTTGATTTGAATGATTTTTACTTGCCACAGTTTTCAAGATAGAATTACACCAATTTTTTTTTTGGATGGGAAATCATCAAATGAGGAGTCATACATTGTCGAATGAGAAAACCAAGCGAAAAAAGGATAGAGCGATACAGGACTTATAACTCCATCCTTTTTTAGCAACGGAACAGTGATTGTCTTTAACACTTCATTGAACAGACCCAGGTGTTTCTTCGGTACATTGTTAACAATTCAATTGAAATGAATGATCGACGTGAATTATATAAATAGCTAAGGTGCCACATAAAAAATAAGAATCAATACTGAATTTTTCTGGCTTGTGCATGGGGTTTTTTTTTTGGATGGGAAATCATCAAATGACTTTTCCCGCTCTGGGCGGAGCGGGAGGGCGTGTCAGACTTTTACTGACTAAAACCCACCCGTGTTCCTTCAGTTGCCCACATGCCAGGGCCACGGTAACTCTTTCGAACGAATCTCGCGACCCTGGCAGGGAATTACACCTATAACCCCGCAATAGAACTCTCACTTCGCAATGCCCGCACGTTCCTGTCCAGACAATAAAAATAAACGGCTAGGCTAAATTGTTTCTGAAGAGCCTAGTTGGAATGGAAAAGCTAGACTCCCCTAGAATATTTATTAGCCTCATTGAATCGAAAGTCATGTATGGAAAGCATAAGACTCTCCGTGCAGATTTCACGAATACTTTGATAGTAAATGAAAGTGAGGCATTGAAAAATGGCGATCTTGTTTTCGAGGGCTTGTTAAAACATTACTTTTAAGAATTTGTATTTAAGGAAAGAGTTTGCAAAAAACTTGTGTTGAAGTTGATTTATTACATACGTAAGTAGATACTGTTAAATTTTAATTAGTGTTTAGTAAAGGAGGCCTCTATAAACTTTTCTCATTCTTATAAGTAGCATTTCCGTGTCCATTGTTAAACGTTTTTAAATAGTAACATAGTTCTAGAATTCGAACAGTAAAAAGGTCAGAAGTTAGAAGTTAGTCAGAAGAAGACGGAAGAAGCAGTAAAAAGAGTAAAAATAGCAAAATAATAATAATAAATAAAAACAACATTCAGTGTAGATTTATTGGAGCAGCTCAATCCAATAAATCTACACTGAATGTTGTTTTTTTTATTATTATTATTTTGCTACTTTACTCTTTTTTATTATTTCACATGACATGAATATTAATTGGATGAATATTACTTTGATTATTGAGTATTTGAGGACTAAGTGGGTCATTGACTTTTGATTATGGTCTGGCAGTTTGAGTAGTTTGTGCGGCCTACCCAAATGTCCTTTCTTTGGTATTGTTTGTCAAATCGTTGAGCTCCTTAAGTTCCGAGTTGAGTTGTACGATTACCGACAAATGCGTGCACTGACTGGACAGGTCCACTCAATATCTATGTGGTTCTTTCATCAAAATACCATTTCAGACACCGATCTACATGGTCATCAAATGATCTGACCAACAAAATTATATCCGTTTCTTTTTTTTTATGTACACATTGACATTGATAATTTTTTATATATACAATGACATGAATATTTACTTTGTAAAGTATCATATTGTTTTAATTATTGTGAATGTGAAGACTATGTGGGTCTTTTTAATTTTGTTTTCTTTCTTTCTCAGTAATCACGATCTGGCAGTTTGAGTAATTTACGTGGCCTACCCAAATGTCCTTTCTTTGGTACTGTTCGTCAAAGCGTTGGGCTCCTTATGTTCCGAGTTGAGCTAAACGATTAGTGACAAATGCTTGCACTGACTGGACAGGTCCACTCAATCTGTGTGGTTCTTTCTTCAAAAGACCATTTCAGTCACCAATCTACATGATCTTCACATGATGTGAACAAGATTATGTCTGGACTTTAAAAGAGACTGTGACCTCTGAGTTTTTTTCGGCCTTTCTTCTCAGAGTAGTCAGTTAGGAAACGGCGAACTCATCTAGTTTAAAAAAATATCATTGACATGTAAAAGTGTTTGTACAATCCTACTTACAGAAATAAAATCATTTATCATTAAATTTTTTAAGGCAAGATAAAGGATCGTTATACCTAACCTCACAATAAATACATTTTTTGTTTCACCTCAAGCCATCCCATTCAAATAACCATAAAACTAAGAACATTTAAAGCTAGTGCACAATAATCTAGATCCTCTGATTCCTAAATTAAGTTTAGGTGCCTGTGACTTAGGAGTCAGTGATTCTCTGTAAACAAACAAAGCCATAATTAAAGTAAATCGGGGCGTATCAACAATAACAAATGGTGGCAAAGAAAACAGAATCAATTTATTTAAATAAAAAGCAAAATGATAAAAGTGTTACTATGGTGATGTGCATATATGTTGGGTCTAAAGTTGAAACCATTATAGGTCCTCATCATCATTATCATTTCAACTGTAAGACGCTGGGCATAAGACTTCCACAATTTGGAGACTTTTGTCATAGTCGCTGCGCTTGGTAGGCGGGTTGGCGATCGCAGTATGATGGTAAAAGCATAGGGATAGAATGCTGCCGCTCATTTTCTAGAAACACCATTGTGGGAACCTACTTGGAAGTCAGTAATTAAAATATTTTTTTCGTAATTTCTGCTTATTGAACAGCTTTATACAAGCAGATCTATCAATATTCCAAGGTACACTTTTATTCAGTAATTAAGTATCGACCATGATACCCAAATTACGACATGGAACCCGCAAACCGCAAAATCCGGTGATCGTCCTAAATTTCATACTATTTGAGGAACCTGCGGTAACAACTGTAACACTTATTCAATGAATATTATGTTTACAAACATGTGTTTTACGTAACACTATGTCAAATAAATAAATATTTTACTCAAATACTCAAAAAATTTGAGTGTGTTTGCTTTTGTACGAATCAAGTGGGATTTCGTTATTTGTTTGAACGGAAAAGTGATTTGTTTCATACATTTCTGAAGTTATTTTTCAATTGAGGAAACAGCATGCATTGGAATTTGAGTTTTGTAAACAGTTTTACGGATTCTAGCTAAGTATTTATCTGTTGCTGTTAAATATGAATTTACATATTATACCACTGTATGCTTCTATCGAAGTAGTAATCTATTATGATTTTCTATTATGATTTGTACATATACTAGCTTTTGCCAGCGTCTTTGCCCGTGTATTATACATATAAACGTTCCTCTTGAATCACTGTGTCAAATAATGAATCCGCATTACAATCTGTTCCATCCGCCGTACAAACATAAAATGCGACTTTATTTTATACTAGCTTTTGCCAGCGGCTTCGCCCGCGTGGAGGTCGGAAATTATCCCGCGGGAACATACTACCGGGATAAAAAGTAGTATGTTCCCGCGTAATGTCCTTTCTCAGGCTCTAAACTATCTGTGTACCTGTGTAAATTTCATTTAAATCGGTTCATTAGCTTTAGCAGAAAAGCGAGACAGACAGACAGACAGAGTTACTTTTGCATTTATAATATTAATTAGTGTGGATTATGTAAATTATGTGAAGACACATACATAATATCACGCCATGTAATCTCTAAACGGTAAGACAGAGGTGTAGAACACCCACATTTTCCCCGATACTTTGCCTGAACTGAGAATGGAACTCAGTACCCTCATTAGGGTGGAGCATGAAAGTATGGAAAAAAAAATTTCTTTGTTTTTTTGTTGTAATAGAGGGGGATTGGTGCCTTATATTAAAGTTTAAATAAATATAATTTTTCAATCAATTTGATGAATATCTTCTGCCTCCGCACTGACCTCAAAGTTTTTATTTCAATGAAAAAAATCTAGTTCAGTTTTGGCCAAATATTAAACTTAATTTAATGTTAAATCGGTAAGTAATGATACACAATATATAATTCAGATATTTTTTAATCAACTTTAATACAAAACACTCATTTGTTTAAAACTTTTATTTAAAAAAATACAATTAATTTGCTCGAAAATCTCTTTTTGTCTCAAATTTTGGCATTACGTTCCGTGATTCCAGTTTAGCTTTTATTGCACCTAATCTTGACTTTTTTGTACATTGGGTAGTGGCAGCTTCCGTCGTCACTTTTACAGCCCGTTCAACAGCTTGAGTATGGCATGGAAGTCTTAAAAACGACACTTCACTCTCACCACCTGATTCAACGATAGACTGAATTTCTTGGTCAGACAAGTTTTTCGTAATCGGTGGTTCAGATAATATTTCCTGCCAATTTATTAAATCAATATATGTTGAAGCATTAAAATTGATAGACGGCACTTCAAACATTCTAGGTGTTAAAGGTTGAGGCATCGTGCGTGCCTTTAATATGCGCCGAGCTGCCAGTTCTCGAATGTGCTTCCTATTATCTGTAATCATTGCAATGAGAATGTTCTCGGGATGTGCAAAATAGCTATTGCGTTGAATGACAGGGTCAATAACCTTTTTTATGTCCTCTGATAGGTACCTAGAGGCCTTAATTATGTTAAAAAGATGTCGCGTGCCATCTTTGCATGATGGTTTATTTTTTATGTAGAACCAAGATGGTGCATAAACTCTTACAATAAATGTAGCTAAAATTAACAAGTTTTTTGATGGTGTCTCTGTTGTTACATACAATCGCAGAATTCGGTTGGCACGTGTAAGCCAACGAGCATGTGACATTTTGCCTGGAGATTTGTTTGCTAGATCTTCAGGGAAATCACCTGAAACTACCGCTGAGACAATCTTGTGCAAGTACTTTTGATCTGTACTCAAATCTTGAACCATTGCAGGAAGCAAATCTCCATCAATGCGCTCAAATTTTTTAACGGGCAATTTGTCACAAGTCTCAAGTGCTTTCCCCAATGACCCAGTGTAAGACTTTGGCCCTGAAGTACCCCCGTCAAGATGATGAAACAAGTGTCTCAAAGGAAGTTCGTTCATGTGGAGTAAACAAATTATCCACTGGAGTGGTTTTTGTAGCTTTTTTTCAAGCAGTCTTATAACTCCCCCATACTTGCCAGTATTCACATTGGTACCATCACAACCGATTGCCATAAGATTATGCTGCGGAATTCCTTCATGTGACAAGAACCCTGTCATCGCAGTTTCTATTCCTTTCGCTGAACCAACGTGAGGTACTACGTACCCCATGTAAATAGATCCTGGCTCTTGAATTAGCGAGATGTGCTCCTCAACTGTCATAGTCCTGTAGTATTTACTACCTTTTTTAACAATGTTCAACGTTTTGTCTTTTCTTCCATCAAAATACAAAGCAGACAGTTCTGGAACTGCAACCTCCTTCATTAACTTTTGTCTAGCTTTAGTTCTCTCTCTTCGTACTTTATGTCTATCAATGACCTCGATATCAGACTTGATATCGATCAAAATAGACGAGGCAATCGCTGCTGCTGCTCTATCTGATACTCCATACCTGTCGCAAGTCTTCGATAACGTAGGAAAATCGACGCATGAGTTTTTTCTTTTTTTCTTCGGAACAATTTTGTTTCTGGTGTTAGTAGAATTATCTGAACTGCTACGCCTTTCAGATGCTGTTGATGCCGGAGAAGTAACTTCTATAACAGGTGACGAAGTATCTACGGTAGTTGGGCGGTTCTCTCGTTCCTGTTTCCTCTTTAGGGTCTTTTGCAATTTCTTCGTAACAGTTAAGTCGATTCCACCAATTATCATACATCGAGAGGTTCTTTGATCATTTAAAAAAGTTTGTTCTTGTTTGGGAACCCTTTTGTCCTTAGTACAGACACATTGAGCAAAATCTTTACACTTACATGCTGCAATATCAAAAAGTAACTTACTGCTCTGTCGAAAGCTTTCTAACACCTCCGGGGAGAGCCTCTTGACAGACTTGAGTAGGTTTTTGCATTTTAAATGGTATGCTTTCAAGATTTGTATGACCCTTGTATGTGTTACTGTCGGAATAGATGCGGTTTGCCATATTTGTTCAATTCTGGATGTCACTATATCTGTTATTTCTGAAAATGTAGGCTCTTTTGCAGTTTCCCGTTGCAATTTTAGTTGATGTCTCGTGCATTCATAGTATTTCATTACATCCTCGTAACTAGGAAGAATATTGTCTTTTATATCACAAATATCACCAAAAAGAGGACATTTAAACACACTTCGAGTTCTCTGCATGTTGTTTACGGAACGAATTTAAGCTTATTTGTTAAATAACGAGCACAGTCTTAATCGAACGAAATACAAAAGCGCACTGACGATGACGACGCGATAAGGACAAGTCAGGACAAGTGTTCTGGCCCTTACCGCGCGCCCTCACTCGCCTTATTTTAAATTATGAACATAAGTGGATGCATTCTTTTTGTTTTTTTTTTTCGAAAGTAAACTGTAGTTGCAATAACTTCTGGGAATAAAATAGGTCTGTTTGTTAAAATTTGATACATTTACATGTCGTCACATTGGAATCGAAAAGCTTTCATTTTTCAAAAAAAAATGACCTTGCGGAGGCTGTTACTGTTAATCAAATCAAATAATATTTTGCAAGGGTTAATTGAAGTCGAAAAGGCATACATTTTTCACTATTAGAACAGTTACAAACAAAATTTTTTTTTTCGCTCCACCCTAACCCTCATGCTCAGCAGTAGCATTTAGAAGCAGTTTCTAATTAGGTCATTCATACTTATCATATTCATCACCAACATCATAAGGTCATTATTATCACCTAGTTTACAAATCAGTTTTAAGGATTCTTAGATGATTTGTTTCAAAAGAATTAATCGTCCTCATCATGATTTCATGCGAAAGACTTCCACTATTGGTCATAGGCTTCCCTCAAGCATCGCCACCTCGACCGGTCCTGTACTTCTCTCATCCAGCAGATTCCTGTAGCCTTCACCATATCATTGGTTCATTTTGTAGGACGCCTTCTAACGCTACGTCTCCCAGCCTTCCAAAAAGAAAAATATATTCACTAAATTAATTCCTAGTTCTTTTCCATTTGTATAACCATAGGTAGTTCACAGATACCAAACAAAGATTCACAAAAGAAATCCTTTGAGATTATTGCAATCCCTGTCAATACAATATATTGAATTCTTTGTACATAAGTAAATAAGCGGACAGTATTGGTACCCTTGTAAGCTGGTCCTAACTGAATATTGTGAGAAGGGTAAAAGTCAGACGGCTTTTGTAATTCGCGTAGTTACTGAGATTTCTGTTTTAATTTGAACAAACGAAATTAAATACGCGGGCTGTTTTGTTTTTAGTTTTGTCGGAGGGTTACTGGGTCCACAAAGTATTTGAACATTTCTGTCTGCCTGTGTAGAGCCTAGAATCATTAGCTACAAAGTAAATATTCTATAGTTGAGATGAGAATGAAAGACCTATTAAAATCAAAATGGATTCATACAAAACTGCGGACTACTTAATATTCCAACAATTATATTTAAATTTTGACACTTTGGCAGCATTTATTGCATTATTTACGCTTTTTGAGCAAACGAAGTTTTCAAAAATATGAAGCAATGGATATTTTTTTAAATCCCGGATTGTGAGGCAAATATGGTACGCAATTGGGGTGCAGTTCATTTGTCAATATTTGTCCAGAACTAACAATTCGCCCCTCTGACCCACCGACTTACATCCCAATTCCAACTCCCATCGCCCTTTCGTTTCCAGTGTTCTTTATATTTTTATAATTTTGCTTGGCTCCTAAAAGTCGTATTCTGATGTTTAATTCTTGATAACTTCCTCAAAAATTGGGCTATCAAAAGCATAAAGATTTTTTTTTTAATCTGACTAGTTATCTCTGGTAGTTCCAGAGATTACCCCCCACATACTTACTAACTTACAAAAAAAAACTTACAAATACATTTTACCTCTTTATAGTATTGTTAAAGATTAATTTGCCTTTGTCCAGCTTCAGCCTGGTTTACACTTTTTAAAGTCATTAAAGCTTCTTCCAAAGGCAGTCTTCAGCCTCCGATCTGCAATGACCTCTAAACTGAACCATTAAGGACATTGCCTCTGCAAGTTTTCTGTTGTAATGCAATTTCAAACTATGAAGTGTACTGAACTATGCTATTTGAAGCATAGTTCGGGCTTCAAGTCTTCAAGATTGGCAACTTTGCTCTAGTTTCTCATAAAGCCGCACAACTTTAAAGCAATATTAGCAGTTATAAGTGATTTCTAAAACTTCAGCGAACATTTCACGTCAAAATGAAGTAAGGTGCGGAACCTTCTAATACTTTACACACGTAGACCTGTAGTGTAGTGGTCATTATCATTATCAGCATTTCAGTTGAAAGACGTCCACTGCTGGACATGGATGGTCCACGGCTGTGTGCGACCAGTTGCCCCATATTCGGTGGATTCCTGCGGCCTTGATAAGGTCACCGATCCATCTTGAAGGAAGCTTGTACATGTTCCGGTACGCGGTCTCCAGTTCAAAACCTTATCGGCCATCTGTTCTGCGAGTACCTAATGTATCCTACCCACTGCAGGTTAAGTTGGCTGTTGTTCGGGCTATGTTCAGTGGTCGCTTTGAGTATTGGTGGCTCAGTGTAATTGTACCGTGTGGTGCCGGACGTAATTCTTTACGTCCGGCACCACACGGTCACCCCATTTCTTCCCGTGGGTGTCGTAAGAGGCGACAACGGGACTTACTAGAGAATGGGCAGCAGCGTTCTCTATGCATTTTGCCACCATACTGCGATCGCCAACCCGCCTGCCAAGCGTGGCGATTATGGCAAAGCCCCTCAAATTGGGGCAGGTCATGTCCAGCAGTGGACGTATTCAGGCTGAAATGATGATGATGATGATGAGTGTAATTGGCCGCGACTAACGAGTTGTAGATCTGAGGTTCAGACTCTTTTACTTTGTGTAAATCATTTCATCACCACTGCTCTCAAAACGGTGACAGAACGGTTTCATCAATAGACAGAGTGATGCAAGAGGAATATTTATATGTATAATACGCGGGCGAAACATTCTAATTTAAACCTTACCAAACTCTGCCTAAGTTATCGGGACATGTAGGCGTGATAATGAGCGTTATGCTTACCATAATAATAGTTATATTGCATTATTTACTATGGTTTTATGTCAATCGTACGTCAGTCATAAAAATACTTTTTCATAAAAGGTTTTTATTAAAATAACGTGATTCATCAATTGTACATGTCTAAACATACACAAAGGCCCAGGCATCTGCCAGTCGAGCACAATAGACTAATTATTTGAGTACTGTATTCATCATCATCATAATTTCAACCGAAAGACGTCCACTGCTGGACATAGGGCTCCGCCAATTTAGGGGGCCATAATTGCCACGCCTGGCAAGCGGTTTGGTGATCGCAGTATGGTGGTAAAATGCATAGAGGACGCTTCTGCCTATTCTCTAGTAAGTTCCTTAGTCGCTGTCTACGACATCCACGGGAAGAAATGGGGTGGTGCTATTCTATACGTCCAGAACCACACGGAACACAAAGTACTGTATTACGCAGTCCCAATGAAAACTATATTTCCTTGAAAACACTTATATACGTCGCAACAAAGAGTTTAATTTTCACAAAGGATACCGAAGTCGTAAACAAACGACATGTCCAAACCATCATCATTTCAGTGATGGTCCAAACCATCATCATTTCAGTCAAAAGACGTGAAAGAAAAAAAAGAAAATGAAAGAAAATACATTTATTTGCGGCAAACATGACGCACAGAAAGACCAGAAACAAATAAAAATAAGGTGTGGGAAAACATGCGTCACATTCACGCAAAACGGCCATCACTCAGCATAATGCTGTGACCCAATGCGAGACAGAGCCCCAGCGCTGGTTTTCAGTGACAGCCGGCCTGATGACGTCGACCAGTGCAACAAAAAATCACTAAAATAAATACGAAAAAAGTGTCCTTACATGTAATAAATGTATAATATAATAATAATATAATAATATTCCACAACTATCACACAACGCCATCTAGTCCCAAGCTAAGCAGAGCTTGTGTTATGGGTACTAGACAACTGATAAACATACTTATATATTTCTAAATACATACATATTATAGATAAATTACACCCAGACACAGAACAAATGATCGTGCTCATCACACAAACATTTGTCCTGGGTGGGAATCGAACCCACGACCTCCGGCATAGCAGTCAGGGTCACTAACCACTAGACCAACAGGTGGCAATAAAAAAACAAAAGTGGCAACATTCCATCCCGACTGCAATCTGACGCACGTGCAGTGCTAGTACATAGGCCTCCTTCTAGCATCGCCCCTTCGACCGCGTCAGGTCCTTCTGTCATCCAGTGAATTTCTGTGGTTATCACCAGGTCATAGACCCACCGTGAAACGCTACATATTCATCTATGTTTTTCCGAATACCAACAGAACTCTATATTTTCCTTTTATATGAACTAAAACTGGCTGTAACTAGATACAACTGGATATTTCTGTTAAAATATGGGTCAAGAGAGTAATCTAACGGCGGTGTTTGGGTAAAACGATTTCGGGAGAAATAGAATAACAGTATTATTACAAGGGAGATAAATGTTAATGTGTGACCAATGGCTTTTCGAAGAAAACAAGTGATTACTTACTTCCGTCATTTCAATAATTATGTGGCGAAAAGTAAAAAAATATATGTGATCTATTATTACAAATTCAATGTTTTCTTTGTATATGGTTTGTCCCAAGACTATCTAATAAAAGTGTAAACCATCCTTGTTCAGGTTCAGATCATACGCAATTACTCACTAAAGGGAATTGGTAACACATTCAAGCATGTTTATTTAAATGGTTTTGAACTTTATAGTACCTCACCACATTATCCTAAAATAGTCATTTGAATAACATTTAATATAATGAAAATATAAAATTGTAATTGTGAAATCCCCGTTTGTGGTTATAAAACTAACTTTGATCCTTACCAATAGCAGCACCCCACATTTGCAACTTGTGTCGTATTTTTCCCATGTCCATAATAGAACTCAAAAAACGTATCAACTTTTTTCGTTAGATTCACACATTTTGCCCGAAAAACCGTTGAAAATAGACACGGAACTTTCAATTTTGCTTTTTAAAAATGTCATCTATTGAATGGTATTAAAACCAGACAGATAAAAATTATACAGCCAAAGATTTTCTACAACTTTACGTCTGTAAAATACGAAAAACGCTTTTCCCAGACCTAATATTAAAAAAGGTTTTTCGTTCGTTACGCTTTCATGCTTTTTTTTTTTTTTCAGGATGGGAAATCATCAAATGACTTCTCCCGCTCTGGGCGGAGCGGGAGGGCGTGTCAGACTTTTACTGACTAAAACCCACCCGTATTCCATCAGTTGCCCATGTGCCAGGGTCACGGTATCTCTTTCGAACAATCACGCGACCCCGGCAGGCATCGGTCCTAGTAGACCCCTACACTGCTGCTGACATCTCTTTGAGGCGCGCGTGGAACACTACGCGCCGTCGACCCGAGCCTGGTCCTTACCGGGCGGCGAGCTACCCATTGCTCGCCACCCGCAAGCTCGCGCCTGCGGTGGCCGGGAGTCCGCTATGGACTCCCGACGCCCGGGGCGTCTCCTCCTGTGGCGGCTAGGAACGTGAGGGTGCAGTGACTGCCACTCCCTCACGCGCCCCACCTCCTCCTTCGCGAGCATTACTGCTTCGCAGAAGGAGGTGACGGCTTCCCATTCCCTTTCGCTCCGTACCATGGCTCGCACCAGGGCCGGACGCGAGAGGTCGCTGCCGCCGATCGCCTCCATGAGGACACGGCGGTGCCCCGCCCAGGCAGGGCACACCTCCACCGTATTCTCCACCGTGTCCTCCAGACGATCCTCACAATGGAAACACCCGGGCGTATCCTCCCGCTTTATTCTGAACAGGAACGCACCGAAGCACCCATGCACGGTGAGAACCTGCGTCAGGCGGAAGGTGAGGACGCCGTGGCGCCTCTCTATCCACTCCTCAAAGAGGGGACTTACCGCCGCAATTGTGGCGTGCCCTGCGCTGGGTTGCGACAATCGTACCCGCCATGTCACCATGAGATCACATCGGAGCTCTGTCTGCCGAGCCGCGATTTGTCGCGGCAGCGGAGTTTCGCCCCGGCGTTTCGCCTCCTCGCGCCACTCCCACATGTGCGCGAGGACCTTTGCCTCCAGATCCCATGGCGGCACTCCGGCAAGGAGGCTCACCGCCTCGCACCCGGATTAACCGGATTAACCGGATAGCCATGACCCTCTGGGCCGCACTCAACCGGCGCGCTGGGCGCAGCCTCAATGAGGGCGCCCACACCGGTGCCCCGTAGAGGGCCATGGACCGCACGACCACCGTGTAGAGCCTCCGGCAGGAGGCGTTTGGACCCCCCAGATTGGGCAGGAGCCGCTTTAAGGCAGCCCCAGCCCGCTCCAGTCTGGGAGCCAAACGCTAAGGGCCTCGACCACGCGACAGAGGTAGGTCGGCATCCGGTGATACCGGAGTGCCTCCCTAATGCAACTCCAGGGTAGGGTGTTGAAGGCATTGGCGATGTCTAGTGACACCGCCAAGACGACCCCACCCCGGGCCACTGCATCCCCCGTCGTGAGGGCTCGCACGCGCATGATGGCGTCTACCGTTGAGCGCCCCTTGCGGAAGCCGTACTGGCCGTCCGACAAGTTCGGCCCCTCCCGCACCAGCAACCCGACGAGGCGGTCTGGAATCACTCTTTCAAAGAGCTTGCCCACCTCGTCGAGCAGCACGATGGGCCGGTAAGCGGACGGAGAGTCCGCTGGGCGCCCAGGCTTCTTAATGAGGACCAGTTTCCCCGTCTTCCAACGAAGTGGGAACTGGCCCCTCTCCAAGCATGCGCTAAGGAGCCCCCTGAGTCGAGGCCCGAGAGCCTCTGAGGCCAGGACCCATGCTTTGCCAGGCACCCTTATCTCTACCTCGGTCACTTCGTGAGCACCGTCGTCGTCGTCAGTGGTGTGGTCCGCATCGGGCACCGCAGTAGGCGGAGCCATGGGTGGGGGACTATGTTCCCCTCGCGAAGGGACGCTTTCATGCTAAAACGACTAAACGGATTTGAATGAAAGGCACACAGATAGACCATGACTTGGATAATAACAATAGCTAGAGTTTTTATCCTTTATCACAGACGAAGTTGCGGGCAACGATAAGGCAACGATAATCAACGATAAGGTTATTTAAAATTAGAAATTTAGTGTTAATTATTCAAATAATCAAGTCAAAGCTCTTAATTAGTGGTGGGGCTCCGACGGAAGGCAAAATTAGGTACCTTCGACGCGAACAGAAAAACTGATAAACGCAAGTGTCGTGCCTAGGGGTTAAGGGATGAGGGAAATCGTGCACCTTACCTCCTCGTGAACCGCTCGATCTGCCAGCAGCTCTGCTCCGGAGTCTTCACAATTTGGCAGCACATGTCGGCTTAGTCCAGAGGCACAAACACAGCACTTCAGTAAACCGTCGAAGCCACAAAATACACCACTGTTGAAACAGCGGGACTGCTATGAACTTATAATATCCATATTATATCGTTCTGCGATAAAAAAGTACAGCGGAAAAAAAACACAGCGGGGACGCGATGACGGTGGAGTCCATATTTGAGCTATTATAATGTCTTTCTCGAGCGAGCGATAAAGACGGCGACACTCGTCAAGGAGGTGCACGATGGTGATTGGCGGATGGCAGGGGAAGAGGACTAGCTTGATATCTTGCGTAATAGTTTAACAAAATAAAATAGATGGCGCCAACAATTAGTAAGTGGTGCAGTGCAAATTAGCGTCCACAGGAACATTTTGTGAAATATTTATTTAGATTTTCACCAGATATTTTTGGTGAAGACTATAAATTTTATCGTTTTCAAATGTACGTAGGATAATCACAAGGGTAAACGTAACCTTTTATCTAAGTTTAGCTCAACTTTTACGACCCATGTAGGACCGAATTTAAGTATTTTACGCGAAGCGAATGGCTTCTGACCCCTACGTTCCAATTACTGGGGAACAGATAGGCAATATTCTAGCTAGACCAACGACCGATTGTTAGGCATTTGGCCATTTGACTGTCCGTAACTACTCTCGTTTGGCATACAAACGTGTTTCGTGAATCTATTAGCTTCGATTTCACTGATTCTTGTATCTGTAAATGTCTCAAATGTCGTATCGGTACATTACGAGTAGAGAAAAAGTTAAAGTTCAAAACGTTTAGGCCACATACATACAGCGCAGCACGTGATCAGCATCTTTTACTATTAAATCTTGGGGTCACATGGCACTTCCTTACCGCATTTGTTTTTATTCGTGTGGACCATTGTTGATAATGTGTGTTGCCAATTTTACCGTAAAATATCATCCAGTGCACAAATACAAAAAGTATTGTCAGAGTTTAGGTTAGTTTCAATTACGATACTGAAACTAACGTTATGGAGTTCAAATTCCTTCGCAACCTTGGAAGTAGCGACATCTTTCAGTCTATTAGTTGTATTATTTATTTCAATCTATAGTTTGACGGGTTAACCCGTCAAACGTCCTTATGAACCCCCGGGGGCTCATAAGAAAAATTGCCCGTTTATTTTTTGAAATTTTTTGATTAATTAAATCGTTAATTTTAATCAACCAAAGTTAATTTTAGGCAAAAAGAATTCTTATGATCCAACGGGTGCACACGCGACATTTGGGGCACTATTTTTTTTAAATTTTTTTTCTCATCAGGGACGATTTAGTTGACTAGCGCCACCAAAACCTGCATCGCGCAAGCAAAGATTCATTATCATCGTCATAATTTCAGCCAAACGACGTCCACTGCTGGACATAGGCCTCCCTCAAGCTCCGCCACTTCGACCGGTTTTGTGCTTCCCGCATCCAGCGGATTTCTGCGGCCTTCACAAGGTCATCGGTCCACCTTGTTGGAGGACTTCCAACTCTACGTCTTCCGGTTCGCGGTCGCCACTCCAGAACCTTTCGACCCCATCGGCCATCTGTTCTGCGAGCAATGTGCCCTGCTCACTGCCACTTCAATTTAGCAATTCTTCGGGCTATGTCGGTTACCTTGGTTCTCCTTCACAAGCAAAGATTGCTTGTTTGCCCGACGTGAATTTGCGACGAAATGCTTTAGTATTAAGAGGAGCTATTTGCTAAAGAAATATTTTCCTCTCTTTAGGGGCCATACATTGTCGAATGAGAAAACCAAGCGAGAAAAGGATAGAGCGGTACGGGACTTATAACTCCATCCTATTTTAACAACGGAACAGTGATTGGCTTTAACACTTCATTGAACAGACCCAGGTGTTTCTTCGGTACATTGTTAACAATTCAATTGAAATGAATAATCGACGTGAATGATATAAATAGCTAAGGCGCCACATACAAAATAAGAATCAATACTGAATTTTCCTGGCTTGTGCACGGGTTTTTTTTTTCTGGATGGGAAATCATCAAATGACTTCTCCCGCTCTGGGCGGAGCGGGAGGATGTGTCAGACTTTTAATGACTAAAACTCACCCGTGTTCCTTCAGTTATCCATATGCCAGGGTCACGGTATCTCGCTTTAACAATCTCGCGACCCTGGCAGGCATCGGTCCTAGTAGACCCCTTCAATGCTGCTGACATCTCTTTGAGGCTCGCGTGGAACACTACGCGCCGTCGACACGGGCCTGGTCCTTACCGGGCAGCGAGCTACCCATTGCTTGCTGCCCGCAAGTCCGCGCCTACGGTGGCCGGGAGTCTACGATCGACTCCCGACACCCGGGACGTCTCCTCCTGCGGTGGCTAGGGACGTGAGGGCGCAGAGACTGGCACTCCCTAATGCGTCCTGCCTCCTCCTTCGCGAGCATTACTGCTTCGCAGAAGGAGGTGACGTTTTCCATGCCCTCTCGCTCCGTACCATGGCTCGCACCAGGGCCGGACGCGAAAGGTTGCCGCCGCCAATAGCCTCCACGAGGACACGGCAGTGCTCCGCCCAGGCAGGGCACACTTCCACCGTATGCTCAACCGTGTCCTCTAGACGATCCTCTCAATGGAAACACCCGGGCGTATCCTCCCGCATTATCCTGAACGGAAACCCACCGAAGCACCCATGCCCGGTGAGAACCTGCGTCAGGCGGAAGGTGAGGATGCTGTGGCGCTTCTCTATCCACTCCTCAAAGAGGGGACTTACCGCCGCAATTGTGGCGTGCCCATTGTGCACGGGTCGATCGATCAATTTAAGCTACACCGGTTGGTTTATAGATGGGTGGCCGTCTTTATATACCAAGACCCATCCATGTTCTGTCGTCCTGGCAGTAATTCGTGGATGTTTGACAGTCATTACGGGTCATCAGTACCCCGAAAGTCTAACAACCCGTCTTGCAAGGGGTGTCGTATTATCCAGTAACTGGTTGCGGATGTCAGATAGGCAGTTTGTCGTAAAATATTGGTATTCAGCTGCATCCGGTTAGACTGAAAGCCAACCCCAGCATAATAAGGAAAAGGTCAGGCAAGAACTGAATTTTCTCAATTTTGTTTCCAAGATGACATGCTCACTATTACCCGCCATAACCAGATTGGAAACTGATTCTGCCCTGCATGATGAAATGTTCCTTTTGCACATAACTTTTGCAGTCTATAAGTAACGATTTGTAGGCAGAACGTGAATACCACCAACGTAATAAAGTTACCGTTAAAGAGCAGTGGTGGCCCAGGGGTAACGACCGCGACTTACTAATTGAATCTTAATGCGACCAGATAGTATACCTAAACCAAGCTCAAGAGTCAGTGTCAATATTCCATACAATTTTGACACGTAGCTCTTGAATGCGGTTAAATTGTGCTGAACACGTTATGGTCAACTTTTCCCTCCCACGTTTGAAACACGACTACATTCAAGCATGCAGCAATAATGAACGCTTGCACTCCACCAAAGTCACTCTTTAAGTAAATACTCTTTGCATTTCGTTACAAACGGCTTGTTTCACTTTGGAGTATGAATTATAGTTCATTTAAAAATATTTGTTAGAAGCAACTTAGTCATTTAAAAAACAACTTTTCGTTTTAACACTTCTTTTGTGAAAGTTTTTAATTAAAACTCGAACATTTGCAGACAGTGAAAAATTGAACTGAACGAAATAATTGATGCATGAAAGAGGTTCTTATTAGTAGTAGGAATTTATTGTGAAAATTAAGGAAAAGTTTTAAAGTATTGAGAGCGAAAAGCACTAGATTTAACGTTTTATATCTAGGTTAAATTCCTAATCCATATAAAATCGTATGTTATCTGGAACTATTTCAGTTAGCTTCTATCGCGCACTAATCGCTTCTTCTTCCCTCGTTAGCATGAGTCTTATAGGCAACGAATGACCTTCCAAAAGGGGTCATAATAAACCATTCTTGGGTTGACAAGATAAACTTTACTATTCATCCATGCTGTTCATTAGCAGCATCACATTTTGCACATACAAACTAACCTTTGAACGATAATTTTAGCTTTGCACAGATCAAGATATGCTTTTCATATATGGAAGTTATCTATGACACTATGAAAGGAGAGATCCTGACAAATATAATGACATAAATTTATATACTACATAATATTATGTAACCAACCTAATGGTATGAATAATCACCGGCCTTCCTAAAATTAAAGAAAATAAGATTTTTTTTCTGTTTCTTCATTATGTGGCCAGTGCGAATTTCTATTACAACCATTTGCGATAAAATTCGGCCCTTTTTAAGACTTCTTTGAATGTTTAATTAAAGATTTCTTTTGTTTTTTTTTTATTGTGTTCTTTATTTTTTTTTCTCGTTTATTTTGTTGTGGCATACATGACAGCGTTTTCATTTTAATGCTACGGATTCAAATAGAATTGTTTTTTACGGGACGTTTTTTATTAAATTACGAAATTATGGACGCGTATTAAGGATTCCCTCAGGATAAGTGGGCGACGATCTTTGTAGACTGGTAGCTGCTGGATGATAAATGCCAAACATTGAGTAGCTGACTTCCCGCTGACCGAGATTCATGAAATTTGGCAAGACGCAAAGTCTCACGGCATTAGTAAAAATTCAATTTCAAAAATGGTTAAATTGTAGTTCTAATACATTTTTGAAGTGAAAACTTCTTTAGCGGCGTTGTGCACTTTTTTTGTAATGGGTAAAAAATGTTAAACTCGCGTCAGGACACGTGACCCTGATCGAAAATTCGTAAGACGGACAGAGAGTAGGAGAGGAAGTATCCCCCTCTCTTTCTACGGCGCGGCGAAAATGTAGCCTGCGCCTGCTGTTTCGTTTAGGCGGCGCAGGACGCTTGCGCGACTGTTCATGTGTGTTTATGTTACAGCGTGCCACGCGTATCCATGGATGGTGACAGCTGAGAATTTCCCTATTATTTTTATATAATTATGACAGTTCAAAATGTCATAATTATAACCAGCCTGTACAATCGTGAGGCATACAACCTCTACAGTTTGCACATTACACTAAGTTTTGTATGGCAAACTTACTAATGCCATTCTTGACACTCCCCATAAAACCACAAAAAATATTTCTTATAAATCTAAACCAAATTCCTATCGTCGCTAATACAAATAATATTAAAGACAAATATTCTCGATATGATCATAGATTTTTAAAATGAAATAGGTTATATACCTATAAAATTTAATTTATTACCTATGGTTATGCTTGACATTCAGTAAGACTATAGACCGTAGACAGTCGAGGCTATACACAAAATATTAAAGACAGATGTTCTCAATTGGACCACAGATTTGGACCATAAAAAAAAGAATACCTATGCATGTGTGTATTAAATACACGGTAATGAATAGTAGTGTGTGTAACGTGTTATTTATTGAAAATAATGTATTTTTAACAATAATTCAAAAAAAAAATTTGGCATTCGTCACTTCTTCTCTGTATAAACTACCTATAAGTGTGCGAAATTTCATACTTCTCCGTCCGCCCAATTTTCGTAAAAAGGGATCCAAAGTTTTCGCTTCACGTATTAATATATAAAAATTAAAGCAATTCGTGCAAAATTATTCCCTAACCATTCCAAAATATCAAAAATGCACAACGTTAGTATTCAAGTTTTCACTTCTGCCGGCACTCCCGGAGTGCAAACCGTCGTTTTTTTTTTGCAGTTGATGTAATGTGACATTTTTTGAGGTATGAAGGAACATGTTTTTCAACCACAATGTTTAGTTTGTACTTGGGATTTCTTCATCCCAACTGCAGAACCCTTCATTGTGAATGGTCGGACTTACAGTTGGAAAGTTTTTTCAATGCATTTCATAAATGTTTATTTACTAACTGTGTCCCCTTGTCAACGTTACATCCTTGTAGGATGTTATTTGAATGTTGGCATTTGTGATCAGGCAGACAGGATGTAGGAAGTACTGTTAATTTGCTACTATTGTATAGGATTAACCAAATCACTGCAGGGTACAATCTGGTTGATATCCCGACTAAATCTCACTTGGCGCTTCTGGTTCAGCCAAAGTGGAAAGCCAAATTCGCTGCTTGCGTCTTAGTTCCGTTCCACATTTAACCCGTCTGCCTTTAAAACAAAATTAATACCTATCTTCTTTCCATCCGAGACTTCATCAATCGCTTTCCATCAGGCATGATGGAAGTCAAGACCAGGCCCATTCAGTAATACAAAAAATCAGAAACTATCTGGTTTCAGATTTGTTTACGCTGATCCATCTTATCAGATAATTCTGTGTACATTTCTGTGTGTTCAGGGATCGATTGCTTGTTCCCACATTGCTCATTCTGCTTTTTGGCCAACACGGCTGTCAATAACTCCCACGTACACAGACACCGACACGCTTCGCCAACACAAAGCCGGCACAATAAAATTTCAATATAGGTGAAAAGCTGAGCGTTTACGTTGTTTGTCCGCGTTCAGTTCCGGCGTCACTTTGCTGAAATAAATGACGATCGGACATGGTGCATGGTTTTTTGGGTATAGTTCAAAAGGTTACTGCTTAATGTCGTGTTCAGTGTGCCCAGCTACCTGCAGGTAACAGGAACAGGAACTAATTAAGGCTTCTTACTGAAAACACTTAACTTGTGGCTCAGGTGTTTAAAAGAAACTTACACTAGAGAGTGTGAGTTTCTTTTAAACACCTCGACTGATCGAGTGCGTTCGGCGCTTCAATTGGCCCTGGTTTGGTGCGCTGAAAGTGCACGAATCGGACTGCTGAACGTGGTCAATGCGTTTGATTGTGATGGTTAAATGGAACTCACACTAGGGCCACAGTTCTGGGCTAATCTAGATTGCTATCAATACGCTAAGATTACTCATTTGAGCGTAGAGAAAGCTGCTACCCATTGTTTAGTAAATCCCTTAGTTGCCTATTAAATACCCACGGGAAGAAAATGGATGGTTCTATTCTTTACATCCGGAACTTAGGCAATTTATAAAAATAATTTAATGTTAAATAAATAAATGAGAAGAATTAATGACGTGCAACGTACACTGTGCTTTTATTGGTACACCAAAGACACACATATTTTAAAAGTTTGTATTGTTTATTTATTCACACGTTAGTTCTCAGTTCAAAAATATTAAGTCATTCACAAACTAACAAAAACCCCTGTCGAAATCAAATTCAGAATATTAGGAGCTCGGGTCCAATTTGTCGTTTCCTATGGAGACAAGCTGGCAAGAAACTCCTTGGTTGTCTACGCTTTACAAAATATTGACTAGGTTTTCAAATTACACTGTTAATAGGTATAGGAGGATAGTGTGGGCCTTCCTAATACCATAACCAAACATTTGGTAATACCAAATATTAAATTATAAGGCACAATTTAATGTTTGGTGTAACCAAATGTTCTTACCAGAAACCGCTTACCAGAAAATACTTTTGCTACGGCATAAGTCATTCTCACAAATCTTGCGCCGATACTTATTCATGGAGACAAATATGAATTCTGTTCTAAATCCAAATCCTCATTTGTTTCAGGATTATGGCAGTAGACATGATCGAAAAGTTTGAGCAGCAGGCGACGCCTCGCACGTCATACTTCACCACAGTTTTCACACCCGATGACGACCACGGTCTTGTCAAGAATGCCACCAACGCCACCGCTGAACTCAATATTTATTACTTTTATGATGTAAGTACTCCCACCTACCTACTCATTTCCTTTCGTTTTAAATCAGATTTTTTCAAACTATTTTACAGTCGATGGACTATGGACAGAAAACGGAATGTCCTAGAACTCAAATTTCTAAGTCAACCTCCCACGTGGTGGATTATGACCCACTCCCTCTCACAGAGGAGTGGAGGCCTGGTTCCCAGCAGTGTAAGATGACCAGAGAAAGTAAGATATAAAAAACAACCCTCGTGCACTAATTTTATTTGGGGGTCACGAATTGCTGCTGTTTCACACAAAGAATTGCTTGTGGTAGAAGACTCCTCAATTCCACGTAATATTGACCAAAAATATGCAATTAACAGTGTTAACAATTTAGATTTGCTTTTGAAGATGTCTACAGAAATTGGATAACATAATAAAGTAAATAAAAATAATTTCAGAAGAAATCATGTTACTGATTGCAATCAGTAACGGTTTTGGTTAGGTTAGGGAGTTTAGTTTTTTTGGCCAGAAAGCAATAATAATTAAAATGGTTTCCATGAGAAAAAATCTAAAACAAAAAGACGTGTGGCACTCGGGGACTGCCGCGGTAAAGCTATTGCATAGCATTTTGTATCAACTTATGCAATTATAATTATTTATTTATTTTATTTATGCAGTATTTCTTTTTCTTTGATATTAAAAAAAAACGTACACTAAGGAAAACTTAATTTTGGTGGTAAAATTTGGAACTAAAGCATAAAGGTTAGTACATATGATTGCCACCGCAAAATTTGATAAGTAAACTTTAGAACCTAGTTTTGCCACCGCACAAAAGGACTAGTACTCCATGCCCATAATACTCTATGGCCTGGTTTGTTACCTAGTAACCGATGACAAATAACAAGACGATAAATATTTTGGGTTTTTACCTAGCAACCGATGACAAATAATACAAACACTTTATACACAAATTTTGCAAGTACAGCTATTCACTGTTGTACATAAATACCTATACACCTATATACTTTCTCATAAACAGCTGCTTATGTATTCGTCCGATTTCGGAGCAACTCGTCTCGATTCGTGCGAGCTTCGTAGAGTCGTACAATACGGCTAGTTGCACGAACACAAACACCGTGTCGAAGACTGTCAAAAAGAAACGACGTTAGACAATGCACGGCCTTCAAGCCACACCTCCGTGCCCGTCGGAGTGGGGAGCGTGAGGTTTTTTTTCGTTACGGAATTTCTGGATTCGGTCCCCGCGCTCAAGGCCCTCGATAGAAGCTATGCAATAGCTTAAAAACCCGCATGCAACAGACTTAAAAGTTTGAACAAGCTCACTTTCATATATTTAAGTTCAGTCTTGTATTTGACGCCATTTTTATGTATAAAAATCAAGCCATTTGGGGTATGAAATCCGCCATTTTAGTTTTATGAATACAAATCCTAGAACAGACCCAGACGATTCGACATTTATTAAAACCATAAAGCCGTTGAAATGCTGTGAGGGTATGTGAAACCCCTCATACAAAGATCCATAGATACGACTTATGCATGGATAAAAAATATAACCCTGTTTTTGTTGTCTCTCCTACATGTTAAAGCAGCTGTTGTATCACAATTCTTTGAATAAATCATTTTCCAATATATTGTTTGCTACTCTTACAGAATCTAGACACGCGGTAGCGTGTCAAGCCAAGTTCAAGTAACAGAACTGGCGAGCAGCACCGTGTGTAATATTACACGAACCATTTGGAGCCACTTTTGACCCCCTCATAACTCAAAAACTATTTCATATAAACGTGTCAAATTTGGCTCATATAGTGAGACTTGCATGAAACATATGTGCTTCAAATTTCATAAACATATCTCAAACGGTTATTTAGATATTAACGTCCAGAAATCGTCATTTTTATCACTGACTGACCTATAGATCAAAACTCTAACCCAGTTCCAGATGACCTAGAAAGTTCAAATTTGGCATGCAGATAGGTAATTAGATGAGTACAAAGGAATAAATCAGAAACTGGTAATTTTTTATCATTTTACTATAATATTTCACTTAATTGATTCTATTAGGAACACTTATAACAAAAACCATTTGGTATTAATGTTGTTATAAATAAGTAGGTACCTACTAATAATTTATGTACAAAAAGTAATGATATCCGATCAAAAACATAAATGTGAAATAAGAGCCAAGTTCAATATTATGATATATGCTTTGGTTGTTGACTTCAACGACAAAAGAAGTGAGATCTAAATGGGTGCTAAGTTCAATGGTCAGTCCTGACTTGGCTAGTTTTCATATACGAATTATATTATAGCCTTCGCAAGTTGTTACTTGTCGGTTCTTATTTTATTATTCCGAAAATTTGGCTTGCTGGTAGAAACTAGCCATCGAACATAATAATTCGTATATGAGAACTAGCCAAGTCAGGACTGACCATTGAACTTGCACCCATTTAGATCTCACTTCTTTTGTCGTTGAAGTCAACAACCAAGGCATATATCATAATATTGAACTTGGCTCTTATTTCACATTTATGTTTTTGATCGGATTTATTTTTTACTTAGTTCAATAAGTAATTCAAAGTTCATAAAATATATGTACATACAACATTCCATAAATATCTCTTGAGGCACGATACACGCCTTGCAAATAATTATCTACAGCTTATCAAATATTGTAATTAGTGTTAAGAGCTGGGATTAGTTTTAGTTAATACCAGGCTTATCAAAACTCATTTGTATTTAGAATCAGGTTCATCGACTTCGGCAAAGTCACACGGTTAGTAGTTATGTTGATTTTAACCAAGTTTTAAGGTAAATTAAACAGAATTTCCGTAAATTCATCAAAACTTTTGTTGACATACATAATGATGTATGTTATAAATTCCTACGCAAGTTAATTTTTGAAATAGATAAAAAATTTATGAAAATATAGTTTGAGTTTAGAGTCTTTGTTTGGCGTACGTATCTACTGATGCAAACTAAATTTTCAGAGCTATATTAGATAATTTAGTATCTGATTGCCCAAAGAACATAATCACGTAATAATGGTTAAACCGATGCCAATGGGCGGGAGAAGTCATTTGATGATTTCCCATCCAAAAAAAAAATGGGAGCTAGTAGAGATTAATATATTACCTAGATTTAAATTAAAGCAAAAAGGATTTCTTTTTGCATTAGTAAGACAAGGGTGAAATTTCAAAGCGGATTAGTGCCCAGCATATAAGATTTAATTGTAGATAGATGGATAGATAGATAGAACCAACGACGTCAAATAGGTGGCTGGGGCAGAGTGGATGCAGAAGGTGGAGGACAGGGTGTTGTGGCACAGCATGGAAGAGGCATTTGTCCAGCAGTGAACAGTGAAAGGCTGAGTAGATTGATTGATTGACCCATATAAGATTAGGATACGTAGAAGGAAAACATCATGAGTAAACCGGCATGTCCGAGAACCAAAAAAATCGAAGATGTGTGACATCTATGAGCCTGCATTGAGCCCGCGAGATGGTTTAGCAGTGGGAAAATTTTAAGCCGATTATGATGAGGGTGACACTAAAATAAAATCAAAGTATACATCATTTTGATAGTCAATTAATAGAAATTTATAACTGGGAAAAGAAGACAAAGCTACGCAAGTAAACCCATAAGAAAACATAGTACCTAACTATGAATATATAGGAATAAACACCTAACAAATCTCGAGCCACCCACAACATGTTTATCGGATTATGTTGTATAATAAAACGTGAAAGGTTTTAATCGCGTAATGGATATTTTGGGGTTAACGTCATCGAATATCGAGAGAGCCTGTCGTGATAACACCATCAAACACGACGATATGACGATACTTCAGGCTTTTAACAGTAGTTGCGTACTTAAATAACATGCAATTTAATATTTCTGATAAAGAATATTTTACGTTATCGTTATGTAAGGCTTGATATTTCCTGGTTTTATTGAATATTTGGATTACTACAAAGCTATTTCTATATGTTTCGTATTTATTTAATATATACTCAAAAATGAAGCTTGCTTGATTGAAATGATTTTGTTAGATTGAAAAATTTCGTATTATATTTCACAATCGATACTTTTGTTTCCTGGTTTTCAAACAGATAGTAGAAATACTACGATCGACACGTGGCTCGCTTAAATATGCGCAGCTGTACGTATGTTTCCCGCAGTCAAGCTAGTTACTAATTCATCCTCATTCTTCGTTGCTACTCCATCCATCTATCTATGACCTATTCATTGAGACCTTTTCAATGGGCCTAAACACGAAACTTTTGATGTTTTTTGGTGAGGTTATTGGGTACCCTGCAAATACCAGGTGATTTTGCAGTATCATTTCAAGGTTACTTTATTCTTCTAAATATAATTGAAGTAATGGGCATCAAATTTCGACTCCATCAGATCTGTGGATGATGCTCACATCCGTTTATCAACAAGAAAATCTATACTTATATAATATTATAAAGCTGAAGAGTGTGTTTGTTTGGTTGAACGCGCTAATCTCAGGAACTACTATTGAAAAATTATTTTTATTTTGGGGAGCGCATTTATTGAGAAAGGCTATAGACTGTATAACATGGCGCTACAATCAAAAGGAGCGGAGCAGCAACGGAAAATAAACGACAACAGGCAGGCAATTCGATGCAACTGGAAGGGTCAGGGTAGAAAAAATTGACGCGGACGAAGTCGCGTGTGGAAGCTAATACCTGATAATATTCAAACGGCTGAACATAACTAATATTCTTGAATCATAGCTACGAACACAAAAATGACTAAGTCACCTTTTAGACAAAAAAAAAAAAAAAACTAAATCAGTTCATCCTTTCAGGACCTATGATGCCAACGACAGTTACACACCCTCTTTTTCGTCACGTTCATAAACGCTAATTAATTAGCTTTTTGTGTGCGAGAACTATAAAACAACATCGTGAGGAAACCGGCATGTCTTAAATTCGAAAACACGGGACATCTATCAACCCGCACTGGGCCCGCGTCGTGGATTATGGCCCACTCCCTCTCACCGAGAGGAGGCCTGTGTCCCAGCAGTGGGAACATTATAGGCTGATTATGTGTGCGAGACAACTTTAAAAAGTCTCATCATCATCATTGTAGCCATGATTCGCTAGTCTGTGCCAGACTTATTTAGGTCGGCCCCACGATCTGCTGCGGGGCGTCAGCTGGCCGTCTGAATGCCCACGCTCCTTAACACTAGAAGTGCGGGCGTCCCAAATTTGACCCATTTCAATATTTTTCCTACTCTAATTAATATTTTATTATGCATATAATCGTAACTTTTTATGACTTTTCATGAAATATGATGATTATTATTATTTATTATTTATACGAGACTTCAACCACGTAATTGCCATATACATATTTTTTTATCCAAATTTACCTCAGTCGGTATGTTCCGCGCTTCTAGTGTTAAATAATTTAGATAATGATTAATTTTTAAATAGATTCCTTTCGGTCGACAGTTATTTACTGACAAAAAATTTATCATCGTCTGGTCGAAACTTCACGTGACCGTCATTCTTTGGCCAAAGAATTAGGACTGTCATTCGACGGCTGCCAGTCTTCTGGGCACGTTTCCGGAAGACAGTGATGCGAACGAGTATTCGATGCCTAAGTGTCCTTTTGCATTTGGATTTATTTGTGTAGTTAGTCATTTATTTTAGTATCTTGTAATTGGTGTAATTCAAATAAAAATCTAAATAGTAATTTATGTGGTTAACGTTATTTACCGGCGAAGGTAGGGTGGTGATTTTATTATGTAAACAGGGTTGACATGGCCAGAGATCTCACAAGACTGGTAGGTTTGGAAGGAAAAGGGGAAGCCTTTGCCCCAGCAGTGGGACGCAAAATAGGCCGAAAAAATATGCCTTTTTATGTGATCTTCATAATCAACCTATTATGAACTCACTGCTGCGACACAACCTTCTAAATTCTGTGAAGGGGTGCCTTATCTACATAGACATAAATTCCATTTAAAATAACCGAAAGCCGTAACTATGATATTCAATTTAATTCAATTGCAGTATTCAAACTGATCCGCTCGCCTTCCATTTGCATGTATGGGATTATTTCCAAGTCTGCTGGGTTTTGATACAGTCCTCAATACAGCTTAAAACTTGAACGAAAACTGTAGAAATTTACATAGGATAGCTTCATTAAAATCAATGACATTTTCTACGAAGAACAGAGAAATCTAAAAATAATATAAACGCATCTTCGGTCAATTTTTTCATTTATTTCAAACAAAGTCCGTACAATTACATCATAACTAAAATCCAAAACACACATTCCGTAAATAATAAAAAATAAATAAAATTTCAAAAATTGGATATGGTAATATACATTCAGTTTATAATTTCAAATTATAACTAAAAAAATTACAAACAATCAATATCAAAATTAGATATATAATACAGTGATATCATAAAATAGTATAAGGAGAGGCGCTAACATGAAGCAATTTTCGATTTTTATAATTTGTATCGAGACGATATGTATATTATCGTGGACGAGCACGTTCACAAAATGCATGGAAAAACTTTTTTTTTAATAATGCTCATCCATCGTCTTCCACTACGATAAATCAAGGTCAAGAGCTGGCCCAATATAACGAAAAAAAAAAAAATATTAACATACCATAATACACCTTAGTTGAAGTACCCCATTTTCGCCTTTCTAGAAAGAAATATTTACTATCCACTTTTTGAATGTACCGACCCGATAACAGGCATTAAGAGCCTCCTAACTGAATGTAAATTAATTTTCTAACGAAGTTTTTGAAGGCAATGATTAATGGAAGCTTACTTTTAAATAAATTGAATTGAATAAATTTTTCGTTGCCAGGCGATGATAAAACGCTTCAAAAATTATTTGTTGGAAATTGACGTTAAATGAAACTGTAAGAGGAAATTTCTAGGCGTTTGAAAGTGAAATCGTGAGCCAAAAAAATATCTGTGTCTATCTGACCTCCATAGTCCAGTTATAGGGTAATACGATACAACTTGTTAAGACTAGTTGTCGGGCTTTTGGGCTTCCATAGCTGAACTACCCGTTGCGATTGTCAAAGATCTATAAATGACAGTCAGGACCAACGACTTCCGAAGTACGGCCACTCCGTGCTTCGAAAGTCGTTGGTCCTGGCTGCTCCCGGCTCTATATGGATTGTCACCCATCCACAAAATTTCTGCGGCATGCGTAGCTTAACGGTGAGTTAAAAGGGGTGATTTGAGGAAAAGAAGAGTTCTGGATGGATCATCTTGGAGCTGTTTTGCTTTAAAGTATACCTAACCATACTTGACCAAATAAATCCACTGTTCTCTCTATGAAATGTTGATAAAGACTATCATACTGAACTTCGAAGTTTAAAATATCAATGTACTGTATTTATAAAGTTCACTATGGTGAATTATTTAATTGAGAATGTTTATAATGCTGATGTACGGAACTTCAAAAACTTGCTATGGCAGTTTTTCGAAGTTCCGTACATCGAAATTCGAAGTTCAGTATGACAGTCGTTGATAAATCAGTTTAGAAAGTTTCAAACGCATTCATTCTACATCATTAAAAATACCCTCCAAATATTGTAAATTTCCTTTACCATAACTTACACGTTGCTAACCTCAATTCTTTATCTTCTAGTCGATCCAGTTCACGGTAATGTGGGTGCTGTTCGTGGCGATAGTGGTGCTTAACGCGTCAGTGATCGCCGCGTTGCTCTGCACTAATGCCAGGAAGAGCCGCATGAACTTCTTTATCATGCAGCTCGCTATTGCTGGTAAGTTTATCTTGTTTTCGGTAGTTTTAAGTTGAGGGATGTTGTGAAAATATTGATGGTAAGTTATGAAGAAATTGCCAATTTGTTTCTTCAGCAGTGCTCTCAATACGATGAAGGAAAACATATTCAGGGAACCGGCATGCCTTGTAACTTAAAGTTAGAAGACAGGTCACACTACTACTGGTCAGGTCTACTAATTACCCGTAAAGGCCCACGAGGTGGATTACTCATCCCTCTGTTTCACAGGGAAAAAGCTTGTGAATACTACTGACCGATGCATCTATTCTATACAACAGTGTCCACTAGCGGTGATACTTATAAATATACGTTCGTTGAACGCCAGAATTGCTCCTACACCAATGTTTTGTTTGTTGCCATATTCTGATTTTGGAATAACTTAAATTTATTATGAATTGACGGCAAACAGTCCCATTCTGGTCCCCAGTTGCATTAGATAAAAAAAATTGTACGAAAGGATTAAATATTTAAATTTAATTCAATATATTGTTGAATTTTATTAATTAAATTATTTTAGGAAAATAAATTCCTGCAGCTCAAATAAATAAAGGTATTTGATCAAAGGATAAATTAATTAATCGTATAATAATAACTGTTGTGATAAAATTAATAGCTCAACAAACTGGCTGTCTTGACTTTTAAATAATCTTCAGCTACCACTTTTTAAAGTAGTAAGTTCGAAGTAAAAAACCTCTCCGATAGGGTAATTTCCTGTAGTCTAGACTGGACTTTAGAATACGAATACTGAACAGTATTCTCATGACAACAACACGATCCAATCCCAAACTGTACTAAATATAGAATTAAAAACATAAACCAAACTTCAACTGACCTTTACAATTCAAAAGTTTTAAGCTCCATAAATTTAAAACACCCTAGGGGAAAGGTTAATGCAGTCAATTTCGTTTTTCATACGAAACCTTAGTTAATTAACTGGACCAAAAGTCGGTGAAATTAAGTATGTTTCGGAAACTATTTGAAGTCATTAATTCAGAATGTTTCTGTGGAAACAGGTCACGTGTTTTCAAAAGAGTCGGAAGCGGAAGTTACCTTGGCTTGTGTTCTCCTGTCAAAGTTTCCCTCGCTAGCAGTATTCTTTAAGGAATGCTAGGGATTCGTAATGGATGAGGGTTTTGATGTGAATAGATAAGACTGTTTGTACATTTGTCACATGACTTTCGCTATTACTAGAAGAAGGTACCTAAGCCCAATTTCTACTTTTGATTACAGTTGTATAGTTTTCAAACTTTTCCCTATACTTGTAGTATAAAGAGGGTATTACTTGCCAAATTTCATAGTTCTAATTGTAAGTCAACGGAAAAAAAAACGGTCCCTGTAAATTTTGATTCCCTTGTGAGTGTCGAAATGTAGGTTTTTTGCGGCTTAAACATTTGTATCTTTTTTTAACGTTAACTAAGAAGTTTGATTTTTTCACAGCTTCAAGAAACTGTAGACTTAAGTACGTCTTTTTAATTTCAACTCGATACCTCCACGCGTTCCGCCATAAAGTGCCTTGACAGACAGACAGACGAACGGACAACAAAGAGATACTATAAGGTTTCCGTTTTTCCTTTTGAGGTACGGAACCCTAAAAAGTTACGAATACAAAGACCTCGCGTGCAGAAGTTAGTTTGAAATAAAATGAAACTTGAATTAATCAATCATTTTTATTAAAATAAATTATAATTTAATTAAGATATGGCATTACTATCCTAGTAATGCCATAATAATTGTATATCACGCTCGTCTCTCCCTTACAATTTTAATACTCTTTAATCAAGATAGATGAATGTACGAGCGAGATATTACGTGAGAATCAACCAATTAGCCACTTTTTAGCCATACTATCCATATCCATACTATCCATACTATCCATACTTCCATACTTATTACTTATTTACTTATTTACTTATATACTTATATACTTATATACTTATATACTTATATACTTATATACTTATTACTTATTTACTTATATTTACTTATAATATTACTTATTTACTTATATAATATTATAAATGCAAAAGTAACTCTGTCTGTCTGTCTTTCTGTCTGTCTGTCTCGCTTTCATGCTAAAACTACTGAACCGATTTAAATGAAATTTGGTACACAGATAGTTTAGAGCCTGAGAAAGGGCATAAGCTACTTTTTATCCCGGTAGTACGTTCCCACGGGATATTTTCCGACGTCCACGCGGGCGAAGCCGCTGGCAATAGCTAGTCTACTATATATATTTTTTTCCAAAATCATTGTTGTTCTGGTACGCTTGCAGTCTACCAAATACATAGTTCAGATGACCGGATCTCTAACAATCAGACTACAATTCATTTTCCGTACAGCTATGTTCTGAAAAGAGTTTTTACATGATAAAATTGAATGAGACACAGATGGGCAAATACAGTTTTACGGTTTTTGTGGGAAAGACCGTGATCTTCAAAGTCCTGTTGACTTTTCATGCAGATGAGCATTCCACCAACACTGTCCCCAACATTTATATTTTTATTATATTAATAATTGTATTGAGAAAACATCACTTCACTTCGCTGATATACCTAGTGTTAAGTAAGAATAATAAAATAAAAAAAACAACCGACTTCCTTAAAACAGTCGGTGGCAAAAAACTTAAATACAGATCCTAAGACGCCGACTTCCGAAATTAAAGTTGTTTTTCACTTTGTAGTGTTTAAAGGAAGTCGGTTGTTTTTTTTTATAATAAAGTTTTATTATTCTACTAAAGTTTTATTATACGGCACAGGGTTATACTAGCCACGGAAACGAAACCATAGCGACTTCTAATTTGGCCCGTAACGTCATCTATCGAGTGAAGGGTAAAACTTTTATATTCTCTTGTTAAACAAATGTTGTAGTTTTTTTAAATGTTCGGCTAAGTACTACTTTTATTTAAGACGAAAAATATAAATAAAACAACCGGGCAAGTGCGAGTCGGACTCGCCCACCGAGGGTTCCGTACAAAGTGGGTACATATTATGAAAAATATTTTTTAGGTACATGTTATAAAAATTGTTTTTTAATTACTACCTATCAATTTAAAAATAAAGATTTAATTACAAATCATAGTTTTCAGATTTTTTCTTACACTTGTAGTATAAGACGGTATTACTTGCCAAAGTTTCATAGTTCTAGGTAAATGGGGAATACCCTATACATTTTGATTCCCTTGAGACTATTTGAGAGTGTCGAAATATACGTTTTTTGCGGCATAAACGGCCGTATCTGTTTTTCACGTTAACTTTGAAGTTTGTTTTTTGTTTTACAGCTTTTAGACTAGAGTATATCGTTTTAATTTCAACCCGATACAAAAACTTAGTTACATCATTTGTTGAAATTACACAGCCCAACGTGACTCTTGCACCTTGAATGAGAGTAGTCATTTTCCGTAGATTTTGGGTCACTGAATTTAAATTCGGCCTCAGAGTTGCTCCATCACATCACATTTTTTAGATATCCTAACCTAAAAGTGCAAAACACATGATTTTAGCTTGTTTTCATTTCTCGATGATGACAAAAGATATTCGCGTAAACTCAACATCATTTGAAAGAACAATGCTTATACTTTAAAATATTGTGTGTATTTTTTCGATAGCTAAATTTGTTGCGATGCTACATAACCGTAAAAACACGCCAAAATCGTGTTTTTTGCACTTTTAGGTTAGGATATCTAAAAAATATGATGTGATGGAGCAATTCTGAGGCTGAATTTGAATTCAGTGACCCAAAATCTACGGGGAATGACTACTCGCATTCAAGGTGCAAGAGTCACGTTGGGCTGTGTTATCAATGTGAGAACGATGTAAAAACACGTGAACATAAAAAGCGTCCGCAATAAAAAACAAATGACAATTCAGAATTTAAAATAAGCCGTGGCAGCTAAGAGATGATGTCTCTACTGATGGCGCCCATTTACGAACATGACGTATGGCTTAGCACCATTTAGCTCAACCATTTTGAAGGGAACTCAATGATCCAAAACACACGCCACCACCCGCGAGACATTTGAGTGAGCATGACAAACTCGCAGCTGCTAGGGCACATTCAATTCAATGAAAGACGTACCGAGTAAACGGTAGCTATATAGGAGGAACAAAGTGCTCACGTATCTATGCAGTTATACAATGCTAAAAGATTGAATTTATACAATGCAAGGATATCTAGTATTTACAATCTTCAGCAGCTCTTACAATATTTTCGAATGCTAATCAAATTACTTTAAGCGACCTTGTGGAGAAAGCAGCGTTTAGTCAAGCATTTTTGTCAGCAATATAATCCCTCAACTTATAGTTGGCTGCATAGTGTGCGTTTTATACAAGATTTAAATTTTGTTTAATTGAGTTGGAGTATGTGGGGAGGTATTTTTAACCAACTTAAAATAAAAGGAGGAGGTTTCTCAATTCGACCGTATATTTTTTTGTGTGTTCACGGATAACTTCGTCGTTTATGAACCGATTTTGATGATTCTTTCTTTGTTGGAAAGGAGATATCCTAAGAGTAGTATCATGATAAGGAAACTAGGATCTGATGATCTGGCATCCTAGAGAAGTCGATGGGAGCCTTCGAAAATCGCAGTGGCGACTAATGCGTTTATTATATTTTTTTTTCATTAATTATCTTAAAGCACTACTATTTAATGAAGTTCTAAAATTGCTCTGATAATGAAGCCGAAAGACAGTAGAGGGAACTCCTCAACGACTTACAGCAATTACCCGGTGTTTAGACTTAATTCATTTCTATTGATGAGAACTTTGCACCCATATATATAGTGCGGGGTAGATACCATAAAAAAATTAAAAATAAACACTTTTTTACAATAAAAAAACGACTTCCTTATAAACACTACAAAGTGAAAAATTACTTTAATTTCGGAAGTCTGTGGCAAAAAACTTAAATACAGATGCTAAGACACCGACTATTTTACTATTGTAACAGTAAGTACCCCATGAAGGTTGAGTCTACTTTAGCCAGTCTGAACCCGGTTGAAGTAATTTGTCCTATTTCTAGTCCTTACCGTGTGTCTTTCACCTCTTTCACAGAAAAGATTTAATTTTTTTCTTACGTACCTACATGATGTTCTCATAGACATATTGACAAGATACCGTCATGATATTATTATCTTTGAACAGTTCCCTTAGATAATCTCGCCTAAGGAGGCTATATATTGCTCTGATGGCTCTTTTTTGCAGAATAAAAATAGACTCGAAATCTGCAGCCCGTCCCCACAGCAAAATACCGTAAGACATATGGAAGTAACTGAAATAGACTAGCCTCGTAGTATCTACATTAGTGAATTGATTGATTTTTCTCATAGCATATGCTATTGAACTTAACCCTTAGCCCCACTGCAGCCTTGAGTCAAGCGTTATTCTCAGGTAAACAGTTTTGACGACGAATTCAAGATTCTCTATACTCAATACTATGTTACAATCAGTAGGTACTTTTAACATTTGGTAAAGCAAATCTTATGCATTTATACACAACGTGCGTATGAATACACAAGGCACGACGGAGGGCCTTTTCGAGGGTCCTCGGTTTGACTTGACCAAAGCATCGTATTATGCAAGCTATTTTGAGTCCGATGAAGTGATTACCTTTTGCAGTGGCTACCCTGTCCAGTGACTTCACTGTGCAGTGCTTACCATAGGGTAAGCACTGCACAGATACTTACTTCCCTATACAGTGATTAAGCTAAAAACAAATAAACTTTCAGAAAGTCCTGCACTTCACGCTGTCTTAGCTTCGTTTTACCCAAGCATAATCCCTCGCAGACAATCGTTAGCTAGTACCAAACTGTATATTTATTTGTTTGCTCATCAAATATTAATGATGAGGTTTATTTACATCACTTGTTTGTGATCCTCTTGAACTCAGCTCTAGACATTACAATGAAAACAATAGAATTCTTAATTGCTATTAGGAATGTTGGTGATTGTCTCTGGTTCGAATATAAATCAAACATTTCTATAGAAAGGCAAGGTAAATTGATTACTAAAAATTGATTGATGGCTGCGACAGTTGGATTTAATACGCCGTTGTATTTTCGTTCTAATAATTTTTAATTATAAATTGTATTTTCATCAAATCAAATCAAATCAAATCAAAAGTCATTTATTCAAACTAGGCTGAGAGTCAGCACTTTTTGAACGTCAAAGTTACAAAAGACAGTCCCCCCAAAACGCCCGCCCTTCGACACTTCCTAGTGCTTTAGCTGGGAAGAAGAAGTGGCGGAACAAACTCCCCAGCAGCCAGGGGCGTAGCTACCGCCGTATCTGCCGTATAAATTATACGGGGCCCCCGGGCCACGGGGACCCCCGACGTGCGTAAGCAAAAATTAATACAAATTTCCCATTTTTTTTTTCTAATAGAGATAAACAATTACCTAAGAACTTCGATGGGACATGAACGCCTGTCAGATCTGTCACTATCGTCGTAGAGACAGAAACTATAGAAAAACTAAAGTCATGATCAGCTATAAATGATTAATTAAATCATTTTGCCGAAACAAAAAGCAAGGACAAGGAGAGTTATTTAATTTGAATTTTTTGCAAAAAAATTTGGAAAAAGTGACAGATAGATAATAATGATGAATTAATATTTCTTTTAATTTTATGCAAACATTTTTTTTTTCTTTTGTGAGAAATCGTTACCCTTCATAAGGGCCCCCAAACAAATTTTTATACGGGGCCCCGCCAAGGCACGCTACTCCACTGCCAGCAGCACAGCTGTCTGTTAAGTTAGAAGAACTTGATTCTATACAATTGTAAGGAGGTAACATTATGAGACACAAAACATTAAATTAAATGATTTGCCATCTGTCAGCTAGCCAACCCAATAATCCAGGAAATAAAATGAAATCTATACTCAAGCAAAAGCAAAAAATATTTTTATCATGTAAATAAAGGTACCAAAATAAAAGCCTCCTGGCATAAGGGCGTGACAGCTTACATATGCAATGCTGAATCACGTTCACATAGCTGTTACGACCCGAGTTACAACTCGAGGCCTCAAAATGATAAACTAGGACCATCGGCGTAAAAACAAATAAACAGGTAGGTAATTAACAACAATACCAACATCAAGGTCAGCAAGACGACCAGTCACCACAAGCAGCACCCGTTCACGAGCATAACGCAAAGATCAGCCATTACCCCCCTCGCCTTATTTGAGGGAAGGGGGTAACCCGACCCCTGACGCTACCGCAAGCATTGACATCTAAGGGAGCATGACGAACTTGCTGCCGGTTGCTTAGGCAAGAATTGAATGACAACTTGTCGAGGTCGCTAGCTAATCATTTTATGCAATACTAATCATTATAATATGTCAAAGCATAGAACATGTGAAAACCAATAAATACACAAAAAAAAAAATGACTAACACAGTAAAAAAATATATTAAAAAAATTATATTACAGCTATATAACCTATCACTAGGTACGCTAGTACTGGAGAAAGAACACAAACATTGTCTTGAGTTAATCACAGCGACCAACTAGTTTTGTCATTTAAATAGTCGTTGATGGAATAATATGCCTTTAGACAAAGGTTGGATTTTACTTGAGCTTTAAACGCATTAAAAGGTAATTCTAGTAAATAAGGTGGTAGCTTGTTGTAAAATGTTATACCAAGCCCAACAAATGAGTTATGCACCTTATGAAGCCGATGAAAGGGAACACGTAGTTTGTCCTTATTTCTAGTGTTAACAGTGTGAAAATCACTGTTTTTAGCGTGTAAGTGTAAATTTTGCCTAATATATAAGATGACCGAAAAGGAGCTGATTTTCAATAGTAGTGACTTTGACTGTAGTAGAGTGTACTTTAGTCCAAAAGGCTTTCATTGTAATAGCAGACAGTTAAGTCGTTTCACGAATAGACCCACGGTCTTCTTCGGTCTTCGGTCTTGCTACTAAACTAGTGCAATATGTCAGACTTTATTCGAGTGATTAAATCAAAATCAAAAGTCATTTATTCAAATTAGGCTGAGAGTCAGCACTTTTTAAACGTCAAAGTTACATAGGTCAGTCCCCCTAAAACGCCCGCCCTTCACCACTTCCTAATGCTTTAGTTGGGAAGAAGAAGTGGCGCAGCAAACTCCCCAGTAGTAAACAGTAAAATATGTCAAATACCATTGGACATCTTTGGGCTCTGCCGGAGTCGCGTGATTGTTCGAAAGAGATACCGTGACCCTGGCACATGGGCAACTGATGGAACACGGGTGAGTTTTAGTCAGTAAAAGTCTGACACGCCCTCCCGCTCCGCCCAGAGCGGGAGAAGTCATTTGATGATTTCCCACACTGAAAAAAAAAAAAAAAAAACATCTTTGGGCTCCGTAAGAAACTGGCCAAGAGGGTGTCAGACTCGCACACATAAAGGTCCATACTACAAGGCAAAAACCACCGAAAAATAACAAGTTTCTTATACAAATATAGAAAAAAAGTAAGAATAAAAGTTAAGAAAGTGAGAGGAGAATAAAAGTAAAAAATTACACGGAGACATCCTGTGATTTTAACTTTTCTTTCATATTCATTCTTGTTAGTAGGTGTAACGGCAGTATAAATACACACTCTGACAAATTTTTTACTGTCTACCTAATAAGGTTTTTAAGATACAGGCCGTTGCGTGATAGACGGGTGGAGTGACAAACAGACAGCAGAGGCTTGGTAATACAGTCCCATTAGCACCCTTTGGGTACAGAATCCTATGAAACCTATATTTAAATCTTGAAAACAATGACATGTTCATGAAAACTATTACCATCATGTCACAATATTTTTTTCTGCAATAGATATTCTAGGCTTCAAAATATTTTTTTCAACAATTTTCACTCAATTATTTTAAATGTTCTAATATCGCACCCCATTGGGTTTAACCCGAATAGAAATAGTAAAAGGATTGCGCAGTAAAAATGCCAGTTTAGGCAATAAAACGAACTTATTGCTCTGGCTTTACAGGTTTCGATATTTCTAGACTTCTGGCTGAAGCAATTTATCTACTGAAGTTCTTTTAAGGCCACTTGCACCGCAAATCACGTATTTAAAACAGCACTCTGTTTCTGTCATCTTAAAACGATAAACTGAAACAGAACGACTATTTGAAATACATTTAAAGATTTGTCGGGCGGGCTCGTGGTTAAACAATAACAGCCGCAGGGTTAAGCTACGCTTCCCGAGTTCGGCTCATGGAAGGTGTTTTTTTTTTCTGGATGGGAAATCATCAAAAGACTTCTCCCGCTCTGGGCGGAGCGGGAGGGCGTGTCAGACTTTTACTGGCTAAAACCCACCCGTGTTCCTTCAGTTGCCCATGTGCCAGGGTCACGGTATCTCTTTCGAACAATCACGCGACCTCGGCAGGCATCAGTCCTAGCAGACCCCTTCAGTGCTGCTGACATCTCTTTGAGGAGCGCGTGGAACACTACGCGCCGTCGACCCGAGCTTGGTCCTTACCGGGCGGCAAGCTAACCATTGCTCGCCGCCCGCAAGCTCGCGCCTACGGTGGCCGGGAGTCCGCAATCGACTCCCGAGGCCCGGGGCGTCACCTCCTGCGGCGGCTAGAGACGTGAGCGCGCGCCCCGCCTTCTCCTTTGCAAGCGTTACTGCTTCGCAAAAGGAGGTGACGGCTTCCCATGCCCTCTCGCTCCGTAACATAGCTTGCACCAGGGCCGGACGCGAGAGGTAGCCGCCGCCGATCGCCTCTACGAGGACACGGCGGTGCTCCGTCCAGGCAGGGCACACTTCCACCGTATGTTCCACCGTGTCCTCCAGACGATCCTCACAATGGAAACACCCGAGCGTTTCCTCCCGCTTTATCCTGAACAGGAACCCACCGAAGCATCCATGCCCGGTGAGAACCTGCGTCAGGCGGAAGGTGAGGACGCCGTGGCGCCTCTCTATCCACTCCTCAAAGAGGGGACTTACTGCCGCAATTGTGGCGTGCCCAATCATGGAAGGTGTGACAATCCATTTCATGACGAGACCTTTAGCCGTTGGTCCCGGCTGTCATTCGTAGATCTTTGACAGCCGTTACAGGTAGTCTGACCAAAAAGTCTGACACCCAGTCTTATCTTTTTATACTAAGGATGTTCAGATGCATTCTGGATAAACTGGTACCTTATGTAGATTTATGCGAGTTTCCGGATGACAATGATGCAGCCGAGTACTCCGGTGCATAAGCGTCCTTTTGTTTCTATATTTATTTGTACAGTTAGTAACTTGTTAGTATCTTGCCTGTATTGGTTAAAATAAAATAAAAATTTAGGAAAATATTGATAACGGAAGTCGGCTGTTTTTTAAAACGCTTTTTTTGGTAATGGGTTCAAGATCAAAAGACTTCCAGAAAAAAACATTTTTTACTGTTTTTAATTATTTTGTTTGCACTTTTTGGCAACAGTATTTTTTATATTTTTAAAATAAAATAAATATGTCAACATCCTTATTGGACGCGGCCTGTAAAGTTCGTAATTTTAATCTCATAAACACAAAAAACATCAACTGCAAACAGGATTTCATTAAAGCTAATTTCAGTTTTGTGCATACAGACATTTTTTGGAACTAAATTCTATGTTTGCTCCGTTTTTCGGCACAACTGGGGGAATAAGGCTGGCGGCAGTTTGCAAAATTCCATTTGTTCGTGTGCAACCAATAGAAAGCTGTTAGCAGATTGTAGGCTCCTGTTCATTGTGCCAATAGCTATTGGGAATTGAAATCGTGATATATTTGCTGCAATCCAACGATATTATAAGTAAAAGAGGCTCACACTCCGCAAGTGGCACGTCAAAACATAGCTAATTAGCCGTCTTGTCACTTTTTCATCCCCAATAATTACAAGATGCCCTCCGCTTCCGTACTACTTGTCATCTAATGGTATGACATTCTGCCGTTTTTGAAGATCGAATATTGGGTACCAATGGTATTGATACAATTGATCCGTTTTAAATTTCATGCAATAAAGTTTTAACAAATGGTCAAAATTATAACAGCAGATCACTGCAAGTACATGTAATGCAGTACATACAATTAGAAACGTACTAATTGCCTTATACTAATTACCGGAATTGTCGATTTGCCCACAATTGATCATCATCATTTCAGCCGTAAGACGTCCACTGCTGGACATATGCCACCTCCAATGTGGGAGGCTTTGCCATACTCGCCACGCTTGGAAGGTAAATTGGCGATCACAGTATGGTGGTAAAATGCATAGAGAACGCTGCTGCTCATTCTCTAGTAAGTCCCATAATCGCCTCTTACGACACCCACGAGAAAAAATTGTATGGTGCTATTCTTTACGTCCGACACCACACGCTACAGAAAATAAT
This sequence comes from Aporophyla lueneburgensis, assembly GCA_932294355.1. Lineage (NCBI taxonomy): Eukaryota > Metazoa > Arthropoda > Insecta > Lepidoptera > Noctuidae > Aporophyla > Aporophyla lueneburgensis. The sequence continues at coordinate 26,864,820 of OW028740.1, forward strand.
ACATTCGTTTGGCACGTTTCGTGTGACAATTCATGCAAATCGACTAAAAAGCCAATAAATACAATACAATGCTTCACGAATGAACCTACCCAATACCCGTTTAAAATTGAATTGCTCTTAAGTATCTTCAGTTATAATTCAATTGCGTAACCCAGTAGGAAATTATTTTACAAGAATTCGAAATCAAAGTACCTCGATATAAGATTTTTATATTAATATCGTAATTCCATTTGTGTTCGAGTGTTCTGTGGAATGGAATTCTTTCTCAGCTTATAGGTTTCTTTGATCTTACGTTAAACGATACGTTCAGTGTTCATGATATTTCCATGGAAAAAAATAATGTATTTATGTGTTCTAAAGGTATTTCTATGTGATATATCTTTCTAGGCTTTCTGACTAATATACTTAGCTGTAAGTCTCCTAAGTTATTTAAATGAATAAATCTTTAAAAATTATATTTGTAGTACCTCTAAATAATAATTTTTAATAATAATTTATTTAATAAAAACGATTACAAAAAGAGTACATTTAGCAAACAGTATTAAAATTTCCCATACGATTATAGCGCCTAAAGATAAACTATTTCTAAAATATTTTATTTTTATTTTTATCACAAGTGCAGATGATGATTTATCGGAATTAGAATGTAGTGACATATGCTAGCTTAGTATAATCATCTTATAATGTTCCTGCTTCTTGGACACAGACCTCCTCTCTGTGAGGGAGAGTGAGTAGTCCACGACGTGGCCTCTTGTGGGTTGGTGACTATCATCATATGTCTTCGAATGTTTGATTCTTGGACACCGCTACCTGCTGCTACCTTCAGAAAAATTTTTGAAAAACTTATTTTAAATCAATTGCAAAGATTTTTTAATAAACATAACTTATTACACAACAAACAGTTTGGTTTCACAAAGGGTCGTTCAACTACCGATGCCGGAGTTGAACTGTTAGGTCATATATATAATGCATGGGAGGACAAATGCGATGCTTTGGGTATGTTTTGCGATTTGTCCAAGGCATTCGATTGTGTTCTTCATGAAACTTCACCACTACGGAATCCGGAACGCCTCTCTGGATCTTCTTACTTCATACCTAAGTGATAGGATTCAGAGAGTTGACGTCAACGGAAAAAGATCACCTGGATCTAAAGTTAGAATGGGGTACCCCCAGGGCTCAATTTTAGGCCCATTTTTATTTCTTATTTATATAAATGACTTGCCTTACCTCATAGAGGATAAACATGATATAGTGTGGTTTGCAGACGACACTTCACTTTTATTCAAACTCAAACGTCAGCAGCTGGTTACTGACAATGTAAATACAGCCCTTGCTAATGTAGTTAACTGGTTTAATGTTAATAACCTACTACTTAACGAGAAAAAAACCAAATGTATTAAGTTTACGATACCTCATGTTAGACAAGTAGAAACTAGTGTCCTCATAAAGGGTGAAGTGTTGAAACCCGAAGATACCACAGTATTCTTAGGCATAACTCTGGATGCCAAGCTTCAATGGGGCCCCCATATAGATAAATTGTCAAAAAAGCTTAGCTCTGCAGCATACGCTGTTAGAAAAGTTCGTGATTTAACTGATTTAGAGACAGCCCGTTTAGTTTACTTTAGTTATTTTCATAGCGTGATGTCGTACGGTATTCTGCTGTGGGGAAATGCCGCCGATATTCAGACAATTTTTGTTTTACAAAAAAGGGCAATTCGTTCGATTTATAAATTAAGTCCCAGATACTCCCTCAGAGACAAATATAAAGAGATTAATATAATGACTGTGCCTTCTCAGTATATTTATGAAAATCTGCTGTATGCACATAAAAATATTAATCTCTTTAAAAGATACAGTGATATCCATAATGTCAATACTAGAAACAAAC